>JAJKFI010000003.1:39242242-39304396 GCA_029204185.1 Lerista edwardsae | reverse complement strand
ATCAATCAATCAATCAATCAATCAATCAATCAATCAATCAATCAATCAATCAATCAATCAATCAATCGATTAGTATTTATATACTGCTTTTCAACACAAAGTTCATGAAGTGGTTTACAGGCAAATAGTAATAATAAAGTTAAATGGCTCCCTGTCCCAAAGGGCTCACAATCAAAACAAATGCAGACCACCACCATCAACATCCACTAGAAAAGACACTGCGCAGGAGTGAAGAGGGACAATTGCTCTCCCCCTGCTAAATATGAGAGGACCACCGCTTGAAAAAGGGCCTCTTGTCCAGTTAGCAGGGGTTATGTTGTTGAATCATGTGCAACAAGACCTATGAGTGTTCAGTGGGACACACTTTGTGTCAGATAAAGTTGTGACTTACTTTACTGTATCATAAGCATCCGTGCATCCTGTCCTAAAAGAAATGTAATAGATAATAATTCTTGGAACATGAATGACTATCTCATCTGCCCAGTGGCCCTTCCTCAGCAAGATGTTATCTGTCCTTCTGTTATGAAAAGACCAAGTTTTGCTTCAATTTATCTTGTATCTGCTTGCAACAAGAGGAAAAAAAGTGGGAAAGCCAATAGTGGGAAAGGTAAACTACATATACCTTCCGTCAACATTTTTTTTTAATGTTACAAATATAAAAACTGTTCCTGAGATATCTTCAGTGTGGTCTCCAAGGCTGCATTGGCATTCCAAGGTTTGCAGCCTATTGCCCTTTAGGGTCACCATGCAAGACATTTGGCAAAACACTATGCTCCTAGGCATTTGGTTTTTCCGTATGGGTGGACGAGACATACATAATACATATTCGTTTCAGGAACTAATGCCCAGATCCCAGAGTCTTTTAATTAAAAAGCTTTTATTTCCACAGATTTATTCTGTGGTCCTTTTTCCAATAGATCTGCCTTGGATTTCTAATGGGGAATGTTTTAGCAGGAATGTAGCCTTTTGTTACTATGAATAGTTCAGGGCAGATTAGCTCTATACCAATTTCCTGTTGCCTTTCAGAACTGCAATCTGAGCCCTATTTGCTTCTGGCTCTTGCACAATTGAAAACAATGGGTGGCTTCTTTCAGGTTTCACTTCAGAGCTCTTAGGAACAGGGGAAGTGGCTAAAGCCCTACTTTACAGGTAATTAACAATAGATAATGTTTGCTTTCCTTTTTTAGAGCTGATAAAAGCTAGAAAGACCCTCCTGTCTCCCAATATAAAGGCAGCAGTAGCTTCCTGTTGTCACTGCATTAGAAAACTGGCACTGAATATCTGGGTGGGATATATATTAGACTGACCCTTGCATGCACACTAACCAAAGCAACAGAAGAAAAGATGAGACGAATTACAACATGCAGCATAACTAAGGAAGGCCATTGTGTTGTGCATTCTTGTTTTCATTCCCATGACACTTTTTATGTGTGTTTCATACAACACATAATTTTGATAAAGTGCTTAGTAGGGAAGGGAAGGCCATTTTTTTTGCCAAGTTGTATGTAGAAAAGAACCACTTGCACTTCAAAGATTTATCTTCAATAACGTTCATACTTGCTGAATTATGTTAACATTAAACATTGTTGATTGTATAGTGATGGTGAGCTGAATGAGAAAGTGAATGAAATTGGAAACACTAACAATTGCATAGAAGCTGCAGAAAGCCATGGTCTTAAATAGCTAGCTAAAAATGAGAAGCCATGGCATTTAGATATATACTATCAAAAGTAACTAACTACAGTTTCTTAGGAGCCTTTTCTCTTTCTAGTGACTTTAAATCCAAAGCTTTAAAAGTTCTCATACACTGTTGCTGTGAAATAACCTTTTTAAAGATAACTTCTCTGTTTCGTTCCACATTTTAAAATCTGAATTTACCCATGCAGAGATCATTGCAATCACTTTATTTTTTGTACCTAATATAAGTACTTTTTGCTTTCACATCCCTGCACCTCAGTGGTGTCATCTACTCACCAGTAGACGGTACGCTGGGCGAGACTTAGCGTGATAGACAGCCCGTCCACTCACTTCCGCTTTCTTCGCGCTCCCCGCGCGGCTTTCCCTTGCCTCAGAGGGGACGCCAGCTCGCCCAGGCACCCGGCGCACCCCCCACCCATCCCCCCTGGCGAGCAGGCGCTCCCTCCGAGGCGAGGGAAAGCCACGCGGGGAGTGCGAAGAAAGCGGAAGTGAGTGGACGGGCTGTCGATCACGCTAAGTCCCGCCCAGTGTACCGTCTACTGGTGAGTAGATGACACCACTGCTGTACCTTTCCCCTGTGATTCTGTGTAATCTCCAAAAGACGGGAGGAATGATGTTAGCTATGCGACAAGTGTAGATGTAATGGCTTGCACGCCCCTGTTTAGCTACTTGAATATTGTATTTAAAGAGGTAGTAAAGGAGGAAAAATGGGACATGGTGGCACAGCGGGCTAAACCGCTGCTGCTGGGCTTTCCAACCAGAAGGTTGGGAGTTCAAGACTGCCCGACGGAGTGAACTCCCGTTGCTTGTCCCAGCTCCTGCCAACCTAGCAGTTTGAAAGCACCTAAATGCAAGTAGATAAATAGGGACCACTTAGGTGGGAAGGTAACAGCATTCCGTGCGCTACGGCGTAGAGTCATGCCAGCCACATGACCACAGAAGCTTGTCCTCGGACAAAACGCCGGCTCTACAGGCTTTGAAACAGAGATGAGCACCGCCTCCTACAGTCGGTTATGACTAGACCATTCGGTCGTGGGGAAACCTTTACCTTTAAAGGAGGAAAAACCACTCTAAAGTCACTGTCTTCATCATACGTGAATTGTAATGGGAGACACCAACTAGAGGCCAAGAGCACGGAACTATAAAGCAGTGACAGTGTAACCAACTTTGCTGTCCATCTAAAGTTCCCTGATCACATCCCCACAGGCTGAGTGCCTTCCTATTGTGTGTTAAATGGCGTGACTAACTTCTGTCTGTTGTGATTTCTTTTCTCTTTCATTTGATCTCCTCAGGGTGGGGGGGATCATGTGTGTGTTTTGTCTGATAGTTTTAAAATAATGTTTTGGCTTGATGGGATTTTTTTTTATTGTGATTGTTGCTGGGGCATATTTTTGTTTTCTGAGAGGGAGGGTGTTCACTGTTTCTTTTAGGAACATGTTGCTGCTGGGCATCTTATTAGTGATGTTGGACCAAGGAGCTTTAATCACATGGAGAAGCCATGACGTCACTGACTTGACGCTTCCGGGTCACACAATATGGCTGACTCAGATCATGCCGCGAAGAAGGAGGGTCGCCGCGGATTCACAAATAAAAATCTCCCTGCATGCGTGTAAAAGTTAATTTCAACTTATTTAAGCATGCCTGCGTATTCTGCATACGGGTGTGCGAATCGCTGTCAGAAAAATGGGATTACTTTGCACAGGTACCTAAAATCATTGTGATTCGTTGCTACAGAAAAATATTACTTCATAAAGTATGCAGCCCTGCACAAACTGAAGTAGATATGAAGAAATAAAATAAAAAAAATATTACTTCATAAAGTAAGCAGCCCTGCACAAACTGAAGTAGATATGAAGAAATAAAATAAAAATAAAAATAAAAATATGTAATATTTTTGAAATTCTGAACATTAACAGAATTTGTTTTATGGGGGGGGTGAGTGTAGAAGTTTAAAAAAATACTCTTAATAGCCTAGAAGTAAAAAAGAATTACTCTCCTATTGACAACTACTTGTGTCATGAAGAGATTTTAATGTAATTTTCCTACATATTTATCTAATTTTTGCCCACCCTCCCCTTTTTTTCTTTCCTTCCCGTTCACACCTTATTTTTGGTTGTGTAGATTTCAAAAAATAAGTCTGTCAAAACACTGCAATCCGAGTTTAAATAGACAGCAAGTGGCATTTCGTCCGGTGTGTTCAGTAACATAATTACGCGGAATTAAACCTTGGAATTGCATATTAACTCATAATAAGGTTACCAATGATGTTTCTCCACGATCACACATTGTTATTTTCATGAGTTTTTACTTCAGGAGTAAACGATTCAGTCCTAAACATTACGAGCAAACCAATCTGAAATGCTTGGAATGAGCAATGTTTTGAGTCAGACAACATGGCTGCTAAGCCCGCCCCCTGGCGTCAATCTGTCCGTATTAACTCCATGGGCAGGGCCAGGGGTTGTGTTGGACTAAAGCAGCCATTTTCAACCACTGTGTCGCAGCGCATTGGTGTGCCACAATGGTCTGTAGGTGTGTCATGGGAATTTGAGAAAGGGTCATTTATTAATAGGGCCATTGGGGAGGTGAGCCTCCCACCAGCCTTGTCAATTGTCAAAAAGCTGATGGTGTGCCTTGACAATTGTAGTCCCTTGCCAGTGTGCCATGAGATGAAAAAGATTGAAGATTTCTGGACTAAAGAAATGTGGGGCTTTCTAACATGACTTATCTATGGATCTTGGGCATCATGTGGCATTTTTAACCTGAGCAAAGCTGCGCTGGATACAGCCTAGGCCCACCGGCCTGGCTGTTCCAGCACATTTTAGGATTGAGTCAGTGCAGATATATTCTGTTGCTAGCCATCAAGTGTACAATAATGAAGTGATACTGTGATGTACATATGTGAGCCTTAATTTTGCCCACTGAACTGCACTGTTTTTGTAGAACCCATTTGCCTTTTCTTCCTATTATAGCTATTTTCAGGAAGAGGTAGGAGGAAGGAGAGAGGCCAGACCAATGCCAAATATGCTGCTGCAAATGTCCTTTCACCTTAAGAGTTATTCATTTCTAGGACACGACTGTGACCTTCCGCACCTGTACCACAGCATTAAATCATCCACCTTTAACAGAAAGCAAACCTCTGCCCCAAGCGTTCCTCCCCCCCCCCTCCCTCCCTCTCTCTCTGTGGGGGGAGGGTTATAGGTGGTGAGGTTTGGCTTGCTTTTATGTTTATGTCCCATAAGACAATCTGTTGCAATGATGGTAAATGAATTTTTGTTTTTCATAAAACATATCAGTATCAGAAACACATTGGTAGACACTACCCCCCTCTCCCACAGAGAGAGCAAGAGAGAGAGAGAGAGGGCATAACACAAAGCTCACATTTCTTACGTTTACTATTTATTTTGAGATGTTTAGCCTACCTTTTGGACTCCAAAGAGTCCCAAGGCAGCTCCCATGAATTAAACTTTAATTATTAAACTATTAAAATATACAATGAGATGAACATTTAAAAAATAATCATAAATTCACCATCACCATAGAAATATTGTAAAAACAGTTTGAGGGAAGGGGGATATGCCTCAATTGCATTTTTTCTCCTCTTCCTCACCTGGCGGCCACTGGTTGTGGTTCCTGTGGGAAAGGGAACAGTTCACACTTATGAAAGTCCTCTCAAAAGGGAAAATATTAAAGTGTGGTAACAACATATCTCAAAAACAACCTCTAATGAAGTATTGATTATGATTCCACTCTGAGACATAGGATAACAGAGACACTGTGTGTGCTGAATTTATCAATAACATAAAGAGTACTGCAATCAAAATCTTAGTAAGTAGAATGCCAACCCAAAACTGCCTTGAATTCGATTTCTAGCTTCTAACTTGGTAGACCAAGTTTCCAAAGTCTGATGAGGTTAGAGCTAAAATTAAGAGCTGTTTTAAAAATGTCTGGCTTCTACTCTTGTGCTTAGATCACCTAATTGGAGTTTTTGGATACATTTAACACTCATTCCTGTGTAGGAAGAATATGTGAGGCAGGGGGTCGTGGCCAATCATATAATTTTTATTAGCTGGCTATTAAGATGAGGTCTCTTTTAGATGAATCCTCCAACTAGCTGACACAGTGAAGAGGTCTCAGGCCTTGACTCACGTCATATTTGTGAAAATATAACAAAATCTTTCCTTGTCATTTCTGCTGTCATCACATGAGGTGCTTTTTAGTGATGTACACAGTTGTGAAAACCTGACCAAAGAGGATGGTATGTGCCTGGCCTTCACATGTGTCTGGTATGTCCCTGGTTTGCGGAGGGGAGACCATTTCATAGGTGTGCAGCAGCTACCAAACACCAGAAATGTTTCTCCATTGCCTCTATCAATTGGGATTTGACAGGTATATCATGGAAATAGTGACAAAACTCAGGATGGAATGAGAGGTTATTTCTTTGGTATGTGGAGTTTGGCAGTGCAATCCTATAGATGCGGTTGTGCCGATGCTGTGCGCTTAGTGCTTACACGGCGCCCCCACGTTGGCGCTAAGGCAACAGGACCAGTTCTGTTGCGCCCGCACAGCGTCTCCCTGTGGGTGGGGAGGCGCCATGACGGGGCGGTGTGGGGATTGGTGGGAGGGAGGGAGGTGGGCCGGGAGGTGGGCGGGCTTGGGATGTGGCCATACAGCCACATCCTAAGACCATCTGCGAGGCCTTGATTCGGGCCGTGCAGTCTCATCGGATCTGCTCCCGCTTTTTAGTGGGCGCAGATCTGAGGAGCACATAGGGGAGGCTGGAGCCTCCCCTAAGGTAAGGGAGTGAACGCTCCCTTGCCATGGGGGGCCCTCCAGCCTCTCCTATGCAGCGTCAGATATGGCACTGCCAAGTCGGCCTCGCCATTTTGGCGCTGCATAGGATTGCTCCCTAAGTCTTAGCCCAGATGGGCTTTGCAAGAATGGAATTTTTTAAAGCCATGATGTAAATTAGAATATACTAGAAAATGTGTTCATGTCTTGTAAATCAACTTGCCTGGAGTAATCTTTCAGAGTGCAATCCTAAACTGGAGTTAGGCTGGCATAAACTAAGCCCGCAAATTTTGGCCAGCACAAGGACTACAATAAAGCGTGTTTGGACTAATCTGGGAGTCAGGGAGGATGGCTCACATCTGTGTGCTGGCGCCCTCAGTGTTGCATTGTGAGGGAAAAAGCTGCTTGGTTCAACTTCTCCTTGCCATGAGGTCATCAATCAATCAATCAATCAATCAATCAATCAATCAATCAATCAATCAACAGTATTTATATACCGCTTTTCAACACAAAGTGGTTTTCAGGCAAATTGTAATAATAAAGTTAAATGACTCCCTCTTCCAAAGGGTTCACAATCTAAAAAAATACAGACTACCACCAGCACAACCACTGGAGAAGACACTGCGCAGGGGTGAATAGGGACAATTACTCTCCCCTTGCTAAACAGAAGAGGAGCACCACTTGAAAAAGTGCCTCCTGCCCAGTTAGCAGGGGTTTTAACATCTATACCAGTTAGCAGGGGTCATAACATCTATACTTCAGGAGCCTTCTGTGGATCAGTTGGCAAATCTCAGGAGTGGTCTGGGTGGGCAAAGGATTAATGAAAATAGGCAATCTAAGGAAATGGCATCAGAAGAAAAGTCATATAACAAATTTCAGAAGAACAGAAGAACGTGAAGTGCAGAATAAGCAGTGACAGTCACTGCAATGAAACCTAGTTGTAGATGAATTCCAAAGGAAGAAAAGTGGGTGACATAAAATGTGACGTGAAATGTGATGGTACAAGATTTGGGTCACAATTCAGCCCAAAATAGGTACATTGACGTTCTACTAGTTTGACAGGGAAAGTTAAACACATATGGAACTCCTGTTCACTGAAATTATTGGGACTTTACAGTACTGTACTTAGCTTCAGCTGAATCATACTCATGGTCTATCTGTGTTGGTTAAATGCCAAGTCCATAAGTGGTTCTCTCTGTACATGATTCTGGCCATAATAAAATTGCATGTAGGCATTGGATACATGCCAATAATAAAAAAATCTAAATATAAGATAGACTCTCTAGTTTCTATCAAATGCCTATACTAATTCATACCACTTGTTCTCTCTCGGAGTTGCATGTGATGTTCTTACATAAAAACTGATGTGTCTTTAGGGTGCAATCCTAACCCGGAGTTAGGCTGGCACAGTTAGGCCAGCAAAGTTTGGCCAGCACAAGGGCCACTGTAAAACACATTTAGACCACTCTCGGAGTCAGAGAGGCCAGCACACAGACCTGCGCCATCCTCCCTGACTCTGAGAGCGGTCCAAATGTGCTATTTGGTGGTCCAAATTTTGCTGGCCTAACTTGTGCCGGCCTAACTCCAGGTTAGGATCGCGCTCTTAATGTTTTCCAGTGAAACTTTTATTTGCCAAAACAAGTGATTCACATAGGAATATCTGACAACCCTGTTTTGACGTAGAGTTGTCTATACAGTATTCTTTTTACAATGACTTCTAGATAGGTGGGTGTTATGCCAAAAATTAGAATATGCATAAAGAAAAAAAAGTAATGATCTCATCTGATATTTCTATTTTAAACAAGGTGCTTTTTGATGCTTTACTAGACATGACATCACAATTTCCTGTTCCATAATTTAGCTGTGCCGCACTAAGCCAACTGCCTTGGTCCTGTCGCTAACATGGGCTCATAGCCCTTATGAGAAAGTACAGTGGTTGCCATTTACAAGAACAGAAAGAAAGAAAAAATGAAACAGTGATGAGTTGGAAGAAGATAGGCAATCTGGTGTCAGCTTGAAAAGGGGTGCAGCACTTATAATTTTAAACTGTGCCTAGTAAAAACCTAGTCAAAATAAGATGACTTGACTAAATTGTTCTTGGCTTGGCTGGGGGAAAAGAAAATTGGAAAGGATGTTGTCAGAGTTTTAGGCCCCAAAGTTCTTCCATGGAAACTGCTCTTTTAAGAATAAAGATGACGTCTTCTTGAGATGAGTTTAGCCTGTTTTGCATTTCATTCTGGCAGCACAGTTGCCACTGATGTTGCAAAGCATGGGGTGCACAGGACGTGGTTGGCTATTTCAGGGCTGGTTCACACATGTCTGTCCATCACTGGATGACTGTAGCATCAAATGAGAACTTCTAGCACAGGTGAGCTGTCACCATAGATGTCACATCACCTCAGAAACAATGGAGTCTAGTGATGGGCTTAAATTTGTGAGGTGTTTTTGTATGTCCTTTTGTTGTTTACATTCCTTGAGTTTGTGAGGTGTTTTTGTATGTCCTTTTGTTGTTTACATTCCTATCTATTCACTTCATGTCCTATATTTTTCTCCAGGTTCCAGCTCTGGAGAGCCCCTCAATAGAAGGAAACAAAAGGAGTCTTTTGGAAAGATAACGTGTGTGGTAAATAAGAAAACTGAGGAAGGTTAATTTGTTCTCTTCTTTTATTATCCCTGAACTGGAACTAATGTTATGTAAAGCACTTATAGATTTTGCCTGGTTTGGCAATTACAATGTGAAATTACGTCATTCCTTCTAGTTTCTCCAGCAATTCCTATTAATAAATGTACTCCTTTTTTGAATTTGTGGTCCACTGAGCTATCTCTAGCACGATGGTTCCAAATGTTTTTGACTGGTGCTCCCTTGACCTACTGGACCATTGGCCATGATTCCCTATTAGGACTACAATGCTATACCGTGTATAAGGTGGCAGGTTTTCATCCCTGGTGAGCCATGGCTCAGTTTAGGAAACACTGCTCTAGCCCAGTGTTATTCAAACTGTGGGTCCGGACCTACTTGGTGGGTTGCGACCTGATGTCAGGTGGGTTGTGGAAAGCTGGGAGCTGCAGACCTTACTCTTGCTATATTCCTGTTGTGAGTATTCCTGTTGTGAATTTTCAAGTGAGGGTTTTTAAAATGTTTTGTTTTTAGTGTTTTCATGTAATATTTTGTCCCAATCTTGCTTTCTTTCAGGGATGTTTCATGGTTGTACAATTGCTGCAGTCCAAGAATACCAGTTTGCATTTCAGGGGTGTCATTGTAGTCTGTTACAACGATAGCTCTTCCTGCTTGATGATGTCACTTCCTGATACAACATCACTGCCAGGTTAATGACATCACTTCTGGTGGGTCCCAACATGACTGCCCTTCTAAAAAGTGGGTCCCGGTCTAAAAAGTTTGAATACCACTGCTTTAGCCTATTAAGCCAAATAAGAAATAGACAGTTTTGCATAGATTTAACAAAAGTGAAACCTGTTGCTTCTACCTCTTGGAAAAACAGCTACCAGTACTACAGATATCATTTCTGCTATTTAACGTTTATCTAAAGCCAACTGTAATCTGTCTGCTCTGTGGAATGCAGAAGGGAACAGGACTCTGAGGTAAATTCAGGAAGCAATATGTGAATTGCACTAGTTAGAGCCTAAGGATACCAGAGGTTACAGTGGTAACAGCTTTCAACAGTAGGTTGCAGTGAATAGAAATGTTTGTAGAAGCTGTTGAATTTTGAGGAAGATTTGAAACAGAAGAGGCTTAATAAGGTCTTCTCTAGAGACAGGAATAATCAGTACAAATCACAAAAGACTCTGGGTACAAATAGAAGGTAAGAGAGTTTTTATTTTACAACAAACCCTGAAAACATTAGTTTGCTTTCTGCCACATCATGTCTGCAGTAGGTTATGTTACTGTGGGTGCAATCCTAACTTGGAGTTAGGCATGCATAGTTACGCCAGCAAAGTTTGGATGGCACAAGGGCCACCATAAAGGATGTTCGGACCATTCTCTGAGTCAAAGAGGCCAGCACACAGCTGTACGCCATCCCCCGACTCCGAGAGTGGTCCAAATGTACTGTATGGTGGCCCTTGTGCCAGCCAAACTTTGCTGGCCTAACTATGCTGGCCTAACTCCAGATTAGGATTGTGCTCTGTAATATATAACACTCCCTCTCTCTGTTGAAAAGTGCTTTGTTCTTTCATTCAGCCCTTTTTTCAAGCAAATATATACAGTATATTTTTTTCTGAAGAATATATTTCCAGGGCCCAATGTCCATGCTGATCAGCTTTCTCCAAACTGTATTAATCTGTGTGGACACTAAATTAATTTTCCTTCATGGCCTTACGTAGCACAAAACCCCAGTTGTTGTTCTGAATAGAGGACCATGGTGTTTAACTGCCCCCTTTCCTTTTTCCTGGAGCTGGATTAGGTGGAGGACATTTGTTCAGGCCCCACCAATCTCCAGGCTTGCTGGGAAGTTTATTCAACCTGTTCCTATCTTAAAATCAATGCATATCAAGCTGAGCCTCCAAGTTAAGCTTTTCTCTCTCACTACTGATGGTGACCTCACAATGAGCTCTAAAGCATGGTGCCTTTCCTTCTTGCCAATATGAGAGAGAGAGAGAGAGAGAGAGAGAGAGAAAACAGCAGGTAGGACAAAAAGCTGCCTGTCATGTTGTGGAGTCTTTTGGCTTTGCTTTGTGTATATTAGTCTAGTTAAATTTTGACACACACAACTGAATTGTGGATATTTGTCTGTGTGAACAGCTTTGCTCTTCCGAAGTGTGTTGTGAGGGAAAGTGACAATATATCCCACTACTAGGGTTTTGTTCAGTGCTGTTTGGACAGAAATGTAATTATGTTCCTCTGTAGGCCATGGCAACTAGTCGGATTGTAATCTCCCCCTCCTTAAAAAAAAAAAAAGGATTTATTCAAACGAGGCAGTCTTAACAAGAAAATCCCAGTATTTTTGAGGGACAAGTCTTTAAAAATAAAAATAAAAATAAAAACAACCGCTAAAGAATTGTGCACACTCATTTTTCCAAGTTATCAGCAACTATTTTGTGCATGTAGGACTTTTAGTCAACAAATGCTTAGGATCTGGCCCGTTGATAAGATCCCCGATAGCCCAAGTGAATAAAAATGAGGGATGTGTCTCACAGCCAGCATATGATAAGACAGGTCCCCCACTCCCTGTGTTGGGAAAGTTCCCTTTTTCAATTTCTTGGTGCCTGGGAAAGCTGCTTTTAAATTACAACAAAAGTTTGAATCATTGCACGGAGTCACTGGCCCCTCTGAGGGGGCTTTCTCTGTCTTCTTAAGAACAGACCACGCACAGAGCCAGATGGTTCCCGTCTGCTGGCTTTATTCAATGCACTTCCTCCCACAGACGGGAGCCCTTTTGCCCTCCTTCTACCCCTCCTCTTTCAAGCATCCACCATGGAGCCTTTCTGTTCTGTGGCTGGAAATAATCTTTTATTGCCCAGTTGTTCGGAAGTGACCTTTTGCCCTTGATTAGATAGCACCAGGCTCTATCACCAGATTGCTTTTGAGCTGGCAGTTGCGTTTGGTCTCTGCTGATCCCATGTCAGGAAGAACAATGTAAAGGTTTGCAAAAATTTTAGTGCAACCAAGGCCCTGTGTGGCATGGAGAGGGGTGGAGAAAGATGCTAGAGTTTTGTAGATTTTCCCTACCATGATGGTTTTTTTTTTTTTTTAAAGAAAAATACATAGTAATGTAAAATCACTAACTTGGAGATAACTTCCTGTCATTTCCCCTGTGGCCCTTTTCTACTCTTCTGAAGAGGCAGCTGCTGTGACAATTATCCATCAAGGAAATAAAGATTAGATACAACTGGGTGCTTGGACTTATGCAATGGCCAGTGTATTGGCTTAAATCTACAAGTTTGCACTCTGCTTGTAATCATCTTCACTTGGAAATGTCTAATTGATTTCAGTGGCTCTGAATTCCAAGTAAGTTTGTTTTGGGAGCGTGCCTTTTAAACTGAGAGGTCAGCCCCAGCTGAGAACCCTCTTTCTTGTTGAGACTGTTTGCAAAACTTGAATTTATAAAGACTGAGTTTGGAGAGGCCTCTGTAACCTAGTGGTGGAACTGAGATGAAGGCACAGCTGTGTGCGGTTCAACAGCATCTCCCTGCTCCTTTAAGGGCTAGCACGGGTGAATTCATAGAAAATATGACTTTCTAATGTACTATACTTTTGTGTGTCAGTAAATATAAATTATTTTTCTAGATGAGGTACTGAATCCACTTTTTAACATTCCATCCATTAGAATGTTTTTGGATTATTAATTATTTTAGTTCTCACTTTTAAATTTATTTTTATTCTATACTGTCCATTCTTCAACCTATCTATTTATGTGTAAGATGGTTGGCCCTCATTCACTGACAGATTCACTCACTGATAAGCAAATGTTTACGGTACTTCCTGACAAGCTAGATCCCTGAAATTAAAGTGCTAGTCTTGACTTTTAAAGCCCTTTACGGTGTTGTTGGGGTCCTTATGGATGACCTCGAATTGTCCTTATGAAATCCTGGTGTACAGTAGTGGCGATAAGATTGACAATAGGTACAGAAGATAAAGGCAGGTACAGTCCTTAAACCTTTTCTGCAACATTTCAACACCTCCCCTCCAGAGGCAGATCTAAGGGAGGGCAAAGCTCTAAATTTTGCAAGAAGCTTTACCTTGCAGTGGAAATAACTCCTCTCCTGCACCGTTTTAGCCAATCCTCACAGGGAAAAGCAACATCTTGGCGTTGCTTACTGGCCACAGCAGCAAGGGAGAGGAGGGATTTACATGACAGGGTAAGGCTTCTTGCAACACTTAGAGCTTTGCCCTCCCTGTAGATCCGCCTCTGCTCCCCTCCCCCTTGCACGTTCCAAAAGTCCTTCTTTCTCTGTACTTATTTATGCTTTCGGAATAAACTGTGTGGTCTCCTTTTAGAAGCTCTAAGTCTTTCATCCAGCTGATCAGAGTTTTTTCTTGACCCAGAGACAGAACCTTCCTGACGCAGCTGCCTGGGCTTTTTAGCTGGTTTGGCACACGCCGTGGTTTTGTGTTTGTCCAAGCTGCATGCTCTGATTTTCATGGCAGGCTCAGTTTCCTGGGGGGTTAGAGAGGTGTACTGGGGGGGGGCAGTCCACCACATTGGCCCTTGATGTTCTCTACTACAACGGCTTGGGTCCAGGTATTTGAGAGACCACCTTCTTCCATATAATCCTAATCCTTTTAGGTCATATAATCCTCTTAGGTCAGGAAGGGACTGTTATAACTGTGCCACTACCAGGAGAGGTGAGGGAAGTGGCAGCTAGGAATAGGGCCTTCTCAGTGGTGGCTCCCTGTTTATGGAATGTCCTTCCCCTTGAATTAAGAATGGCCCCCTCTCTTGAGACCTTTCCGCGAGGCCTTAAGACCTTTCTTTTTAGGAAGGCATTTGAATGAATGGTTGGCTGGCATTTTTTAATGAAATGGTTTTAAATGTTGGTGGTTTCTGTTTTTATTCTGATTTTTAAAATATATAAAAAATATTGTTTTTATCTATTTATTGGAAGCTGCCTTGAGTCCCCTTTATTGTTGGAAAAAGCAGGGTATACATATTTTGAGCGAACAAACGAAAAACCCAACAGTTTGTATTTTTCATTTAAAATCCCCAGGGATTAGTGCAGGGCTTTTGGTACCAGCTTTCATGTCCAGAATCCTGCTTGTGGTGCCCAGTTCTTGGTTAACTCTAGTGGGTCACAATTTCTGTTTGCCCCTATAGCCAAGGTGTTCTGCCAAATTCCCTGCTGGGCCTCCCCAAGGGCCCCAATGCCCACACTAGGCTGACTAGTTTCCCTTCCAGAGCAGCCTCAATGATAGGCGAGTGGGAGGAGGTTCATTCATCCACTGGGCCGTTCCAGCAGTTTTGCTGGCCAGCCTCTTCCAGACTGTGCCTCATCACCGGCTTAGCTCAAAATACCCTAATTTAACATCAATAAACCCCACCACCAAACAATAGACAGTCAGCTTGCCTAAGCCACAACTGCCTCCTCCACTTGGTGGCTCCAGGGGCGTGGCAGCCATACCACAGTTCTCCCAACTAAAGCACCACAGGAACCCACTCACAGTTCCAATAACCAAGTATCCAGTCAGTCCAGCCAACAGTCCTTCAGTCAGTCAATCCACAGCCACTTTCCTTCCTTCCTACACCTGCCCAATGCTGCACCTACCCATGTCCCTTACTGCAGCTCCTGTCTCCCACTTTATACTGAGGCAGGCCAATTGGTGTCTGTTGCTGGGCAGGCTCTAGCTCATCAGCCACACCCATCTGCACCTGTGCTAATTCCTTCCTAGCCAGGGCCCTCATCCTCCTCCAGCTGTGCTCTTAAGGCTTGCAGAAGCTCTGGGATTAACCCCATACTTCCTGACTAATCTGGGACAAGGGACCACTGCTGATACCATTTCCTGTCTCCTTGGGGTATCTCCTGCCTTTTCCAATACACAAGGTTTAATGTTTATAAAGTTAAAAATCATCATCACTCATTATGGATTGGGTTTTAAATCAACAAACCATTCAGCCATACAAATAACTTACTTCCCCCTTCAAATAAGATATAAAATATCTGGGCATATGGCCAGTTGCTTAAATAACATCAGCATGCCTTAAATATGTGATCTACTTAAATTATAAGAAGTTCCTAAAGTGGGCCATTTGCTTTAGACCTCCTTGGCCATTGGTAAGTTCAGAAGGTGCCGCTAAATGGACAGAGAATTTCAACTGTCCGAAGAGTCAAAACTCCATTAAAAAATATTTTTTGCTCTTTTGCAATTATATTTTGCTGAAAGCTGACCTTAGCAAAAGAATGTGCATGAGAGCCCAATCCTATGCATGTCTACTTAAAAGTAAGTCCCATTATAATCAATGGGGCTTACTCCCAGGTAAGTGTGGATAGGATTGCAGTCTATGATACATATGAACCAAAGCAGTGAATGTTCATTGCAATGGTTGCTCTCTTCCTCATTTTGAAGTATAAGGAATGCCTCAAATGTGGCAGTAAAATAACTGATAATGCAAGCATTTATATACTGAGGTATTATATGAGCTTGTTTCCTATTAGTACTCAGTCTCTCTCCTGTAATCCTTTTCCCACACTCCTTCCTGTAATCATGGTAGTTCTATGAAGAATATGTATCACTTTTCCTATTTTAGCTATGGGGATAAATTAAGAGGAAACTGATTTAGCAAGAAGTGTGATGACTTAGCAATATGCAGATAGTAACCATATATGGGTACTGTTAGGCATGGTTTATTGCTCTTGTTAAGACCCACCAGTGTGGAAAAACGTTTTGTCCTGGTACAAACTTTGCCATTTTAATTTAAGAATAATTACATTTTAAGTGTCTTGTGAACTTAAATAGTGTGCATTTCTTTCAGAGACTGCCTTTTCTTAGTATAGAGGCAGCTTCCTCGCTAAACAAATTTCTGGTCTGATTTTCATTCATATTGACTCTCCTTCCATCATAAAAGACAAAGCTCTCACATTAACAGAGGACAGCAGCTTTTTCCCCTTACATAAGAAGAGTCCTACTGGATCAGGCCAAAGGCCCATCTAGTCCAACTTCCTGTATCTCACAATGGCCCACCAGGTACCCCAGGGAGGCACGAGACAACAAGATGCTTGCATCCTATTGCCACTCCCTTGCACCCAGCACTCTGAAGTAGCCTACTATTAATGTAAGGAGGTTGTACAGCTCATCATGGCCTATAGCCCACGATGGACTTTTCTTCCAGAAATCTGTCCAACCCCCTTTTAAAGGCATCTAGGCCATCACCACCTCCTGTGGCAAAGAGTTCCACAGATTAATTACCCACTGGGTAAAAAAGTATTTCCTTTTATCTGCTTTAACTCTCCCAACACTCAGTTTTAGCAGATGTCCCCTGGTTCTGGTGTTGTGAGAGAAAGAAAAGAACATCCCTCTATCAACTCTATGCCTTCCGTGCATAATGCATGTCTGATGATCTAAGGTCAACTGAGCCAATATGATTTAAGCCAATGGCCTTCACCCTTTCCATCCTTTCACCTCATCTGCTTCATGAGAGCCACTTTTAATGTTGTTTACATTTATATATAAATATTTGAATTGTAATAAATACATATTATTGGGAACTCAATTCTAATCTTAAAACCTAATGTTGCATCCATTTGAGCCTAACACTGAATAAATATGTCGTTTAGGGTGCAATCTGTTCTGCCAGAAACTCCCTGTTGGGCCTCCCCAAGGGCTCTGATGCCCATACCAAGCTAACTAGTTTCCCCTCCAGAGCAGCTTCAGAGATAGGCAGGAGGGAGGGGGTTCCTTCACCCACTGGTTCTCCTCTCTTCCAGCAGCCTTGCTTGGATTCACCAGCTGCCTCCAAACTGCCCGCATCACCAGCTTAGCTCAAGATACCCTAAGTCTAACTTGGCACCACAGAACCCTACCACCAAACAATAGGCAGTCAGCTTACCTAAGCCACACCTGTCTCCTCCACTTGGTGGCCTCAGGGGTGTGACAGCCATACAACAACTTCCCACAGCCTTCTTACCTTCCTTTATCCACTCCTTTAACACTCCAAAATTGGCCAATCCATCCATCCCCTACCCGGTGCTACACCTACCCAGTTCTCCCTTATGGCAGCTCCTGCCTCCAACTTTATACTGAGGCAGGCCAATCGATGTCTGTTGCTGAGCAGACTCTACCATCAGCCACACCCATCTGCACCTGTGCTAATCATCCTTCCTAGCCAGGGCCCTCATCAGCCTACCTGGGCTGCAGCTGTGCTCCCGAGGCTTGCAGAAACTTTGGGATTAACCCCGTACTTCCTGGGTAATCTGGGACAAGAGGCCACTGCTGATACCATTCCCTATCTCCTCGAGGTATCTCCTGCCTTTTCCAATATACAATCCTAACCTGTTGTTGTACTGCACAGCACTCTTGTGCTGGATCAGCGTTGTTGCAAACGTGCCATAAAGTGCATCTGCACCACAAAATCGGTCGCTGGGCTGGCACAAGCAGCAGTGCTAGTGCATGGGTGCCAAACACCGGCATTGCTCTGCTGGCACAGGGCCATGTCAAGGGCATGCCAGAGGCATAACGGGGTGGTGTCATGGGCGGAGAGGGGGGCCTTTGGGTCGTATCCAAACCCCTGTCCCTGGGCTGGGTGGTCCCGATTCAGGCTGCTCCTGGCTTGCGCCTGCTATTTTGCTGGTGCATATCCGAGCAGTCCCCAGGGGAAGTGGAAAACATCCCCTTGCCCCTTGCTGAGCTGCTTCTGCCTCCTAAAATGCTTAGGATGCAGCCCAGCTGCGCCAAATGGCTATTCCAGTGCAGGTTAGGATTGGGCTGCCCAGTAATGTCTCTTTTGCTATTTTTAAAAATGATTTTTTTAAAAACAGCTTGTTTATGTTTGTTTTAAACACCTTGCATTGGGACATCAGGAAAACTCAGTGCATAATTTGCACCAGAACCCAGAGGTGAATTTGGTGAAGAGTTAATTTCTCTAAGTATGTGCAGAGCGACCTTTCTATCACACCACTGACAATTCATTCTCATGCACACATTCATTTGTAAGTAGGCAGATCTGAATTTCATTGGCTCTCCCTCTCTAAAACATTGCCAACATCCTCAGGGAGCTCTAGGCTCAACCATGAATTTGTTGTCAAAACACAGTGCCTCGAAGCATGTGCAGAGTCCCTGACTCACAACCCTGACCTGCCACAGGCAACTCTCAGTTTTTCATCTGCATATAAACAACCCACTGTTCTTTGTGTGGGTAAGAAAAAGGCCTCTGGGGCGGATGACAGTGTGACAATCTGTAACTTCCACCTGTATTTTTCAAAGGAAAGGCATCATCTGAATCACTTAAATTTCCCCTCTAAAGCCTGAGAGTATTGCAGACTTTCTCAGGGAGCCAGTGTGCTTCATAACAGCCACGCTTGTCATATAAGCAATCTCCATACTTGATGGCTGGCCTTAAAAAGGGAGATTAATGATGGCAGCAGTAGCTCTGACTTGGGCAGACAATCAGGTGGTGCTAGAAGGGATACCCATTGTCATAAGAAATGGCTTCTCAGCATGTCTCTTCCCCACTACTTCTTCACACCTGCTCTGTCCTTCCCTTTTCAAAGAAGAAGAGCCTCCCGTATTTCCTTGGACCCACATATATGAGTGTGCCAAGTACCTGCTGACGGAATGCATGTTGTATGGACTGACTGCAGAATGCTACACTGAACCACATTTTGGCAGAGGACTGCTGAAGGTGCTTGCGGACCTTTTCAAACAATGAACAAACATGTGCAGATTCCAGGTGCTGTCACCTCCTCTTCCCCTCCAGTAGTCGGTCACATGCAAGAGTCTCGGAGTGTTAAAGCCACAAAACAGCGGCCTCAGCATTCCTGCAGCCCACTGTAAGTTGAATCACCAATTGGTTGAATACCCCTGGGTGAAGCCACTAGTCGTTTGAATCCTGGAATCAAGCTTTTGACTTACACAGAAACTTCCTGCAGATTTGAGTGTGGAGGACAAAGCCAGCCAAACCAAAGAAACTTTACATGTCAGGCTCCTTTCCTATAACTTATTTCTGTTCCTGATTAGTTAGGACAATAACTAAATCTTTTTCAACTGTGCTCTATATTGAGTTCCAGGTGACCAGGTTATCCCTAGGGCCTAGGCTCATCTTTCTCATTCTTGCGTTGCTTGGAGAGCAGAGAATTTCACAGGTGCAGAAGGATAGGGCAATGTGTGCAGGATCCTTGAGATGGGGGTGCAGGGTATAATTTGTACTTGGGCCCAGGAACCAAAGGAGGGACCTGGCAATTTCCTGGGATCTTACATTTTTCAGTCTCACTGGTTTGCCTCTTGCTGTGCCCAGTGCTGCTTCTTGGCTGAGGGCAGGAGCGTATCTAGACAAAATTGCGCCCATGGCACGCAATGAAATGGCGCCCCCCGCACGCAACGTCATGACGTCACAATGTCGTGACGTCATGATGTTGTGGGGTGTGGCTTCTGCTGCCATGTGTCTGCAGAGCCAACACAAACAGACAAAGACACAGACACAGACACAGACACACACACACACACACACACACAGACCCAGCCAGGGAAATGCAGCCAGCTCTGCCGGCCGTCCCGTCCCACCTTACCTCTTGAAATCCTGCATGAGGTGCCTCCGGGCCATCGTGGACATGGCGGGCTCGCGGTTATGAATAAATAACTCATATACCATACTGGGTATATACTGGGCGGCCCAAGGGAAGGCGAGGGAGGTGAGGCGTCAGGGCAAAAGCGGCGGCTGGGTGGCGAGTGAGGCGCTGAGGAGGCGGCAGCAGTGGCTCCCCGAGCAATGGCGGCCTCTACCACTCCGAGTGGTCCACTGGCGCCTCAGAGGAGGGGGGAGACAGGAGGAGGAGGCCGTGAGGGGTGGGGAGAGGAGGCGGCGCCAACCACATAATTGAGGGTGACAGGGCGCCTTAAAGTGGCCTTAAAGTGCCAGCGCTGTGGCAGCCAGGAAAAGCCAGCAACTTTAAGGCCACTTTAAGGCGCCCCCGCAGTTTGCAGAGCCAGGGGGCACGGTGGCGGCTTCCTTCCCCGGGGCTGCCACTCAGGCACTTTAAGTACTCGAGCAGCAGGCTGGGAGGGGAGACACCAATGGCGCCCCCCACCTTATGGAGCTCCAGGGATCGTGCCCCCTGCTGCCATACCCTAGTTACGCCTCTGGCTGAGGGAGACCTTGGTAAAGACAAACACATGACACCTCTGGATGTGGGTAAAACCTTATGACAATTCTGGCCCTTTCTGGTATCCCAGACCCTACCCAACAGAGGAAAGAGAGAGGAGTCTCCATGTAAGCCCAAGGTGAGCGGGTCAGGACTTGTGGGCAAGAGCTGAGGGACCGTGACACTCATCCAAGCGAAGTCACTCAGAGGAGACAGCCAGGAACCACCCCTTCCTTTCGGTTGAGGTCAGTTTGACCATGAAGTCTAAATGTTGCCCACCCAGCATCTTGTTGTGGGAGGTGCCCGTGGACATGGCCTTTTTAAACACCCTTGAGAGGAAAAGCTCACTGTCACCACTTGAACAATACTTACATGTATTCACCCATTTCAAGTGTGTCCATTATGAAGCAAATATACTGTAAGTCTGAGTGAAACCACTCCTATTCATTCTGTATTGGTGTTATATCATCCTATCTTGGTTTGGTAGATACCAGTTGTTGGGCAGAGAAAAGCAGATCCCCTTCAGAGTACTGCCATTACTTTCACCACCACCACTCCCTAGGCTGAATGTGCTCTGAAGAAAGCAGGACTCCCTTGGAGACTAGGCTCACAACCGTTTAAGCCCAAAAACTATTGTGCAATGCCAAGGCACAGCCTCAGGGGTAATACTGGAAGACAGTGCCTCTGAGCATGTACAGAGTGCATTTTCCTACCATGGAGGAAGTGCTGCACTATTTGGAATTGAGAGGGAGGGCTTTGAAATGCTTCAGGAGCGCTCAAAGACTTTTAAAAATTGTTTCATGCTGAAAAAGTATTTTTTTATTTTTTCTTTTGGAACAGAAAATGCCATGAAGAAAAAGCTTCCTCAAAAAGCTGAATCCAGTCCATAGGCATTTGAAGCTGGGGCTGTTTCTTTTCATAGCAGTCTCCCTCCACAAAACCGTAATATTGCAAGAGCTCTTTTCTCTCAGAGTCCAGCAACCTTATCCTTCAGCAGCCCGACATCTTCTGTAAAGAGTCAGCCCTTAATATTAACACCTTCACAAGATTAACATACATTAGCCATCATGTTTTAGTATTTCCCTTTTATGTATACACAGCTATTAGATGTGTGTGGGGAAAAAATGTCACAAGTATCAAAAGGCCTATTTGCATTAGAATTTCCACTGGAAATGTCCCTGTGACCTTTTTCTTGTCTAGGGTGGCTAATCCTATTTGAAATTCCTGCCATGCTCCTACAGAGGGTCAATGCACTTGTGAATCAAGTGGCACCTGCTACAGGGCCTCAGTCTTCCCCTCCTGAGCTCTGACTACAGAAAATGAAAGAAAACACAGTTAGTTTGGGTTCCTGAGAGAAACTGTCTCCCTGCAGTTCTCCAAATTTTGTAGGAAAAAGCTTATAAGAAACAGTGAGATATTTCCAAGAAAACTCAGACCGCACTCCTAAGCTGGAGTTAGGCCGGCACAGTTAGGCCAGCAAAGTGTGGCTGGCACCAGGGCCACCGTAAAGTGCCTTTGGACCACTCTTGGAATCAGGGAGGATGGTGTACATCTGTATGCTGGCCTCGTTGACTCCAAGGGTGGGTCAAACAAGAGACACTTTACAGTGTCGCTTGTGCTGGCCAAACTTTGCTGGTCTAACTGTGCCGGCCTAACTCCAGGTCAAGATTGCGCCCTCAGTTAAAGAATACTATTTTCCGCTTCTGATTTGACACACAGGTAGTACTTTCTGTATTAACAGGATGTGACCTAAGGAAGCAGCCTCAAAAGTAACATGACAGCATGGATAATGTGGAAGTCATTCCACCTGGGATGATAACAGGTGGCAAACTGATGACTAGGGACTCCCTCACAAGCTGTTTTCCTACTTCTGAAGGGACTATACGCTTTGTAGTCAGCTCTGGCTTGAAAGTTAAAAACATAAAAGGCAAAGAAAAAGCTGCTTAAAGAAAACCATTTCTGAAAGGCACTGAGCAGCAGCTCCTGTCTCAATCCCTTCTCAGTGCCTCCACAAGGAGGGACGGAAGCAACCCAGTCATGAGGCCGGTTGAACGCATTGCCTCAGGCAGCGGGCTGAGGGAAGTGGCAAGTCTGCTGAGGGATCTCCCACACCCCACATTACCTGTCTGTTCTCTCTCCCCCAGCTCATTGCCCAGCTTCTCATGCGTTTGGAGGACAGGAAGCCCTTATCTTCTGCTCTAGCTCTGCCACCTCTTCTTGTAAAGGGGCCAGTAGAGAACATGATGGGAGCAGAAAGATTCCATTCTCAGGATTCTTCCTGCTGAACCACTTTACAAAATGTGATGGTGGAGCAGCAGCAGGGTGATGAGGCTATAAGGTGTGTGCTGGCAGGGCTGGGCAACATCAATTGGGGGGAAATAGATGGTGGTTTTTGGGGGTGGGTTCAGGCAGCAGATTGGCCTCATCTGCCTTGGCAGGGGGACAGGTGTAGAATGTGCCAGGTCACAATGCCATGGGATTTTGGTCCACACAGGTGGGGCACATGCAATGATTATTAACTTGAACCCACATTGACTCTACTTGAGGGCAAGTTGCCTCCTTGCAAAGAAAAAAAGAACACAAGCACTGTTTGACCTTTCACTTGCCAGGTTTAGTATGTACAATACAGTGACCTTCCTAAACCTAAGAAGCCCTAGGGTCTTTTGGAGGACAAGCAACCCCATGTTTCTCCTGGATTCTTAACATCTCTAGAGACCCAAAATATTTGGCATTCATCTACTTAAATAAAAATAAAAATTAGCCTGCTTGAGTAGGAGTTTCCCTCTTTGTTATTACATTTTATATTATAATGGTTTCAGACATATGCCCCAAACAAGAGATAACCTTATCAGATTTCTATCAATGATTTTCCTATAAAAATCACCCTGAGCCCCTGAGCTGTGTTTTCTTCCATTATTTATAGACAAATTGAAAACAAATGGCCCTCCAAAGGGAAAAAAGGTGAAGTGAGACCAGCTGGTATTATGTGTCTTAGCCCTGGAATTTATCTGCATTGCAAAGCTGTAGTAAAAGCAAAAGCTTCCTTTTATCTGGAGCATTTGATGGGCTTCAGTGGCAATTCAAGTGGAAGTTAAAGGGGAAAGTGTCATTAGTGATTGCAGCAATATGCTAATAGCGGTGTGTAAAGAAATAAAAGTCCATGCCATAAAACAGCGAGAATTAAAGTTATTTTTTCTTCATGCATTGCTCTAGCTAATTATTATTGTTTCCTGCAGTTGCTTATGTTGGAGAGATTTATAGCCTGCCGTATCCAAACGGCTTGAGCCAAGTAAATGCTATTGTACAGTAAGATCTATGGGTGGATTCCTGTTCTGGAACAGTCCAAAACCTAATCTCAAAACACGTTTACTCAAAAGTAAATATCATTGTAGTCCATGGATCTTATTCCTTGGTAAGTGTGTTCAAGATTGAAGCTTAAAAGGTATCTTTGGATGTTCAAAAAGAAGAGATGAGAAATGAAATGGAAGTGACCCACATTTCTCCAGAGAGAGTTATCTGCATTTATCTGCTTGAAGATCGTCCCTTAGGGAAATGGGGCAACTCATGCCTTCCTTCAGGGAAAACCATAGTTTCCTATTTCATCTGAGCCCTCAATGAGTCACCCAGTCACAACCAGGTGTGTTTATATTTCCAACATTATCTTCTGTCTTTTGCGGTCTCTCTTCACTCACTTTCTCTTATACCTGATTTATATCTGAGAGCTGGTTCAAACATTGAAAGGCCTTGAGCACCTTTGTTTTGTATCTGGATGTAATTTGATAGGAAGAGATACACATTTCCTGCCACAAAAAATGGGTCTTTGGAGAGTTGCTGACTTGTGCAGGGCCAGCTTTAAGCCAATGTGGCCATCGCATTGGGGGGCCTTACACCAGTGCAGTGAGCATATCACCTGCTGCTGCTGCAGCCAGGATCTCTGTGGACAAAGTCAATGGGGCAAGCAGAGCACCACCACCAACTATTTCCAGGTGTCCACAAGCACCACAAGTGCTTTTCTTGGTGCATGGGAACCCCTGCACGGAGAGTGGGGCCCCTTGCAAGACTGCCTTGCATTGGGCCCCACCACTGCTAGAGCTGGCCCTGGTCTTGAGGATCATCTTTCTCTTTTGTGTGTGAGTGAAAAGTCCCTCCCCCATTTACACTAAACCACATTTCTCGAATGCATATGAACTCCGGTATCTGGGAAATATGGAATTCCCCACCAGAAGAACTAAGAACTAAACACTCCCTCATGGCCTTTCGGAGAGGGCTCAAATCATACCTATTTAGTCGGCCTTTGGATGACTGTGCAGCTGTCTGCTGTCTGTCCCTCTGGTATATTGTCATAGTCTGTTTCACTCCCCTGGTCAATTGTTCTTCCCACCCTCCATCCTGATGCGGAGAATTGGGTCTAGCTTTAATTCCTGTTCACTTTCAGTGTTCCCGTTCATGTTAATTTGTTGTTGTTGTTTTAATATGTTGTTTTAATGTGTTTTGCTTATTATGGTTACATTGTATTTTGTTTTTATTCTCTGTAAGCCGCCTTGGGCATTTGCTTCAGCATAGGAAAGGCGGGGTATAAATCCTTCAGATAGATGTTACAGGACGATTTTAGTGTCTCATAAAATATATGCTTGTCTGCTTCTGTACTGGCTTATGCTTTAGGCAGCGCAGGATAGCGTTTGGTTAGAACCCAGCTTGAAGGTTAGGACCTAAACTTTGCACCCGCTTCTGTAAACAAGTTTGCTTTGCTTGGGGTGAGACAAGATTCAAGAAGTTGGGCAGAGTCCTTGAGCTGGCGCCTCTGTGTTGTGCCAGCCAGGAAGGATAGAGAGAGAATGTAAACTACAAGTGAGCTGAGGTTAGTTTGACATCCAGCAATCGAATTGTATTCTAAAATGTAACTGTATCCTTTTCTAATTAGGTTGGAAGTAACGCCCTATGTTTTTCTTTACATTGACCTATACTGTTGCTCCTTTTCTAATGAGAAGCCTGCGTCATTTCAAGTATATAATTTCTTGTAATATGTTTTTTCGGGGCTGGTCCTCAGGAAGTTAGTCGTGAGACTCCGAGGCAGCCCTCTGCGCAGATGGAATAAAATACTGATAAAACCTACCTCCGGCTATCCTTAGTTTGATGTAATTTGGCCTTCATGTTTCATAGATAGATAGATATCTGTTGTTTAATGGAACCCAATTAGTAGAGGTGTTTGAAATGGTGTAATTTTTTTCACAGACTTCGTGATTTGAAAGGCAAAAAGCAATTATGTGTTTTTATTCTCATTTCAAGTTCTCATTTTTATTAATTTTAAATGCTTTCAATGTGTACTAGGTAGGTGATATAGGTGATTTAGTGTCAGCAGATGCAACCACAGTATTATTTCTAACTAGAAAAGAAATCTATTTTAATTTCTGGAAAGTACTTTAAACAGCAAAGTGCAGTGTTTTGTATTTTTATGCATTTTTAACCAAAAACAAACAAAAACCAAAAAGCACCACCACTATCAATTAGGTAACACATCAGGATCTGAATCCACAGTTTGATCCTGGTTTGTTTTCCCTGACACAAGCCATTCATTCATAACATGGAACTGTGTTTGAGTTCAAACTGAAAGCAAAAGCTTTCCTCCTCCTCCTCTTCCTCTCATGTGTATGGGGGGGGGAGAGAAATGCAGGACCCTGGGACTCCCTTAGGATCTTCCATGAAGAAGACAATTAATAATGATTTCCCATTATGCCTGAATCCAGCTATTCAGATCATAATCTTAGACTGATAAATCACATACTGTTGAGTATCTTAAAACGTGGTATATCTTCTGCAGTCTATGATCATGATTACTAGAAAAAGGCTGACAAGGAGAACTATGTATGCCTTTGTCTTGATATGGGACCAGAAGTTTTATCCCAAATGGGATAAAAATACTTTCCTGCTACCTAGAAAGTTGAAATTTGGTACCATGCTGTACAAGACACTCTGACTAAGAGTTAAACCCAAATACAGGATATGTTTATATGAGAGAGAGAGAGAGAGAGAGAGAGAGAGAGAGAGAGAGAGAGAGTTATTCAATTCTTTCATGAGTGTGTTAAACAAATTTCAAATAGCTATCAAGCGTTAAATTTTAGGTTCAAACATTCTATGTAGTGATACAATGTTGTCTCTCCCTTAATGATACAAAGTTGGGTACCTTGAGAAGGGTGGGGGCTTTCGAACAAGGGACATTTATTTAGTTGGAACTGTTTGGAACTGGATTGAGAGATTTGGAGCAGCAACTAATTTTACTCAGACTTTGGAGCAGTTTGTGTATAATTGTCAACCTAATCAGAATATAGCAATTGTTATATAACATGTGGTTATATCACAAGACTGAGCAATTCTTCCGGGAGTAAGTCCTGTTGGAAAAAAGCCAGTCTGAATGTCTTTCACTGCCATACTAGGAACTGACACCTTTGAACCAGACAGATAACCATTCCCTTTGGCTGAAATGCATGCACGCACACACAAACACACAATAATAAGATTTTTCTGCTGTTACATTGTTAAAAAGCACAAAAGGTAGAGGAAAGGTGTAGCTGCACTGTTACTGCTGCAGAACGGGCTTTTGTAGCTTGTCTTGGAGCAGAGCAACAGCCTCTAAGCATACAAAAGCTCATAAGATCAGTCTTTATGATGGGAGGGGCTAGAAATGAAAATGATGAATGAGGTCTTTGATACTACAGAGCGCAGTAAAATGTCGAAGCACTAAAACATAATAACAAGATGAAAAATCCACTCTGGAAGGATTGCTTTCAATCACGGGGGTGTGCCTTCTGTACCATAGCCTGGGTTGTAAGGTTGGGGTTTTGTTTTTTTTAGCTGTAGTAATGGTTTCATTTGGACATCCATAACTTGTAACAGGGTAGCCAGGTGCTCTTGTGAATGAAATTAGACATTGGAATGGTGCCTATGGGTACTAAATTTCATCTTGCAGGAATTGCAGAGAGATATGCTGGTAACCTGAAATGGGGAGAGGGAACACCCAACTGTGTGTGTCCACTTCTTGACATTTGAAAACATGTCAGTGAATCTGAACAAATGATGTTACCAAATGATCGTTGGCACTTTGTAGCAATGATGATAATGGTGGCAAATTGCTAACTGGGCAAGAGGCACTCTTTCAAGTGGTGTTCCTCTTATATTTAGCAGGGGAAGAGTAATTGTCCCTCTTCACCCCTGCGCAGTGGTTGTTGCTGGTGGTGGTCTGCATTTTTTTAAGATTCTGAGCCCTTTTGGGACAGAGAGAGCCATTTAACTTTATTATTATTTGCCTGTAAACTGCTTTGTGAACTTTGTGTTGAAAAGCGGTATATAAATACTGATGGATGAATGAATGAATGAATGAATGAATGAATGAATGGCAAATGAGGACAATCGTTAATACCAAATATGGTCCTACTGAATGAAATAACCCTTTCCCAAGCCAGTCTGTGAAGCAAGCTTGGACATGGGATCTAGCCTGGTGAGTCATTCGAGCATCTTGTAAATCGGCTGCTATTGGCTGGGGGTTGAAAAGCTAAGGACACTGGAGGTGCTTTGGCGAACATGGCCTCATTAGCATTTCAATGAGACCTGCTTGTTGACTCTGTGCCCAGCGCTTGGGCAGCTCCCATCAGAATCTGCCTTTGTTGGTTTTAGCTCCGGTCAAGTCCACTTGCCGCAAGAGGGGAGTTAGGAGCATTTAGTTTGTTTAGTCAGGCAGAACACTCAACAGGAAGGAAGGAAGGGAGGAAGGAGGAAGGGGATTCTCGGGCCTTGCCATTGTCTGGGCAACAGGGCTTAAGCAGCTGCAATGAGGTTTGCGTCTATAAGGTGCACTTCAATCCCCCACAAATCCTCTCAGTGTGGAGCAAGAGGGAGCCCAGACTGAGACAGATGGTGCAAATCCTCTTTGTTTTAAACAACAAACTAGAAATAGTGGGGGTTTTTTTCTTTCACTAAGATGAGGTATCCTGCTCTTGTAGTCATTTTCTTGGGCTGAGAGATTATTTGCTAGCCAACTTGAGCAGTGAAAAGTTTTCTCTTTGGACCCAGGTGTACTTTTCCTCAACTTTTCAGCTCTCCTTTGGGAGTCCTAGTCCTTGAACAGCAAAATGACAAGCGACTAAACCTTTTCCTAATATAACAGCTAGATGAAATGATAGCCAGGAAAGCAGGATCTGCTAAATTTCCACCTATGCTGTGTTGATGGCACAAGAGGCCTGCTAGAAAGAAAACTGGCAATATACCCGAGAAGTGATCTGAACCGGCAATTATCAAGTGAAGTGTAGGAAATGGTCCTTGTCCCTGTGTGTGTCTGTGTGTGTGGTTCAAACCTGGCTGTGCTTTACTGGAGTGTAATAAACAGTTTGGTCAAGCAGCTGAGTGAGGATGTTGCCTTATGGTGAGAGGGGGAAGAGAATGCCTTCCATTGCTTCCTGCTGACCCCTTTTTGGGTGATTAAGAAAAACTGGAGATTAAGCTCCAAGGGGGCAGTCTCTTTCAAGCTTCGGTCAAAATAGTTGCAGATTCTTTAAAATGACCCCTTCTCTCTCTCTCTCTCTCTCTCTCTCTCTCTCTCTCTCTCTCTCTCTGTGTGTGTGTGTGTGTGTGTGTGTGTGTGTGTGTGTGTGTGAGAGAGAGAGAGAGAGAGAGAGAGAGAGAGAGAGAGAGAATGAATGAATGAATGGGACCACTAGATCCTGAAGAATGATGAGAATTTCCTAGAAGTGGTTATTTTGGCCACTTTGACAAGAGTTGGAAATGAGAAAATTTGTATTCCCTAGTGAATGCATTGTAACCTGTTTCAGAAAAAAAAAAATCCCTTCTGATTCGGAAGCATTGGAACACATCCTGCTTTCACTCTGAAATGGGGTCAGTCAGCTGTCAACAAGTGACCCATTTTCCCAGCTGTTGTTGAATGCACTTAGCCATGACCATGCTTAGCCTCGATGACACTCAAAAGAATTGTTAGAAATGCAGAGAGAAAAGTGAGCTCAAGACGAGTTTCATCAAACATTAACTTTCCACCATACTCGAAGAGAGGTTGCGATTAAGAGAGAGCACAATTTTAAAACAACATAATTTAAACTGAAGTAGAATTTAACTACAAAATGATACATTTTATTAATTAAGGAAATGTTCTGGTAGGAAACTGGGTCACAGCACAGTCCTATTTTTGTGAAGTATGCTTGTGACACTGCATGAGTAGGCAGCACCAGTGGGGAGGCCCGTGCCGCCCAGCTGGCACTATATCCATGGGCCCAGCCATCTGTGCAGAGAGGGTAGAATGGGGAGTGGATTGGACCAGGAGGGGACAGGATTGGTGGAACAGGCCTCTGCTGTATCCCAACCCCCTTCCCAGGCCCTGTAGCATTATACCAGGCTTCCCAGATTTGCACCAGCGAAATAGCTGGTGCAGATCTAAGGAGCTCCATAGGGCAGTCTAGGGCTTTACTAGGCAGAAGGGAAAAAAATGTTCCCTTACCCCGAGTAGACCTCCAGCCTCCTCCTAACCTGTGCTTGATACATGTGGCTTGGCTGTACTAGGACAGATTAAGATTGGGCTGCCTGCCTGTCTACTTTCTCAAAGTTGTTTTTCAGGTCACAGGGCTATTCTGTCCTCTAGATGTGGCTCCATATGATGTTATATTTGATATTTTTCAGAACTTCTTGTCAATGGTTTGGTGAGCTACAGTTTCTAAAAGCCAGGTCTGGACTACCCTAAGAACGTCACGATTTCTGAACATAGATTTTATAAGGGGAAGTTGTTCATCACTAATCTATAGGGACTTTTTATATCAGTAAAAATTGTGAGACACCACAGACAGAAAAGGCCCTGTCACAAGTTGATGCCAACAGTAAATTCACTGGTAATGGTGCCCTCAACAGGATTATCTGTCATGACTTTGTGGAATAGCCAGATTCAGGGTGCAATCCTAAACAGCGCTGGACTGGTGAGGCCAACAGGCAAGCACCAAATCCAGCGCTGCTTAGGACGGGCTGGAGCTTCCCCGTGGCAAGGGAGCGTGCGCTCCCTTACTGTAGGAGAGGCTCCAGCCTCCACTATGTGCTCCTCGGATCTGCGCCCACTAAAGAGCGGGTACAGAGCCGAGGAGACTGCGCATCCCAAATCGGGGCCTCGCTGAAGGGCTTAGGACGGGGTAGGCAACCTTAAACACGCAAAGAGCCATTTGGACCCGTTTTCCAGAGAAAAGAAAACCTGGGGAGCCACAAAACCGTTTTGACATCTAAAAAAACTATATATGCAGTGTTATCTTCATTTTAGATGTCAAAAGGGTTTTTTTTACCTTTATGCTATGTATAAAAAAACTGTAGTGTGTTGCATTTTTGAAATGAATGAACTGCTACAGAGGAGTCCCATTGGCCCAGCTGGGGCTGACCCTCGGGCAAGGGGAACAATGTAGCGCACCAGTGCATTCCTAACCTGCACTTGAATGCAGCGAAAGGCTGCTGGCCTGCCTACTCCTGTGCAAATTAGGATTGAGCTGTAAAATAATAAGGGAGACCCTTGAATGCCAGACTGGACTCCTTGGAGGAAGGACAAGTGATACATGTGAGCAACATCAACACTGGCTAAAGAAAAAAAACCTCACACCTTGCCTTGGCTGCCGGCCCCTCCATCGTCCTGTGGGTGGAGGTGGAGGAGCTGCTGCTGCTGCTGCTCGTGGTCCATCTGAAGCTGCGGCTGCTGCTGGGGCGGTGGCGGCAATGGGAAGCGGTACTGCATGTACTGCTGAGCCTGCGGCGGTGGCTGCTGAAGGGGCGGCAGCGGCTGCTGCTGAGGTGGTGGCTGGGGCTGCTGCGGGGGTGGAGGAGGAGGCGGCGGCGGCGGCGGCGGCGGCGGGAGGGCCGCGAATGGGAAGGCGGTGGCTGCCATGAGGCTGGGGATGGCAGGCTGTGACTGCGCCTGCGCGGGCGGCGGGCCCTGCATCACCAGCCCTGGCAGAGACAGCGGGAGGGCCGTGAACGAGAAGGCGGCGGCCGCCATGAGGCTGGGGATGGCGGGCTGTGACTGCGCCTGCATGGGCGGCGGTGGGGGCGGCAGGCCCTGCATCACCAGCCCTGGCGGCAGCAGCAGGTACCCGACCTTTCCCGACCAATCCGCACCGGAAAGTTCACGAAGCCGCCTCGGCTGCCATCATCTCAGCAGCCTTATGGCGACCGGAGCCAACGTGATGCCCCTGGGGAAGCTCCACCCGCCGCCGCCGCCACCGCCTCCTCCTCCGCTCTGTCACCTCCTTTGCCACTTTCACCCGGACTCCGGAGCCGCAGCAGAAGGGTGAAAGAGCCATTTGCGGCTCCGGAGCCGTGGGTTGCCGACCCCCGGCTTAGGATGTGGCCGTACGGCCACCTCCCAAGCCTGCCCAGGTCCCGCCCAAGTCCCGACTCCTGCCTCCCCCCTCCCACCAATCCCCATCCCGATATGGGACAGAGAATCCCTTGTGCCGACTGTCTTTGGTCGGCGCAAGGGAGGCTCTCCATCGGTGCTCTGAAGCTGACGCTGCGAGCAGTGTCGGCTTCAGGGATGGAGCGCCGACACAGGGGTGCAGTTCGACGCCTGCGCACCAGTGCTCCACCCCTTGCATCGACGCAATGATGTTGCGTCGATGCAAGGGGCACACTAGGATTGCGCTGCCCCATTTGAACAGAATTGCTGTGTGATTCTCTAGTCCTAGTCTTGGCGTGATTTGGTTGTTGATAGGCTCCTTATTGCTGGACGTGGTGGTGCTGCAGGTTAAACTGCTATTGCTGAACGTGTTGACCGGAAGGTTGGCAGTTCAAGACCATGTGACAAAGTGAGCTTCCGTTGCTTGTCCCAGCTCCTGCCAACCTAGCAGTTTGAAGCATGTAAAAATGCGAATAGATAAATAGGTACCACTTCGGTGGGAAGATAACGGCGTTCTGTGAGCCTTGGCATATAGTCATACCGGCCACAGGACCATGGAAGCTTGTCCTCGGACAAATGCCCACTCTTTGGCTTAGAAAGGGAGATGAGCACCGCCCCCTACAGTCGGTCACGACTAGACTATTTGGTCATGGGGAAACCTTTACCTTTACCTTAGGCTCCTTATGGGTCACTAGGGTGCTCATAGTCAAAAACAAACTTTGTGAGAATGTGAACCTAATTGTTTTTCTTGGTCAGATGATGATTCTTCGCAAGCAGCAGTCTGTTTTCAGCAGTGTAGCACCTCAACCAAGGATAAACTACTGCCTGAATTATGCTGCCCATCCTCCACCACATTAGCATGTGCTAAATGTGTACCATATCATGCATGTGTGTACTGTGCATATTACCCAAATATGCTCTATCAATGGTGTGTGTCAGGGTGTTGCACACCCACTTTAACTTGTGTGGCAGTCCCATTCTTGCATGCTCAGTGAGCAGAATGAGGAGAGCTTTATCTCCAGTGAGGACGTACAGTGTTGCCGTTGGAGTCAGCACTTCTTCTTGTGGCTGGCAGAGGGAATGCTGGGAATCCAGCCACTAGAAGAAGACCTGGACATTGTTGGAGATAAGTCTACATCCTCTTCCTCTTGCATGCCAGTGTGTAAGAAACCAATAGGCCAAGGCAACAGGTGGGCAAATGAGAGGTATGAGGCATCCTCCACAAGTTTGGTACCATTACTGTTTGCCCCACTGGATGTTTTAGACATTGGCAGTGTAGTTGTAATAAATGGTTGCAGACTGATCATGTACACTTACAAGCCCAAATACATTTAGAACGTAAAGGGGTATAGCAATGTAAAAGATACAGCAAAAGTCACAAACACTCTTTTTAAGTGAATGGTTGCTGTGTGTCTTTGGATGTTCCCTTCATTGGACTTTCAGATCACTGAAGGATGTTAGCAATTATGCACTGCAATGACTAAGCACATTGGGACAAAGTGAGGGAGAATCTCTGTTTTGCATTCAAATCCATGCGTACTTATATTTTCAGCTTCTTCTGAGATCATCAACAAGACCTTTTGTAAATAATATGCTGTGCAATACTATAACACAGGTGTAACACACATAATATGACACAGCAGAGGCAGTCACAGAAACAAAAGGATCTGGCTTTCAGAAACAGTGAATTCACATTGCTACTGAAAAGGAGTCCTTGAGATATACTGTACAGCGACATCTAGATGAGAATTAGTCCTGTGACCCGAGACATTTCACCTTATCAATTGATGCATTGCAAGTATGACCGTGTGTAAAAGTGGTCCAGTCTTCCTAGAGCAGATGATTGGCAACTGATGCATAGTAGGTCTTTGGGGGAAGAGGGGATGAGGATGGAGTTGGGTGACTGAAACCCATGTGAATGTTGATTTAAAGCTTATCACCTGGGGCTATATAACCATGTGAAGAGACTAGTTGCTGTTGGAAATCCAGAAAAGCAGTAGGGTGGTTAAACTAAACATTAATTTAGCAGGTACTTGGTAAGAAGCTGTAGACAATGCCACAGGACTTGCCCCAGGCTCACTATTGTCCGATTCCACCCGAATGTTGCAACAGAAACCTTGTTCATCTGGTTGGAAATAATATATTCTGAATGCCTGGAGGCAGTGGCGAACTTGAACCTCCAGGCACCCAGGGCGTGGTGACACGGCGATGCAGAAATGTCACCTCCTGCACCTCGCACCTATACCAGGCATACCCCCACTTCTGGATCAGAATCCAATGGAGGCAAAGGATGGCAGTTGGGCCCAATTCACAGCATTTGCCGCTTCCAGCGACAAGTGCTGCACCCCTCTGCAGTGAGCCCTGGAAGCAACTGGAGCACTGCAGAGGGGAGCACGTTGCTCCAGTTGCCCCCCCCCACATGCTAATGCCCCCTCCAACACCCTGGGTTAGATGCTTCTGTCAAAAAGAACCTCAGCTTGCTTATCCTTAACTGATTATTGACTTGCTTCTTCTTTGATTTTTGACATGATGTTGGATTTGGAACATGTGCAGACACCTGGATATCCAAAACCATCACGTGCTCTTTCATAGGACTTTTGCTACTTTGTTTACTACAGGTTGCCGGATTGTGCTAGTTATCTGACACCAGATCACCTGCCTCTTTCAGATTGTGAATCCTGCTGTGCTTTCTCACTGACCTGAGAACCTGTTTGAATTTCCTCTTTCCTCCTCCTTATGGTGAAATCAGTACTGATCCTGATTTAGGCTGAACCACAGCCCAAATATTGTGGGACCACCCATGCCTTCTCTGACCACAGCAGTCCTTGAGCCCTGATTGTTGCTCATCCCAGGGAATATGCAATACCGCTAAGCAGACTTCTTTGGAGAATGGGTTAAGATTGCTTGAAAATTAATTCATGTAACAGAGAAAACCAAAGCAATCTTTTAAGAAAGACAGCAATTGTGTCCTGTAACTGTATGAAGATAATGGTAATGTCTGCTATTTCCATTGAGAGAGCTATCCTAACCTGGAGTTAGGCTGGCACAGTTAGGCCAGCAAAGTTTGCTGGCAAAAGGGACACCATAAAATAAGTTTGTACACAGACATGCAATATCCTTCTTGACTCCAAGAGTGGTCCAAATGGGCTTTACGGTGGCTCTTGTGCTGGCCAAACTTTGCTGGCCTAACTGTGCCAACCTAACTCCAAGTTAGGATTGTGCCCTAAAATGAGTTAATCAAACTATCAGCTACATATTGCATGATCTTAACTTATGCACATCTGCAAAACAGTATGGCTTGGATAGGTTTCTCTTACTACTTGGAGGCTTTCTCAGTTCACAAGAATGAGTGAAGAGGAGCCAGACAAATATAAAGGCCAGACAATCAAAGCTTTTATCTTTTAGATCTTTGCAGATGGGCCTTCTGATCAAATGACTCACAACTGCTGCCAGATCAGCAAGTAGCAACCACAAAACACCTGTACTTACTTAAGACTTCTGAATTTGCAGTTCTTCATGTAAACTATATTTACACCAGTATCATTTTAGGCTCTGTGTCTCCAGTTCTATAGCTAATATGATCTCACTCACATGAATGCAAATCAAGGGCCTCAACAAAACTACATTTGTATGAGGATGACGACACAATGCAATATCCCTAGGTGAAACATCCTCACTTACATATCACATACCCTCCAGGTAGAAAAGAGACTTAAATATGCCAGTTGGTCTACTGAAAACTGCATTGCTTTCATTGTATTTGGTGCATATTTCTCCAGGCAGTGTTCTACTGCTTTTAGTCCAGGGCAGAGACTATATTGTATTGTCATAGTTTCACCTTTTCTGCTGCATCACTTCCTGTAAACACATTTGCACGGGAACTGTTGAGAAGAGATACGACAGAGGTTTAAAAATTACAAACAGTGTGGAGAAAGTGAATAATAGAACTTGTAAAACTGTAGAATTCAGGTTCATCCAATTACATTGATTGGCAAGGCAGGCAAAACTACTTCATGCAAAACAAATGAAGGGATTCATTAACCACCAGATGTCATGATGGCCATTTGTTTTAGATCACCTGACACAGTAATAAAAATCATGTCCTAAACTTCTTCCTAGATAAGATTGTATCACTTAACATTGCGGTTGCAGAGTAGAATTTTGGAGCGGTCCACCATGCAAAAATTCTTTACAAGTAGAAAACTAGCAAATCAGGAAGTAAGGTTTTAGCCTAGCCTTTTCCTTGAGGTTCTAGTTTTCTAAATACAGGGAACTTTTTTTTTTGTTTAATAAAATAGAGCATTAAGTTAGTGACTCCCTTAACTATAATCTCCAGTGATATTTTATGAAACCTTATCTTGTTATTAGGGGTAGCCCAAGCAACCTATCTGCCACTTAAACTGTATTACTATAACAACAGGAACACTAGTGAGGATGGGGACCAGGGACCAGTGAGTGTGGAATAGTGCTATACTACCTGATAGTCCAGCATAGCCAATAAACTGGCACCATCTAGATCCCATCTAAAGAGACAGGAATACATAGCAACTGTCTTGGGATGGAATTCAAGACACCCTTGTTGCTCTTTGCTCCTAGGATGGCTGTTTTCTTTCTTTGTGGTATCAGCAAGACATACGGTAATTCATTATTATTTTCCCTGTCCTGTTCCCCAGAATCTTAACCCTGTCACTAAACACTAGCCTAAATAAAACAGAGTTCTTGGCATGCTTCTGAATGGTGTTTGCTCTTTGGTGCATCTAAGTTGTGCCTGTCCAGTCACCAAGACTGAGAATGTCATTCCATGGCTGCTTGATGTCCTAATCCGGGGCACAAGGGCCGCCGTAAAGTGCATTTCGACCACTCTGAGTCATAGGGGGTGGCGTACGTTTGTGTGCTGGCCTCTCTGACTCAGAAAGTAGTCTAAACATGCTTTAGGGTATCCCTTGTGCCTGCCAAACTTTGCTGTCCTAACTGTGCCAGCCTAACTCCAGGTTAGGGTTGCGCTCTGAATCCTGGACATTTGTGTCCCTATATTTGTATTAGATGCATTTTTAAAAAAAATTAATATTTAATATTATTAAATTTAATACATAAAGGTAGGCTTAAAGGCTAAGATAAAAGGCTTTGGTTTATAGAACATAGAGTTTGTTGCCCAGTTATAGGATGCAAAGGACCAGGACGCTAATATCTAGGGATGCTAATGGCTGGGAGCACAATCCTAACCTGGAGTTAGGCCGGCACAGTGCCAGTACAAAGGCGTTTGGACAACTCTCGGAGTCAGGGAGGATGGGGCACGTCTATGAGCTGGCCTCTTTGACTCCGATAGTGGTCCAAACATACTTTATATTACGTTATCTCTTGTGCTGGCCAAACTTTGCCTGTCTAACTCCAGGTTAGGATTGCGCTCTGGGACACATTTTACAATTATCCAGGATGCAAATACCCTAGTATAGTGATTTTCAACTTCTTTCATCTCATAGCACACTGACAAGGCGCTAAAATAGTCAAGGCACACTATCAGCTTTTTTTAGAAGGCCACACTGCACTGCTGCTGGGGGGGGGGCTCACATCCCCCAATGGCCTTACTAATAAATTAACCTCCCCCACCCCCCATGGCATGCCTGTGGTCTATTCGTGGCACAGCAATGTGCCATGTTGAAAATAGTTGCCCTAGTACCAAATGTGATCACATGCTATTTGTTCAGAGTGTTCCACCATGCCATAGGTACGGGCTGGGTGGCAGGTTTAGAAGCCCAAAGTCCTCGAGAAGGTGTGGCTTCTTTCGAAGCACACTTTTCTCGTGGCTGGAGGGCATTGTGTCTGAGTGAGTGAGGGCACAATCCCAACCAACTTTGCAGCACTGGGGTAAGAGCAATGCAGCTCCAAGGTAAGGGAAGAAACATTCCCTTACCCTGAGAAGGCCTCCGTGACTACTACTCCACTGCAAGATGCAGAATGTGCCCAGTTGATACAGCTACAGTATGTCAGTGCTGGAAAGTTTGTTAGGATTGCGCACTGAGACAACCTCCTTCACCTCCAGTGAAGTGCAGGTGGTTGCACAACCCTTCTTTCTTCTGTCTTAAAAGGGCTCTATCCAGCCTTTTTGCATTACTGCCCAGTTATTCAGTGCTGTTGACACTAAAAGCATGCACTAAAAGCATGCATAAGTGATTTGTGGTGACTGCAGTGATGTATTTGCCTTGTTTCCCACCCCAGTTTGCTAATTAAGGGCCCAATCCCTTCCAACTTTCCAGCACTGATGCAGCTACAATACAGTCCTGAGGTCAGGGAACAAACGTTCCCTTACCTTGAGGAGGCCTCCACGACTGTTCTCCCACCGTAGGATGCATCGCTTGCCCCATTGGCACAGCTGCATCAGTGCTGGAAAGTTGGATCGGATTGGGGCCCTTAGACCACAATTTTCCCCCCTCACTTTCCTATTATCTACTTTAAGTCGTAGTCGCATGGTTAATAAAGCTCAAACAATTTCTTTCATCTCACTTCTTAGGTACAGTTGTTGGGGGTTATAAAATGTGTACCTTCCTTGATCAGCTCTGGCTGGAAATGTTTTCCTTGCTGTTTAAAAAAAAATTAAGGGAGCGCATACCTCAAGGACTTGTTGCTAGGCAACTGGGTTCCATTTGCCAATTGCCACCATTTCCTTCTTACCATATTACAGGCCTTATTATTAACATTTAGTTCAGAGAAATTGCTGTCATTATGTGAAGTAACTTCCTTTTGAGGTTACTCATTAACCTTAGGTATTTCACTGTGTGATTATAATTGCCAAGTGCCACTGGCGTGGAAAATCTTTGAACTCTTCAAGATATTAGAGTATGGGAGAAAGAAGATCAACAAAAAATGTATATAGTTTTCAAGTTCTCTCTCATCTGTTTTTCCTCCCTCTTCTTGTTTCATCCCATTAAGCAACAATTGATTACAAATTGCAGTGTGGTGAACATGCCAATTTACTAACGAGTATGTGCGGAGCTATGCTTTCGAAAGTGAGGCCAAGGGTACAGTCACCTATTTTCATTCCGAAGATGCAAAATTACTGCTAATTAAAAAAGTGGCAACATTATTCTCCATCCTTCCATCAAATATGTTGGTACTGCGTTTTAAGTATTTTTGTTAAATGTATGTTTATTGTATATGTGTGTGTGCAGTAGCGTAGCCGGGGTGTGTATGGTGCAGGAATTATTGCAACATACTGTTTAAGCAGTGTTCACTCTAAACCACAATGAAATGGCTGTTTGTACTGGTGTGATGAACACTGCTTGTTCCTGCTGTCAACTGGTGTGCACAACAGGCTGGCCTTATGGAGCAGCCTCCACTTGGTTACATCTAAAGCATACTGGGAATGGTCAGATTGCACCTTGTTTAACAACTTCTAAAATCCTTTAGGAGGGCTTGCCTCACACTTTGCAATAGGATAAAAAACTGGACATATTTAAGAGGATATACTTTCTTGTGTTGTCATTAGTACAAGTTACAGATGAGTCTGGAAACTGTAACAATTGCTACAACGTTCCTTCTGTCACAGTATTGCCTGACCTCTTTGAGAACTGGATGTCCAAGACATACCAGTGTGTCCTAACCTTCAGTGCAGCAGGGAAATGCTTTGAAAACAGTGGTTCCCAAACTTTTTGACCCACCTAAAAAAATGTTTCTCTTTATCAGCCACTCAAGCCTCTTGGCTATAAAGAGGATTGGGCAGCAATGTTCCCTGCAAGTAGCAGGTTGTTTAGCCTTGATGCACATAGCCTAATCTGTCTTGTCAATTTTGCAATTCACCAACAATTGGACCATGCCCCACTGATGGGCAATAGAACCACAGTTTAGGAACCATTAAGCATTAGAGTCCAAGAGAGCCTTACCTCAGAAACTGGCCCATTCATTTAGCTCATACATGCTCATTCTGTGAATTCCTTGTTTACTTAATGTAAAACAAATATAAAATGTGTTTTTCAGTGTCAGATGTCAGATTTTTCAGTGTCAGATGTTCAAATACATTATCTCACTGTATTTAGTTAATGGCTTTTTTTTGTTTCTGTACCCTGTTTTATTATTTGGATTTTCTGATCATTGTTTTAAATGCTAGGCTAGATTGTCAGGACACTAGGCTGTTACTGGAGAATCATAATCATTAGTATTATGGCTTGTTTACATCTACACCATATATAGGATTTTAGAGAAGATATTTAATAACAAGTATTTGAATCCATGTATATAAAACACATTACTGCATACATTTTAGTTCTCTTTTTGACTATCCGAGTCAGGCCTAGTTTCCTTTAGGAGTCTGGGTTCACTAGTTTTCCCTTAAAGCCTCGCTTGAAAACTCTTACAAAACCTACTTGTCCTCCCCTTCATTTCTCCTTAGTGTAGAAGTATATCAACATTCCTGGTAATCTGATTCTTTTGACAGGATACAGCACAGCCCTGAAACTGAGATTCCCTGGTTGTCCCATGTGACTTGGTGGGGAAATATATATCATATTCAGGAAATTAGGAGGACAAGTGAGAGAGATGCTTTATGTTTTCCAGTGATTTTTGTTTAAAATGCAAGATAGAGTCTCCAAATGCTTGTTTTGGATTAGATGGGAGAAGCATTGATAACACAACATGGAAAATTATGTTGGGTGATGGAATTGTAATCTTCTAAACTCTTGGGGTGCATTAGCAGAATTGGAGCTATAAATGGAAAGGAGAAAGTATACTTCAGATTCTCTTGTATGTTCATAAAGGAAGAAATAAGCACAAAATACAGCTCAGGATCGAAAGTTAGAATTGACTTTCATGTCCTTGCATTACATTATCATTCAGTTTCTGCTGGAGGGTGATAATAAGTACATAACTCTTCCAGTGGCACAGTTTTGACCCCTGCTAACTGGGCAAGAGGCACTTTTTCAAGTGGTGTCCTCTTATATTTAGCAGGGGGAGAGCAATTGTCCCTCTTCACACCAGCAGAGTGTCTTTCTTGTGGCTGTTGCTGGTGGTGTTCTCCATTCTTTTAGATTGTGAGCCCTTTTGGGACAGGGAGCCATTTAACTTTAATGTTATTATTTGCCTGCTTTGTGAACTTTGTGTTGAAAAGCGGTATATAAATACTAGTGATTTATTTATTTATTTATTTATTTATTTATTTATAAATCTGACCATTCTGAAACGCTCCAAGTTGTTGCTATTTAGTATTGAGGAGTCATGAGTGTAATGAGATTGGCTGTCTGCTTTGTTTTGCCTTGTTTTTTCTTTTCTACATTGAAGAATGTTTGAGGCTACTGTTTGTATGATATTGCCATGTATTCACTAATCTGTGTATGCCAATAAAGGTCTGTATTGTATTGTTATTGTCCTTGCATTGCTGCATTTCTCTTTGAATGAAGCAGCCAAATGCAGTTGCTTGCACATTACTCAAACGGTTAAAGAAAGAACTAGGATGGTGACCACTACAACTGGACACCCAGCTCTATCTTTCCTTTCTGTCAGATTCCAAAATGGCTGTTGAGGCCCTGCAGCACTGCTTAGAGGTGGTTGGGACCTGGATAAGGGCTGAAATTAAATTCAGACAAGACAGGGGTTCTCCTGGTTCAGAAATCCACAGTGCAGGTTCTAGAGCATGGGTGTCAAACACAAGGCTGCAGGCTGAATGTGGCCCCTGGAAGCAATTTATCTGGCCCCCGTTATAACTGGACTCTCCCAACTTGATAACTGCGCTCTTGAAAATACGAAGGTTTGCAAATTTTCTCTTCTGTCATCTGCAGCCATGCCATGATGACCTCGAGGTTAGACTATTTATAATGCACTCTAAAGTGGGTGCTTTTGAAGACAGTTTGGAAACTGCAGAATGTGGCAGCCTGTGTGATCTCTGGAGCGAGACTCTGCTGCTATTCTAGTGGCTGCACTGGTTTCCAATTCGTTTCGAAGCCAAATTTGAGGTGCTGGTTTGACCTTTAAAGCCCTATACATAGGCTTACCAGGTGTCCCAGTTTGACTGGGATTGTCCAGTTTGGTGATGGTGTCCCAGTGTCCCACCCAGTTTTAAATTCTGTCCCAGTTTTGTGGAGCTGCACAGGGCTACACACTGCTGGCTGCAAGAATCTGGTCCATCACTATTGCCACGTGAGACTTACTGGCTGCACCCACGGTCTTCTGACTCTTGGCTACAGCCAACAACATTCTGAGCTCTGAGGGATGTTCTGGGGTGGGGGAGCTGCTGTGGCTTACCCCAAGAATTGGTTGAGGGCCAGGAAACAGAGAGTGGGGGTCAATGGGCAATTTTCACAATGGAGAGAGGTGAAAAGCGGAGTGCCCCAGGGATCTGTCTTGGGGCCCGTGCTTTTCAACTTATTCATAAATGACCTGGAGACAGGGATAAGCAGTGAGGTGGCCAAGTTTGCAGATGACACAAAACTTTTCCGGGTGGTAAAAACCAGAAAGGATTGTGAAGAGCTCCAGAAGGATCTCTCCCAGTTGGGGGAATCGGCAGCCAAATGGCAGATGCGTTTCAACATAGACAAATGTAAAGTGATGCACGTTGGGGCAAAAAACCAAAACTTTACCTATAGGCTAATGGGTTCTGAGCTGTCTGTGACAGCTCAGGAGAGAGATCTTGGGGTGCTGGTGGACAATTCAATGAAGGTATCGACCCAGTGTGCGTCAGCAATTAAGAAGGCCAATTCCATGCTTGGGGTAATTAAAAAAGGGGTTGAGAATAAAACAGCCAATATTATCATGCCATTGTACAAATTGATGGTAAGGCTGCACCTGGAATATTGTGTGCAGTTCTGGTCGCCGCACCTCAAAAAGGATATAATGGAACTGGAAAAGGTGCAGAAGTGAGTGACAAACATGATTACGGGGCTGGGGCACCTCCCTTATGAAGAAAGACTGCAATGTTTGGGGCTCTTCAGCCTAGAAAAAAGGCGCCTGAGGGGGGACATGATTGAGACATACAAAATAATGCACGGAAGGGATAGAGTTGATAGAGGGATGTTCTTTTCCCTCTCTCAAAACACCAGAACCAGGGGGCATCCGCTAAAACTGAGGGTTGGGAGAGTTAAAACAGATAAAAGGAAGTACTTTTTTACCCAGCGGGTAGTTAATCTGTGGAACTCCTTGCCACAGGAGGTGGTGATGGCATCTGGTCTTGATGCCTTCAAGAGGGGATTGGACAGATATCTGGAGGAAAGGTCCATTGTGGGCTATAGGCAATGATGGATTGTGCAACCTCCTTACATAGGTGATGGGCTACTGGTACCAGGTGCAAGGGAGTGGCAACAGGATGCAAGCATCTTGTAGTCTCATGCCTTCCTGGGGCACCTGGTGGGCCGCTGTGAGATACAGGAAGCTGGACTAGATGGGCCTTGGCCTGATCCAGCAGGGCTCTTCTTATGTTCTTATGTTCTTAAGAAAAGGGGAAAATATCCCATTACCTCAAGAAGGCCTCCTGTATTGCGTTGGATGCCTGCCTGTTCTGGCGCAGTGTAGGATCGGGATGTCCATTTCTTATTAAAGTTCCACGCAAACCCCTCCAACTGGTCCCAGTTTCATTTCTAAAAATTATGGTAAGCCTACCTATATAGCTTGGGGCCAGGGTATGTGAGATACCATCTACTTCTGTACAATCCGGTTCGTCCCCTCAGGTCATTGGAGAAGGCCCTCTTACATGCTGTTGAGTTGAGTTGAGTTGCACGTGCTGAGTTGCAAGGGGCAGTGGCAAGGAAGGGCGTCAGTATTGGCACCAATCCTATGGAACTCCCTCCCTCTTGATCTACAACCTTCTTCCTCCTCACAGCGCAATCCTCACCTGGGGATAGGATGTCACCATTCTCCGGTGCTGACCCAGGAGTGTCGCAAAGGCACTGTAAAGCACGCATGTGATGACTCAGGAGGAGGCTGAGCCAGGACATGGATGTGTGCTGGCTCAGCAGGCCCACTTCCAGCCTCTGCGCTGCCAGGAAAAGCTGAATTTCCTGCGCTGCCAGGAAAAGCTGCCAAACTGGCTGAATTTGGCTGGTGTGGGGGGTTGGAGAGGGTGGGGGGAGAGTGGAGGGAAGGTGAATCAGGGCAAGGGGAAGGTGGGGGGGGACCAGCCTAGGGAGGGGGGTGGGGCTGGCCTCTGGCATGTAGGCTGGATCCTATTTCCCGGCCCCGGCCTGGTTGGCCCTAAGTGGGCCTCTTGGAGTTGCGCCAGCGAAATTGCTCTGTGTAGCTCCGTGGGATGGCTGGGGCTTTCCTTGAGGTGATGGCACCTAAGTCCCCTTACTCCGAATTGCACCACAGCTGCCTCTAACCGGGGCTGAATGATGCGTAGGCCAGTCGGTCTGCCTATTCCAGCCCCAGTTAGGATTGTGCTGTGAGAACTGCCAGCAGGGCCTGAATACATTTCTTTCTAGACAAACTTGTAAGTTCTTGGCCTTTTAAAACTAGGGACATTTGGCTTTTGCAGGCTGATCCTTTTTATAAGGTGTTGGCTACTGCCCTTGCATTTTTATTGCATTTATGTTTTTGTTTTAGGTTGTTTAAATGTGTTATGCATTATGATGTTGTAATTTTTAAATTGTGTTTTTGAACCATGTATGTTTGTTATTTGAACTGTTCTAAGCCCCTTTGGGCACCCTTAGAGAAAGGTAGGATCGAAATATGGTAAATAAATAAATATGATGGTAAGGCTGCGTGCGTGAAGAATCACAGGGAAGTGAAAACTGCTTACGCATAACGTACAACGTGTTAGCTGAAATCTGCTGCTCAGTTGAAAGAACCCCAAGTCAGAAGCCACAATGTAAATTGCCGCATGCCATAACCAGCCTTGGCATGCCTTTCACTTTGTAGACAGGCACGTTACAGAGAAATGCTGTAAACATTGCTACTTTCTGTATTAATCCAATCTTTTGGTACTAGTAGTGACATGAGGCACATGTTATCTAATCTTTGGCTCTAAAATCACATGCAGATCAGATAGAAACAAAACCTGAATGTTGCCTTTCTTAGGGCTTTTTACAGGACCCATTTGCCTTTTCCCTTAGCGGAATAACAATAGCTTGAGTTCCTGCTGCAGAACTGTTGTGCTACTATCCTGGATTTAAAACCATACTTAAAAATAACAACAACTGCCATTACAACTTCACAGTTTCAAAAGCTTATAGAAGAGGATAAAGAAACACCATCCACCATGGTTCTTTGTTGGATAGGTGATTTCAACTTTAGAGCTACAGCCAAAGAGGTTGCAGCAAAAACAACAGAGAATTTTATTATGACACCTTAACAACTAGCATATTTTGTGAAGCATTTGCGGCTTAGACTAGAACTCACATTGTCATTTGCATGACGTGTTATTTTCTGTGTGCAGGTATGTGTGGAAAACAGGAGGAGGATGGCGTTTTTAGCATGGGATTGTAAAAGATGGGATTTTAGCACGCAAAGATGGAGGGCTTATATGCCCTCCAAAAAATAGGCAGTGCTGTCCAATTTGACTTCAGTTTTTGCTGATATAGATCATCATGGATCTCTTCACTGTAGCATCCTACTTTGCAAGACTCTGTTATGTTCTAAGTAGTGCTGAACAGAGACATGAGTAAGCAAGACTTACCTTTAGGGCGCAATTCTTGGGCCAATGCAATGTGCTAGCCTAACTCCAGGTTAGGATTGTGCTCTAATTTTTCTAACAGTGACAGCCTGCAGAGCAATTGACATGGAATTTAAAACTTTTTCTCTTACCTTTCTTCCACTCCCACTGTGGAAGCTTCAGATCCACAGGGATTTACTGCTTCCTTCTAGGGTAACCTGTGTTGCAACTTAACGACAAGTTTGTTTCCTCAGCTGTCTGACGGAGTTTATCTGATTCACATTGACCCCTTCATTTTATAATGAGCCAGTTTATTGGCTTGTGCAAATTGAGTTTTCTTAGACAGAAACATAACAGACCTATAAAGAGAACAGCCTTTTGATAATTTCTCGTCTGGAAGTGGAAAATCTACAGCGCTCGCCATACACTCTATAGCCGGCTAATAAGATTGTTACTGCTTCTGCAAACTTCATTGTTGATTTTTAAAAAAATACCTCATTGTAACGTCTGGCTGAGAAAATGCTGTTTCTTCGGTCCGTAGTAAAAATAGTGTTGGCATTTACAAGCAAATTATGTATGACTATTCTTCAAAAATCCAGACCCTGTGGTTCGAAACAGAGCTGACCACTTCTCATTCTTGTTTAAAGACTCCGCTTCTTGAGTGCTGCCTTGGCTGCTGCTGCTGATTGGAAGTTTTGCACATTTACAAAACCCTTGGCAGAAAACAAGAGGTAAACATGTTATGCAGACGGTGCCAGTTTTTTCCTCGATGGGACTTCAGTCTGCTGCATACTTCAACAAAGCTAGGCATGCAAGGCAAAAAAAAAAGTATTTAATAAACAAGATAGGCAATAGGAAATAATACTGGTCAGGGCTTGTTTTTCTGGCATCGGGCCCCACTCCAACCTGTTGCAACCAGCTATAGGTCTGTAGGGACACCCCCGTACAGGAGGCCCCATAGAGGAAAAGAACTTTTACATTTCTGTTTGACTGGGATCCTTGCCAGTGGCTAAGTTCAGTGTGCAGTTTCCAGTAATTTGCTAGTACTACTCTGTGCTTTTGATAGGCCAGGGCAGAAGCATGCAGCCCAAAGTAATATTTCCTGATTTCTGTCATTTCTCAAGATGTGAATGAAGGTTGCAGAGGGACTGTATGAGTCGGAAAACTGGCGTTACCTCCAGAGCCACTGATGTTTTCTTTTTTTCCTCCTCCCTTGCCCCCAGGCTCTCTTTTCACATCCTGTCTTGTGCCTTTATAAGTCTCATACTTGGAGGCAATTCATGTTGATTATTTCCCTGTATAAACAATGTGCGCCTGTTCTTATGCAACCCTGCAAACAATTTTATTGATTTACTGGTTGGGACAGTTAGGTGTATAAAATGCTATAGATGTTATAACACTTCACTGTCACTGCCACACTTATTATGTACTCTTAACATTTTTTTCCTTACAGCCCTGTTTGCCCATTAAATGAAGGCATGAGCCTAATTACTGATGCAATGTCTTTCAGAACTAGGCTGTAAACTACAGTGTATTCAATGGCAGGTATTAGTATACAACAACCCTAGGATGATAGAGGTTTATGTTTGGCAATTTGAATGGGTCTCTCTGTCTTATTATCCTGCCCCCTCAATTCCCCTGCTGGCCACCTCTTCTCCCTGCTTCCCCCGCCCTTGATGCTGCCTTAAGTTTTCAGCCAAATCTTTCCACTGCCACTGTTTTTTGCTCCTTACCTCTACCATATTTACCACTTCATATTCTCTCTCTCTCTCTCTCTCTCTCTTTCTCTCTCTCTCTGTCTCTCTCTCTCTCACACACACACACACCCCATGGCAAGCAGTAATGGTGAATACAATGGCAGGAGCAAAAGGTATTTCAGCAAAAGGTATTTCAACAGTATTTCAATTGCAGCATATTGAACACAGAAAGTTGCTTGGACTATAGCTCATTTACACCAACTGGCAAACTGGCATTGGCTATCCAAGGTTTCAGGTAAGGGTCTTTCCCAGATCCTTTTGGATAAACCAGGAATTAAATGTTGGATTTTCATGCAAACCATGTGCTCTGTCATTCAAGTGATCCACATTCAGAGTGCAATCCTAACCTGGAGTTAGGCCAGCACAGTTAGGTCTGCAAAGTTTGGTTGCACCAGGGCCACCATAGTGCGTTTGGACCATTCTTGGAGTCAGGAAAGATGGTGCATGTCTGTGTGCAGACCTCCCTGACTCCGAGAGTGGTCCAAACATACTTTATTGTGTCCCTTATGCAGGCCAAACTTTGCCTAATTGTGCCGGCCTAACTCCAGGTTAGCTCTCAGTCTCATGCCTAAATCAGCAGCATTTGCTTGACAAATATGGATTAAATTGAGTCTCAGATATTTATATGCTTTTTGCCAACATAGTACGTGTTACATGAAGAAGAAGAAGAAGATATTTACTGCTTGGCCTGCACATACAAGTGCAGCCTATCATATTGCATTTAGTAGAAGTCTATGTTGGTAATAGGAATTTGAAAAGACGCCTACAACTTGACTGGTGAGTATTTTATCTAGTGTGTGAATCATCCTTCAGAGGCTGACTGTACAAGTTGTCAAAACCACAGCCTCCTGTGGTAACAAAACCTCTGGGTCTTTGCCAGTAGCTGTGATGACCCGCATTCCATTCATGAAGGCTGAGCTTGTTTTGTTCTATGAGATATAACAGGTAAACAAGAAGGAAAAAAAAACCCACACACCTGGCCACAGTCTGGCCAATGTTAATGACTTTTAAGCCCTATTGATTTTACTGTGAGATTTGAATTGGAAATTTAACAATTATTAACTAATTACACCCATCACAATAAAAGGGAATGCTCCAGTGCAGTGTTTCTCAGACTGTGAGTTGGGACCCACCTGGTGGGTTGCAAGCCAATTTCAAGTGGGTCCCGTAGCACCTAGGGCATTCATCATTGAAAATATGGGAAGATGGGAAAGGGGGAGGGCTGTGTGGTTATGTTGGTTATGTTGGTTATAAAGCGTATAAATAGCCTCCCCCCTTTCTGTTTCACTTTGCTATTGGAAAATGGCTGAGAAATAACCAATAATTATTTTTAATAATAAAAATGGCTGAGAAATGCAACTGATTGCTGCATTCTCAGGAAAGCAGCGGGCTGTGGTGTCAAAACGATGGCACTTCCGGCCACGGCATCACTTCTGGTGAGTCCCGGACAGATTGCCATTCTAAAAAGTGGATCTTGGTGCGAAAATGTTTGAGAACCAGTGTGATGAAAACACCTATGATTTTATAAAGAGGACTTTTAGAAAGGCATGAGCATTGCTATGCCAGCCTGTTGATAATAAGGGCAATAACAATTCTTAAAGAGCTTTATTGACTAAAAATGATTTTAAGGACATTTACCTTGTTTGTCCTCACAAAAACACCAGGAAGTCTGCCACTGTTATTTCCATTTTGCAGGTAGGAAATGGAGGCTGAGGGAATGGATGGTGGTTGTGTAAGACCATGCAACTAATTCATTACAGTGGGTGGAGGACGGGTGTATGTAAAGTGCAAAAGGAAATGAGAGAGAGAGAGAGAGAGAGAGAGAGAGAGAGAGAGAGAGAGAACGTTGTTTGAATTAAGGAACAGACTATTGGCACTTATCTCACCTCTCTCATGGTGCCAGTCCAGCCTGAGGACCTACATAAGGAAGGCTTTGATGCTCTCATTTTACAAAAGTCCATAAACATACGTTGGTACAACCTGAGCAAGACTAGACTAGTTGGGAAGCTGCATTACCTCACATGCCTTGATAGTAGCGCTTCCCTCCAGCTTCAATTTGAATGGCATTCATTTTTCCTCACAGAACAGAGAGGCCGTAGTGCAACTGGATGTACAAACGGCACAGAATATTGTTATGTGAGGAGGGTGAGGAATTCAGGAGAAGAGCAACTGCCATCTCTTTAATAACAGAAAGTTGTTTACAGCTTTCCTCAGAGCTGCTGTTGCTGTTCCAACTGCCACCAGGCCTTGGTTCTCAGGTGAAATCTTGGAATTGAAACTAGTCAGTCAAAGCAGAACTACAGTTCCCTGAGACTGGGGAGTCTGGTTCAGTATGCTGCCATATGTGGTCGGATCAGTGGTGCTTCGCTTTAATTCAGAGCACAATCGTAACCTGGAGTTAGGCCGGCACAAAATACTTGTGCTGACACATGGACGTGAGCCATCCTCCCTGACTCCAAGAGTGGTCCAAATGTGCTTTACGGTGCTTTTGCAACACTCCTGGGCTGGCACAAGTCCCTTGTACTGGCCTAACTCCAGGTTAGGATTGCGCCCTAAGACATTACAAAATATATCATGAATGTAGCATCCTTCTGTACATACTAGATCTTATGTACTCCCCCCCCCCCGGCGATGATCCTGAGTTCACTGTACTGTGGCCATGAAGGACTTTTGACCTTGTGTAATCCCAGTGAATGCAGGATATGATTCAGATCTTGACATATTGCAAAAACCTATGCAAAATGTTCTTGCCCCTGTAGTTCAGAAAACACGGCTACAATGCTTTCCTTTTCAGAGAACTGGTTTCCATTTGGGTTCCTTCATAAATTGTGAATATCTCTTTCCCCTACCTCAATTTTGCAACAGTTCCTATTCTCTCATAACCTCCAATCCTAACCAACATTCCATCGTGGATGCAGCTGTGACAATGGGGCATGTGCTAAATTCTGTGGTGGTAAAATATGTTTGGACCACTCTTGGATTCAGAGAGGCCAGCACACCGACGTGCACCATCCTCCCTGACCCCAAGAATGGTCCAAATGCACTTTGTGGTGGCTCTTATGCTGGCCAAACTTTGCTGGCCTAACTGTGCCAGCCTAACTCCAGGTTAGGATTGTGCCCAAATTGTTCTATGAATGCCCATTGACAAAATGAGGTAGCTGTTATTAACCACTCTGATTAGTTTGATAATGCTTTCCTTATTGTGGCATTTAGCTTATTATAGTAAGACCATATTAGCTTCAATGGTCTGTTTTTGTTCTTTTCTCTCAATGACAGGTGACAGCTATATATCCAACTGCAGCACCAGCAAGTTCTCCAAATGAGAAGAACAGGGAGGGATCGTATCTTTCGCTGTAAACTCTTGTTGGCACAGTCCCTTTCAAGCAACCTCAAAGTCCTGTATTTCCATGTCTGACAAAACTGCAGAATGAACACGGCAAGGAGCTTTTAAATTTTTTTTGCAGAGGTGGCAGCGGCAGACTGGAGGCAGCATTGGGCAACATTCTGGGTCGTGTTGCCCCTGGCTGTGCTAGAAAGCATCCAGTTATGAGTCTAGTGCCAAGTTTGCCAGCAGTTTTAGGAACAGGGGATGGAACAGGGGATTGCAAGAGCCCAGATTAAGGATGAGTATGTGCCCTTTGTACAAACTCAGCAAAAAAAAGTATTGCTGAGCCCTTACCCCCATTTCTCAAGTTCTGGCGAGCAGGGCCCATGCAGGGGGTAAATTATACCCAGGCCCAGGGTCAAAAAGCAGGCCCAGGAGACAAAGGAGAGGGCTCAGAAATTTCCTGGGATCTTTTTCCTATCTCACCTGGACTCGCTGCCCAGTGGGGACTACAGCTGCTGCAGAAGTAAGTTTTGATTCCTGGAAATTTCCTGGGATCTCAGTTGGCGTCATGGAAAGTTACAGATGGGAGGCCAGGTCTGTTGGGCAGGTAGAACTGGGCTCTGGAGACTTTTCTGGCTGTAGCCCCTCCCCCACCCCATTTTGCCCCTCCTCCCATTCCATCCACCTCCATTGCCACACTCCCCTTGCCCTGTTTCAGTAGTGAAATTCAGGGGGTTCGCCCAGGTTCTATAGAACCGGTTGTTAAATGGACGGGCCCCGCCCACTCGCTTACCTCGGCTGGCTTCGGTTTTTTTTTTTGCTCCAGCTATGACGTCATAGAACCGGTTGTTAATTTATTTGAACCCCACCACTGCTGTTTCAACCCTCCCTCTCCACTCCACTCCCATTTTGGGAAAGGGCCCACAATTGTACCCCCTGATAAAATTCCTGTCGGGAGGCCCTGCTGGAGAGGATGGTGCTTCAGGTACAGTGTAAAGACAGCCGTAGTTGTATTTATATTCATGTTCATTTCAGTTTTGTTCTCCCTATGAGAAGGTTTTTGAATTTTTTCTGGCTGTATCTCCTCGGTGTAGAAGATAAATGCTGTCCTCCTGGGTGGATATAACCGTTGGCTGAACTTGCTGAAACGTTGTTTGTTACAATGTATCTCTGTCACATTGCCTGCTTAATGACAAGGAGAACAGTACTTCACTTGGCCAAATGTTTACCCTTTTTTCAAATATCTGTTGGTGTGAGTGGTCACTATCTAGCTTTAAGAACAGCTAAGAGGATGAATATTTTCATCAGACTATTTGAATAAGTAACAATTCAACATATTTTTTCTGGTCCCCAAACTAGGTGTACTTCTGATAGAAATATGCTTCAAGTACGGAGCAGAGAGTAAGGGTGCAATCCTAACCAACATTCCAGCACCGAGGTAAGGGCAATGTAGTTCTGAGGAAAGGGAACAAATATTTCCTTACCTTGAGGTGGCCTCTGTGATTGCCTCCCAAATGCACTATGCAGCACATGCCCCATTGGCACAGCTATGTCAATGCTGGAAAATTGGTTAGGATTGCACTCTAAGAAACAGGGACGGACACTTGAGTGACTAAACTCAAGTTGTGCAAAATGCTGGCTTTTCAAGACTGGAGCCATTGACCTCACTGACCCCAATTTGACTCATGACTTAGGGCCAGTGACTCGGAAAAAGAATCATGACTCAAAATGACTCAAGTCCTTACTCTTGTGTTTGTGTGTGTGTGTGCGTGCGTGCGTGCGTGCGTGCGTGCGTGCTTGCTTGCTTGCTTGCTTGCTTGCTTGCGTTTTTGCCATTTCACTGTTGCACTGAAGACCTCGTGAGTGTTCTGGAAGCCAGCATTCAATCTGATGGGAGCAGCAGATGTGGTTGGAGGAGGGTAGATTGGTTCCAGGAGGTGGGAGCTGGCAGGGGGGGGGGGTTTGAGGGGAGGAGTAAGACTTAAGGGTATTTTTTTCACTCAAGGACTTGACTCATTTCTCAAACAACTCGTGACTCAAAATGACTTTAAATTTTCTACAAGTTGAGTTGTGATGGTGTGCGTTATGACTCATGAGGTGAGTCGAGTCGTGGGGTAACTGATTTGTGACTCGACTCGTGAACCGGGCTCAGGGACTGGACCACATCCTTGGTAAGAAAATCATATTTTAGTACTTCTCTTGGCAACCTGTTCTGTGCTTGCATACTTTCTAGTTCAGACTGTGGCAGAGAAGAAAAGACTTTATTTACAAAGTTAAAATCTTAGCGATGCAGACTTTTAAAAAAATAATTAATCAAAGAAACACTTTTCACAATACAGTTAAGAATTATGACTTGTATGTATACCATTAACGGTCCAATCCCAATAGTAGAGGCTGCTGCCAGAACTATTGTTCCAATAACGAAATGAGCTGGGCAGTGCAGTCCTTCTGTTTGCGCAGTGTCGGAGCCGACACTGCATGCTTAGCGCTTACGCAGGGGCGCTGATTGGCAGCCCTGCATTGGCGCTAAGGCCACAGGACCGTCACCGCTGGCAGCGCTGGCCCTATAGTGCCCGTGCAGTGCCTCCCTTGCGTTGGCCAAAGCCGCCCGGCACAAGGGAGACACCATGACAGCGTGCCTCGGGGATTGGCGGGAGGAGGGCAGAATGTGGACAGGACAAGGGTGGGACATGGGCAGACCATGGATTTGGCCATAAGGCTGAATCCTAGGCCCGTTCAAGAGGCCACATGGCCCCAATTCAGGCCGCGCAGTCTCCTCGAATCTGTGCCCGCTCTTTAGCGGGCACAGATCTGAGGAGCACATAGGGGAGGCTGGAATCTCCCCTATGGTAAGGGAGCACAGGCTCCAGCCTCCCCCACCCAGTGTTGGATATGGCACTGGCCAGCCGGCCTTGCCATTCCAGTGCTGGGTAGGATTGCGCCCTTACTGTCATCACAAATGGCTTGCCAGCAGCAAGGCTGGAGAAACCCCACTTGTGGTGGCCGCCAAACCAAATAGGTCAGTGGGTACGGTGGAACAGGAGAAGGGCAGGAGGCATGTCAGGGTGGGAGGGGGAGCACCTGATGCCGGTGACTTCTAGAAGATTTGTAATTGAATAAGAATGGGAACCAATTATATTAATGACTATATAGGACATGCATTTAGGCACCGTTCTTGCTGTGATGGGTAAAGCTGTGCTTGGGCTGCTTTCATTTACATCAGTGTTTCCCAACCTTGGTGTTGCAACCTCCCAGGCAGGTGTGCACAGGGTTGCTACCTTCCTTAAAGAGATAGCATCCATTGGGAACCACAGGTTTACATGAACACCATGTATTCCACACCAAAGAATGCATAGAAAGGTCATGGAGAACTTGACCTTCTCTCTGATGTTCAGCTTTCCATATGCAGGGAGATCTTTTTTTCATGGAAGCATTCAATCCTTCGAGCTCCCACCTACAGTTTATCTCTTCATACATTTCTCACGTCAGTTAAAGCTAGACATTAGTGACTAACTGCACAAGATGAGCTCCTAAGATGAAACTGTTTACTGATGAGATAATAAACCACCTTGTTCAAAGGTGTAAGAAAACCTCAGTCAACATTTTTTTCAGAAAGGCAGCTGTCTGATGACTACCTGTGGCACAGTTGATGCCATGATCTCATCTGTTATTCGAAAGGTCACTTCTGTATGAAGGGCAGAGACTGTGCCTTCAAAGCGTGGGTTTACATTTGTGTTGTGTAGTATTGATACAGCTCAGTTTTACTTCATGATTTGTGCGATGGCCTAGGCAATGAGAAAAATTCTCCCACTTTCAACAGATAGGCATAAGGAACTTCTCTTGAACAGAGCTCATTGAGATACGGCTTGCTCAGAGTACATTCACTGTGGATTTTGTCTTTGGTCTATAGCAATATGAAACTCAGAATTATTGTTGAAAGCTGAACATTTTATTATAGGGCAAAAGATACATTCCTCTTAGGAATGTAAGGTCAACAATCTCCTAAATGAAGAATTTGTGTGTGTGTGTGTGTGTGTGTGTGTGTGTGTGTGTCTGTGTGTGTGTGTGTCTGTCTGTCTGTCTGTCAGTCTGCTCATTTTATACACCCTTCCTTCCAAGGAGCTCAGGATGGTGTGCATGTTTCATCTCCTTCTTTTGTCCTCACAACAACCCTGTGAGGTAGGTGAGGCTGAGAGATAGTAGTAATCATGACATGAATAATATGATGAATGAATGACATGACATGACATGAATGAATAACAATAAAATGTTTTTCAGAACCCCAACAATAGTTCAGAAACTGCAGCTGGGGCAGATGCTGCACCTTGTGTGGTGACGGGTCTGATGGTTTGATTCTGTCAGGCCACTGTTCTGGCGGCTGCACTGGCTGCCAGTTCAGTTTTCGCTACAATTTACAGGGCTGATATTGGTCTTTAAATTCCCATACAGTTTGGGATGCATCAGCCTAATCCTATCCTAATCCTATCTGGACCTTGCACTGCATGAACAGTTCAAGACCCTTTGCAGTGCAGTTCAAGACCCTTTGCAGTGCAGTTCAAGACCCTTGCACTGCATTCTGGCAGTTCAAGACCCTTTGCAGTGCTGTGCAAACTGGGCTGCCTTCACACAATTCTGGACTACTGCCACAAATTGGCAGAGGTGTGGTGCACATGCCTGTCGCTCCCTCTTCCCAGAACAAGAATTCACAAGGTAAGCAATTCTGCTTTTTTTAAAAACCGCATTGTCATTTATTGTTTTATTGCTTTTTGATATGTGATTTGCTGTTTGTATGGTATTTTATGGTAATGTTTGCATTTTAACCATTGTTGTTAGCTGCCTTGAATGCCCTGTTTTATAGGAAGGTAGGATATAAAGGTTTTCATTAAACAAATATGCATATTCCTACAGGCCATAGTAATTGTGGAATGCCAAACAAGCAGGCCAGAGAAGATCCTGGCTCCGTAGAGTAGTACAAAGGCCTAATGGGGCACAACTGTTAAGTGTAAGAGATTGGAGAACAGTACAGTACAAGCAAAGCATCAAGAATGGCAACTTCAATGCCGGGGGTGGGTGGGAGGGGGATGGAATAGTCTGGCCACTGGAACTTTGCAGCCTGCTATAATGAACTGCTGGCAGAGGGACCCTTCACCCCAATCATAAGTAGACTGAAGGGGGAAGGCACAGTAATAAGATTGGGCTGTTAGTCACCTATTTCTGGGAATAATGTTAGCATTGGATTTACACTCTTTTTATTCTCTGTCCAAGGAAATGAAAACTGTGCTTTGGACTCTTTGTAGTTTAGCTGCTCTAAATGCAGCTCCAGTTGGTAGGAAGTAATCAGGGCTTTGGGGCCCGGGAAGGAAAGGGTTATCTCTCATCTGACTAAGAGCACACCCTACATTAGCCAGGAGGCACAAAGATAATAATAGCATGGGAGGATGGCAGCCTGCACTCTGGAACGGTTTATGAGGAGGAAGTCCGTAATTACATATTTCTGGGCAAACATTAACCCAGACCGAAGCTCAGCTTTGTAGGAAAACAACTGACTGGAACCTCCAGCAGTACAGCCTTTGAGCAGGCTAGAAACATTCATGTGGCACTAAAAGCAAAGTTGAGAATGTTAGAGGGACAAAACAAACGGCCTGATAACATTTAACAACCTTTAGATTTTTCTGCTGAAAGTGCACTGTACCTCCTTCTGCAGCCCATGGCCACTGCATGCCACACAGGAGAATTTAATGTACTGTACTGGGGCTTCAGAATAGACCAAAGCAATGCTATTAATATTTGCTAAGAATACACACTAACCCAATTATCCATGTGGTTTAAGGCTTGTTACTAAATATTGCACCTTCTCAGAGTGTTCCAGAAGCGTGCCCAGGGTGTAACGGGGTGGTCCAGTGGGCGGCGATGGATGATGTCCCTTGTGCCAAATCTTAAGCCCTGTCCCTGGCCAGGGCAGCCCCGATTTGGGCTGCTGCTGCACACGTTGCCCTGCACCTGCAAATCTGCAGCCACATATCCGAGCAGCCCCATAGGGCTGGCTGGGGCTTACCTGGGTGCAAGGGGAGAACCTCCCCTTGCCCTGCGCTGCACTGCTGCTGTCTCCTAATGGCTTTGGGATGCAGCCCTGCTGTGCCGGCCTTGCTAGGCCGGCGTTGCTTAGGATTGGGCTGCCTGTTAAAAATACAAGTGTACCATGCACATCTCTTACGTGCTGGATTACCCATCTAGATTACCCAGTTTGGAACCATTCCTATATTTGTATGACTTGGGCGCAATCCTAAACTGAGTTATGCCGGCATAAGCTAAGCCAGCAAAGTTTGGCCAGTACAAGGGATACCGTAAAGCATGTTTGGACCACTCTCGGAGTCAAGAAAGGCCAGCACAGAGACATGCCATCATCCCTGACTCCAAGAGTGGTCCAAACACGCTTTATGGTGGCCCTTGTGCTGGCCACACTTTGCTGGCTTAGTTTATGCGAGCCTGATTCCAGTTTAGGATTGCGCTCTTGGTAACATATTTGTCTGTGGGATTGAGGGCCTAACCTCTGGTTTAAAAATGTTCTAACTGATCATACTGTCTCATATTCTACCAAAATTATGAGAAAACTCTCCGTGCTGATTTGCATGGAATCATAAATGTTTGTGATGCAGAAATCAGGAAAGGAACTGTCTTCTCAACAGTGAGCTTCTAGGTCTAGGTCAGTATTGACCTAGTATTGACCTGATTGTCCCAGGTCAGTATTGGGTAAAGCAGCTCTTCTTAAGGTAAAAGTAAAGGTTTCCCCACGACCAAATGGTCTAGTCATGACCGACTGTAGGGGGTGGTGCTCATCTCCGTCTCTAAGCCTGTAGAGTCAGCGTTTGTCCGAGGAAAAGCTTCCGTGGTCATGTGGCCAGCATGACTCTACGCCATAGCACACAGAACGCCATTACCTTCCCACCGAAGTGGACCCTATTTATCTACTTGCATTTTTAGGTGCTTTCGAACTGCTAGGTTGGCAGGAGCTGGGACAAGCAACGGGAGCTCACTCCGTCGCGTGGTCTCAAAACTCCCAACCTTCCAGTCAGAAAGCTCAGCAGCAGCGGTTTAACCCACTGTGCCACCACGTCCCAGCTCTTCTTACTGACAGGCAGTTTACAGCATCACTTTAACATGCTTCTAGTAGCTGCCATCCTCTTTTTCTCCCCATACTATGTTTGTGCAGTACTAACTAGAATTCTAGCTTTTTGGATGGAGGCACCATGAGGCAATAAATGCTGTGGGACAATGGTAGTGGAAGAGGACAAAGGCAGAATGAGCTGGCCATAAAAGTCCAAACGTTCAATTGTGGTCCACAGATACCTGTTGAGGAGTATAATCATGGATGTCATAAAGTTGGAGTCCAATGCTATCTACTCTAATGGCATGTCTTTCCAATCAAGTCCTGTATGTCTTTCATCCACTTGCAGAAAGATTTTCATTGTTTCTACTGATAAAATCCTTACCATTCCCCTGTTACAATTTATCAGATAGTTTTATTAAATAAACTTATTAGTCATCAAGTAGACTGCAGGAAAGCACCAATTTATGAAAGAAATTACCATTTTATCTGACTCTAAGGGCGCAATCCTAACCCGGAGTTAGGCAGGCACAGTTAGGCCAACAAAGTTTAGCCAGCAAATGGGCCACCGTAAAGCGTGTTTGGACCACTCTTGGAGTCAGGGAGGATGGCGCACGTCTGTTTGGTGCCCTCTCTGACTCCGAGAGTGGTCCAACCATACTTTACAATGGCCCTTGTGCCAGCCAAACTTTGCTAGCCTAACTGCCAGCCTAAATCCAGGTTAGGATTGCACCCTAAAAGTCTAATGAAATTCAAAAGTACAGTAATGTAGTGGATTCTCTGAAAGATTCCTATTAGTTGTAGCAGGACATTTTTGACTCTCAAATTCAGTATCTCAGGGTTTTTTTGGATGTGGAACTCAGTGTCAGCTTGTCAAGAACTGAGCAACAGTCCGATAGATGAGCAGTTGTGATTGTGCCATCTGTTTCTCTCCTTTACAACTTTGTCAGCATCCACACCAACCATCTTTTGCTCCATCTGAACACTGAAGAAAGATGTGATTGTGGCTAATTGTTAGCAAATGTTGACTGTGCCTGAGTATTCCATCTGACTTTAATTCTGACAGAAGGCTATACAGAGGTATAATTGCCTCAAGATAGATTGACCAGTTAAGCACCCATGACATGGCATCGCTTTAATTAGAGTAAATTGGCAACATTTGTATTATGGGTAGTTTTGGGAACCGTCGGATGCAAAACAATATTTTCATGCACCTCATTTCCTGGTGAGGCTAGACCAAGAACTCCTTGAGAGACGTATTATAGGATAAAATCATGCAGTCAAGTTAACCCTCTCACTGTGCTGAATGTGGAACAATTGACTTGGGAGCTGACATTAGTTAGGCCCTACAACAACCAACAGGAAACAGAAAGGGATGAGATAATGACTGTAATTATTTAAAGAACTCCATCTGATTCTAATAGGCCACGCCATCCTGAGTTGCCATCAAAACCTGATTATGATTTGGTATTAAGGGAAGAACCTGTGCTGTGGTGGGACATAAGGTAGTTACTCAGCAAATTCTTGCTAATCTATTCAGAGTCTTATTATTTGCTGGAAGTTGTAATAATGTTAGTGCAGTAATATAAGCAAGGATGAAAAGGACATGCACTGATGTATTTGGAGACAAACAGAATATACAAGAACATACCGAAGGAAAATTGCACATTTTAAAAGTTGAATATGTGCACAGGATTTTAATTTATTTATTATATAGAAGTATGTATATATTAAATATATGCATTTATTATATAATTATGATAATTATACATTCACTATTTAAACTAAAACTTTCATAGTTAAAATTAAGCACTGAAATGAAAAAAAAAATGCAGCCAAACAAATGAGTTCAAATCCTGTTGATTTCAATGGAAGATAATAAAGCACATAATTCACTAGAATAAGTGTAATTTTAGAGTGCTTAACAGTAGCCAGATTGGATTTAAAGTAGTCTCTGCACAAGGGGACCTGTTGACTTATTTCTGCACTGAAATGTATGTGAATGGAAATGCAGTCATATTTGTTGAATTGGCATTTTTTTCTGAGTGCATATTTGTTGAATTGGCATTTTTTTCTGAGTGCACAGTAGTTGTTTCTGATGTTTTTTGCTGCTGTGGTACCTCATAATTCTTGGTTCTTGTAGAGTATAGCATTGGAACATAAATTCCAATTGTGGCATTGTTAGAAGCTGTTTTATATGTGAAGGTATAAGCAATATGTTTGCATGTCCTTTCTCATAATTCACCTTTCTCATAATTTGACAATGCAATTGTCTTCCTTCAACACCTGCAGTGGCTTTTGTTTCTCTCTCATATCTTTATCCATACTTACACAGAGGGAGGCAGTTAGCAGACAATTTGCTGCAATAATGGCTGGCTTCCAATCAAAACAGGCAGGGCACCAGCATCAGCAATCTCTGGGGAGGCAGCAAGCAGAACTGCCTTAGTTCTGTACTCAGCCATGAAAACAGCAGGGAGTCTGCGCGAAAGGATCTGGCTCTCTAAAGCACCAGGGGAGGCAGCTATTGAGCTGCCTCAGTGGGCTCGTCACTGAGCTCTCCCTAGCTCTGAGTAGCTTGTATGTAATTAAACTTATGTATGTGCAACTGAAATAAGCAGATCGACTTCTGTCCAGCCTTTCCGTCATCTGCCTCCCACCGCCTCTGGTCAACTCTGCAGTTAGGATCTGCTCTGTAAGATACTCAAGGCACAAAAACAATGTGTAAAGCAACATGCCAATTAATGGTGTAATAATAATAATAATAATAATAATAATAATAATGATGATGATGATGATGATGATAATGATAATGATAATGATAATAATAATAAATGTCTCCAAGGCTAAAAATTTCAACTTTACATTTGGTTTAGATCACTCTTGTTTTTGTACCTAGAACATGGAACCATGCATTGACTGTTTGAGGGTACAACATCTTTGACCATGTGAAATATATCAATTATTAGGCAAATTTACAAAAATGCAACAAGTTCCATTTATAGGTCTGAGAACAAGGGATACAGTGCTGTGCGATTAGCAGGGTACATCATGTTTCTGATCAAAGGCTTTGCAGTTCAGTTAATGAAGCCTGTAGCATAGTCAGCAAAATAGGCTTCTGCTGGACCAGCAGCATTTTGTAAAACTCAACAATCAAGTGGTATTGAGCTGTCCTATTGCAATTAGTAGCAGGGTCTATTGAATATGCAAGTGGACTATATTGTTTGCCTAGGGAATCTAACAGTCCAGTCCTATCCCCCCCTACTGGGGCTGCTGCTCCAGAAACAGGTGCACTGTATCCAGTGGGGGGTGGGGAGCATATCAGGGGGCTTTGGAGGAGAAACAGGATTTAAATCCCCTTACCCTTATGTAAGGCTTCTGCTCCAAAATGGGTCTTCTGTGCCAGTGATTTTACTAGCACAAGTCCTAGGAGAGAAAGGGGCTGGAAGGGGCCATATCAGTAGTGTCAGCCTACCGGTACGCTGGGCGTGTCTTCCGGGTGAGCGGCAGTGCGATCGCTGCGTTCTGTTGCGTAACGGCGAAAGCCCGTCCGCTGCAGCGGGCGGGCTTTCGCCGTTACACAACAGAACGCAGTGATCGCGCTGCCGCTCACCCGGAAGACACGCCCAGCGTACCGGTAGGCTGACACTACTGGGCCATATGGCCATGTCCTGAGCCCATCTGCGAAGCTGTGAGGCCCTGATTCGGGCTGCTCTTTAGCGGGCGCAGATCCAAGGAGCACATAGGGGAGGCTGGAGCTTCCCTTACAGTAAGGGAGCGAACGCTTGCCGTGTGTGTAGGGGCTCCAGCCTCTCCTATGCAGTGTTGGATATGGCACTGCTGAGTCGGCCACTCCATTCCGGTGCTGCATAGGATTGCGCCCTGAAAGTCATGCTTACTGACCATGTTTAAGACTTGACAATGACTGAAAGTTGCATGCTGAGACAGCTAATGGACAGACAGAACCACTACACCATCCTGGCTCTCAATGTAGTTGTTACTATGTCTGGCCTACTCACCCATGCTAGATGAATTCTGCGTAATCTTTGTATCTCAGTAAGTGGTCAGGTTGAGTTTATCCATAAATGAATTACAGGAGGAAACAGTATGATTCAGATAACCTAAACAAGATCAGCATGTATTTCAGTGTTTAAAATATGAATTATTAAATTCAGGAAGTTCTAAACCAAACCTAGGTGATTTCTAGGAGCCCTCTAAAATATCTTAGAGCGCAATCCTAACCTGGAATTAGGCTGGTAATTAGGCCAGCAAAGTTTAAGACATGGTGGCACATGGGCCACCATAAAGCACGTTGGACAACTCTCGGAGTCAGGGAGGATGGCTCACGTCTGTGTGCTTGCTTCTCTGATTCCAAGAGTCGTCTAAACATTCTTTACATTGTCCCTTGTGCTGGCCAAACCTTGCTGGCCTAACTATGCTGGCGTAACTCTAGGTTAGGAGTGCGCCTTTAGAAACCTTCTGAAGTAGTATAAGCTGCTGCTGTGACTTGAGAACCTTGGTTCAACTTGTTTTGCTGAAAAGAAAATAGCATTTTTCAGGCTTCTTAGCTGTATATAAAGGGAGCTTCTGTCAGTAGTGTGTCCTTCTCCCTGGCCTATCCATGAACCTTAGTTGAAATGCCCTTGGTGATGCTTTTTGTAGCTGGAGGCATTTCCAGCCTCAGTGGTCCTAGAATCAATCAATCAATCAATCAATCAATCAATCAATCAATCAATCAATCAATCAATC
>JAJKFI010000003.1:39171620-39242232 GCA_029204185.1 Lerista edwardsae | reverse complement strand
ATCAATCAATCAATCAATCAATCAATCAATCAATCAATCAATCAATCGTATTTTTATACCGCTTTTCAACACAAGTTCACAAAGCGGTTTACAGGCAAATAATAATAATGAAGTTAAATGGCTCCCTGTCCCAAAAGGGCTCACAATCTAAAAAAAATGCAGACCACCACCAGCAACAGCCACTAGAAAGAAACTGTGCAAGGGTGAATAGGGACAATTACTCTCCCCCTGCTCAATATAAGAGGAGCACCACTTGAAAAAGTACCTCTTGAAAAAGAAGCATGGAGCAATATGCATGCTCCATTAAGTGTCTGCTGCTGAGTGTCTGACATATCACATGAAGGACTTCCTGGTCTGTGTTCTTCTTTGGGGGCAATGGGTGAATAATGTTTGGCCTCTATCTGCAACCCCCACGACCAAGAGGTTGCAAACACCCATCATGGACTACTACCTGTGATGGACTTTTCTTCTAGAATTCTGTCCCTTTTAATATAAAGGCATCTAGGCCAGACACCATCACCATATCCTGTGGCAAGGAGTTCCACAGTCTAATTGCATGTTGCATAAAAAAATTCTTTTTGCTTTCTTCTTCTTGTTTACGCATTAGAAAGTTTGGATTTGAAATCAGCATGGATTCTAGAGTGAAAAAGCACAGGATCCCATCTTTGGAAAACAAGCAGTGCTGGGCAAAAATAATCAAAAGGCTTTGAATGGCAAAAGTGTTGCTGTTTTTTAGACCCAGGAAGTATTGGCTTCCCAAGCTGCCCTCGTAACAGGTACAGCATGCACAGGAATGACTTCATTACCAACTGAAATGCAGTCACAGCAACTTTTCACTCTTAATGGACACATAAAAAATTATTGCATCCACTTCAAGCTGTGCACATGCTGTCAGAAGGCCATGTAATTGTTTGTGTTGCAATTCTACCCACGTTATTTACTTTGCACTCCTAATGTGTGTTTCCTCACCTTGAAAATGTGTTCTGGGAATGGAAGTGATCAGTAACCTATGGGCCAGATTGTATGGTCAGTTATAAACTGTTAATGGATTCCCTTTCTGTGAAGCTATTCTGAACAGATACCAGACAACTGGCTGAAGCATTTGGCCCTGCACCAGTGCTGTATATGAAAAAGGTATAAGTGGGCAAAAGACAAACTCCAGTGAGCTCTGGTTCCAGGAAAAATGTAATATACATCAGGCTTGACTTTTTGTTTGAAATGACACTTCTCCCCATATCCCTGTGAAATCATTTGCAATGGATTGGATTTCATCCTTTAGTTTGCAAGGAGGAAGCATACACTATATTTATGACATTGGCTCAGACATACAGGATTCAGAACAGCAATCCATTGCTGCATGTCAAGTGCAGAGGCCTCAGGAGGAGTTTGGAAGCTGGGGAGGTTTTTTCTTTCAAAGGAAGGCAGAAAGAGAGTTCTCAAATCCTTTGTTTTATATACTGTACCTTTTTTCCTCTCTGCAGCAAAGTGCAGTATGTGCCATGACTTGATAGTGAACATCTAATCCCAAAATAAACTCTGAACTTTATGAGGATTTATCGTTCCTTTAATTAAAGTGAAATTCTACAATTAGAGGTTGAGAGGTGCGACATATACTACAGCTCTTTTTGGGGTAGGAGTGGGAGCTCCTATTTTTAAGAATTGGGGAAAATGTCTAGTTTTAGAATTACCAGACTAGAAAGAAAAAAAAATGGCCTTTTCGGAAAATGAAATTAAACTAATCACATTGGATTTGCTTTGGAAAATACTGTTTTCCCCTCACAAAAGCAGCTGATTTAAAAGGCTTGTTTTATTAAACCCCAAACCTATCCATTTGAATATTAATCGAAATCAAAAACTGAACTTGGAATCACTGAAAAAATAGAATCAAATTAGCAATGTAACAAATGGTGTTTTGATTCCTCATAACCTTAAATAGCAGGTTATTTTGGAATTCACTTATTAATATATAAAACATATGAGAGCCAGGCTTCCTTGTAAGTAACACAGCCGTGCAGGTCTCATTAAAGTCATGTACAAATTCTCACTACCACTGAGCACTCCACAACTGCCCCTGCACAGGGCTCCTCACACACTGTGGGAAAATTAAAGAGAACATTGATGGGGAAGTTCAAGATTAATCAATCTGAATTAACATAATTTTCTCATGGTTCTGAAGATTTCTTCTGGGTCTCCTATAGGGTGGTGTCAGAGATTGACCAGGTTGGCCACTGGTTGAGGACCATGCCCATCAAAGGCCCGGCCCCATAACCCTCGGTTCTAGTGGCAGTGGATGTACCCAATGCACAATTGGTAGCAGGCAAGATTCACCATATGGCCACTAGTAACCTGGGACTAGCAGTGATCTTCGAACTTGGAGCAGTTTGCCTGGCCCTTGATAGCAGTACTGGAGATCAGTAGGTATGCACTCTCAGGCAGCAACCAAGGCAGCCCTGTACCATGGTTCCCATCATCGAAGTTCCGCATTGAAAGGCCAGAGGGGTATAGTCCAGCGGTGTTATGCTGCCGGAACGCTGGGCCTGTCGCATTCTGCAGCGTTACGCCGTTTGCGTAACCAATTACGCTGCTTGTGTACGTTACGCAAACGGCATAACGCTGAGCAACGCGACAGGCAGGCTGTCGATCACCCGGATGTCCCGCCCAGCATTCCGGCAGCATAACACCGCTGGTATAGTCCCATGCCATGCATTTGTAGTCTTCCTGGCAGGAGTTTTATATTGGGATTGGTGTACTATGATTGACTGCCTAATGTTGTCTGTAGCCTATGATCTGTTGTTAGGAAGTGGGCGGGGCAGAGGGATTGCTGGAAGTGCAATTGCCTGCTTTTCCACCCCCCCATTGTTCCTTATGGGGCTGTGTCTACTTATACCAGCTCTGTCATGGGCATAGCATTTTGTCAGCATTGGGTGTGTGTCTATTGTTGGAAATGAGGTATGGATATGGTGCACTATGACTCTTGGACCCTCCCACATAACTCCCTAATCTCTTTCCTTTTTAGCCACTCTGCTGGCAGAGCTGCAAAGGAACTCCAGTGACATCTGAGCAATGTCATTGCAGTGGTTTTCTGGCAGTGCAGCAGCATCCGTGGCACATCTATTGGTGGGCAGGCTTCTATGTTAGGGGGCTGTTGTGCTGGCATATGTGGAAATGCAGTGGTGTATCTTGAGGGCATGATTGACTAGGAAAGCAAGCATTGATGGACAACAAGGGGCTAAAGGGTGTTACTCAACTTCCAAAGAAAGAACAACAGTTTAAGCATATGCTTAATTTTCCTCTGCACCCTTCTTCTAGGGTTTGGTGGTGTTTTCTAAGCAGCAATACCTCTTTAGGAAGGCCATGCCTTGACAACAGCTGACTTCTAGGCATTCAGAGCATGACATGCTCAGAAAACACAAAGGAGCCTTTTAAATACAACAAACCTTGGAAGCAAATAAAAATGAAGTGTGAAAATGGCAGATTAGAAAGAAACATGCATGCAAGCAAGCCCTATTCCCCCCCCCCCCACGTAAATTGCTTCTAAGGCTGTACTGCAGCACATAGACATTTTCCTGGCAATAAGCCCAATTGAACTCCATGGGACTTACTTCTGAGTAGACACGCCTAGGACTGTGCTGTAAGTTTTGGTTTCTAAAGATAAAGTGACAAACTGCTAGACAAGACTAGAGCTTTGCAGAGTCACTGGAACCTGAGCAGAATAGCTAACAGGTTCCTGCTTTCTCTCCTTCCGTGGCCATCTCTCTGTTTTTCTGTATTCACTGTATCATACCCTGAAGCCAGACCTTATTTTCCTGAGCACAAAAAAAGAGAGAGAGAGATCCTTTTGTTGCTGTTTTTCCCTTAGTGTCATCTCTCACGGTTCCCATGGCAACCAGCCAGTGTCCTTTCAGCATAGGTTATTGGGTCTCCGGAAGGAAGTGCTCCAGAGCTGGTCTGCTATTTTTATAGAACCTGTTACATAATGCAATCTATTAAAGCTTCCTCTTGGCGTTTTATTGTGCAATGGGGAAATTAAATTTGATGGCTTCCAAAATGCTTCATGGCATATGCCAGGCAACTTTTGGATTGCTTTTGTGTCGGCCACAGGGCCACAATTTTTCTCTGTGCTGGTTCAAGCAGGACAAATATACATTAGAGCCATTGGCAATATTTGTCTGCATGCCTGTTAGAAGAGGAAATTGAATTCCAAGCAGGACAAGTGTAAACACTGTAAAAACCCACAGTCCTATCTGAGGAACCAGAGCAGTTAACAACGTGAGGAATTTTAAAGGGAAGGGACATGTGTTCACAATGGCTTTCTGTTTTCCTTAGTCCAGGGCTTTTCTAACAGTGCTCCATGGGACTAATAAAGCACTTTAAAAAGTCTCAAAGTTAGAAATCTTATACTTGTAGCTCTCCGCAGCCCCACTGCAACCTTCTTCTCTTTCGGCTTTCTCTAAGCCGCACTAGGCAGAGGCGTCCCTAGGGTTAGCCCTCACCCAGTGTGACAGCGTATTTCATCATCCCCATGCTGGGCCTCCTCCCATACCACGACCCACCAGCCTGAGGAGCATCGCCCTGTTTCTCTTTAAGGGGCGGGGAGATGAAGAAAGCAGCGATGCAATCCCTGGGATTGTGCCACTGTTTTCGCAGGGGGGGGGGAGTCCTATGTATACCTTACTACTGCGCTGGCTTATGGGGTGTGTGGGGAGCCCCGGGGAAGCCTTTGTAGGGCTCCCCAAGCCTCTCTGTTAGTAAAAATAGCTATTGCAAACCACGTCACTATTGAAGCACCATCCTTGCAAGCACTTATATGTTCTTTTCCTCCCAGGAAGGACTTTGAATACCCACTGGAATAAATTACAATACATGCACAGCCTAAATGCCATGGCATCAATAGGGTTAGTGTAACCCCATTAACTTTATTTATTTTATGTATAACAGTCCAGGCCACCCAAGAAAAAAAAAACCAATGGCCAAATGACTCGCACAACTGAGTAAGAACTCTAGTATTAGCTCTGATACCTGGAAGTGAGGGCTGTCTTATACTAACACCTTATTGGTTCCCTGCTGTGTTCTAGTAACACCTCATTGGCTCTTGAAACAATCAGTTTTGAGTTAAGGAAATCCACTTTTTTACATATGGCAGCAGTCTTTTCTTTTTCTGGTTAATTGGCCATATCTTTTGATAGAATGCAGATAATTCAACATGGTTTGTTTCATGACATTGCAGATGAAAATACTGTTCCAATGATAGGTATATAACATGATGGCAATATTATTAAATACAAAAGGTTTCCAAAATTTTGGTCTTTAGTAGTGGTCACACACACACACACACACACACACACACACACACACACACACCCAAGAGTGTCACCTGGTATGGTCCACACAGCCCTAGTAGTTCCACTAGCACAGGGTGAAGCATCACCTTGTACACGGCCAGCCATACCTAGAAAGAGGAAAGGCAGTAGGAAGAGACAAGGTGGAATTTCCTACAACTGGTATTTACTCTGGGGCAGAAGCTGCCTTGGACACAAATGTGAGATTTTCTTTTGGACAAATAGCGGTTACAGACATTTTGAGTGGGACTACAATGGGGGCAAAATGTTTAATCCTCTCACTCCCAGTCCTAATGTGTACTGGGCTCTAGTTACTTAATATTAAGAATGCAATCCTAACCTGGAGTTAGGCCGGCCCAGTTAGGCCAGCAATGTTTAGCCAGCACAAAGGACTGTTTGGACCAGTATGTTTGGACCACTCTTGGAATCACAGAGGCCAGCACACTGATGTGCACCATCCTCCCTGACTCTGAGAGTGGTCTAAATGACCTTTGCGGTGGCCCTTGCACTGGCCAAACTTTGCCCTAACTGGGCCGGCCTAACTCCAGTTTAGGATTGCACTTTAAGTTATTTTCCCCTTATTAATGTTTAGTAACTAATAAGGGGAAAAAAAACACAAGCACGCAAGAACTGGCAACATGCCTTGTGTAATGTGTAGTTTGGCCCTCAGTCTAACCAGAAAAGCAAAACACAAAACCCCTCAAATAACTGTAGGCGCTCATAGCTGAATCACTGAACATGGATTCATTCTGTCTTAATTCACCATGCCAGCATGGAACAGGTTTTGTAAAATTTGTTTGAATATTTCTAATAGTTTGCATGGCACCTAATACTATTTTGTGTTCCAATCTGTGCTATCAATCCATTAGCAATAGTTGCTTGCACAAAATAATCCCACAGCCCTACAACCCCTGACATTGTCCTGATTTTGTGAACATCTTCCAATTTTTGGGTTTTCTCCTGAGGAAATGGGATTTTCTTCATTGTAATGGACTTCAGGTTTAGCATTTCTCAGAGCACAATCCTAGACTGGAATTAGGCCGGTGTAAACTAAGCCAGCAAAGTTTGGCCAGCACAAGGGCCACCGTAAAGTGTGTTTAGACTCAAAGTAAGAGAGGATGGTTCACACCTGTGTGCTGGCCTCTCTGACTCCGAGAGTGGTCCAAACATGTGGTCCAAACATACGATGTCCTTTGTGCTGGCCAAACTTTGCTGGCTTATCTTATGCCGGCCTAACTCAGTTTAGGATTGTGCCCTCATTGTCACACAGGACTGCCTACTTTGATGTACTTTACACATTTTGTTTTTCAAGATTTCAGTGTCCCCTTTTCGTATTCTGCACATTTTCCCCTGGCAATTGGCAATTTATACAATTCTAACTGCATGCAAATTCAGCACAACACACCCATATCAAGTATAAAAAAGAGCCTAGTTTTTACATGGGGAGGGATATGTACATATACTTCACGGGGAGAGGGAAAACCCAATATTATAAGAAACAAAGGGTTTAGCATTGGAGGTTTGCTCGTATAGATGCAGCCTTAGCTCAAGGTAACTACATCTCACCTGCAGCTTGAAAAAAATGTTGGTTTCTTTTCCTGCTGAGTTAGGAGAAGGATTTGTCTTTGATTATAGGAGGTGGCCCATGTGGTAGCATGTTGCTTTGATGTTGCATTTGGGAAACACTGCTTTGGGCAGATAGTGCAAACATGTTTAAAATAAAAGCAGAGATTCTTAGGGTTCTAACAAACACTTGAACTCTGGATAAAGCAGTTAGTCACCTGTGACCTAGCAAGTGACTGAGTTATTTACATGTCTGCCTTACCGCTTGCCCATATCTACATCAAAGAAGCATATCGGCCTTTTATCTTCCTGGATTATGGTGAATGAATGGCCTTTCCTTCTGCATGGTCAAGCAGTGAACATTCATCAGCTTGACTGATTAGTGCCATTCCCGTGTCATAACCTGATTAAAAAAGATGACTGGGAAGAGTCCAGCATTTTGCCAGATCCAAGGCATATACATGGAAATAACCTTTGCAGGAGGTAGGGGAAGGAGCTGGAGAGATGCTTTGCATCTTTTCCGCTCAGGCGCCTTAGATAAAAGGGATGTAGCTCCATTGCAAATAAGGGCCGATTCATGTAAAAAAGCGCCTGGTGTGCTGTGAATAATGATTAAGTGGACTTGTGCAGATTTTGGCACATAGTGAAATGATTATGCACTCAATCAGACACCTAGATCACAACACATTCCCATCTACTGTGCTGTTTAGTGCACCACCACAGAGTCTCCCAAAGTGGAGTGAATGGTGGCAAGCTGACAAGTATAGGTGAAGACTTGTGTGGCTGGGCATATGGAATCATGCCACTGCTTCTGTATTTACTGAATGTTGCATAGAACTCAATCCACATTCATAGCATGACATTTCAATCATCTGAATTTGCTCCAGCAGGGAAATGAAGCTGCTACTTAGTGATTATGTCAGAATGAAATGAAGATCTTTTTCTGTCACAGTAATAGCATCTCAGGAAGCTTTATTGTAATAACAGTGCATGAAATGTGTGGTATGATATAAGCTGGGTATGAATTTTGGTTTCCTTATGCAGCTACAGAATTCAGGTCAGATTCATTCTACTGACATGTTTCATGTGGTTATGATCTCAGCCGCAATTGCATCTGCACAAAGTCAGGTAGTCGAGCTTTTCCAGCTTCTTCCATATGCTCCCAGTTCCTCCCCTGACATGTCCTGTTACGTCCACTTCCTGCCCACTTTTAATCTCTGCCACCAACATAACACTTCTGGTGGTGGCTGGGTACTCCGGTGTCACACATGTGTAATTTTTTTTTAATTTTTAACCTTTAAAAAAGGTACAATGATAAAAAAGTCTCAACACAATATATATCAATTATAATAAAGGAAAAAAGAAAAAGGGAAAAAAGTTTGTGTGTGTGTGTGCGTGTGTGTGTGTGTGTGTGTGTGTGTGTGTCCATCTTGCAAACAGAAAAAATAAATATTAAACTTCTGTAGAAAAATATTTTAAAAAGGGTTTCGATACCTACATAAACCTATAAGTACAACATTGGTAGATAACTCTTAGGATTGTGCCCTCAAATATATATAGAATTGAGCGTTCCTCCATCCATTGCAAAGTTGTAGATGGGCATTATCTTTCCAACCTTTCAGTATAAGTCTTTTAGCAATAGTAAGGGCACAGAAAGTCTGTTTTCGTTGGCCTTCCCAAAGTTTCCATACTATAGGCAGATAGTTCAAAAGAATATATATATCCACTAACATTAATTACTGATCTAGTCTTACATTGATATTAATAAGAATCTCAATCCAAAAAGGTTGAATAATTATGCAAGACCAGAACATATGTCTCTGTGTTGCTTCAGATTCACCACATTGCCAACAGTTTGTTTCATTTGTAAGTCCCTTGTTAAAAAGACTCACTGGGCTCCAATAAAGTCTAAAGATAATTTTTTGCTGAATCAATCTTAATTTAAGATCCATAGATATCTTAATTACATTTGCAAGTGCTTTTCCCATTGCTCATATAAAATAGGACATTCCAATTCTTTATTGTTGGGATATTGAATTAAGTCCCTGGGAATTTACAGGCCTGAATGGAAAGGCCTATCACTAGGCCTAGCAGACCAGCAATAAAGTGCTAAGTCATTCTGACTTTGCATTAGCCTGGGAACGAGGTCATGTGATCTCAGATGGAATGTTGGAGACTATTTAGTCAAGCCCAGGAACAATTGCTACATTCATTCTGCTCTTTTGCTTTCATTCTCCACATACTCTCTCTCTCTCTGTGTTGCTGCTGCTGGACTAGCAGTAGCTGTTTGCAGAACTTGCTGGAGCTGCTGGAACTGCTGTTTGAGAAGCTTTACTGTATTTCTTATCTGTTTGCTATTCTTTGCTGCAAGAAGACTACTTCTGGAAATATAGAAGTTCTTGCTAACCTAAGTCTCTGAGTGATTCCTTACTTGAGCTCTGCAACCTTGGGACCTTCCTAAGCCTCACAGCTTTAAGTTGCTTTGCGCTTTTCTTCATTTATTCTACAACTCCACAGCCACATGTGTGGTTGCCAGCCATTTGCGCTGGTGGCTGCGTTGCACATGTCAATACTGAGTCTGCAATATAGATGGAGATGGCCTTCCAGTGATGGACCACTAGTTCCATCAGCAGATATTACCCATAGGATTGAACCCCAAATCTAGGTTGTCCAAATGCACTGAATGATCCATTGTGGGCTATAGGCAATGATGGATTGTGCAACCTCCTTACAAAGGTGGTGGGCTACAGGTACCGGGTGTAAGGGAGTGGCAACAGGATGCAAGCATCTTGTTGTCTCCTGCCTCCCTGGGGCACCTGGGGTGGGCCGCTGTGAGATTCAGGAAGCTGGACTAGATGGGCCCTTGGCCTGATCCAGCATGGCTCTTCTTATGTTCTTATGTTCTTATGTTCTTAATGTTTAGCGTGGAAAAGTTGCTTGGAAAGACCCTATTACTTCGTTACGACTAGCTCGGTCATGCAACAGTTGCTTGATTGTTTTATGGTGGTTTTTGTTTTCAATATGATCATAGTGTTTTTATATAGTTTTACCGTAAGTTGCTTTGAGCATTGTTTTACAATGGAAAAGTGGAGTAATAATGACTTACAATTAATAAATAAAATAAGTGGAAGTGCTGCACTTTGTGCTAACTTATCCAGCACAGACCTGCAAAGCAAGATTAGTTAACCTGACACTTTATTGTGGCAAGAACCATGTACAATGAACAGTGTTTTTCACGGAAATCAAATGCATGGGATTTCTTGTATGAACCTGGGAGGACATGTACAGTCACGGAAGCTGAGGGCCATAAGCATGTCTTTATGTCGAAGTTAATAAAAACAGAAACCAAATCTTTGCGAGCAGATTTTTACAGGCAAGGACTAGAGAGTACCTTGGAACAATGAAAGGTGTGCACAGAAAGCAAAAGGGTTTTTTTTTTTTTTTGCAAATGTTGATACCTTACTCTCCCGTCTGCTTTTAGGAAGAATGCCACTGAGTGCACGAATGAACCAAACCGAGAGCAAGAATTATCCTTGACTTTGTCCTGTCAAATGTTAAGTCAAACAGGAAGCTGGGAGGGTTTCTTTTCTTATTTTTGGCAAGCACTTCCCTTGCTTCCTAAGGGGTGGAAATGGGCAATAAATAGCAGGGTATCTTGTGGCGTCATTCCAGGCCTCCCAGCTACTAGTGTTGGCAAGGAAATGGTTCTCCTTTTCTTCCTCCTCCTTGTTTTTAGAGTGTTGCATTTTCCTGGGGTGGAGGGAAGGTCTGTCATTATCAGGGAGAGAGTCAAACCACAGCGGCTGGCTTCTGCTGAACTCCTGTTGCCCTGCCAAACAGGAGGAAGCCATAACCATATTATTCACACCACTCGTGGTTTTTCTCTGAAAGTGAGACTTCCTTTCAATTAGAGCATGTGCGCCCACATGCACAACATGCAAAATTGTAGTCTGCCGAAAAAGTAGCATTCGAAAATTATTCCTCCTCAAATCTTCCACTGCACTAGACGTGATGTCTTAAGAGTTCTGTTCTAACCAATGATAGCATTAATTTTGGAATACAGTTTCAGGAGGAGCTTTTTTATGGGACGGTAAATACAGGAAAGTTTTTTTTTTTTTGTTCAGATCCCTGTAAAATCAGTTTGCTTTGCTTCTCAAAATTTGGTGCAAACCCTTTGGAGTGACATCAAACCCACATTTTGTTTTAGGCAGCCATTTCCTGCCCTCCCTCCAATATATCTTGGATCTCAGAAAGAAGAATTATGTTCAGATGTCAGGTGTGGGTATCTGGTATTTTTGAGCGTGAAACAAAAAGCCAGAGAAAGTAAGTGTGGCTTTGGGTTTGATGTGAACATTTGGCATGAGCTGGTACGTGATGTGATTTGAGCTCCATGAAAACTCAGCAAGTCCAATAGTGGTTTTCAGATCCCTTGTACTGATTTCCTTAGGCAACTCAACAATTTGGAGAAATGTTTAGTATTGATTCAAATTTCATATGCAGGATGCAATTTTTTTTTTCTAGCTGCAGGATTCAAATGCGGTTTTAAGAAACAGCAGGCAATAAGTAGGTGGCTCATGAACAGGGGCTAGTTTGGAGTATTCAGGGATTTGGGGAGGGATTAATGGCATTGTGCCATGGTCACTAACCCTACACTTCCACTTGCTTCTGCTTCTGAAGCGTTTGCTGGAGCCATTTTGATTTTCATGGGCATACATTGCAATGTATGTTGCAGCTGAAGTTGTGCTCATTTGACACAACTTGAGGCCATGCCATAATGCCTACACTATAACTCAATTTGGTGAACATGCAACATAGTCTCAATTGGTATGTTTACTGAATGTCCTTTGTGCATTCAGGGTGCAACCCTAACCTGGAGTTAGGTTGGCACAGTTAGGCCAGCAAAGTTTGGCTGTCACAAGGGACACTGTAAAGTATGTTTACAGGGACGTGGTGGCGCAGCGAGTTAATCCGCTGTTGCTGGGCTTTCCGATTGCAAGGTTGGGAGTACAAGACTGCGTGACGGAGTGAGCTCCCATTGCTTGTCCCAGCTCCTGCCAACCTAGCAGTTCGAAAGCACCTAAACGTGAGTAGATAAATAGGGACCACTTCGGTGGGAGGGTAACGGCGTTCCGTGCGCTACGACGTAGAGTCATGCCGGCCACATGACCACAGAAGCTTGTCCTCGCAACAAAATGCCAGCTCTACAGGCTTTGAAACGGAGATGAGCACCGCCCCCTACAGTCGGTCACGACTAGACCATTCGGTTGTGGGGAAACCTTTACCTTTTTTAAAGTATGTTTGGACCACTCTTGGAGTCAGAAAGGCCAGCACACAGACATGCACCATCCTCCCTGACTCACAGAGTGGTCCAAACTTGCTTTACAGTGTCCCTTGTGCCAGCAAAACTTTGCTGGCCTAACTGTGCCGGCCTAACTCCAGGTTAGGACTGCGCCTTTAGTCAGTCACTTGTGCAGCCAAACCCTGCTCTCCTGGAACTCCCAACTGAAATGTGGAACAGCTTGTTATCAGGTGGTGCTGTGTTTGCCCAGCTTGGATGCATGATGCCATACAGGTCTTGCTTAGCAATAACTGATCAAGCCCTGCTTTTCATAAACCCTGCCTTACTCTCTAGTAAAGAAATGAAGTAAAGTGTGGGATGCAGGTGGTTACCCATGAATCCAATCCTGATGTTTCTGTTTTTTGCCATTGATGCAGCTGGACACTTTTTTCTTGAGTCTGTTTCCTTCTTTGTTCTCTCTTTAAGGGCTAGGTTGTGATGGCTTCTTGCTACAGAATCACTTGCACCAGTGATGTCATGCAGGGGGTATGCGGGGGTACGCGAGTACCGGTTCCTAGGATTATGGCTGGCCCCGCCCATTCACCTGCCCACTTGTCGACTCCTCCCCCTGCAACGTTTGAATTTCCTGCATGTTTGAGTTGCCTGCATGTTCTCAGAGCCAGGCAGGCAGGCAGGCAGTGAGCGGAGCCTTGCCTTGCCTTGCCTTGCCACTGAAAAATGAGCTGCTCTGGGGTTTAAAGTGACAGTTGGGTCACTTCAACATGATGCCAGGCCTCCTTAACATGTTCTGGGGTGGTGCTGTGGAATACTGTTGCAACTGTTGGGTCAGTTTAAAATTGTCTGAGGCCTCAAAAAGGGCTTTTTCATGTCACTTCCTGCCACGACATCACTTCCGGCTTATGACATCACTTCTGGTGGGCGGGTCCCGACACGTGCCAATCAAAAGTGAGTACCTGTTCTTAAATCATTTAGATGACACTACTGACTTGCACTACCCTTGACATAATTATAGGGGCTATTAGATTGAAGTCACTTCCCTCCTGCCTGTAGTCCCTCACATATAGTCCCTCACAAATATGTGGCTTGACAGAAAGCAGTGCCATCCCTGTGATGACTATCTAACCTGGTTAATGGTGCTGCAATCATAGTTCTGAATTCAATAAGTTCACAGATGGTTCAAAAAAATAACTGATAAGTAGAGGACTTTTTTTTTCTAGCAAGTAAGATAGGTTTACGGCCAGGCAGCCCAACCTAAGCTGCCCAGCCCCTGTAGGCACCCAAATGGCTACCGCTGCATCCTATGGGTGCTGCGGCAGTCATAGCAGTGTCCTCCAGGGAAGGGATGCTCATTCCCTTCCCCGAGTAAGGGCGCAGGCTCACCAATGGTCTCAGTGGTCTCAGCAGGCTCAAGTCTGCTGGCTATTTTGCTGATGCAGACTTGAGGGCTTCTGTGCCGAGATGTGTGGAGATCAAGATCTGGCGGTGGAGGAGGGAGGAGCCTGGTCAAACATGGAGGACTGTTCTCTTCCCTTGGGGAATGGAGCAGTCAGTCTGTCGCCTTATCTCTGGACCCCCCAGCTGGGGGCAACCAGCCTGGGGTCATAGGAGAATGACCTCAGGACAAGGGCAGTTGCCAGAATGCTCCGGGAAGTGGCCAATTCCTGGAGTGAACTGGAGCCCGACAGTAGAAGGGCGAACAGGATCCTGTGTCTACAACAGACGCAGGCAAGTGTTTGACGGCTTCGAGGATAAGATCTGGAACGGAGTCTGAAGGTTTTCAGCTGGACTTGTAAGTCAAACCTCTGTAATCTCTTATGCAGAGAAAGGATGGGCTGGAGGAGGACAAGAATTTGCTAATTAAGACATATAATTAATGGATTGAGTGAACAGATCTGCTCACGGCGACAAAAGATGGCCACCGGGGCAGATAAAGAAAATGAAAGTAATTTTTTGAAAACCCACAGCTGGAGAGCAAAAAGCGTTCAAAAGTGCCTTGCAAGATAAAATTATGGAATCTGCTATGAAATTATCTGGACTTATACTCTCTTGCTCTTTTTAAAACAAAAGGAAGAGACTGTATGTGATTTGATTCCCCTAAAAAGAATAAAAGAAGGAAAGAAAAATACATGGAGATTAAAGTTATAACATGACGTTTTGGTTCTTTACTGTTAATGAAATTTTTTATAAGAATGCAAGATAAGCAAGCAGGAGAGATAACCGAACCAGCGGAAGATTTAAGCTGTCAGCTGGATTTATGGAAGAGAACAGGAATTATACGCTGAGGATTGGAACTGACAGGCTTTGTGTTGTTTTTACCACCGATGGGTGAGAGTGGAGAACTTATTAACTGCCTAGCGATGTTGTTATTTGGTTAAGTTGGTGAGAGACTAACTTTTAAATGATTGTCATGAGGCACTAAGATGGCGTCCATCTAAAGAGAAGACAAAACAATTGGGCGTTTCCTCTCTCTCGCGTAATGGCGCAGGAAAAAGAAGAAGTTTGCTGACAGAGGAAGATGAATGGTGTGCTTATCTTGAAAACACTGTTTTCGTTTTGAAGAACTTAAGATTTACGACAAACCAATTAGAACTCTGACCCTTGGAATTATAAATAATTTGGAAACTGGATAATTGTTTGGAGAAAGAAGATTTTAGTAAATTTTAAATTGGGCTTTATTGTATATTGCAAGAAAGTATGATGGGAGATTTGACGTGCAGATGGAAGACATGATAGTGCTAAATAGTGTTTTTAGTTTAAAGCTAATCTATTGCTTATTAACCATGTTTGTTTAGAAATATGTGTACACCCTATAGAAAGAGAATATGAACTGCAACAGAGATAAGACCAATGTTGGTGTCGGAATATGAAATTAAGAATATATAAACAGGATATTTAGAATGGTCTGGGTGAGGGGGGATGTCTTAATTACAGATATATAAAGTTGATTTATAACAAGCGATATTTTGGGACTGCCCTTTAGCTCAGGCTAGTTGATGATATATAGAAGAAATTCAGAATGACTTTGTGCTGTGGGGGATGTCTTTATACCAGATATAAAGTTAAGAGTTGTAAAAAGCGATATTTAAAGACTACCTTAGTTTAAGCCAATCTGGATGTTTAAATTAAAATGAATTTATAAGATATTAGAATTTAAGGAGAAGGTTATTTGTATATAAGGTTGCAGTTTAGAATTGTACAGGGATGTTACACTGAATATTTAAGCAAAAGATAGTAGTAGTTCCTCCCTGGCTTATATTTCTTATTACCTTAATAGCAAAAGTAGTCTTTTTTTTTCTATTTGCTTCTGTTTTACTATTGAGAGAGAAGATATTATGAGAAGACGTAGTTAAAATAAGAGAGAAGAAAGGGACCAATGAGGATCAGAAATAGTTAAGATATGATTTGACGCTAATGATTATTATTTTTTACTGAAAGTCTTTGGCCCTAAATAAAGATTGGACTACATTGATAATGAAAGATTAAGAATACTAATATCGATTATAGATTATATACTTGTTTTGAATACTAGATGAGGCTTGGCTTGGAATAGCTTATTATTAATAATGTTTCAAGAAATTTATTGCAGTTAAAATAGATTTTATTTTGGCAATGTAATCTCTCCACAACCTTCTGTGTATACCTTGTTGTCCCTTTTCCTTTTCGTAAAAATGTTTCCCTTTACCCATTACTTATAGAAGAAAAATAAAATTATTATTGCAAAAAAAAAAAAGATCTGGCGGTGGAGGCCACCGTCAGTCCCACCCACACTCTGCCCCTCCCTCGCCCAGGTCTGCTCTCCCCCATGGCCTGAAGGCATGCATTGCTGGTCATGGTTTACCACCCACCAGCTCTGCATCTGCTTCTCTGTGTACTGGGCTGGTTCCGGCAGAAAGCTTTTACCACTTGTGGCACTTTCATGACTGGTGCTAGAAGTAAGGGCTTACTGCCAGCACTGGCCTGAATAGAATTGTTCCCTAAGTCTTACTGCAAAGAATGGGCTTCCTTCTGAGTAAGGTCAAGAATACTAACACCTCTACGGATAAGTGCTAACTTGCACTCTCTCTCTGAATCAAAATGCCCTCTCTGCATTTCAGGGAAGAGGTATGAAAGTGCCTTCTGTTTGCGAAGATGATTTGTTTTAAGTAGTGTCTGTCATTAAACTAATACTTTTTGTTCTTTGAATCCCTCCAATTTCAAATACACATCTTCTCTCATAGCAGAGGTTGCTGCTGTAAGATTATATCAGTGAATTAAAACTGCTATCTATCTCTTGGCACTTACCGACAATGAGCCTCATTATATTCTAGGTTTACGTTTCACTTAAAGTGCCTACTCTTTAGACTCTCCTAAGGACAAGGTTTAATAGTCTCTGGTACTTAATTATCATCCTAATCCCTTGTATAATAGCCTTTTGGAGTGTATAAATTGCTTGTTATAACAAAGTATGCACTGTACATACTGCAATGTTTCTATCAAAAAGCCTATGTATGACAGCAGGTTGCTTGATTCTAATCAGATTGTCTCAAATGCCTTGAAAGGTTGAAAATCCTCCTTTAATTTTGGAAAGAGGTTGACAATGGATGAAGGTATGGCATTTCCTGAGCTGTAAAGCGCATTTAATGCAATGCCACTGGGTGTACATAATCAGTCTTATTGTAAAAGAGGCTTTGTCTGATTGTACAGTCAAGTGTGCTGAAGCAGATGCTCTCTTGCAAAACTATACTTCTCAACAGACATAGCTTGCCTATAAATACTAGGTAGCCCTGGATACCATTATACCTGATGTTTATGAGACTGAGAGCGCAATCCTAACCTGGAGTTAGGCTGGCACAGTTAGGCCAGCAAAGTTTGAACAGCACAAGGGATGCCGTAAAGTACATTTGGACTTTACTTTGGACATATGTTTGGACATACTTTGTAAAGTATGTTTGGCCTCAGAGTCAGAGGTCAGCACACAGATGTGCACCATCCTCCCTGACTCCGGGAGTGGTCCAAACACACTTTACAGTGGCCCTTGTGCAGACCAAACAGTTGTACATGCACATGCTCTGTTTTTACTGACCACTGATGTTGGGAGGCTAGTGAGCACAGTCCTTCTCCTCCATATAAATCAGATAACCCAGTTACAATATAGTAGGCCCTCGAGAATAGATGCTTTCGAATTATGGTGTTGTCTAACTCTTGAGACTCTTGAGAGCCCCCTGGACTGCAAGGAAATCAATCGGTCAATCCTACAGGAAGTCAAGCCTGATTGCTCCCTGGAAGGACAAATCCTGAAGCTGAAGCTCAAATACTTTGGCCACCTCATGAGAAGAAAGGACTCTTTAGAAAAGACCCTCATGCTGGGAAAGATTGAAGGCAAAAGGAGAACGGGGAGGCAGAGGATGATATGGTTAGATAGTGTCACCGAGGCAATGAACATGAAGTTGGGCAAGCTCCGTGGGCTGGTGGAGGACAGGGAGGCCTGGTGTGCTGTGGTCCATGGTGTCGTGAAGAGTCGGACATGACTTAGCGACTGAACAACAACAGGGCCTCGAGATCCGCAAGGGAGTTCTGTTCCTGGAACCCCAATGGATACAGAAATATGTGGGTATTCAAATCTGCGGATTTGGGCCACCCAGCTTGAAGGCATTTCTGAGGCCTACAGAAGCCACACAACTGCCTGCAGCCTCTGTGCAAGTCAGAATTCTCATCTGACATACTGCAAAAATAAAGAATTAATGCATCTGGAGCTCTGCACTGGGCTCTGAGTAATTGTGCCAGATTCTGCTGTTAGGTTCATAATATGCAGTGAAAATGATGCAATAGGAGTGGTTCCCTAGATAGTTAGGCATCTCCAAGTGTCTCATTCTGAGTTAAGCCTCAAATGTTTTTCAGATTTTAAATGTATTCAAATACTCAAGGGTACCTCTATTCAAGTCCCTTTGTTGGTGGACCGATTTGGTGCTGGTGCAATATTTATGAACCAGAGGAAACACATTGTGGCTCCAAGTTGGTAGAACCAGTCAGCAATTACATGTGACAGCCGTTTGGTGCAATCACGTTGCTGTCATCTGTACAGGAATATTTGGCTCTGACATTTCCTGGCCCTGCAGCAGAATCACATGGCAAAGATCTGCGGCTACTGTTTGCTCTTGGGCTGGAAAAATATTGGCACAGGCTCTTCCTGCACTACAACATTTCTGCTTTACAAGGTGCAAATGACCTCATGTCCCCTCCTTCTCCCACTTCCTACAATATTGAAGTGACAGTGGCGGAAGGTGCAGACACGTCTTATGTGTCACGGAACACGATGAAGGATTTGCACTGTGATTCTTTGAAGCCATGCCATCTGCCTTTAATTTTGCAAGGGCTGCCAATCTCATTAGATTTCATGCTCTGAGTGTTTGCACTTGCACAAAAGCTGTCCAAACAAAGCTAAATCTTTGTCACCAGCATTCACTGATGGCATTGGCAGAAGACATATGAAACACATTGGTCCTAGATTTGAATAAGGCACAGAAATGAGATCCAAATGTCTTCAGCTATTGCAAATGTGTCTCTTTGCTTTAGCTAAAGCAGTGGTTTTCAAACTTCTTAGCACCAGGACCCACTTTTTAGAATGGCAAACTGTCTGGGACTCACCAGAAGTGATATCATGGCTGGAAATGCCATTATTGTGATGCCAGGGCCTGCTGCTTTTCTGAGAATGCAGCAGTAAGTTTGGTTATTTTTCAGTCATTTTTCAGCAGCAAAGTGAATCAGAAAGAAAAAAAACCTATTTACAACCTTGACCCAAGCAAAGCAACTACATAGCCCTCCACCTTTCCAGCATCCCATATTCCCATATTTTCAATATGGCTGTTCTAGGTGCTTCACGACCCACCTGAAATTGGCTCACGACCCACTGGTGGGTCCTGACCCACAGTTTGGGAACCACTGAGCTAAAGTATTAAAATATTATATGTGACAATATACTCCTGACATGCCTGTTGCCACAGGAGGTGGTGATGGTGTCTGGCCTAGGTGCCTTTAAAAAGGGGATTGGATAGATTTCTGGAGGAAAAATCCACTGCAGGCTACATGCCATGAAGGATGGTGCAACCTCATTATTTTAGAAGTAGGCTACCTCAGAATGCTGGGTACAAGGTAAAAAGGAGTTACAACAGGATGCACGTATCTTGTTGTCTTGTGTGAGGGAATACACTGAGGGTGCAATCCTAACCAAATTTCCAGCACCGGGGTAAGGGCAATGCAGCTCTGGGGTAAGGGAACAAACATTCCATTACCTTGAGGAGGTATCTGTGATTACTGCTCCACTGCAGGATGCAGCACATGCCCCATTGGCACAGCTATGTCAGTGCTGAAAAATTGGTTAGGATTGCGCCCTGAGGCATCTGGTGGGTCACTGTGAGATACAGGAAGTTGGACTAGATGGGTCTTTGGCCTGATCCAGTGGGGCTCTTCTTATGTTCTCAATATTATATAAACATCAGAGTGTGTGTTTATGCAGACTCATACAGTACATTGCCTCATGAATGTGATGAGGGTTCAAATCTCTGCTCAGCTGTGAAGCTCACTGAATGACCTTGGGTCCCACAGAACTACTCTCTTTTTTTAAACAGAAAGAAAGCGTAAAAGACCTGTTTTTCTCCTTGCTCAGTGAAGAAGAGGTCTAAGGTTTGTGAAAGTTCTAAAGAAAATGATAATTGTGTGAATGAACCAATAAACTCGGCAGTGGTTCCCAAATACTTTAGCATCGAGACCCACCTGAAAAAAAGCTCTGCTTTACTCAATGCTCTGTGGTTATAATGGTGATTGGGCAGCAGTGCTCCCTTAATGTAACAGATTGTTGATGCACATAGTGTAATCTACCCTGTCAGTTTTGCAAACCACCAAAAACTATGTTGGGACACACTGGTGGGCCTTGGACCTGCAGTGTGGGACACAATGATCTAGAGACATTATTCTGAACACATTTTTGATTCTACTTCAGTAGGCCAGATTCACGCCTCATTCTTAGCCAGGGTTCAAGAGTTGTGTCATACTTCTTTGCTTTCTTGCCTGACTGGTATTTGTATTCAGGTCATCTTTCAGTGACTCATTTCAAATGCAAATGAGTTCAGTCAAAATATTTGGTGTATTTCCATGTTAGCTATCCCTCTTTCTGGTATACTGCCAGTGGGGCTCCATTGAGCCTCACTGCCCTTTGCGTGCCCCCCCGGAGCTGGGCAAGGGCGGGAACTATTGGGACGCCAATTGGCTGTCCCAGGCACGTGGGGTTTTTGGCGTGACCGTTAGCTGGAGGCGGAGGCCCCCTCCTCTTCAGAAGAAGAGGGTGACTGGAGGGCCATGTTGCCCAGGCTTGAAGCCCTGGAAAGAGAGAGGACAGCCAGGGCAGCACGTCAAGGTGATGGGGCGGGGGATCAGGTGTGGCTGCCCCGCCTAGGCGCTCTGAAAGGGCTGGTAAAAGGAACAAGATGAGGACAGCTCAAGCCTCTACTTTTGCTTCCAGGCTAGCTGTTCTGGAAACCGCTGCTCAGCCTCCTCAAGATCCTGTGCCCCCTGCGCCACCTACGCCAGTGATTAATGTGGATCCGGACCTCTTGGGTGAGAAACAAGGCAGCAGTATTATTGATGTGTGTGGGGGATAGGTAGTTTGATGTGTTCCAGGTAGTTTTCCCTGGGTAGTTTCCCTGGTTTTCCTCCTTTTGGTTCCTAGGGTATGGGTAGTATTACTCCCATGCGTTACACAATACCCCATTCCAGGTTGACCTTAGCCTTATCAATACCCCTTTGCTTTGGGGAGCGAACATACTGGTTATCCGGCTGGCGATCAGCCCTCCCTTTATTGGCCGGGATGGGGCTTTCACCCGGGGCAGCCAGCCCAGCTTGGCAGGGGCCCTTCTTGGCAGTCCCCATTTACGGGTATCTTCCATTCAACCTTCCCAACCCCTCCAGAAAGTTCTCTATCCCCACCTCACAGATCTTATGGGGATATTGCTCTCCTTTTAGGGGGGCACTTAACGTTGGCAGTTAAGGAAAAAATCTGGAGGGGGGAGTATGTGGACCTGTTCTCCCTTTTGCAAGCGGAGCCAGAGCCCATACCTAAGTTTGGGGACCCCATTAGGGACCCTGAGTCAGTGAAGAAACATAAAATTGTTAAAAATTGGCCCAACTGGCTCTCAGGGTACTGCATATTCATGGCAGTTGTTTGCCAAATGCAGCCCCAAAAATTTGAGGGCTTAATAAAATATTTAGACATTATTCATAGGGCCTCCAGGGATTATTTGGGCCCTGGATGGCTTTCCTATGATGAGCACTTTCGCCTTAGCTTGTCACATGATCCGGTACTGGATTGGAGGATCCCGCAATGGGAGCTCTGGAACCAGATTGTGGTGCCCTACCGTGCGGTCTTCGGTGATAGATCTGACAGCGGGCATATTATTGCTAGGAACCCAGTTAGTCAGACTCGGGTGGGGTTGGGTGTGCAGTGGGTTCAACTCCATCGCATCTGCTACGAGTTCAACTCCACTGGGAAATGTAGTAAGCAGGGGTGCGGATACCAACATATTTGTGCCATGTGTGCCGGAAAGCACCCCGTCACTGCATGCCCCCGCATGTCTGGGCAACGGCAAGGCTGTGGTCAATGGGGAGGTAAAAAAGGTGGGGGTCAACCTCCTGGTTCAAGTCAAGGAAAGGGCCCCCACCCTGATAAAAATTCCTCCTTTACTTAAGCTCCTTGAGAGCTATCCTGACAGGACGGCAGCCAGATATCTCGCTGAAGGTTTTCAATTTGGTTTTCAAATCCTCTCACCTACTACTTCCGTCCCGTCTTGGCCGAAGAATCTTCGCTCTGTGGCGGGAATGGAGGATGTGGTCAGGCGTAAATTAGCTAAGGAAATAGAAGCTGGGAGAGTTGCTGGCCCCTTCCAATCCTTGCCTTTACCTAATCTTAAAATTTCTCCTTTGGGCGTGATGCCTAAGAAGGCTCCTGGTGAATTTAGTTTAATTCACCATTTGTCTTTTCCTGAGGGGTTTTCTGTTAATCATGGGATCCCTGCCCACTTATGTCCAGTTAAATACACTTCCCTGGATGAGGCGAAGGCAATTTTGCACACCTGTGGGAATGGAGCATTGATGGCCAAGGCGGATATTGAGTCCACCTTCTGCCTTCTCCCAGTGCATCCGGAAGACTTCTGTCTGTTGGGATTTCAGTTTGATGGCGGGTTTTATTTCGACCGCTCTTTGTCTATGGGATGATCCATTTCCTGTTTTGTATTTCAGGCCTTTAGTACTTTCCTGGAATGGGATACTAGGGCCCAATCTGGTTTGACCTCATTGGCTCATTATTAAGATGATTTCCTCCTGATGGGCCGAGCCGGATCTAATGAACGTCAATTTTTGTTGCACATTTTCACTACCACTTGTGCGGAGGTCAGGGTCCCCTTGGTCCCCTTCCTGGGAGTAGAGATTGATACTGTGGCAGCCTGTAGTAGGCTCCCTCAGGATAAGCTTATCAAGCTGCGTGAGCTTTTAGGTCAGGCTCTTAGGGCCACTAATTTATCCTTGCGGGAGCTCCAGGTGCTGATTGGGCACCTGAATTTTGCCTGCAGGGTTATTGCTCTGGGGTGGGCTTTCTTGCGGCATCTTTGTGACGCTGTGGGAGGCCTGTGCCGTCCCACGAATCAGGATTTCTGGCGCCATGCGCGATGATATGTGCATGTGGCTGGACTTTTTGACCGGATACAATGGGGGCTCCTTTTGTAGAGAAGAGTTGCTTTTGGAGGCTCTGATGCATCTGGTAGTTTCAGCTTCTGGGTTTATTTTAGGGGGCTTTGGTGTTCTGCCCCCTGGCCTGTAGAATGGGTTGAAGCGGTATTACTGTGGATCTCACCTTCCTTGAGCTCTTCCCCATTGTGGTGGCTGTGTACATCTGGGGGGAGAGCTTTGTTAATTCAACGGTACGTTTCTGGTGTGACAATCAGGGTGTTGTCTGTGTTGTCAACCGTCAAATGTCACGTTCCAGGAGGGTGATGTGCCTAGTTAGGGCTTTTGTGTTACAGTGTCTTCAGCTCAACATTTTGTTCAGGGCCCGGCATGTCCCGGGCTTGCAAAATGGAATAGCTGATGCTCTTTCTCATTTCCGGGAAGAGCGTTTTCGGGAGTTGGCGCCTTTGGCTCACCAGGAACCGGATTGTATGCTGATGGAGCTATGGGGGCTCGGCTTGCTGCTGCGACGGACGCAGTCTGGACTGCAATAGCGCCGAGGACCAGGGCCAGTTATGTCAGCAAGGTATGCAAATTCTGTCGTTTTCGACAGGCTGGTGCCCTGCCTGAGATCTGGCCCATCTCCCCTGAGCATATGATGTGCTTCATTATGCACCTCAGGGACTCAGGCTTTGCCGACAGGTCAGTCACCGCCCTGGCCTTTTGTTCCAGGGCCGCGGGATGGTCAGATTTCTCACATGATTTTAGGATTAGGAAAATGTTAGAGGGTTTCAGCAGGGCTTCCCCGGCTCTCCCTGATTCCCACAGACCCATCTCCCCGGTGATCCTCTATGGCCTTGGCTCCTCCTTTGGAACATTATATGCCTCGCTTTATGAGACACAGCTGTTCTGGGCGGTTGCCATGGTTATGTTCTTTGGGGCCTTTTGCCCCAGCGAAGTCCTCTGTGTGTCCAGGTCCGATTCTTCTGGCAGGGCTCTGCAGAGGGATGACCTTATGATGATAGCAGAGGCCGCCGTTCTGTTGGTTCAATGGTCCAAGACGGACCAAAGAGCCAGAGGTCATGGAGTATGTCTGGGTCGTGTTGCACGCCTTGCTCTATGTCCTGTCCTGGCGCTGGAAGTATACCTGGCTGCATGTCCTGGTGTTCTGGGTCCCCTTTTCTGTCATGAGGATTCTTCCCCCCTTACTATAAGCCAGTTTAGGGCTGTTTTCCAGAGGGGTTTAATGTCCCTGGGGCTCTCCCCATGGGATTTTGGGCTGCACTCCTTCAGCTCTTGGCCTGTCAGAGGCTGATATTTGGTGGATTGGGCAGAGGCGCTCTGCGGCGTACCGGTTCTATATTCGTAAGTATTAGCCCCGAGCCAGGGCGGCCTGGCCTGGCGCAGAGCAGATCTTCTGCCTTGGAAGGTTTCTGCCTTCGAACTGTATGGTTCCTGCATGTGTTGGTGTGTATGCACCTGGCTTCGGCCCTATGTGAACCGTATGGTTCTGTTGAGCGTATGCTTAGTTACTGTTTGGCTTATGCCGCTTAGCTGTGTGGCTATAGTTCTCTTCCTTATCCTTTTCTCTCTCTGGTTTTTTCAGGTCGTTGCTGGTCCCTTCCCGTTGGAGTCCTGATTGTGGGACATTCCATTGATTTCTGGGCAAGGAAGCAGGCAGCAGCCTCTCAGTTTGGAACCCAATTGGGAGTAGGTGACATGGCAGGGGTTTGGTGGCTGGCCAGGAGGGGCATGCTCTGGGGCCAGCTCCTTCCCCTGCTTTGGGAATCCTTCACCACTATGCCTCTCCCCCAGGTGATTGTAATTCACCTGGATGAGAATGACCTGGGCCAGAGGATGTCTGCGTCCTTGAGGCTACAGGCCAGTCAGGATATTGCAGTATTATGCCGTTGGTTTCCGGGGTGGTTATCTTCTGGTCCGACATGCTTCCCCGTCGGGCTTGGCATGGCGCCATCAATCCTTCTGCAGTTGATCGGGCCAGGCGCAAGCTCAATGCATTTATGAGGCGGGTAGTCATGTGTGTCGGGGGTAGGTTTATTTCACACCCCTCTATTGTTTTTAGTGACCACTCCCTCTTTAGAGGTATCGGGGTTCACCTTTCTCCCACTGGGGCTGAACTGTTTTTACTTGACCTGCAGCAGGGCCTACGAAGCCTGTTGGTTTTGTGGGGCGGTGGGAGCTAAGTGCGAGGCTAGCCCACCTGTGTGGCAGGTCACGTGCTGGCTGGGTAGGTAGGTGATGCTCGCGTACATCCTGTAGATTAGAAAGATCAAGGGGCAAGCCAGTACTGGTCTGACAATTCATTTCCAGTTTGGGATGCTGGCTGGCGAACCCCTTGGCTGGTTGAGCAAAGGCCAACACTAGGCTTTGCCTGAGCGGGTCTGTGCCAGCCAAACTGCCTCGATCTTTCGGATTGGCTGGGAAAGGCGAGCCCAATCCTTGATTGGGGGAGGCCTTGAGCCAGGGTGTGATGCTCTGAGGGGAAGTCTGGGGGAGGTAGACAGCTAGGGCCGTTTCCCCCGAATCACCACATCCAGCACGTTTGGGTGTTAGTAATTCCCTGCTGCAGGTTTTTTATATTACTGTTCAATAAAGACTTCCTCATACCAAACCAGTCGTTGTCCAGTGCTTTATTTGGGGGGGGGTGCAGTGTAAAATGGCGCTTGACAGTGGCCCTTGTGCTGCCCAAACTTTGCTGGCCTAACTGGCCTAACTCCAGGTTAGGATTGCGCTCTAAATGGCCTCCAGATTGAGGCAAGCTATTAAATGGTGCGTCTCTAGCAATAGCTAGACTGGAGGGAGGTGGAATCTAGGAAAACAGTCAAGGCAAAAGTCTAGGCAACCATTTGTGAATAGGGCTGAGAGCCTTTTGCTTGCTGCAAAACCAAATTGTCTCCTAGCAGGAGGAGATCGGGGAGATGGAAAGAATGACAGTTTAAGGGAACAGAAGAAATGGCAAGCCTCTGCCTGCTAATTTTGTTTTAAAGCATATTTAATAGTTTAACCCTCAAATGATAGATTGTCTTTAATGCTGTCCTGACTTAGTATTTATAGCCTTGTCCTTTCAACAGCACCACCAGGAATTTAATAAACGATTTGCACAGATTTCTCAGGTTTCTTTAGTTTCCTACTGAAATCAAGCCAGGTTGCCCAAGCCACAATATTGAGATATGGAGCCAAGTTCCCGAAGACTGTGTCATTTTTGAATCTGGGGTTTTGGTCTGGACCATTTTAAGAAAAAAATATGGATCGATGCGAAGTTTAGGAGCAGATGCAAATATTCCCAAATTCATTTTCACCCTTAGTTTTGAACTAAGATTATTTTTAAATTAAATTGACAAGGAAACTTTCCAGTGCACCAATCAGTTTCCTCTACACTTTTGCCGAAGTCTATCATTCTGTCAGTCTGAATTAATTTATAAAGCACAAGTCGCATATACTGTATCATCGTGTCTGACTAATAAAACGTGAAGGCATATCAGCTGACAACAAAGCTCTATGAGTAATTAGAAAAGAGGTAAAATTCTTTTTAGCTTTAAAACAAGAATGCAGCAGCTGCATGAATGCCACGGGGCAGGGAGTTCTAGCAAAATGGAGCCAAGTGGGGGACTCGATGGCTCAGGGGCTTGATAATGTGATACAGATCCCTTTTGCCCTGAGGCCACAGATGGAAATGCATCTCATATTTGTCATGGCTGCAAGCCATGATCATCTGTATTTAACAACCTTTGTGGTCTCAATCCAACTCTGAGTGTACAAGTCTCTACTTCATTTGGAAAAAAAAAAGAGCTGTCACAAATAACTGACAGAAAGATTGGGATGCTGAAGAAAGCACAGCCCTCTTCCCCCCCTCCCAGCAGGCAAAAACCAATTGCTAGGCCCAAAGTGTGGCTTTCGGCATACCAATGCATGTTGCATATTGTCGGAAGTTCTTAGCAATTTCATTAAGCGCCTGCCAATCCTGTAGTTACGTAGCACTTCTGCAACCCACATTCTGGTAGTGCAGGGCACTTTCTGTGGGTGCAAAAGCCAGGCTGCCATTGCATGTATTGCAATGAGCAGCAGCATGGTGCACACCACAGCAGTTTCCGAAGCCCTGTTGGCACTGATAAATTGGTGGCATAGACATGTTGTGGGCAATGGGAGGGAGGTTGGAGGAGTTTTGGGGTGGATCAGGAGTAGGATGAGGTGGGGAGGGGAAGAAAGGGGGTGGATCTCAGTGGCACCAGAGTGCACCAGATCCAACCCCCTATTTCCCAGGCTGCCCCTCCTCCTTTTTTCCCCCTTGGGCTTATGCCAGCAAAAGTGACTGTGGTTGTGGCTGGTTCAGTGGCACACTTGATTTTCAAATTTTAGATGTTGAAAGAGGAAGCTTTCCCCAAGCCAGTATTTTTTTTCTGTGCAAATGTATTAAAAATCATTGGTTTCTATATACATTGGAGGATGCTATGTGAGTTTCAAGTATTCTCTGTATGGGGAGAATGGGGAGAGTTGAAAAAATATCTTCAGATCAGTCAGATAGGAATCGTACAGAAAAGGAATGCCTATAAAGTTTACAACTAACACTTGTTGCTGAGCACACCCTACTCTTGTTTAGAGTGGTTTGTTCAAGAGTTTCACTGAAATGAACGGCAATTGTTCAGCAGTGATGCCGTGATTAGTAGGTGAACCCAGAGAGTGGAAGAACGACTAATAATAATCTCTCTCTGTACATTTGTAAGTGTACTGATTTGGGGCACAATCCTAACCAGGATTTAGCCATAGTTAGGCCAGTAAAGTTTGGCTGGCACAAGGGCTGCCATAAAGTGCATTTGGACCACTCCCTGAGTCTCTGAGAGTGGTCCAAACATTCTTTATGGTGTCCCTTGTGCCAGCCAAATTTTGCTGGACTAACTGTGCTGGCACTCCAAATTAGAATTGCACCTGGAGTGCACTTGGTTGTCTTCTAAACATCTGCTCCAAAATCGACATTCACACTGACAGCCAGATGTTGAACTTTATAATCATAAGCAGTAAGATGAGGCTACACAGCCTGTATCCAGCCTACTTTGCTAATTAAGCATGAATTGTACATTCATCCATTACTCATCTATTCAGGGTTCTTTTTTTCCCTTCTTTATTTTGTTGCTTTGGGCTTGTTTTCCACATTCCTGAACTCTCTCTCTCTCTCTCTCTCTCTCTCTCTCCGGGAACCATCCTCCCTCCACCTGCTGGAGCTCTGCAACTTCTATGGTGCAGCACTTAAGATCGGGTTTTCGAGAGAAAGTCATTCCAAAGCTGCTTGACGCTTTACTGCCAGCCGAACCCAAATGTGTTTTCCATCCTGAAATATTATTTTTCAGTTTTCACGGCTAGGAAATTGAATATGATTAGCTTTGCAGCACAGATTAGCTGAAAAATTCCAAAGTTGCAGTGTGGATGGAATTGGATAGTAGCATTAGGGGCAAGCAGTGAAAATAAATTCACTCAGATGTGTCTTGTTTTGTTTTGAGAAAAAAAACCTACATGAGATTATCAGAGACCAAATTGCTTATATTAAGTCAGTTTTAGTTGACTTGGCATAGTACTGATATTTCTTTGACCCATATATGCTACTGTTTTAACAAATAAAGATCACACAATTATTATACAATAATTAATAATGCAAATATCATTTAGTGGCACCTGGGGTGAACAAGATCTTTTCACCCCAATAGGAAGCTCCTGGATGAATGGCGTGTGCAACAGCTGCCAGATCCACCCCTTCCCTCCCCCCGACACGCCCCTAGTTCCTCCTCTGAAATACCCTGCTCTTCCCCAACCATAGCCTAGCCCCACTGCCACCTTACTGGCATCAGCAGATGCCAGCCGTGTCTGCCGCAGACATGGAGTCCCTCACTACTTCTGCCAGTAGCTCCATTGTCCGTGGCAGTGGTACATCCTTTGTCGCTGAACCTTTTACATCAGCGGGCCACAAGATCCAGTGATGCAGAAGACCATAGAATTGGGTTTCTAATGGAGCAGTAGTCACTTCATGAGCTGTGTAATAAGGTCTGTGCATGCTTATGCCGCAATATACCTGCTAATTTTAAGTGTCTCAGACCCCTTCTTTGTGCTTGCTGTAATAGTCTGGTATTCACTACAGGTAGAGCCTTTCCAGCATCTGCCACTGTTCTTAGGAGATGGAAGGACTATCATGTGATGTCAGCAACAAGGGACAGCATAGAAATTTAAGGCATGATGTCTGAAGAATCACTGCAATGTCCCTTTAGGGAGGAAGTAGGCAAGGCAGTAGGTGCAAAGTGGTGATTGCAATCGGGATTAGGAAGTGACAGTCATTCTAATATAAACCATCTGGATAAAAATGGCAAGATCTTGTGAACGTATCATATGATTCAGGGTGTGATCCTAAGATTGTGCTGGGCTGGCATAAGTCCCTTAAATAAGTGCTGTCGCAAACATGCCATAAGTCAGCTGGGCCGGTGTAAGGAGGCATCCAGCCTCTGTGCTGCCCCGGCCCCCAGGGTAAGCAGGGAAACAGGGGGAAGGTGGGGTGGGGGAAGGTGGAATGGAGCAGGGGGGAGGCGGGGGAGGCGGGCTCATGGGCAGACTGGCCCAGGGAGGGATGTGGAATGGCTACGCATCTTGCTGGTGATTTTGCTGGCACAGCTTTGAGTAGCCCTATTGCTGAAGCATTAGGGTAAGGGGAATACATTCCCCTTACTCCCAAGTTGTACCGCATGCAGCCCCAACCTCGCGCAGGAAATGGACCGGTTGGCTGGCTTCTCTATTTCAGGAAGGGGTTAGGATTGGGCTGCCCATTTCATAAACAAATGTAGAACCTCTGTTTGTCTTGCAAGTGTTATAGCAGCTATAATGCCATTTCCTCACGTTCATTTTAAATCCCACAAACTGGACCACAGAAGGAGCTAGCATGAGAGATGATATATTTTTGTATGGAGAAGCTACACACGTAACCAGGCAGCAAAAGGGCAATGGGTTTTTTGCAAAGCCAAGATGATGTAGAAGTGGAATTATGTTCTGAGAGTGTAGAAGGCCGACATGAAACAATGCATTCTGGCAACAGTGATTTATATTCAGAATCCAGAGCAACGTGATTTTAAAATGCACATTTTTGTTTGGAAGGCCTTAATTCTTCACGGGAATTCTTAATACTTAACAAGTGTTTTATTTGCTTAGCAGTTTCAAGAAGAGTTATGTGTGCTTACAGGCCACTTACTAATGGAAGAAGCTTCAGTTCCTGTATGCAGTTTTTACACAGTTGTGCTAGATTTATTGTCGGGTTCAGCTTGCAATTGGCACGTAGAGCATATCTGGATGTACTCAGATCCAGATGGAAACTTCTTGCCCTGCCTCCCTTGGTTTGGTTCGCTCCCCCCCCCCCGCCTCTTTGCTTCCTCTCCCTTTATTGTTCTCTAAGACATGAACAATATGTCTGAAAGAGGCTGAAAAACAGATTCCTTCCACCAGCTGAATTCTGGCTTCTGATTATCCAGGAAACATCTTTGAGGATCTCCAGAAACATACAGCCACTAAATATCTGAAACCTTCTCCCAGAGAAAAACACAAACCTTCTCTCTCTCTCTCCCCCCCCCTCTCTCACACACACACTCTGACTTGTTACAGGATAATCTGTTTAAGGAAAGAGCAAGAGAGGCACATAAACCCCAAGAATAGTCCTACTGCTATGTTGTCCCTGAGGAGTTTTGATCTCCTCATTCCTGCATCACTGTCATAGATGGTAAATAACTACACATCTGGAGCTGCTTCATACTTTACACAGCAATCAATCAGGTTTGCTGTAAGGAACATGTGAAGCGTAAAAGGAAGACCTGAGTCTCTAACAGCCCAATCCCACTCAACTCTCCTCATGGCGATGCAGCTGTGTCAAGATGGCTCCCGCTGTACCTTGTGAGGGAGTTCTGGAAGTCTCCTCTCCTCTGGAAGCCTCTGGAAGTCTCCTCAGGGTAAGAGAACATTTGTCAGGTAACAGTTTAGGCCTCTGGAGGCCTCCAGAGGCCACCTTGGGGTAAGCTTGTGGTGGCCCACTTGGCCCTGTGCCAGCTGTATAGTACACATCTGTTTGAATCCAAGTCACGAGACTGAGGCCAGGAAGAAGGTTAGGATATCAGTGTGTGCCACTGCTGTTGATATTGTCCTTTTTCGGCCCTGATCTACCCTCTTCCAAGGCTACATTCTTACTCTGTTCCTCCCCCTCCCTGCCCCATTCCACCTCTCCACACATTCCTACCACCCCTGTGCTAACTTACCATGTCTGATAGCATCCCTAGTCTGCTGTTACTTGGCCTTGGGTATTACTGCTTGTGAATGGCTTGTTGCATTTTGCGATAGCTTTTTGAGTGTTCCAGCAGCATAAGGCCTAAATAGGATTGGGCCATGAGCCCTCAAAATCATTTGGTGGACATGTGCCCAGTCTCAAGTTGCAGGTGGCCACACATATCTGGTATGTGATCCCTACATATTTGGAAGCGTGCATCTCCTTTTTATCAGGACAGCTAAAGAAACAATGAGCTTTCAGATTTTCCAAAACTCTTCATAGACTACTAATGAAGAGCTCTGGAGAAATCAACTGCTCATTGCTCACTGCTGTATGACTCAGTGGGATTTCTTCCCTAATTGACCAACATGGCTACTCATGATTCTATGTACCTCCCTGTCACACCTTGTGTGTTTACCACACTAAATACTTGTGTAACACTAGCGTAGCTCAAGCAAACACTAAATGACTCCCACCTTGCTCCTACGTTATGGTCACATTTGTTGGCAGTTGAAGAAAGGCAGGGTTATAGGAAACCAAGGATATATATCCTTGATGCTCCCTATTCTTGTAATATTAGGGTCAATCTGAGAAGGTTTTGCTGGCTGCAGGAGATAAATTGGGTAATTATTTTGGTACTTAGTCCACTACAAAACAGGATAAAGAGGAGGAGGAAACAATATCCTAAATATCATCCAGTCATAGGCATTTGTTGTACAATTTATTCTTGGTGCCAGCTTAGTTCTTAGATCTGCTACATCAGTGTATCCGTTTTCTTAGGAAAATACCTGAGAGCTAGAACCAGTAATTGCACGGTCATTTCAGGCCAGTGGTACTAAATTGGGACTTGCATGAGATTAACTTAGTATGCATGAACTTTCCTTGGAAGACCATTGCTTGCATGTAGGGTTGGCTCCAGGAGTGGCAGGGCCCATTCCCGTGGGGGCCCCCCATGTTCTCTGAGGGGCCCCCCCACTCCCCAAGAAAAGAATTTGTGATGCCGCGTGCAAAGTGTGGCACCTGGAAATAGTTGGTGGTGACATGACGATGTCACTGCTAACTGCTTCCAGAAGGCCCATTTTGGGTTGTTTGGAAGCAGGAGCAGATGGGAGGGCCCAAAGTGAAGCTGCTCTGGTCACCTGACCTATGAGAGATCGCCCACAGGGATCCCAGCTGCAGCAGCAGGCAATATTCTCACTGTGCTGGCGTGTGCCCCCCCCCCAAAAAAAAACCCACAGGGCCCAATGTGACGACATTGTTCACATTTGGACAATAACAGAGGGATTCACAGGGCCATGTTTCCAGAAGACGAATGACACTATCAAGGGATGACATTGTCGCTTGATGTGTCTACTATGTTCATGTGGTTACAGATGCAAGTAGGGCTGGCTTTGAGTGCTCTGTCTGTAACCACATGAACATAGTAGACACTTCAAGTGACAACGTCATCACTTGATAGTTTCACTTGTCTTGTAGAAACATGGCCCTGTGAATCCCTCTGTTATTGTCCAAATGCTCTATCCTCCAAACCCATGTGTGGTTATATACACTGAGGGAACGTGCTCCATTTTTATGTGACACAGTGATGCAAAATCTGCAGTTCAGCCTGTTGGAACTTGATAGCTCTGTCAACACTGTATTCTTAGTTGCCATAACACAAGGAAAAATAATATGGAATAGGTCATATAAATATAGTCATAGCTTTGTGGAATGGGAGCACTGCTAAATGGCTTTAGCTATGCAATGCTACAGTTCGCAGAAATAGACGTGCACATAATTAGTGACGGCTAACGGGATCTGTGCCTTCTCCTGGCATTCGGCCATGCTGTGTTAATCAATTATCTTTTGGTGCAGCTACTTTCTGGTTGTTCTCTTATTTTCTTATTCACGTACCAGAAAGGAAATGAAAACATCTTGAGTCAGGATGAAAGCCCTGCAGGACTTATTAACTATGGTTCTATGCACAGAAGGTTATATAATATTGTTTTGGCTCATAGTTATTAAGAGGTTAAGACACAGCCATGACTGTGAACTGTCCTATAAAGGTGACTGAAGCAAGGCAGTAATGCTAAGCAAAACTACCTAATGTGAGAAAATCCAATCATATCATGTTTACTGGATTCGATAGAACTGCTGTGAAAACCCATCACACTGGTGGAAGACACAACTATGCTAAAGGAAATCATACAATAGTGTAGTGTTATCTTTGAACCAGTGGGAAGCTACCAGCACTAATGTGTCTCATTCTGGAGGGGTTCTGCCGGTGCAAGGTGGAATACCAGATGGATCTGGGGGATAGCAAAGGAGGGGAGGAGTGTAGGAAAATCCTGTGCCTGCTCAGGGCTTGTTCTGCCTAAATTAAATTATTCCCTTTTGAGTCAATGGAGACCCCCCCTCCCATAAATGCACCACCTCTGCACTCTGCCCTCACACCTGCTATGTGAGAATAGGAGCTCTGCAGCTAAGCATAGCACCCCACCATAGGTCAATAAGCTTCAACCAAGGACTTCTGATTTTATTGGATGCGCAGTGCATGAAGTGACATCACTCTGTTCTCATGTCCTGAGCAGCCAAGTGGGAGCTGGATGATGGGTACACTACGGAAAGGGTACTTTGCATAAACAGCATATAGGCTCATAAAAAGTCAAAGAACAAAAGTAGAAGAACAAGCATTTTGAGAACATGAATCTTCTTGGGTACGGACACGCCTCCCTGGGAATTTAAACTCTCACTCTTGTTACAGGGGCTGCTAGAAGGACAAAGCAGCCTATACAGGTAAGAAAGGATGGGGAGTGCATACCCCAAAGTGGGACTCATAACTCTCTCTGTGCCTCAGCCCAAGCATTGCAATTGTGTGCAGGACCCTGTGACCGATGGCCACAGAAGGTTTGTCTCTTCCTTGCAATAAGAAGCAATGTGTACTGACTAACCCACAGGAATGAGTCAAAAGTTCTCCATGGCAAACTTTTTGTTTAAAATGGGAGGGGGGATGCAGATGAAATTTGGAAGGGGCAAACTGAAGGAGACAAGACGTGGTGTTGGAAAAGTAGTTTCAGAAGCTGAAGAATAGAGCGCAACTTCAGGTATTCGATCCAGAAGTACCATCTGGGCATTTGCCAAATGAATTGCTCCTTTGTACAACACAATCCCTGATGCCTGTTGCTTTTAGCTCATTTGTGGTGGGGATGACCAGGTTTATCTGGAAAGCCGGCAAAGCAGCCCGTGGCACTGGGCAACCTTGCTAGCATCAGCAACTGGCAAGGGACTACTATGACTTTGAGGAAGGGGCTGCCTCCACTGAATGGCAGGGGGTCCCCACACCCCATCCTGAATGGGTGGGCATCATAAAACAGTGGAGGCAGGGAGAATCTGGGTTAGGAGTATGCAGGTGTATGGCTGCTGACTGGCCAAGAGTGCCTAGTGAGAATATGGGACATGGGGAGACCCATGTCTCCCTGGTTGCTCCCTGGGTGCTCCTGGCTACTCAGGAGCCACAGTGGTGAAAAGCCTTTTGCCTCTGCTGTCACAAGTTGATGGCTTCTACTAGTACATCCTCTTGTAAGCTATTATTGCTTGTTGAGCAAATGCTGGGTTCATACCACTGTAGCTGAACTTTAATGGAATCAAGAGAGAACAATCCAGTGAATAGGAATCTTGGGGGAACTTCTGCATTTATTCCCTTTAATTTGGGTTACCAGATACAAACAGGAACAGAGTCCTATACCTTTAACCATTGCATAGAAGAGGGAATTTTGGCAGGTGCAGCTTTTGAAACCCTTCCATGATGAGCTGCACCTGCCCAAATTCCCTCTTGTATACAGTGGTTAAAGGTATAGGCACTCTGTCCCAGTTTGTATCTGGTAACCCTACCTCTAATCTCTTTTAGAGTGCAATCCTAACCTGGAGTTAGGCCGGCACAGTTAGGCCAGCAAAGTTTGGCCGGCACAGGAGACACCGTAAAGTATGTTTGGAGTCAGAGAGGCCAGCACACAGATGTACGCCATCCTTCCTGACTCTAAGTGTGGTCCAAACGTGCTTTACAGTGGCCCTTATGCCAGCCAAACCTTGCTGGCCTAATTGTGCCGGCCTAACTCCTGGTTAGGATTGCATTCTTACTGTGGCAAGCAAATAACAAATGAATGGGGCTGGAACTCTTTGATTGGGACATAGTTCCCACCCAAACTCCTCTCACAAATAATGATGTTTTTCCCAATTGTGTGACTAGGAATAATCCTATTCACATCTACTCAGAAGTAAATCCTCTTAAGTTCAATGGGACCTACTCCCAGGTAAATGTGTATTGGATTGCAGCCATAGTCACATCATTGCAGAACGGCTCCATTCATTTGTGGCCAGTTACAACATCTACAAATTGCGAACACATGGATCTCATCCACTTGTTTGAGGGTCACAGCAGTTGTCTAGTTCCCAATCATGCTTCAAAATTTGACTATAAGCATGGGTGTACTTTGTTTCCTATGTGCAATAAACAGAGAGGTGGTTTGCTGCTTGAATAATTACTCCTGAATCAAAACAGGGGATCTATTTATATTTCTCTTGTTCGGGAAACATTGCTGCCAGTCCCAATTTATTATTAGATGGTTGATTATTGTAACAAAACAAAACCAGTGCAGGAAAGTTCTGAAGAGACCCAGAATTCAAGGAAACGTTGTAAGCGAGAAATGGCAGTGGATATATACTGCCTAGGCTTTCTTCATCCTCCTGTGTTAATGAAAAACATCTGCCCTAAAGAAGGATGTTTACTTCCCAACTGCCTCTGTGGAATCTTTTCTTCCACCTGAATCCATAATCTTCTGGTAGCAATCACTACCATCTTCCGTGAGCAATCACTTGTTTGGTTGTAAACAGAGGATTAAGACTTCAGATGGGGGAATAAGAAACAGGAAGAAGTCTCAGAAACGGTGCCAGCTCAAGACTTTGATGAGTCCCGTGCAAAGAAACGTGCAGCCCCAGCCCGGAGAAACCCACTGCCTGAGGCAATAGGGCTTGCCTGCTTTGTTACTGATAGAGCCTGTAATTAAGGGAGGGTCTGCCCATGTTTCAGACTGTCCTCCTAAGGCACCAGGTGCTAATCATTAACAGGATGCTGGACTCAGACACAGGGCCATTTTTTCACCCTGATGGAATGCCACTCCTCCTCTGAACAAGAGGATTGGTCAAGTGTATGCAGGACCAAGACCTGCAGGAGCTATCCCTGGAGTACAGTGGTGAATGTGAAGATGTTTTGGCTGCCGATGGTAAGTCAGCAACACCTTCTGAACATTGGATGCACCACTGCTTGGGCATTTGCTCCAAAGGAGTGAGTCCAGCTTCTCCCCCATATAGTCCTGTGAGCAATTATGGGGATGGGAAATGCCCAAAGAAAGATGTGCAAACCAGCATGGAGGGTTGGTGCTCCCATGATGGCTTTTGTGTCACAGTGGCAATGCATCTGCCTGTTAATTGGAAGTAGCAGAGATCAGCATTGCTACGGTGTTAATCACAGGAACCAGGCAAATAAGAAATATATCTCATCCACACCAGGAATTTCATTAATTGCAGCAGTACACAGCTTACAGTCATTTTCCTTCTTTTTTTCTTTCAGGATTGTCCTGAATCCTGTATTTTGAGTGTTTTGGCTTTAGCTGCAATGAACAGGAGAAGAAATAATGCCAGTGAATGGATTTACGTTGGATGCTGGAAGAACTGCTGACTTTGAAAAGGTCGGACCCTTTTCTGACTGTAAAAAGGGCAAAGCAGGTTGCTTATGGTTGTGATGGAATGTCTGGAGGTATTTAAGAGCAGGCTAGATAAGTGTTTCGTGGAGAATTCCTGAGGCAGGAGGCTTGGGTGGAGGACCTTTTCAAGTCACGTCTAGGTGTGTATCCAAGCATTGAGAAGAATGCACAATAATTTGACAAAGCCTTGGGTAGGAGTCTTGCTTCAACAGGGAAAGACTTTTTTATGAGATTGTGTATTTGTTTCTTTTAATATCCTGCCCCATTCGGCAGAACTGAAGCAGCTAACATTTCCATTACAAGCTGAAGTTTAAAACAGCATTGGAAAAACAGAGAACAATATTCAGGGTGCAATCCTAACCGGGTGTTAGGCTGGCACAGTTAGGCACAAAGGACACTGTAAACTATGTTTGGACCACTCTTGGAGTCAGAGAGGCCAACACACAGACATGTGCCATCTTCCTTGACTCCGAAAGTGGTCCAAACGCACTTTAAGGTGACCCTTGTGCCGGCCAAACTTTGCTGGCCTAACTGTGCGGGCCTAACTCCAGGATAGGATTATGCCCTGAATCCCGCTCCCACTAAAACCCAGAGAAAAAGATAGGAATAAAACGGTCACCAGAAGGCGCAAGTTAACAGCCTGTGCCCTCATTGGATACAGCTCAGTAACTCATGGTCTTTTTTAACCCCTTTCCAATATTGAAAAAGCCCAAGAAGCTATTTATACAAAATCCACCAGAAACTCCAGCTCGAGCTCCACTGAAATGAGTGAAAGCTCATTTTCTGACGTAGAACTTAGTTCCACATAGAACACTTCTGTGCTTATGTCCGGAACTGGATTTGCTTCATGTTTCTCTGACTGCTCCAGTGGTATGACAGCACTGTCAGAACAGTTAGAAATTAAATCTGGCTTTTGGAGGAAGCAGTAGTATCCGTCTCCCCTTGCTATCCCCTCCACAGCTTGCAGACAGAACAGCTGCAAAGAATATTAAGCATATCCACTGACTCTGACAAACACCCTAGTGACAAAAACAATATGACTTTATTTTGTTTAGCATCCCTCATCTGAATGGTACTTTCAAGGGCTTTGCAAGAGTTAAACAATCTAAAATCCGGCATGGTATGAATTACAGAAAATGAGTGTTTTGAAGAAAAGGATATTGTACAACAAGTATAAATTAAAAACTCATATGGCCAGGAACAGATGGCAGGAGAAATGGAGAGCCTGACAGCAAAGGAGAAATGATAGACTGGAGATCTGTAAATAAATAGAGAATTAGTGAGATACTAAAAGAGGATCATTGTTGACATGAGCTGTAACAGTGATAAATTTTGCAACTATGCTGGCCAGACAAGCTGCAGTGGAGATTCAGAGAACAAGTGGATTTGAGGGATCAGGGAAACAGAACAGAGGAGGTCCATGAGGCAGGCTGGTGAAATATATCTGGGATTCAAATAGAAGAAAAAGCAATTGTGACCAAAGCACAGAGCAAAATGAGGCAGGCAATCCTTCTTGAAAATGGGCATGCACCTTTCTTGTGCACAGGTTGTAAATTCGTAAATAGATGAGCCAGGATGGTGTCAAGGTTCAGAGTTCAGGACTTGGACCAGGCCTAAGATTTTATTTTATTTTTTATTTCGAAGAATTTATAGCCTGCCTTTCCCATGCCGAAGCAAATGCACAAGGTGCCTTCCATGGGCAGGTAGTCTAAACCACCCTTTTTCAATTTTTTTTTTTACAAATATACGGTATTCTGCAATTCCCCGAATCCTTGGCCCCAGATGTAGCCTTCACAGTGTGGTTTTCTTCTCTGGCCGTGTGACATCGAGCTTCAGCAGGTGATCATAAGTTCAGCCTGGACAGGTCCTCAAGGTTGGACTCATTCTTGTGCCGGCTGGCCTTCTTACAACATTCCCGCACTGGCTCATCAGCTCCATAGTGACCCTGTTCTGCCGCAACAAGTACTGCAGTTTTTCACAGCCTGCCATTCCATCTCCCATCTCAAAATAGACCACAGATTCTCTTGCTTAGCTTCAGGCAGTACCAGCAGCAAAACCATCAGTCTACACCTCCTGCCCTGGTTCACACCTCCTGCGATTGCGCACGCCCTGGCCTCAGGAGAGGCTTCTGCTGGGCCGCAGCACCCTTTCCCAAGACTGGGGTGTGCGATTGCGGCGATGTGGGCTCAGAAGGGACAGCTGCCTGTCATTGTGGGGCTGCCTCAATGACAGGCAGCCCCCCTTCCCAGCTCACATCACCGTGATCGTGGCGATGTGGGCTCGGAAGGGAAGGCTGCCTGTCATCGCATTCCTTCTGAGCAACTTTGTGGCTATGTCAGGGGGCGTGGCCACGCTGGACGTGGCTACATCAGGGGTTGTGGCTAATCAGCACCCCCAATGTTTGGGACAAGTCGGCACCCTGCAAATACATGGATGACAACTCGGCTCAGGTGAAGCAACAAGCAGGAGTAGGATAAAGTGCAACATGACAAGTTCCATGTAGTAAAATAAAGAGGGGCAGGAAACAGGAAATTTAAGTCTGGTTTACCAGATTGCTAAGCTACCTAGTCAAATAAAATTTTCTCTTATTATTCTTTGTTCAGATGAATTTCCTCCTAGATTTTAGGATGTATCTTTGAATATAAAACTCAGTCAATCAAGAAATTAATACAATGTTATACTTCTTTGTTTTTGCTTGAAGCTTCCTTTAAAATGAAAAAAAGAATATCTTTGCACAGAGATTGCATCAATTCTGGTGTATGTGATTCTTTAATGATAGAGGTGTCTTTTTTCTGGTGAGTAAGACAGGATTACAGCCCAAGTCTTACTAAACACAATGGGCTTACTTCTGAGTAAAATAAATAACACTGTTTTCGAACACCTCTAATGATAGACTGTGTTCTTCTGTACAATGGTGAGTCTAGTTTCTTCTTTCCTTTTGAAGCTTATCTCTTGTTTAAACATTCTTATGAAATTACAGTGGTAATTCATCTCTTTTCACTCAGGCTTTTATGACTGGCTGGCACCCAGTCCCCAGATCTGTTCACAATATTGTTTCCCTGAAAAAAAATAAAAAATCTTGGATCTTGCTGCAGTCAACTATTTGTTTTTGTATACGCATTACATTGCAGAACTCAAACTGCTCTTAAAAATAAACTAGTTCTCCCTCTCCATCCAGATGTGCAATAAGTCTGAGACAGTTCAACAACTATTACTACTTCAGTCAGGAGGATGCATAATCTTGTTCTATTGTTCTTTCTGGTATTTTTTTTTTAAAGGGTACCTTTTATATACCACTCTATCTCAGTTCTACTGGGAAATGAAAACTATCATCTGTGGTAACTGAGCTGATGTATAGAGCTGTGTTTCTCAAACCTTTAGCACCGGGACTGACTTTTTAGAATGGCACTTGTATTAGGATCCACTGGAAGTGATGTCATGGCTGGAAGTGACATAATCAAGCAGGAAGTGCTGACATTGTGACATAATAAAATGACACTCCTGGTATGTAAACTGGTATTTTCCAACTGTAGCAACTGCATAACTATGAAACCTCCCTGACAGAAAGCAAGATTAGGACAAACATATTATGTAAATGCACTGAATTAAAGTAATCAACCTTTAATTGAAAATTCAAACTGTTAACTCTCAGAGCGCAATCGTAACTGTGCTGGAATTAGGCCGGCACAGTTATACCAGCAAAGTTTGGCCAGCCCCAGACACTGACTCAGATTTTTGAAAGTGGAGACACAGGGATTTCAAACTGAAGTCAGCAAATGGTAAGAACCAACTACAAAAAACAAAACAAAACAAAAAAACAAACAAACAACTAAGGCTAAGCTCACCATGACCTTAAAAGTTATGATTAAAGAAGCCTTGGCACTGGAAATATGCTTTGAATGGATGGGGAAAGGTCTGCATTACAGATGCCTTCCTGACCTGCGGAACACTGGTCTACCCATGGCTGGTCCTAATGGGTAGATCTGGGCTCTGCTTTTGTTTCTAATGGGTAGATCTGGGCTCCCTGTAGGGATCCCTGGTCTACCTGCAGGAAGCCCTGGTCTACCCATGGCCGTTCCCAATGGGTAGATCTGGGCTCCCGTGGGGGCGCACTTCTATTGGGTGCCCCGGGTGCCATTTTAACTAGGTCTGCCCCTGCTTTTGTTAGTCCATTAATGATAAGCATGTCCCCAAAGGATATGCGATGGGTGTTTAGGATCAAAGCCTCAGGCAAACTGAACACATGAGGCTTTATTAGAACTTTCCGGCATTGGGGTAAGGGCAATGCAGCTTTGAGATAAGGGAACAATCATTCACTTACCTTGAGGAGGCTTCTGTTACTGCCCCTCAACTGCAGAATGCAGCACATGCCCCATTGGCACAGCTAGGTCAGTGCTGGAAAGTTGGTTAGGATTGCGCCCTGAGTCAGACCATGGAGCTGTCTCACCCAGGATTGTCTATACTGACTGGCAGGGGCTCTGCAGGGTTAGGCACAGCTTTTTTTTGTCATGAAAAGCAGTAGTGTAGCTAGAGGAGGGGGCAAAATGATAAATCCTGCAGACGTCGCAATGCACTGTGTAAGCAATGCACTTGCTGCTGGAGCCATTCTGGGCAGCTACACCAACACACAAACTAAATGGTGCCTCCTGGCTCACCGCCCTGAATGGCTCAAATGGTGAGGGGGATGGGCTGCATGCATGGCATGTTGCGGCGTCTGCAGTACTTACCATTTTGCCCCCCTCTAGCTACACAACTGATGAAAAGTAGCACATAAGAACACAAGAGAAGATCTGCTGGATGAAGCCAAAAGCCCATGTAGTCCAGCCTCCTTTTTTGTACAATGGCTGCCAGATTTTGGGAAGCCCAAAAGCTAAGGAGCTAAGGACATGCTCCTCTCCCACAATTGCGATATTGAGAGACTAAAGGCACAGTCCTAGGCACGTCAGTTGCCTAGGACTGATTTCAATGGGATTTACGTCAAGTTACTGTGCATGGGATTTCAGTCATAATGCTTGAAGGCACATAGCCATAATGACTGGTGGCCACTGATTGACCTGCCTATAGCCTTGTTTAGTTGCCTTTGAAAGCCAACAATGGCCACTCCGTTTTGTGGCTGCAATTTCTATAAATTAACACTATGTTGTGCCAATCAACATGTTCTTTTGTCTTTGTTCTTTTGCAGTTGTGATACAGAAAGACTGGATTGGGAAAGGCAAATTATGCCCTCTACTACATAGTTTGTGGCATGCTGTTGTGTGGGTCTGTTCAACTCCTGCTAGAGCTTTTAGGTCTGAAATAATGTGTTTGTGGGTTTTTTTTTAAATATACCACAATTTTACACCAAGCCTTCTATGTCACGGTAGTATTCTTCATCCTGCCACTGGATTCAACATGCAAGGCTACTGTGTGAAAAAACACACTACAGGCAGGGCAGAAGGGACCGCTTGTTGGTGGAGACAGGGAGTCCCCCCGTGGGGCTGGAAGTCTTCCCGGTGAAAGCCAAGTCTGTATTGTGCAGAGACGGGTGATAGCTCAAGAAGGTACACTTGAAATGATTTGACTGCTGGGTAGCACTCTCTGTTTCATGATTTATGATGCAAATCACAGCCTCTCTGGCTGCTCTTGAAAGCGTGCAATTATGTTGCTTTGCTTCCTGTTGTGTTCTGTGGCCTTTGTCATAAGAATGAAGCAATGGAATTTCAGTAGCGAACATGTTTGGTGAATGGTCGCATTGTGCTGTACCACTCTGACCTTTTCAGTATTCCATCGTTCAAACAGAAGTTGTCTCTCTGCAGTCTCGGCAGCCTCCGGGAAGAGCAAGGTTACAGGAAAATGCAGAAGATGAAAAAAGAGAAATAATGGTATGATTCATTGTCTCAGAGCCGCAAACTGTGCTCGTATTGTCTCAAATCTTCTTTAAGTCCATGGAGTAAAATTAAACCAAGCCTCTTGCCAGCGTTAGCCTTAGGCTCCTGGACACCCTGCACGACCCTTAGCAAGGCAGATCCAGCTGTTTCACACGCATCTCAGTTCTGCACGCCTGTATTCCGGTCTTGTCATGGCTGCCTCTGTTTTGTTGCCTTCAGGCACGCTGCTTCTTCAGACCTGACCTGGCAAATCAAGATCCTGTTTTGTGACTGCTTGTCATGGGGAATTAATTGCATTTACTGTTGCACCCTCAGAGTTGGCACTTGGGACAAATTCCATGTTGACCAAATACATGGGCTGGAGCTGTTCCTAGGGTTAGAGGACTCACACAAAGATGATAGGAAAGATGTTCTCCATTCATTGATGCAAGCAAAACTACCAGAATTATCAATACGGGAGGTTTATTTAGTTATAAGATTTTATACCACTTTTCTACAACTCAGAACAGTGTACATAAAACATAAGAAACACATTTAAAAATAGCATATTAAAGTTAAAAACAATTGAAACTTTTAAAACACTGTAACAATGAAAGCAACAGTAAAAAGAGCAGAACTGAACAGCATAAAATAGTATTACAGCATAGAAGTTTAAAAGGGGTCCCTAAGGAGTACCTCCCTCCCCAAAAGCCAGGTGAAACAGATGGGTCTTGAACCATATACTGAGGAAGCTGCCCTTAGGTCTTCTGGCAGCTGGTTCCAGAGTCATGGTGCTACACCTGAGAAGGCCCTACCCCTTGCAGCCATCCCCCTGGTTTCAGATAGTGATGGAATCCTGAGAAGGGCCATCTCCTATTACCTCAGGGGACATGCGTATGGAAGACGGTTCTTGAGGTATCCCGGTCCTATGCCATATAGGGATGAAGTAGTTACTTCCCATATGAAACAGTTGTGAATGAGCCTTGATCTCAGAAATTATTTTAGGTACCAATAGCGGAAGTGTAGCTAGAGGGGGGCACTGCATTAAGTTTTGCTCAGCACCCCAATGCACCATGCAAGTGGCCTCTCCCCCTCCCCTTCAGTTTTGCTCTAACCACCCAGAATGGCTCCAAGGGGGGAGGGAGGGGCCACTTGCATGATGTGTTGGGGCATCAAATATAATGCTGTGGCCCCCTCTAGCTATGCTACTAATAGTAGTAGCACTAGTAGTGCTATTTCAATAAGTAGTACAAATCTCCCTTGCCTTTCTGTAAAGATAATTTTTTAAATTTTATTTTGAAGAATTTATACCCTGCCTTTCCCATGCCAAAGCAAATGTCCAAGGTGGCTGACATGAGCAGGCTAGTCTAAACCACCATATTTTTCAGTGGGTTTTTTTTACAAATCTACAGTCTTCTTGTGATCCGCCAATCCTCAGGCCCAGACGTTGCCTTCCCAGTGTGGTTCTCTCCTTTGGCTGCCTGCCATCCAGCCTCAGCAGGCAATCGCAAGTCAAGCCTGGACAGGTCCTCAAGGTCGTACTCCGTTCTTTTGCCGGCTGGCCTCCTCACACACTCCACCGCAGCTCTCACTTGTGGTGAGTAATCAGCTCCACAGCAACTCTGTTCTGCCACCACAGGTACTGCAGCTTGTCACAACCTGGCATCCGTCTCCCATCCAAAGGCAAACTGCAGATTTCCTTGCTTAGCTTCAGGCAGTGCCAGCAGCTCAACCATCAGTCCACACCTCCTGCCTGAGAATGAAGTTGATCAAGTGTTAATGATGTTAGAGAAAGGGTAGAAAGAAGCTTTCAGCGGTGAGAGAACCTGGATTGCATCATGGATATGTCCTTCTGTGTGTCAAGTTCCAAGGAAGCAGGCAGATGATGGGGAAAGATTATAGACATTCCCCAAGCCCACAAGGGAAAAGCCGCTTCCTCTCCACTTCTATTTATATTTCCTCTGCTTCCCAGGGAACCAGGGGCTTTCTGACTATTAAGCTCATCAGCTTCACCCATCTCCCCCCCCCCCGCACCCAGCTGGCCAATTAGGGCTTGCTACTTGATTGCTTGCAGTGACATTATCAAGTGGCTGCTGTTTGGCCCCCCACAGTTCAGGAAGAGCTTGCAGGAGCATATGGCCAGGGGAAGAAGAAGGGCATGTTGATTCTTGCTTGCCAGATACACGACGAGGCTGCCTGCCTTGTGTTCGGCTGCTGACTTGTTTACAGAGCTGTGGGTGTGGCCAGCATCTCCTTCCAAGTAATGGGCATTTTTAGCAGTGACTCTGCAGAGCAGACCTATTCCTGTAATGCTATTTGCAGCCCATCTTCCAGAAGCAAAGCGACATCAAATCAAGTCAAAGACTTTTAATGGCCTACAAAAAATATAAATATAGATAAAAGATTACACTACAATAAAATAACAGTCGCTATCACACATCTATGCAACTCACCCAAGGGAGAAACTCATAGAGTCTGGAGCTTGAACCTGGCGTATTTAATGCAGATAATTTAAGGCACCTTTGTATGATTAAATTAATATATTTGGCTACCTTCTTGGTTAAGTCCACTCCTCTCGGCAAATAGCAGATTTTGTCCTTGTCCGACCAGCCTGTATGAATGGTAAGGAGATTTGGATTTTACAGAAGTAAAATAATACCATGATACCAGGTGCACTGAATTTCAATTTCCGGAACCTTTATTGGCATATTACAACAACAGCAGCAATAAAATAAGCAAAAACACATAAAAAACTAAGGTATAGGAACAGACATAACATCAGCAAGAAATCTGGCTACAGAGTCTGTATACAGAAAACAGCGATTGCTCAGGATTAAAGGTAATGGGTTAGGAAAAGACAAAGAAAGAGAAGAGATCCAAGGTTCAAGAAATTTTGATCGGGAGGCACTATGGGACGGACACTTCAAAATAATATGTTCTAAAGAGTCAGGAGAAAATTGACAAAAATAACAAGCACGTTGAGACGAAGGAATGTGAGAAAAATGACCAAAATGCATAGAGGAGGGGAAAATGTTAAACCTAGCTAACATAAAGGCTCTTCTATAGCAGGGATTAACTAGGGAAGAAAGATAACTTAAAGGCTGGTTAGGAACGTAAGATAAACCAAATAATTTTGGAGAACATGTAGGATTGGCATTACAGGTAAGATAATCAAATTCATTTTGAAATAGTTTAGATTTGATGAATTGAAAAGCACTAGAGAAGTTGAGATCAGATAAGAGATCAACAGAGAGACCAATAGAAAGAAGTTTTGACTCGATAGCTTTAGACCAGATAGAATAATAGGAATCCTTAAGACGGTCCAGAAGAAGGGAATCAGAGGGACAAGGTGCACTGAAATAACATATGTTGCAGTGATTCAGTAACACCTGCGTTACATGCACAAGCCCTCTCCTCACCTGTTGATCCGTGGAACCTAGCGGACAAAATATTAGAGGGGAGGGCAGCTGAGGCGTTTCTACAGGGATGGCAAAGCTCTAAGTTTTGCAAGAAGCCTTACCCTGTCATGTAAATCCCTCCTCTCCCTTGCTGCTGTAGCCAGTAAGCAATGGCAAGATGTTGCTTTTCCCTGTGAGGATTGGCTAAAACGGTGCAGGAGAGGAGTGATTTCCACTGCAAGGTAAGGCTTCTTGCAAAACGTAGAGCTTTGCCATCCCTGTAGAAACGCCACTGGAGGGCAGGGCCGGCTTTAAGCCAACGTGACCAATGTCATCACATCGGGCCCCGCGCTTCAGGGAGCCCTGCACTAGCAGGGTGAGCATATTGCCTGTGGCTGCAGCTGGGATCTCTATGGGCTTCATAGAATCAGTGGGGCGAGCAGAGCAGCTTTACCTTGGTCTCTCCCACCTGCCTCTGCCTCTGCACAGCCCAAAATGGGCCACCTGGAAGCAGTTGGCGGTGATGTTATGATATCACTACCGACTACTTCCACATGTCATGCTTTGCACGTGGCACAAACAGAGCTCTTCTTGGTGAGTCCCCCCCCCAGGGAGGGCTAGGGCCCCCACAGGAATGTTGCTGCTAGAGCCGGCCCTGGGGGAGGGCATTACATCTGGCCAAAGCAACATAATAAATGTCAACCTGCATGCAGGACAGAAAGCTGTCAGAGAATGGGTCTTTCTTTAGAAGAGCTGTGAAATATCAGCTGAAACAAACAGAAATAAGTAAAATAGGCTGGCAAACTCATCTTTTAAGCTTGATGCAAAAGTAAAAAAAACACCAAGAACTAAAAAAACCTAGCTGCCTATTTTGAACATTAGATTTAGATCGGCAGAAGATTTAGCTGAGAGGGTTAATGCCTCTGTTTGCCCGAAGATAACACCTGAAGATCTCAAGGTCGTGAGCTCGGGACTGCCCGGAAGTCTCTGCGAGCAGCAGACCTTGGAAACTGCTGCTGATTAAAAGCTGAGTTTCAGCTGCCTTGTGGGAGGAGGAGTGTGCTGAAATCAGCTGCATCTCTGGTGGCAGCAGGGAAGCCTCATCAGCCAGCAGACGACAGACGGGTGGCTAAAGAAAGAAGGCTAAATCCAGAAAGAAAGATCGGTAGGAGTGTTGTTCTTGGAAGATAGAACATTCTGTAAATTGTAAAAACCTTCGGGTTTGTGAGAAAGTCTGCTTATGTAAACCGCCTTGAGTTCAATCATTAGAGAAATCTAGTGATATTAAGAAAGGTGGTATATAAATAAATGTAAAAAAAAAACATGATTAAGGGCACAATCTTAACGTGGAGTTAGGCCGGCACCAGGGACACCGTAAAGTATGTTTGGACCGCTCTCGGGGTCAGGGAGGCCAGCACATCCATCTGCCATCCTCCTTGACTTGGAAAGTAGTCAAATGCTCTTTACGGCGGCCGGCGCGGCCCTTGTGCTGGCCTAACTCCAGGTTAGGATTGCGCTCTAATTTTTCATTTGGAGCAAGTTATTCTTAACAGCCAATGAAAAAAGACTTTGTAAGGAGAGAGCAGTGATGTCTGTTAGATGGCAAATGCTTTTATGATTCTGAATTCCTGAGTTTGTTTGTGCTTCCCTATCTCTGTAACAGAATCAAGGATTTCTAGGCTGCAATTCTGCAGCAATGTGCAGTGCAGGTGAGGCAGAACTACCTTACCATAGTCCTTTGAAAAGTGCTGCCATCTCTGTGATCACGCAAACACTTACAATCCACTGGCTCTAAATAGCTGGAGCACATGGGTTGTAAGTACTTGCAGGAATACAGCCACTGCAGCAGCAGTGGAGGCACTTTTCCAAGAACTACTGTAGGGCAATTCTGCCTCACCTGCCATGCCCCTACTGCACATCACCACAATTCTGTACACCTTTCCTGGGAATAAGCCCCACTGAACACCATAGGACTTACTTCTGAATAGACATCCATAGGCTCGTGGTCTCAATTATGAGGCTAAGGGTAAAGTTACCAGTTACGAGCTGGGACAGGGTGCCTATACTTTTAACCATTGTACAGAAGAGGGAATTTGGGCAGGTGCAGCTTTTGAAACCCATGATGAGCTTCACTTGCTCAAATTCCCTCTACTATACAATGGTTAAAGGTTTAGGCAGTCTGACCCAGTCTGGATCTGGTAACGCTCACTAAGGGCCCAATATTGTCTAGCTTTCCAGTGCTACTGCAGCCACAATGCAGCCCCCCAGGTAAGAGAACAAGCAATCTCTTACCTTGAGGAGGCCTCTATGACTGCATCCCTACTGCAGGGTGCTGCGCACACCCAATTGGTAGGGCTGCGTCAGTGGTGGAAAGTTGGATAGGATTGGGCCCTAATGCAGTTGCTGTGGGCCAGAACGCAGCAAGCACCTTATGTGTCTGGACATGCTTTTGAGAAAATGTGTATTTTATAAAAATTTTCAACTTGAACATGAAACAAATTTCCTACTTACATCCTTATTGTTTACAGTGGATATTTTCAGCCCATTGATTTTATGTAATCCTGTATTCATGCAAATAATGCTCACTGGGAACACAAAGGCTTCAAGTAGAAACTCTGAAATTATATTTCTTACCTATTTAGTGCCTCTGCTACCTCTGAAGAATTGCTCCTTATCCACATGCTGTTGAAATTCAGAACATTTTTGCTTGTCATTGTTTTTTACTCTAGCATCTTTTGATTAAGATTGTCATTTGGCCCTATATCTTTAAATCTCCTGTCAAAGTGGTTATATTTATTTTTTGTGGCTTTCTATTTTTTAATTGCAGGTTTGTACATGAGACAGCTTTCATTTCTTATCATATTTGTAATATGGGGCAGCAAGTAAGTTCCACACAGATGCGTTCCGGTCAAGATTAAGCAGTAATAATTCCATTGCTTTTGAAGGGTGAATTAAACACTTGCTTAAATTGCACCCACTAAAAGCAATATGATTCTTCCTGTATTAACTAGAGCCAGTTTTGAGATTTTGAAATATTTTTTTAAATGGAGAAATAAAAGGGTTTAATGCTGATAGCACTGTTGAAAGTGGTCATGTGGTTCATTGCATCCAACCCCTGCCCTGACTGTAAATTGTTCACAAATATATGTGATTTTTTTTTCTTTTAAACATCTATCAAGCAGTTTCCACAGCCTCCCAATGTAGGTTCTTCTGTTCCTGGACCTCTATTATAGATAGAAAGTTTTTCATAATGTGATAGTGAAACTTTCAACTTTAGGCTGAACCATACTGTAATTTCATTAACCTTAAAAAAAAAATATTATCCGTATCACGATGACAGTTTGCTTTCATTGCCAAGGAAGAGTTACAACAGCTTGCTTTTTGAGCTCACAGATGACCCCTGCTGGTCACCTGCACGTTGCATTAAGATAGTCCTGGAGTGTGACATGATGGAAAGATATAAAACTATGCAAGGTGTAGAGAGAATAAACTGGGGCAGTTCTCTCTCACATGCACCAAAATACTAGAATTAGGGGGTCAACCATAAAAATTATTGGTTGTCGTTTCAGGATGGACAGCAAAAAAGGACCGATTCAAACCATGTACAATTAATTTTGCAGAATGTGTCTAAGGTATGAAGTGGTGGCCATCAGCTTAGATGACTTTAGAAAAGAGTGTAGCACAACCCTGGGCATGTCTACTCAGAAGTAAGTCCCATTGTGTTTAATGGAGCTTATTCCCAGGGACGTGTGCATAGGACTGCTGTCTCAAACAAGTTTGTGGAGGATAGTTTACTGATGTCGATTAGCCACCAAGGATAGATGGAACTTCCATATTCACAATCATAGTTCTTGGTTGCCAGATCCTGTGGATGGAGGGCTTCCAGAGGACCTCTCTCCCAGTCGTGCTCTGCTTATAAGGTTCCCAGACTTATAAGCTTTTCACATTTGAATGAATGCTGTTGACAAGAGAATGCTTGACTGGATGGAAGACTGCGAGGCGGATACAGGTGGAAGACAGCAAGACAGGTCTGACGTTACAACTTATTTTAAGCACCACTGTAGCAGTGTGAAGTGCTGCCAAGGCTGGATCAGGTTTTGTGCCAAAATAGTGGTAAGTAGGGGAGGCTGCTCTTGCTACTCCGTTGAAATAATAATCTGTCATCAGATTTGCTGAAGGATATATATGGAGGAAGTGGAAAGGAGTGATGGGACAAATGCCTTAAGAAAAACAAACTCTTTGGAAGTCTGATGATGCATTTGGAGGGTGATGATGAGGGTGTCATTGCAGGGTGTTGACCTCTCCTCATCTCTCCTTCTCTCATGCAATAGTTCAGGCATTCAGAACGAGGGATGAACAAATGCAGGTGGGAGGGGATGCAGAATCTTGGCAACAGAATCTTGTTCCTGACCCACACACGTTTATTAGAGCACCTCAAAATGTGCCCCCCACACATATACGGGAATCCTACTTGGACACTCTAATCAACGCATGGAAGTCAGGAACGGAGCTTGGTTCCTCCCCCACCCCTTCCCTGCATGTTCATTATCTTCAGTTTTGAATGCCTTCCTGGATAATGTGTTAGCACATGGGAGTTTCCACAGTTCTGCTCTCAGAGCCACAAGAGCAGGCAGCCTATTTACCCATGTGTATTGGAAAAGGTAGGGGACGTGGTGGCGCAGCAAGTTAAGCCGCTGTTGCTGGGCTTTCGACCGCAGGAGTGTGACGGAGTGAGCTCCCGTTGCTTGTCCCAGCTCCTGCCAACCTAGCAGTTCGAAAGCACCTAAAATGCAAGAAGATAAATAGGGACCACTTTGGTGGGAAGGTAACGGCGTTCTGTGCGCTACGGCGTAGAGTCATGCTGGCCACACGATTGGACAAAAACGCCGGCTCTACAGGCTTTGAAACGGAGATGAGCACCGCCCCCTACAGTTGGTCACGCCTAGACCATTCGGTCATGGGGAAACCTTTACCTTTATTGGAAAAGGCAGGAGCTACCCCAAGGAGTGAGGGAATGGTATCAGCAATAGCCCCTTGTTCAGGTAAACCAGGGATTATGGGGTTAATCCCAGAACTCCTGCAGCAGGAACACAGCTGCAGGCTGATGAGGGCTCTGGCTCCGAAGGGAGGTTAGCACAGGTACAGATGAGTGTGGCTGATGAATTAAAGCTGCCCACTGATTGGCTGGCCTCAGTATACCGTTAGAGGCAGGAGCTGCAGTAAAGGACCTGGGTAGGTGCTGGAGGAGAGTACCTGGATAGGTGCTGTAGGTGTAGCACCAGGTAGGTGCTGGATGGGAGTACCAGGGAGGTGCTGGACGGATGGATTGCTGGACTGATGGAGTGCTGGCTGGACTGCCTGCCTGAAGGACTGTCGGATGGATGGACTGACTGAAAGACTGGATAAGGTAAGTTCATTGTGGGGAATGTGGGGAACAGTTGTATGGCTGCCACGCCCCTGGAGCCACCAAGTGGAGGAGGCAAGCTGACTGCCTATTGTTGGGTGGTGGGGTTTGTTGGTAGGATATTTTGAGCTAAGCCAGTGATGAGGGCAGTCTGGAGGAGGCTGGCCAGCCGGAGATCCCAAGCAAAGCTGCTGGAAGAGAGGAGGCTCAGTGGGTGAATGAACCCCCTCCCTCTTGCCTATCTCTGAGGCTGCTCTGCAGGGGAAACTAGTTAGCCTAGTGTGGGCATCAGGGCCCTTGGGGAGACCCAGCAGGGAATTTGGCAGAACAGTGACGTTGTGGCAGGAAGCGACATCATCAAACCGGAAGTGCTGTCATTGTAACACAAAAAAAATGACACTCCTGAAATGCAAATTGGCATTCTTGGACTGCAGCAATTGTACAACCATGAAACATCCCTCACAGAAACCAAGATTAGGACAAAATATTGTGTAAAAGCACTGAACTAAGAACAAATTTTTTAAAACCGTCATTTAAAAATTTGCATTCACAAAAGGAATATAACAAGACTAAGGTGTGCAGTTACCAAGATGGCTGCTCCCAGCTTTCCACAACCCACCTGACATCAGGTCGTGAACCACTAAGAGGGACCCGATGCACAGTTTGAATAACACTGCTTTAGAGGTTGCATATAAGGGGAAAGGATGGTCCTGGATAGGCCAAGAGGTGTACTAATAGCTTGGCAAGAAACTAATTCTGAATGGTTCATAATTGCAGCGCTGGAATAGAAAATAACAATTTAGCCTGATTTTGCTCTTAGTGATATTAGCTGATAAATCTTGTACAAAGCCCTTTTCAGTAAGTGATGGAGAAATTTTTTCCTTATTATCACTTGCTTCAGAGCCCATTAGAGTCAATAGGAGGCTGTTAGTATTTGGCTCCTTTCACTAACATGCTAGGTAGATATGTTTAATTTCCTTCTTGAATCACAGCTTTTGCCATCTGAAGCTTGAAGGATTTTCAGGCTGCAATCCTATGACCACACCTGTGAGTAAGTCTCATTGAACTCAGTTGGGCTTGCTTCTGAGTAGATATAAATACAATTGCACTGAAAAGATTATATCATGTTTCTGAACACCATGTATTATACTGAGAAAAAATAGTAATTTATTCTTTTCATTTTATTTACTTAACTATCTGTAGGCTGCCTTTCTATCTCAGTCAAGGGGCCATCAAGAATCATGTCCATAAAACAATAAATTCCATTTAAAATATGAGTTCAAACAAACAAATCACAAGTAAGCCCAACAGACAAAAAACCCAAAAAGTCAACGTGGGAAAAGATGAAACAGAATGAAAAAGTGTTCATTGTCTACTTAAAAAAAAAAGCAGTATAGTAGAAGTCATGTGGGAGGGAGTTCTACAATAAGAGAGCCACCCCCAAAAAGGCCCTGTATGATTTGGGACACGCAGAAATGCAGAGCAGAGTTCCTGTTAATGGCTATCATAGTGTTACAATCCTACCCACAATTTCCTGGGAGTAAGCACCCTTGACTATAATGGGACTTACTTCTGAGTAGACTTGCATAGGTTTGGGCTGTTAGGGCGCAACCCGATCCAACATTTTAGCGCAGCTGCAATGCACCCCCAAGATAAGGGAAGACTTATTCCCTTTCCTTGGGGAGGCTTCTGTGACTGCCCTCCCACCATTGGATGTAGCACATGCCTCATTGGCACACCTGCATCAGTGCTGGAAAGTTGGACAGGGTTGGACCCTTAAGGCTTTAGGTCACAAAAGCATTGTGGCCCCCAAAGCACCATGGTCTGTCCTTGAATTGTGGCCAGAAAACATAGAACATAGTTGTCATGTGCTTTGACCAATGGGTGTCTAAAAGCCATTGTATTCTGTACCATTTGAAGTTTTTGGACAGTCTTCAAGGACAGCCCCAAGGGGAGCATGTTACAATAGTCCAGATGAAATGTTATTAAAGCATGGATCACTGCAGCCGGATTTGCTTTCTTCAGGAAGGATAATATTTGTTGCACTAGCTGGAGTACTTCTGGCTAGATTTGAACCTCCCAGTTTACACCTGAGTCCAGCTGCATCCTTAGGACTATGAAGAAATATTCCGTATTTCAGTTCATCATTCCAAAGTCAACGTTTTTGTTTGAAACATTCATCTTCTGGACCTTTAAAAAATTGAGCACCAACTATTATGGGCAATGCAATCTGTGTGTGCTTTTTAAAATGACATATTTTTACATATAATATAATATAATATAATATAATATAATATAATATATACCGTTATTTATTACTTTACACACACACACACACACACACACACACACACACACACACACACACACACACACACACACACACACACAATTTATTACTTATATTGGTCCCTTGCCTACAACATTATTCTCACAAAACCCTGATGAGATAGGTTAGTTTCAGAGAGTGTGCCTAATTCAAGACCACCTACTGAGCCTCAGGGCTATTTGAAGCTGGATTTCCCTAGTCCTATTCTCACCCACCATTATTATCACAGTAGCTGTCTTAAGGGTTCTGAGCCATTTTTCAAGATACTGGTATTTATGTTAGTAAGCAACTACTTTAATTTCATATGCCCAGTGGGGTTTTGGACTTGTGCGGCTCCAACAGGGACCTCCATGTTGCACAAACCACTTCTGATATTTGGGGAAATTTTGAAAACAATTTCCTATATGTTACATGAGAAAAAAGAAACCCATAGGGTTTCTGGATATACGGAAGTCCAACTGGATATATGGAAGATCATGCCTACAGTATCTTACTAGTCTAGGGCCATAGGCTGGTGGTTTACTGGTAAATGTGATGGAGCGGACATTTGGTTTAGTTGTACAGTGCCCCCTGCTGGCCCCTGGACCTTGTTTCAGAAAGCCAATTGCGGCATTTTCATAAGTTAGATCTCTCCCTCCCAACAATGCAATTGTACTCTTGCAACCAAGGTGACATGTGGAGACTGTGCCTTCTATCTTAGAAGGCAAATGTATTAATTTCAGAAAGGTTTACAGTCTGAGTGTATTCAGTTTCTTGCCAGATGTGAGAAACAGGACAAGACAACTTTTTGAAAATCACATTTACATTTAATCAGGATTTGCATCTTTTGCTATTTATCTTGTACTGCTCAGGTGCAGATCCATAAATCCAAGACTTCAATGTGGTGTTTGCCCAAACTGGAACAGACATAGCTGTAATGTGTATTGCCAAACTATGTTTGATCCGGGGAACTGAGTGTTTTTTACAACTTTAAGGGTGCCAAGAAATTCTTTGAAGCAAAGATTGCAATTTCTAAGATGGAATTGGATGAAACGGGAGCATTCCTGAAGGATGACATTGTTTTATGTGGATTTTCATATATATGGAAAAACGGTATTCATTCATCAAAAGCCCTGATCTTACTGGGTGGCTTTTGACAAATAGCTAATTTCCAACCTCATACCTTTCCAACCTCCACCTACTGATCAATAATATTTGAATGATGGTGACCTGCCTCTCAGAAAGCTTCTTCTTCAATGTAACCAGAAAGATCAATGAGTATAACAAATGTATGACATCCCGTGAATGAGCACAACAAGACAACAGCACTGAAAAACGGTTATGTCTTGTGTGCTTTCTTCACACTGTTGGTGCATACAGGTACTCAAAACTCACAAATCCTGGGCCAAACTGAGAATATTGATTTTCATGTTTGATTTTATAACACGTTGCCTGTTCAATGTAGAGGGGATTTCTGCTGCTCTATGTCATACAATATCTTTATAAAGTACAAGACATGTTAGTGTGTTTCAAGAGGTTTCATCTAAATCAGTTCTTGGCTAGACTGTGATTTCTTTACACTTTCCAGTTACTATCATGAAAAGCAAAAACATTTCCAAGTTAGTGGAATAGCTACTGCTATTGGCAAGCAGTTTAAGTGGCTGACATACAGGAAATCAATATGGGGTAATAACAAAGCAAGTCCTGTGCTTTCCTTATCTTCTCCTTACTCAGATGTTTATACCGGAAGCTTTTATTCTTACCATCATCACGGAGCTTCTACGAGGACTGCCAGCCCTCGAGAATTGACCTGGAGTCTCCAGGAATCCACATCAATCAACCAGGCAACTACTGAAAACAATCCTGGAGATTTTAACAGGGTGTCAAGGAATCACCAACATTACATTGTGCTGGAAGAAAAGTCTCCAGGAATAGCTTCACCAAAGAAAGGAACAGCTACTTGGCCCTTTGCTTATGATTTCTGTATTGGCTTTAACAGCATAATCTATGCATGTCTTCGCAGAAGTAAGTCCTATTGCATGCAGTGGGCTTATTTCCCAAAAGTGTGTTATGTATAGAATCATAACCTACATTTCATATCTCAGTGATCTCCCCTTATCATATTCCTACAATATAGCTAGACCGATTGCCAAAGCAAAACATCTCACTAGACAATAATGATACTTTTACTGTTTTGAAGCTGATTACAGTTATTTTTTTGGGGGGGGGGCTGAATAACTTATCCTATCCATATAGCTATCCCCAACTATAGCTGCTGCTAGTCCTTAGCTATGGCCAGAGACCAATTAACCATCAAGATCTGGCTGAATGAAAAGGAGAGATGTTGTCAACATATATACAATGTATAACCATGTCTCCATAAGATCTTGCCCAGCAGGCCCCTAAACATTTTGAAAAAGAGGATGATCAGTATGGTCCCCAGAAGTACCATAAGTTTTTGGATAATCTACAGAGCCATACTCAGAGTGCAGTGCGCCTGGGGCAGGGCAATGTCACTGTGCCCCCAGCGCAGCTGCCCTGCCGCGTGCATTGCCCAGCCACACCTCCCCATGCGCAGAAGCATTTAGGAGCGGTCATAGCACAAGGGAGGGCAGTGGGGAAGCACAGGTTTTTCCTTGCTGCTGCACCCAACTGCAGCCAGAGCCCTCTGCGCTTGCCCCCCATGACACCTTCCCTATGCCCCTGATCTTCTAACTAAGAGCACTTATTAATACAAGGTGTTCGGAAAGTCACTGTGCACTTATGTATATTTATTTATGATCTGATCCCACTGGATCAGGTCAGAGGCCCATCTAATCCAGCTTCTTGTATCTCACAGTGGTCCACTAGTCCAGATGCCTCAGGAAGCACACCAGACAACAAGGTGTACTTCCATATGTGCTTCTTGTAGTGCCAGCTAATTGTGGCTTTCCCACTTGCAGCCATGTGGAATTACAACATTTCTTCCACACTGCAGTAGATATAGCATGTTTTGGGGACACAGTAGATGCTCTTCCTTTTAGTCTCCCAGAATCTGTTGTAACCACGGCACACATCTTTCAAAAAAACAACAACAAAAAAACAAAAACAAAACCCAGAACAATAATGCTAACAGATGCTATGAATGACACGGTCATTGCAATACTGAATCACTAAAAATTCACATTTTCTATGTTAATATGATTAAAGCACTGGGAAAATACAGTTGACAAGAGATGGATGGCAATGCCCTGTGAACCCCCCATGAATAGCATGTGAACAAAGTGGGACAATCCCAGACTAACAGTGCAATCCTAACGTGGAATTAGGCTGGCACAGTTAGGCCAACAAAGTTTGGCTGGCACAAGGGACACTGTAAAGTATGTTTGGACCACTCTCGGAGTCAGAGAGGCACTACACAGATGTGCGCCATCCTCCCTGCCTCCAAGAGTGGTCCAAATGCACTTTACGGTGGTCCTTGTGCCGGACAAACTGTGCTGGCCTAACTGTGCTGGCCTAATTCCAGGTTAAGATTGCACGCTAAATGCCCTATCTGGAAATACGCTAAGGGTGACTAGAGCTCCTCAAGAGCAGTTTCACAAAGGCCTCCCAGATCCCACTGTAAAATCTCTGACGGGACAGCAGCTTGCTGGGAACTCTGCACCCAGGTTTGATGTTCTGAGCAGGGCATTGATGCCAGCCAGCTCTCCCCTCACTGAACGAGGTGTTAAGTATTGCCAGCCAACAAAGGATCTCGGCTCTTGACTGGCTTTCACCAACTTGGATGGGCATGGGGCCAGTTTTCAAGTAGTAGCCTGCACAGCGCCAAGCACACCCTCTGCATCAGCAGGCAAGACTGACTGAAAGCTATCCAAGCGGGACGAGGCTGACACTCTGATGCCTTGAACTCTGATTCCCTGTTAAAAATAGGCAGACTGTCATATCCTTATATAGAAGGGTACATTGTGGTTCTTTTTCTTTACTACAGCCCTTCACTCCACAGCCCCACGCCCATCCTAGCTGGTGAAAGCCAACCCCTGCTAGCTGGGCAAGAGGCACTTTTTCAAGTGGTGTCCTCTTATATTTAGCAGGGGGAGAGCAATTGTCCCTCTTCACCCCAGCACAGTGTCTTTCTCATGGCTGTTGCTGGTGATGTTCTCCATTCTTTTAGATTGTGAGCCCTTTTGGGAAAGGGAGCCATTTAGCTTCATTATTACTATTTGCCTGTAAACCGCTTTGTGAACTTTGTGTTGAAAAGCGGTATATAAATACTAGTGATTGATTGATTGAAGAGCCGAGATCTTTTGCAGCGTCAATACAGTATAGGTTAGGAAATGTAGTTGCTCTCTTTTTGGCTTATCTTCTTCCTATGTGGCATAGATGATGCTGGGTTGTGTGAACTAGTACTATCGTAATCTTTTTCGGGGGGTGGGCGGTGAATCAACGGGGTTTTCTTAATGCATGGGACTGGCTGATCAGCAGATCCAGCTCAAAATATGCTCAAAAAAGGCATATCGAGGAATGCTGTGGAAATACTCAGCAGTGTAAAGAGAAGTCTTTATTAAAATTCATCTTAACAAAATTACACGCACACGCATACACATTCTTCCATTTTCATTTATTCTCACCTCTGTTCTCTTCTCTCAGTTTGGCTCTCCTGCTTATTTGACTATGGCTGCCATCCTATGCACACTTCCCTGGAAGCAAGTCCCATTGACTTCTATGGGGCTTACTTCTGAGTAGATATGCACAGGATTGCATTGTATTGCTTTATGGTGCATGGGGAAGTATGGCTAAATGTGTAAACTGTAAACATTAACAGGGATGTAATTCTTTATGCCATTTAACATTATTTTATTTTATTTCATTTGCCTTTCTTCTCATATTCCGCTACAGGACATGACAGCTGGGGAGCATGATATCTGTGGTCCAACTCAAATTGGTAGGCAGAGGAAACTGCAAATTCCAAACTCCTTAGCACAAAATGACCCTTTGGAGTTTCCTTAGTTTCCAATGGGCAACGTTTCAATTGAAGAAGGCCGGCAAGGCTTTTCTTGTTTCTAGCAAGTCTCACCACTGCCAGTTACCCTGAATCATTTATTTATTTTTTGGATGGGCGTGGTGTGAAATGGAGAGAGGGGGGCACACTTTAGGCACTAATTTTTTTCAACTTTGTGAGAAAATGTTGTTGTACTTTTGATGGTCTTTTGTACTGCCAGTTCTCCAAGAAAGCCGAGTTCAGACTTTAGTAGGTTGACACACATACACTGCATGCATACGTCCCAGGTTTTTAACCAGCGGTGTCATGCAGCTGGAACGCTGGGTGGGAGGAACGGGTGAGTGGCAGCAGGGGCGGGGAAGACAGCAAAACGGAGTGGTACACAACGGGCAGGCTGCCGCTCACCCGTTCCTCCCGCCCAGCGTTCCGGCTGCATGACGCCGCTGTTTTTAACCTAAAATTCCGCAACAGGAGGAATTTCAGGTAGCAGGGTTAGGAAAGGCCTCTGTCTGAGACCTTGTAGACCTGCTTCCAGATGAGATAGACTGACTATTTTGAGTGCGCCAGCCTTCATATTCTTTCTTATCTGGAGAATTCAATGGAAGGATGTCACAAAATAAGCTTTCAAGCAGCTATCATAGGACTCCCATCATTTTAAGACCTTCTAACAATTCTTTGCCTGACTTTGCAACCCTATAGGTTTGGTTCGCTACAAAATATCAGGACCTCTGAACACCGGCTGAACCCATTTACAAAATGAAGCTCTAGATCAGTGTTATTCAAACATTTGGTGGGTCGCGGAAAGCTGGGAGCAGCCATCTTGGAACTGCAGACCTTACTCTTGTTATATTCCTTTTGTGAATGTAAACAGTTTGAATTTACAAGTGAGGGACTTTTTTCAATTTTGTTTTTAGTTCAGTGCTTTAACATAATATTTTGTCTTAATCTTTAGTTCCGTCAGGGATGCTTCATGGTTGTACAATTGCTGCAGTCCAAGAATGCCAATTTGCATTTCAGAAGTGTCATTTTATTATGTTACAATGACAACACTTCCTGCTTGACGATGTCACTTCCTGACACAACACCACTACCAGCATCACTTCCGGTGGCATCACTTAATGGCATCACTTCTGGTGGGTCCCGACACAAGTACCATTCTAAAAAGTGGGTCCCAATAAAATAAGTTTGAATATCACTGCTCTAGATGGATCCCCCATATCCACATAACGGCAAGAGTTCCCTTTGTGGTCGGAAACAAATGTTTGTAAGACTCCACTGTTCTGGCACCGAAGACAAGCGTTGTGTCTGAACCTCGCGGAGTTCCTGCAGCTCAAATTAAGCCCTGCCATTAATTGCTTCTTCCCCGCATCACGATTGCAATTTGAATGAAGGCATTTCCAAAGTGTGTTTTGACTTCCCATCAAACCCTAAAAGCATTCGTTAATGGTACCTCCACTATTGCGCTTAAAAAAAGGAAAAGAGAAAACTGTAGATTTGTTTGCCATTTCCCTAATCTGTTGTTAATAAACTTGAAAGAGCACAGGCCTGTCTAATAAACACATCAAACTAATGGGCACCAAAGCCGTTCAGAGGAGCGTTTGTTGTTTGGTGTTTAGATTTCCGTCAAAATTAATCAACAATGGAGGGGGCCAGCTGTATTTATTAGCAACACAAATCCTTGTGATTCAGTGCCAGGGCCCTTTGAATCATTCCAGGGCATGCTGGCAAGGATACAGGGCTGAGAAATACTTACATCCTTGTGCTTAGAAAAAAAGGGGGGTTAGTTGGGAGGAGGAGGGGAAACGCAGCCGAGAAAACAGACTGCACAATTGGCACAAATTCCCAAAGAGCCATTTTGAATTCCCTCTATACAGCAAACCTATGAATGGAAAGTAATTGATTCAAGAACAGTGGAAGCGCTCTCATTCAACCCCTCCCTCTCCCAGTCGCTGCCTTGGCTGCCTTTGTCAACTCTTCAGCCATGCAGAAGCCTGTCCTGCATAATCCAGACTGGGTTTTGTTCTTCCTTCCCTTCAAGCCAACTCCCCTTTCCCTGAAACTTCCATTTCCCTTGTTTTTTTCACTCTCCCGCCTTCCCGTGAATCTGGGTTGGCTGTGGCAGTGGAGATTGCTGTTGGAGATGTGTATGAATATATGCCTGCGGTTTTCAAGGCATCCGTCGAAATGCAATGGCTGTATTCAGACTGTGGGTTATCAAAGTCTGAAATGTATCCTGGTGCTTAGAAATGGAAAGATACTTTTTAGAGAAATAGAGCACACTCTTAACCTGGAGGTAGGCCGGCACAGTGAGGCCAGCAAAATTTGGCCAGCACAGGGGACACCGTAAAGGATGTTTGGACCACGCTTGGAGTCAGAGAGGCCAGCACACAGATGTGTGCCATCCTCCCTGACTCTGAGAGTGGTCCAAATGCACTTTACGGTGGACCTCGTGCCTGCCAAACCTTGCTGGCTTAACTATGCCGCCCTAACTCCAGGTTAGGATTGTGCTCATAGTCATTGCAGGGAGAGTTAGAGAGCAATTTAAAATATTTGATGTTTAAAGTCATTATATATCATTTCTCAGTTTAAACAAGGCATTTTTCTACGCAAGTGCCATATTTCTCCTTTGTTCTGAATCATATCATGCTGCTTACAAAAAAGATCCAAATAAAGCTTACTTGTTCATTTAAATTTCATTCATTCATTTATAAAACTGATTTTTTTTTTGGCCCACGAAAATCTGTAAATTAGACTATGTGGCCCTCGTACTGAAAGGTTTGGAGACCCCTGCCCTAGGGGAATAGTAGTTTCAGAGCATACTTCACTCCAGCTCTGGAATGGCACCTTTTCTTGCAGAAAAAAATTCCCATGAAATTTCATTGCAGCCCTAAGAAATAAATTAGCACAGAATTTAAGATATAAAAATGGCTCAGATTCGACAACTTGTTCACTCGTGGCATTCCAGGTTGGTTTCAGAAAAACTCATGCTTAAGACTCATTCAGATAAGTCAAGGGAATGGATTTGAGAAGCTGTGAGCAGAATCAATAACCACTGTTGCTCATACAGTGCTAGGTCGTTCAGCAATTCATCTTTAGCACAAGAAATTCTGTGAGAAGTTGCACAAGGCAGTTCTTGTGCAAGCAGGCTAACATTTTTGGACTGTTTAACTTTTCTTGCGATGCATGCATGGGGGTGGGGGTGACACACTGGGTGCACTCGGAGCCAAGTATTGCTCTGCCCTCAGCCTGCCATTACTCCCTCCTTCCCTCTCTCTGCCCTTATTTTTGGACTTTTCTACCCCCACCCAAGACTTGAGATGTTGCAGGCTGTCAAAGAGATTACCTGCCATCCTAGGTGTAGGTGCCGTTACCATTGGGATGTTCTTCTGAGAACATTGCTTGAAATGCTGTTCCCAAAATGCTGTGGGCAGGATATGGATTCCTTTTCTTCCCGTCTGTGCCGAGCTAAAGACAGTGGCTAGCTTCTAGGCAGCAATTCTTCTGAGATTGGGCTGTGCCCATCAGGTGGGCAGCCAGGTCCACATGTCTTGGTAAAGGGATGGAATCTTGGCTGGGTGATTTCCCCCATTCATCCGGATGACCCTAGGGCATCAACAAGCCTAGGTTTCTTGAGGTCATGCACAAGGATGCTTGGGGCTGTTCCAGCTTGGCTCTTGGAGAGAAAGCATGCGTGTGTGGACAAGCCCTCAACCACCTTCTGGGGATCAGAGAGGTGTGATGGATTCTTCAAGTTGAGTAAGTGCCAGGTAGGGAGAAGTGAGATTTAGATGTGTCCGGGAATTGTTTTGTTTTTAAGTTTGCCTGTAATTGCCTGCTAGCGGATTTGCTAAGATCCACAACTTGGCACTGCCAACTATTTCCCAAGCCTGCTTACTTTATTCTTTCATCCTTGCAATTCTACACCCCACAACTTTTGCTTACCTCTTATCTCCCTTCTTTTGGGTTTTAATAAATTTGCTATATTTTGACTCCTTTCCAATCTCTGGTCATTGGTACTTAAAAGTGCAATCCTATGCACTGCTTACTCAGAACAAACCCTATGTTTACTCAAAAAAGAAGTCCCATTGGACTTACTCCCAGGAAAGTATACAGGATTGCAGTTTAAGTGGGTACTCCCAGCTCTAGAACCACTTGTGTTTAGTACTGTGATTTAGATTTCTACAGAATTGCTAGTTGCTATGGTCTCCAGGGTGGGGAGAAGTTTCTCAGAGGGTCTCCCACCTGGGTTTCCCAGTCTGGGATGGTGACAGTGGACACCTACCAGTTCCTTCCCCATGATTCAGCTGCTGGCCCAGTAAAGCAATGAAGCGGAGAACTGGAAGGAGTGTGCTGAGTGCTACCCATTACCAGCGGTGTCAAATCCCGGCTCATACAGAGGGCTGAATGGCATTCGTGGTGCCTGCTGAGGGCTGGAAGTGACATCATGAAACAGGAAGTGATGTCGTTAAGCCGGTGATTGCCAGAAACAAGCACTTTGTTCCCACATAGATGCTCATTAGTTGCAAATTACAGAAGAGAAAAGGTGCAGATCTTGTCCATACTTTCAAGATATGAGAGAGGCCAATTATAACAGGGGCTGGAGAAATGGTTTCCAGGGGCTGCATCTGGCCTGTGGGCCTTTTGTTTGACACCCTTGCATTAGGCATTACTTCCCTTGGTCAGCCTCCGGCCTTCCTAATACATCCTTTACACCAGTGGCTCCCCAATTCTCTGGGAGTTTGGGAAACACTCTAAGTGTTTGCAGGGGCAGGGCGAAGGGAGTGATGTGACCCCCAGGACAGGGGCGGCAAGTGCCTTACCTGTTGCTGTGCTGGGCTCTGAGGGGTGTTGGAAGTCTTATGGAAGCCTCTGCAGGGCTCCCCAAATGGCTGCAGAACTAAAAAAGAAAAGGCAACTGCGACCCACTTCCGAGTTGTGATCGTGTGGCTTCTGCAGGCACCTCACTGCCTTTGGTTTGCCCCCATCCCTTAAAGGCAGAGGGGCAAAGGCTTTCAGGCTAGGGGGTTGCAACACCCCAGTTTGAAAACCTCTGCCTTATTTTGTAGTGTGCACTTTTGATTCCTTTGCTGGAGGGGTATGACATTATTTTTAAGATCTACCCAGCTTTTCCACCAAGAAGTCAGGCTGTCCCACCTGCCATTAGTTAACCTGACAGAATGGAAGAGAGCCCTGCACACATTGTAAGCCAGTTGTGTGTTGTACTGTATAATTCAATGTGGCATGAATTGTGACTTTGGCCTCGTGGGACTCTGCTACACTGGAACAACCTTCCCTTCAGTAGGACCTGTGCCCATGTGCAGCTCAGAGCCCTGTGGAACCCTGCTGGGCCAAACCCAGTGATGTCATGCACCCACTACGCACCACTACGTGAGTACCGGTTCCTAGAAGTTGAGCTGGCCACGCCCACTCGAAGCTGGCCCCGTTGGCTGGTTGGCTCAGCAGCTGCGCATGCGTACTGCATACCCGCAGCCGTTGCCTGCACTTTCTGTGAGGAGGCAGGCAGCCAGGCAGCGTGGTGGCGGCGGCAGCTGTGGCAGCAGCGGAGCGAGAGGACCGGAGGCAGCAGCAGTGGCAGCAGCAGCAGCGAGGGAGACCCGGGAATAAGGCAGCAAGCATGAGAAGGTAGGCTGCCTGGGGCTCCCGCTCCCTCCAGCCACACAGATCCAGTGTCCCGGTTCCTCCTACAGCCTCCCCCCAGCCCCAGCCCCCACGCGGTCTTTTTTTGGTCGCCCGTTCCCCCTCCTGCTCCTTGCTGGCTCCTTGCATTTAACATGAAAGTTAAATGGCTCCCTGTCCCAAAAGGGCTCACAATCTAGTACAGTCTAGCCTGCCCTTTAACCAGGGAACAGTTGAAGCAAAATATGTCTATACACATCTCTAGAAAGCAAAGCAATAGAAGTTAAATCAACACTACCCACAAGCTGAAGTTATTACAAACATGATCACCTCCATGGCAACCATCATGACCTCACTTCCGGCTATGACCTCACTTCCTGCCACGACATCACTTCTGGCTATGACCTCACTTCCTGCCACAACATCACTTCCGGCTTATGACGTCACTTCTGGTGGGTGGACCCCGACAAGTGCCAATCAAAAGTGAGTACCTGTTCCTAAATCATTTGGATGACACCACTGGCCAAACCTATCACTTGTCTGCTGTCTACTGCCCTACTGTCAGGATTACATCAGTGTTTATATCACTGGCACTTGATAAACCCAGTTTCAGGCAGTTTGGCTGTGCTGTACAATGGCCGTAAAGATAACCCCTTTTGAAAAAGTCAACTTGCAGTCAGTTCTAATTACCGGTTATTCTAACCAGTCATCTTGCAAAGTAAAGCCCCCATCGAATTCATTAGCTCCCAAAAATAAACCTGAAGAATTATGAATGTTTGTAATGACAGCGCATAATCTGTGCAAGATCTATGCAGGATCATACCATTCTTTCATTCACTGTTCATACTTTTAAAATGGTGACTGTGGTCAGGAACAAAAGTGGGGGGGATATGCATGAAGCAAGAAAATGGTGTATGCAGTGAAAGATGTTGCTTGATCTTAGCAGTTCCTGTGCTGAAGAGATAAGCCATTTCTGAAAACTTGTGCTGAATCTGCAAATAAAGAAGGCCACCTGTAATCTTAAATCTGTTTCATTTCAAGATAACTGCTGTTTTGTGATGAGACTAAAGCCTCAATCCTAACCTGGAGTTAGGCCGGCACAGTTAGTCCAGCAAAGTTTGGCTGGCACAAGGGCCATCATAAAGCATGTTTGGACCACTCTCGGCGTCAGGGAGGATGGCGCACCTCTGTGGCCTGGCCTCTCTGACTCCAAGAGTAGTCCAAACATACTTTATGGTGGCCCTTGTGCTGGCCAAACTTTGCTGGCCTAACTCCAGGTTAGGATTGCGCCCTAAGGTGCCTAACAAAGGTACCTAACAGCAGTGGAGTGTGATGGAGAAGGGGGACACAGATTTCACTTCCTTCTCCAGCATGCTGTCTTTGGACTTCCCATCATTGCTGTACAGGTCAGTTGGGGCAAACACATATTTAACAAGCCCCTGGTGGTCCCAAGCACCTAGTATGGTCCTTAGCCAAACTGTACATCTAGTCCCAGCGTGGCCATCCTGACTGAGAACAGCTCTTTGGGCACATATCTTCCCTAGTTCTGCTACCTGCAATTCTTTCACTTGCAAGTGCATATGATAGCACTTGTGCCTGGGGGAAACCATTCTAGGAGAATCCGTTTACAACAGGCTTAGATTTGTAACAGAGCTGTGCCAACTATGAGTTCTTGGAAAATGCAAACATGGAGTCAACCACCTGATTTATCGATCTGAAAGAAACCAACGCATAATTTGTTTGGTGCACATCATTTGAATGGAATTCTGTGAATGGCAGAAGACCGAAGGATGTTGTCTGATTTGCTGACAGCTGGCAGGAGGCAAATATACTGATTAGGACTACACATATTGGGGGGGGGGGAGAGAGAGAGCCCTCTTGTTGCCATTGCCATTCATCTGCTTCTGGTTTGACTTGCTGTGCTCTGCAGACACACAATAACAACTCTAGTGGGCCTGGGGATCAAATGACATGCTGTGAAAGGATTAAGCGCAATTCTATCCTCTTGGCATGGGCTGTGGAATTTTCATTAAAATGACCTTGGGTGTGGCGAGATAGGAATTTAGACTGAACGGATCAGAAGCTAAATAGCGGGAAAAACCATACAACCCGGTGGCTCCTTCAAAGTGATGCTTTCTTGGCCCTCCTTACTTTATTCTGTATGAAGGTGTTAGGCACAGATACACCAGACATGAGAAAGTACTGGAGTGATGGGAAGAGGAAAAAGAGACCCCACCTCTTCAAATGCAGTACAAACTAAACATCAGCGCCTTGTGTGTTGTACCTTCTACTATCTGAAAAAGATTTTTGTCCCATCATTCTAGCCACAAGATAGCACAGGTTGGCTAACAAAATGGAGCTGCAGATCTGAGGAGCCCCATTGGCCTGGCTGGGGCTTACAAGGGAAATACTCCCCCTGCCCTGTGGTGAGCTCCAGTGCAGTCCTAACCTGTGCAGCAACAGGTCTGCGAGCCTGCAAGCTCCTGTGCAAGTTAGGATTGTGTCCTGAATTTATTACCCTTGTATTGTTGCTGGGAGACTGAGAGCGCAATCCAACCCAGCACTGGATTGGCAAGGCCAACCAGCCAGTGCCAAATCCAAGGCTGGGTTGGGAGGCTGGAGCCTCCCCACAGCAAGGGCATGTTCGCGCCCTTACCATCTACTCAGAAGTAAGTCCCATTAGAGCCAGTGGGGCTTATGCCCAGGTAAGTGTGGATAGGATTGCAGCTTCAATAAATGCCAGCTCTTGGCATATGCCACACATTATCCAGTGGTGTCATCTAAATGATTTAAGAACAGGTACTCACTTTTGATTGGCACGTGTCGGGACCCGCCCACCGGAAGTGACGTCATAAGCCAGAAGTGATGTCGTGGCAGGAAGTGACATGATAAAAGCCCTTTTTGAGGCCTCAGATGATTTTAAACTGACCCAACAGTTGCAACAGTATTCCACAGCACCCCCAGAACATGTTAAGGAGGCCTGGCATCATGTTAAAACCCCAGAACAACTCATTTTTCAGTGGCAAGGAAAGGAAAGGCTCCGCTCGGTGCCTGCCTGCCTGCCTGGCTCTGAGAACATGCAGGCAACTCAAACATGCAGGAAATTCAAACGTTGCAGAGGGCGGAGTCGACAAGTGGGCGGGCAAATGGGCGGGGCCAGTTGTAATCCTAGAAACCGGTATTCGCGTACCCCCGCGTACCCCCTGCATGACATCACTGATTATAACCCCCATTATAACCCCCATGAGACCTAATATTTTATAGGTCTCACTGCAGGAGCAAGTCTTGAAAAGAAATTCGAAAGAGACGAAAGTGTTTATGGCTTCATCCAAAGAGTGCATTTGTATGGAATGGAGTAGGAGAAATGCAAAAATAATCATTAAGGTCAGTTGTAATTAGAAGAACCCTCTCTTCTGTCTAATGCCCCTTGCTATAGTACTTAAACAGCCAAGCTTACAGTCACTTGTGTCATTACTCATCACATCACGGGAAGCATATTTTTGTCCTGCAGAAAGCGGCTAGAATTTGTCAGCTAGTTCTAGCACAGAAATGAAATGACAGATTGGGGAAGTAGGTCATCCCGTTCCGATGTAACAAGGGGCTGTTTTATGACAGAGAATCCGGTTTCAAAATTAGAAGTGAAATAACATATATACAGTATTTATATTGCAGAGGGTGAAAATATGCAGGGGGGGGAAACTTGTGCCTGGTTGGGATGGGAATTTGGCACTGTGGTGATACTTGAGTCGAGTCCCAAGTCTCTGCCTCCTAAGACTGGACTTAGGCATGAATCTTAGTGTGTGCCTGTGGCGATTTGCTCCCTGAAATTCCCTTGACTCTTGAGTCAAAAGTCTTTTGTGAAGTAGGAATGCAGGGCATGGACCAAAAGGGACTGGGTGAGGCGTGAGGGGGTGGGACGGACAGCATGAGGAAATAAGAATGGCCAGTGGCCAGCAGCTGGGAGGTTTACATTACTAGCAATCCTTTGCAGCTCTACTCAGAAGTAGTCCCATTGCAGCTTCCTCCTCTGAAGGTGATCACTAGTATGGAACAGACTCCTGGCTTCCAGCCAATCTTAAGGCAAGAACTTCCTACCTGGGCTTCTCCAGCCAATCCTAAGGTAAGAACCGCCTTCCTGGGTTTCTCCATCCAATTCTAAGCAAGAGATTGGTTAATGGACAAGAGATTCTGGTCCTGCTTCCTCCCCCCTCCTGCTTGATGCAAAACATTAACCCTTCCCTGCCTCCTGGCTGGAACTACCAGCATTTGGGTGGCCCCATGCCACCCAAAAAAGTAAGCAAGCACACCCAGACTCATGGGGTTTCAGACTTTTCTTTTCAGATTCGTACTCGAGTCACACCAGAGTCCTTAATGGCCAAACCTAAGGCAAGAACCTCCTACCTGGGCTTCTCCAGCCAATCCTAAGCAAGAGATTGATTGATGGACACTTTTAAAAAAACATTCCATATTGAGCTGCACCTGCCAAAATTTCTTCTTCTATACAATGGTTAAAGATATAGGCACTCTGTCCTCCATTGTATCTGGCCACCCTGACAAAATGGCACCCCTCAGGAGGCAAGTATGCTTTGTGACCAGAGGTCAGTGTTGTCATCTACAAACAAGGAATGGGAATGCTGGGCGGGACTTGGGCGGGACTTCCGCATGATTGGCAGCCCACCCGTTTAGTTCCGCGGCTGCCCTGGCCTTGGGGGGGGCTGCCCCCAGTTTGCTCGCCCAGGCTCCGGCGCACCCCCAAATGTCTCCCCCGGTGAGCAGGCACCCCCCCGAGGCCAGGGCAGCCGCGGAACGGGACGGGCAGGCAGCCAATCACGCGTAAGTCCCACGTAAGTCCCGCTCAGCGTTCCCGTTCCTTATTTGTAGATGACACCACTGCCAGAGGTAGTACCAAAAAATAAGCTAGAATAAGAATTTTTCTTTTAGCAAAAACACCACCAACAAATGAAAACAAATGGAGTTCAGAAAACAAACTGCAAACCTCTGAATGGGTTCCAACATGGGAGCTCCAACAATAAACATGGCTGTGGAATAATTTTGTATGAGTCTCTGCACGTTCCTATTGTGCGCATAAGATTCCAGAGGGTTGTGCCCAAGGGTTCTATGTATGAAGCATGAGGGAAAAATGTAGTGCAGGCAGGAAGCTTGAAATCTGACCTTCTGGCTTTTGGTTCTTCTGAATGGATTTCACTTTAGGTGTTCAAACACCCCAGTAGATTTCAACAGTGGTTTTTCTTTTTCTTTTTCTTTTTTTCAGGACTAACAGCCAAATGTAATTTATATTGAAACAAAAGATTAACTCACTCAGCAGGAGAACACTGCTAGGTACATTTCATTAAACATGGGAGCGACACCGCACACCCACTATTAAGTCCATATATTTCTGCCTTTCTGCACGCAGCATAGTGTGTCACAGTGTTCAAGTTGAGCTGAGCTCTGACACCTTTCAGCAGCTCATGTAGTAGCTGAAAAAGCAGCTTGACTCAGTGGAGGAAATTCTCAGCGGCCTGCGCATAGCCGTGCTTGCGTGTCCTGGGAGGCAAAGGCACAAGAAGGGCTTTGCCTTTACCCAACCAACATGGGTGCTTTTTCGTTTCTGCACTGACAAAGAAGTCCTTGTTCTTCCAGGCCTCTCCACTTTAATACTATTATCATTATTAATATTTATTAATATTTATTAATATTTATTAATATTTATTATTATTATTATTATTATTATTATTAATAATAATAATAATAATAATAATAATAATAGAAAAGTGTGGATGATTGATGTTGTGATTCCAGGAGATGCCAGAGTCAGGACAAAGGAGACTAACCAAATATAGAGACCTAACAATTGAAACCACCAGGCTGTGGATGAAGCATATCACAGAGGTCCCCATCTGTATAACCCTATTCATACTTTTCCCTATTATATTCAAAGTATTCAGCCAATGTGTGGAGAAAGAAGGGAAATCATAGCCACTGCACCTACCCATTCTGCCCCTTCCCATTTGATTCTGTACTTTGTACACTGCTCAAAACAATAAAGGGAACACTTAAACAACACAATGTCACTCCAAGCTAATCACACTTCTGTGAAATCAAACTGTCCAC
>JAJKFI010000003.1:39134278-39151161 GCA_029204185.1 Lerista edwardsae | reverse complement strand
CACACACACACACACACACACACACACACACACACACACACACACACACACACACACACGGGTTTCGTGAGCCTCAGAGGGCCCTTTTGTGTGACAAAGGGTGTAACATGTTATGAAATGGGCAGCCCCATCCAAACCCTGAGGTTGGGCTGACGCTAGCTGCTAGCATTGGCCCAATGGCAACAATGCTTGCACGAGAGCACCGACCAGCACCCTCAAGCCAGTGCTGCTGCCACTGGGTCAGTGCTAGCAGCAGCATTGGCCCAACAACGCCAGCCAAAGCTGGCAGTACGACACTCCTGCACCTGCTGAGTTTGGCTGGTGCAGGAGCATTTCTGAGTGGGGGTAGGGCAGGAGAGTGAATGTTTCTGGGAAGGGGGTAGGTGTGCCGGGAGGTGTGCCTGCCTGGGGAGGGAGTGGAGTTGGGATGTGGTTGTTAGGCCCCCGTCCCCAGGCTGCACGGCCCCGATTTGGGCCACATGACTTGCTTGGAGCTGCGCCTGCTGAACAGGCGCAGATCTGAGCAGACCCATCGGGGCAGCTGGCACCTACCCCAGGGTAGGGGCGCAAATGTGCCCTTGCCCCTTGGAGGCTCCAGCCAGCTCCTACTTGCATTGGATATGGTGCAGACACACCGGCCTGCCCGCCCCAGCACAAGTTAGGATTGCGCCTTGTGTGAGACCTAGAACAGGAGTTGTAATTTCTCTGGGACATTTTCAAATGAAAGGTGCAATATTGGCCTTCAGTTTTTTTACTTCAGGTTGGGCCTGAGGTATTTTAGGGACCGCCTCCTTCATCTCCTATGACCTCTCCACTTGTTAAGGTCTTCGAGGCACCTACTCAATGTTCCATCTCTTTCAGAAGTCTGATTGGCAGAGGCATAGCCTTTCGGAAACGCCACCCCAGCTGCCAAACTCATTTCCCCTGGAAACCCAGGTGATTTGTCTTCTGTCCGGCAGTCAAGTCATTTCTTTTTCAGCAAGTATTTAGCTTTGATAGTTTACCTTCTGGTGCGCTCTTTTTATTGTTTTTTTATTTTTATGTTGTTTTTAATGTTGCGAGCAGCTGTGGACATCTTTGATGGAAAAGCAGCTTAGAAATATTTTAAATAAATAGCCATATAATGTGCATTTAAAATCACTGTGTGTTCCATGCACTGTACCCCGCAAAAAAATCCATTTGCACATGGAACAAATAATCTGAGAGTAAATCAAAGGCACTTTTTAGTCAGGTCTGAAAATGGACTCCCTCATTCAGTGAAAACCGAAAGTAGCGTCTTAGAGTCTTAACAAGAGATTTTTCCTGTGTCACTAGGGAGACTCAAAAGGCATTAATTGTAGAAGTAGATGGGGATAATTAGTATTTCATTTATGTTAGAGGTCAACGTGAGTGTTCTTTCCTCTACTGCAGACATTTTACAGAATGCTATGCCTCATTGCTTTTATTAGATCCAAGCTATGGGTGAAATAACAATATTATTAACCTCTAACACTGTTGAAAAGTTAGGAAAAATAGGTGAAAACAAAAGGGCAGTGAGGCAGTCATGTTTCCTTTCTAACTGTGTTTGTGCAAACCTGACACTGTAGCGTGTGGCAAGCTGAAGTAGTAGATTTAAGAGTCTCTGGAAATCATGTTTATTTGGTTTCTAACCTGCTCCTCCCAAAGGGCAGGTAATAACAATTAAAAATAAAACAAGGAAGCACACATAATAATACGCCCAATTAAATTATTCCATGTCTTTGAATGCCAGCCCACATTAAAAAAAAACGTGTTTTCTTCCTGCAATTAATGTGACTTGGTTTGGTGGTGGAGTCTTGCGCTGCCTTGACATACCGCCATGCCCTGAGATGCCAAGAAGCCATGTGCCAAGAAGCAGGCGGAAGTGCCTGGAAGCCACGTGCTTCCCTTACTCAGAGGAGACCTCCGCTACTGCCTCCTATGATAGAATGCAACACACACCTCCTTCATGTATGTGCATCAGCAGGAGGGGAGTGTTAGTAAGGATTGGGACCCTAATCTGATGGGCTCACATAGTGTGGGTGGAACAAATGTTCCACCAGTGCTACCTGCTTTATTGTTGCTGTCAAGGCTGTTCCAGCAGCATGCAAATTAGCCCACTGGAGCACTGGTGGGAAGGCCAGCTCACATTGCGCACATCAGGGGATTGTCAGCCACAGCACAACTGGATGGGTGGTGCCAGGAGAGTAGGGACAGGGGCAGCATGTCTGCGGGGGGGGGGGAGTGGATGGTGGTGGTGCCCCTCCCAGATGTGCCAGATAGGCACTTGCACCCACTGACCCCCCAAGGTACACCAGTGCTTTACAGCAGTATCAAAGCTGGGCCACTCTTAAGTGTTGCCATCTGCTGCCACAAGTGCCAAGAGGCATAGCATGTGCAGCACTGTCTACAGGAAACACTGCAGGTGAGGGTAAAGTTGGTGGTGAGGCAGGCTATGGGCAGGGGAGGGGAATAGAGGCATGTTGGGGAGGAACTGGGGGCATGTCGGGATCGAGCTGCAGTGACATGCACCTGGATCCTATCTCCCAAACCACTCCCTGGAAACCCCCCACTCCCAGTCTCTCCTTGGACTTTCAGCAACCAAATGGCTTGTGTAGGTTCAAGGTGATCCATAGGTGATTTGGCAGCTTACCAGGTGGTAAGTAAAACATATTTCACATATCCGACCCCACCATAGCATGCAGCATAGCCTATGTTGACGTGGCTACATGCTATACTGTGGCGGGATATAGAATTGGGTAGTTCATCAATGATTACTTTTATATGCCCTTGGAATCAGAATACAATAAATTTAGATGCATATTCTTAGTGAGATGTGCCAAAAGTGTACCTGAAGGGGGGTCCAGGGGGCTACATGTTTCTGGGCGCCATGATGGACACCCCATGAGCCAACGCCACTGCCACTGCCCAGTTTCTGGGGCTTCTTTCAGGTTTCAGGAGGCCTTTCAACAGTACTTCCAGTTTTCTGACCAAAAACTGGAAGTACTATTTAAAAGCCTTCCAAAAGTTTCAGAGTCTCCGTGGATGTTGGCCGAGGCTCCAGGTGAGTGGGGAGGTGGCAATTGGGGGGGGCACCACTCTGCAGATCTGGCCCAGGGCAGCGCATGGTTAAGGGAAGCGACTGAACTATGGTACTGTTTGAAAAGGGACTGAACAGGACTTAAGAGCTAGTCACACTCTATGCCTTAATTGAATATTTGAAGCCAGAAAATTACTCTTCAGTATAGCTGTCTGGAAGCTTAGTCAGCATCCCAGACCAAGCTGCCATGAATGGAGATTTCTTGAACAAAGGGAAACTTATAGGCAGTGCATTTCAATTGTGGAAGTAGTTTGATTCCCTGGTTCCAAACACATTAGTACACTGTATTTCCCTGCTTATAGAGGCTTTGTGTGGTGAGCATCTGACTGTTCAAATGCCCCAGCAGGACACCCAGAGGTTGCAAGAAGGAGAAAAAAGAAAAAAAAGGAAAAAAATGTTTGGAACAAATTTGCATTAGTTCAAGGGCAATGTTAAGCATTTTGCAGATGGTTTATTGCTATTCTTGTGCTGTTTAAGCTGTCTTTCATGTCAAAAGTCCTTTCCTGCTTACAAATCATCAGGAAGAATTCCGGCCACCATGCTGTTTGCATAAGCTCCTCCAGGGGTTCTGGCCCTTTTGATCAGAGATATCGTTTGCAATCGAGTTAAAAATAGGAGGCTGCTGTGATAAGCCTCGGTTCTGACAGTAGACCAGCTTTCCTTTTTCTTCTCTAACTTTGTTCTTGTCTTTTGTAGTATGGGAACACTTAATCTCAACACAGAAGGAGCAGTGTTGAGGGATAAGTGTGGGGTTTAAAGGCGTTGGGTAGGTCATTGAAAGAGAACCAGCTTCTTACAAAGTGTGGCCCGTGATGGAAAGGGGAAAAAAAATTCAAAAGGACGCAAATGCTGCTGTATATTCGTCTTTCCAAGCAGATGACCAGATTACGACCAGAGCACAATTTTAGCATCTTCAATCAAGCTCAGAAGAAAGGAAAATCCTAAACTTTCTCCTTTGCTCTGCATCCTCCAACTGTGTTTTAATGGACAAAGCAAATGTTTCTTGAGCTCAATAGGGAGACCGCCCCCCCCCCATTGACTTCCTACAGATGTGGTGTCAGTCTCAAAGCACATTTCCATGTTCAGTGTCATCATCAAGGTCCTTAATCTGAGATGTGTTCGCGCAACCAGTGTAAAAGGTGGATTTCCAAAAAAAAGTGCTCCACTAATTCTTCTGAAATTTTGTGTGTGTGAAGTGGAGAGATGAAAGTATTTTCCTGCATTTTTCCCAGAGCATTAGGGTCATTCACTTTTACGTGCCAGAAGGGCAAAGATCACTTTTTCTGTAAATTTGGGTACAGTAATTGTTTGCTGGGTATCTCCCTCCCCCACTGTAAATACAAATCAAACTTTGGGACTTTTTTTATGGTAAGGGACAACACTTTGGAATCCACTTGGTTTGCAGCATCTCAGTTAAAAGTTCTCACCTGTACTCATTTTTGAAACAATGGTTGCACGTTTGCATCGCCGGTGAAATAAGCTGAATGTGCAAAATATTTATTCATATTTCTTCACTTCTCATAATTTCCTCATTTTCCTTGGGGGGAATTTTGCTGGTTATGACCAACAGATAAACTTGGTGAACAAAATCTAAAGTCTGCCCAACAGTTTTAGAGGTTGCCTTGCCTCTGGCCTTAGTGAGAGAAGGAATTTCTCACCTCTATTATTCTGAAGATAGAGTACTGTAGGTGTAGACAGGCCTTTTTCACTGCATCTCTAGTTCTCAGTTAGAGAGAAGAAGAAAAGCTGATTACGCCCCAGAGTTAGTTTGTATTGCAAGCACTTTGGAATGGCACACCTTGTTATCTGATGGCTGAGAAAGGTATTCTCAGCCCCATAACTGCAAACATACTGTTTCTAAGGGGCAAAACTACACATAATGATTTCAGTCATGTATTCCTTACGGTAGGAGGGTGACTGAATTCTGTTTCTGAACATCCTTCCTTTTTTCTCAAGGTTTGTCTGGCACAAGGGCCACCGTAAAGTGCGTTTGGACTACTCTTGGAATCAGGGAAGATGGCGCATGTCTCTTTGCTGGCCTCTCTGACTCTGAGAGTGGTCCAAACATACTTTACAGTGTCCCCTGTGTCAGCCAAACTGTGCTGGCCTAATTCCAGGTTAGGATTGTGACTCAATTCACTGTGTCATCATCACTGTGACACTGTAATTATGAGCCTTTGGTCCCCCGCCCCCATTGTACTGAGAGCCTGGCATATTGTTTGAGGCAAGAAATGCCATGTAAGGTCTAGCGTACCATTCTTGAACTAGCGAACACCTCTGATCCCCAGTTGAACATAATGTGTAATATTTTGTGTACCTGTAGCCAAGGTCAACGTTCCAGCACTGGCTTGAAGCCCTAGGTGCTTCTCAGCAGCACTGAGGGTGGCAGAGGGTACCAGACAGAGGGTGCCAGGCAAAGGTACCTTAGCACTAGGAATGCTAAAGTGACTCACTCTCATTGAGACAGCAAATATGATATTTGCAAAAACAACAGTACTGGTGAGCAGAATTAGCACTCCTCAACATCAGCACAGTGGACAGGACTATTGTATTGAAATGCTCATTACAGCAATATACAGGTTTCTCAGACTAAGGGTGTTCCCTCAAGGTTTGTCTTTTCAGTCAAAATTGGTGTCCCCAAGAAATAACAGGGTGGTGACAGGCACTTTGTAACTTTCATAGGCAGCCGAACAGTTCAGTTCCCTCTGGCAGCAGGCATCTCACAGGCTACAATCCTATGCACATTTTCCTGGGAGTAAGTGCCATTGAACACAATGGGACTTACTTCTAAGTAGGCATGCATAGGATTGTGCTGATAGTAAAATAGCAGATTTTTTTTCTCCTCAGGCTGCTTGCAGACCCATCCCACCCCTTAGGTCACACCCCCTGTGTGAGGCTGGCTGTATTGAAGGAATATGGGCCCAGCTAAATACTGGTGGTGGAGCAAAGGTTTTTAGCTGAGCTCCTGCAGCAGGGATCTCATCAGTAGCTCAACTATGTAAAGGAATCGTGTTGTGTTTTAGGAAAAGCATGGAGCAGTTTTAAACACACATGGATTTGGTTGGATAGATGTTTGTTAAAGAAATAGTGCTTTCTCAGCAGAAAGAAATGAGAATGTAGAATAAAACATAACACTGCAAATTGCTATTTTAATCAAGAAATTTTGGAAAAAATATCACCAAAAATACACCCCCCAACAATGTATAATAAGGAGATGGGAGACTGTATTGGAAAAGGTGGAAGATACCCCCAGGAGTTAGAGAATGGTATCAGCAGTGGAATCAAGATTGCTGGAAGCAATCTTGCAATCAAGCAATCAAGCAATCAAGCAATCAAGCAGTGGAAGCTGGAATCAAGATTGCTGGGAGAAACATCAACAACCTCAGATATGCAGACGATACCACTCTACTGGCAGAAAGTGAGGAAGACCTAAAGAACCTTTTGATGAGGGTGAAAGAGGAAAGTGCCAAAATTGGCTTGAAGCTCAACATTAAAAAGACTAAGATCATGGCAACCACTCCCATCACTTCCTGGCAAACAGAAGGGGAAGAAATGGAAGCAGTGACAGACTTTATTTTCCTGGGCTCCAAGATCACCGCAGATGGTGACTGCAGCCATGAAATTAAAAGACGTTTACTTCTTGGGAAGAAAGCTATGGTGAACCTAGATAGCTTAATCAAAAGCCGAGACATCACCCTGCCAACAAAGGTTCGCATAGTCAAAGCGATGGTTTTCCCAGTAGCCATGTATGGCTGTGAGAGCTGGACCATAAGAAAGGCAGAGCGTCGAAGAATCGATGCTTTTGAATTATGGTGTTGGAGAAGACTCTTGAGAGTCCCCTGGACTGCAAAGAGATCCAATCGGTCAATTCTCCAGGAAGTCAAGCCTGATTGCTCCCTGGAAGGACAAATGCTGAAGCTGAAGCTCCAATACTTCGGCCACCTGATGAGAAGAGAGGACTCTTTAGAAAAGACCCTCATGCTGGGAAAGATTGAAGGCAAAAGGAGAAGGGGGCGACAGAGGATGAGATGGTTAGATAGTGTCACCGAAGCAATGAATATGAAATTGGGCGAACTCAGGAAGCTAGTGGAGGACAGGGAGGCCTGGCGTGCTGTGGTCCATGGGGTCGCGAAGAGTCGGACACGACTTAGCGACTGAACAACAACAACAATCAGCAGTGGCCTCTTGTCCATATCAGCTGGGGATTACAGGGTTAACCCCCAAGGTCTTTGCCTGCAGCAGGAACACAGCTGCAGGCTGATGAGGGCCCTGTATTGCTGGATGGACTGACTGACTGAAGGACTATTGGATGGACTGACTGGATACTGGGTTATTGGAACTGTGAGTGGGTTCCTGTGGTGCCTTGGTTGGAGAACTGTTGTATGGCTGCCACACCCCTGGAGCCACCAAGTGGAGGAGGCAGTTGTGGCTTAGGCAAGCTAACTGCCTATTGTTTGTTGGTGGGGTTTGTTGGTGTTAAATTAGGGTATTTTGAGCTAAGCCAGTGATGAGGGCAGTCTAGAGGAGGCTGGCCAGCCAGTGATTCCAAGCAAAGCTGCTGAAGAGAGGAGGCCCAGTGGGTGAAAGAACCCCCTCCCTCTTGCCTATCTCTGAGGCTGCTCTGGAGGGGAAACTAGTTAGCCTAGTGTGGGCATCGGGGCCCTTGGGGAGGCCCAGCAGGGAATTTTTGGCAGAACAGAGACCACATTGATGAAAACACCAGAATATCAGTTTGTACAAATGTCTGGAAAATCAATTTCCATTATATTACCATTTAAACTCCTTCTGCCCATGGCTGCCCATCCAACAATCTGTTGCCAACAATGAGTTTTAAACATTTTCTTCTCAATGTTAAGACAAATCTAAATGTGCACTCATTCGCGCGCACACGTATTCACAGAAACACATTTTTGCCTTCCAAGTGCTGCTACAAAGAAATGCAATTCTCTGTAAGATTAGGATCTGTCACAGCACAGAATCCTAGTTTACCTGCTCTTGGGATTAAATACATCCTGTTTCTACATTCAGAAAGCAGCCCAGGGAAAGAAAAAAAAAGATATTGGCATTCATGACTCCTGAAACACAAAACAGCCCAGACACAGAGGAAATGGGATACTCAGTCTTCCGCTCTTTCAATGTCAAGGAAAATGTAAACTAAATATTGCAAATCTTTTCTGACAGAATAATCCTTTAAAAGAACGTGTTTTTTTATACGAAGTCTGAGTTGCAAAAAATATTTTTTAAAGCAGTTTTAAAAAACACTTTAGCTAAGTATATGTGTGGAAAACACTTATCCACTTTGCTTACACACTTATTCTTTACTTACTTGCTAATGTTATGTCTTTGGTGAATTGATATACAACTCTTCAGAATAAAAATGTGAGGTCAGGCCATACCTTAACACAATACATACCATTGACAAAAACCACAGTAAGAAGATTTATGGTAATTCTGAAATAATTACCATATCAAGGTCAAGATATTTATATCTTTATATATGTAATTTTTGTATATATAATCATATCAATAAACATGTGGGTAGCTGCAAGTGGCACTAGCAAAATTGCCACTGCAGCCAAGGTCACCCCACTGCCATGTTGGGGCAGGCTCTTAGACACCTCCTGCAGCTTGCCACTCAGGACCGTGGTCTCTCCCCCCTCCCCGCCTCACAGCCACACTCTTCATATGCCACTGAATGATACATTTAATTATGGTGGTATTTTAATGTATGATGAGATTGTAAAATTTTGAACTGTTGAGTTCATCCCTGCTAACCGGGCAAGGGGCACTTTTTCAAGTGGTGTTCCTCTTACATTGAGCAGGGGGAGAGTAACTGTCCCTCTTCACCCCAGTCCCTTTTCTAGTGGCTGTTGCTGGTGGTGTTCTGCCTTTTCCCCCTCTAGATTGTGAGCGCTTTTGGGACAGGGAGCCATTTAACTTATAATTATTTTTGCCTGTAAACTGCTTTGTGAACTTTATATTGAAAAGGGCAGGAGGTATGGACTGATGGTTGAGCTGCTGGTACTGCCTGAAGCTAAGCAGGGAAATCTGTGGTTTGTTTTTGGATGGGAGACAAATGCCAGGCTGCGACAAACTGCAGTACCTGTGGTGGCAGAACAGAGTCACTGTGGAGCTGATTAGCTCACCGCAAGTGAGAGTTGCGGTGGAGTGTGCGAGGAGGCCAGCCGGCAAAAGAACGGAGTACGACCTTGAGGACCTGTCCAGGCTTGGCTTGCGATTGCCTGCTGAGGCTTGATGGCATGCAGCCAAAGGAGAGAACCACACTATGAAGGCAACGTCTGGGCCTGAGGATTGGCAGATCACAAGAAGACTGTAGATTTGTAAAAACCCCATTGAAAAATATGGTGGTTTAGAGTAGCCTGCTCATGTAAGCCGCCTTGGGCATTTGCTTTGGCATGGGAAAGGCGGGGTATAAATTCTTCAAATAAATAAATAAATATATATAAATACTATTGATTGATTGAGTTTGTATTTTTCGCAGATTGCAAATGAAATTAAAACAGAAACACTAACCAAGCTACAAACTACGCTGGAAATCCCAGGCAAATAAATAATGTCACCTAGTACTAAACTGAACAATATTAGCTTTAGGCCCTAGTGAGGTGGAGAGAAAAAAAAGGAGTAGGAGTAGGATGAATGAGGCTAATGTAACAAGGGATGGTGAGGAAATGCAAACAGCCATACTTAAGAGTCTGTTATGGTTGGAGTGAAGGTGCAAAAGAAAACCCACCTGGGCAACAGGTGGGTTTTTCAGAAGAAGGAAGAGACAGAAATAGCACCATGCAGTTGTTTTGTGTGTTAGTAAGGGAGAATGCATAGAACCATTTAACACAGCAGGAGACATTACCATAAGCCAACTGTGGCTCACAAGCCACATTTGGCTCTTTGACATATAATGTGACATATTAGGGTTTTGGTTTTTTTTTTTGCAGTTAAAAGACAGCTTCAAGCTTTATAGTTATTTACTGGGTATAAACTGCATGTACACTGAATGAACACATACGCTTAATGTTTATCATCATCATCATTATCAGAGATAATGAGTAAATATATTTAAGAATTTAAATGCTTCTTAAATATTGCGGCACTCAAACATCTGTCTCATGGCTCTCAAGCATCTGAAGTTTATCATATGTAGCTCTTATATTAAGCAAATGTGGCCATCCCTGCCATATGCAATCATTTTATTTTGTTGCTTCAGGCAGCCAATATCTTGCTCAGAACCTTTCTGGAGTTCTTACATTGGGCTCTTTGCCCTTTCCAGAGGATGCCAACTGTTTGCAACCTAATCCAAAATCTGTCCTGCTGAGGTTCTTCCGAGCTCTGCTCCAGTAGTACCACATCAAAGAATGTTCACTCCAGAGGATCACAAGCTCACCATGTTCTTTGGCCCACAATACCTTGGGTTCCCCTCAACCAAGCTGATATATTAATACCATAGTTTCTAAATGCATGGTTTCCAAGTACATCTTGGTTGTTGTAGCTCATCCACTATGTTATTTTCCTTGAAACACACCACATTGTGCTTTTCAGCCCATTTTCCTCTTTCCTTAGGAATTCATTTTGGTTTCCTGGCATAAACCAAGGGGATCTATCCTGGAAGATGGTGCAGGGAGACCAGAGGAGGGTGGGATTGTTGGCACTTTCTGAAGGAAATAATGAATTATTCAGTTTTTTTCATGTTTGTGCAGAAATCATTGTTTTATGGGGTATTATTTCTAGACAACACAACTTGTTAACACAACAATTGTTAAATTCAGACTGTGAACACAATCCTAACCTGGAGTTAGGCCGGCACAGTTAGGCCAGCAAAGTTTGGCCAGAACAAGGGCCACCGTAAAGGGCATTTGGACTACTCTTGGAGTCAGGGAGGATGGTGCAGGTCTCTGTGTTGACCTCTCTGACTTCAAGAGTGGTCTAAATATACTTTCACGGTGTCCCTTGTGCCTGCCAAACTTTGCTGGCCTAATTGTGCCGGCCGAAGTCCAGGTTAGGATTGTGCCCTCTGTGTGTGTGTGTGTGTGTGTGTGTGTGTGTGTGTGTGTGTGAGTGAGTGAGTGAGTGAGTGAGTGAGTGAGAGAGAGAGAGAGAGAGAGAATGCATAAATGCATGCAGTTGCTTCAGTAATAAGGGTAAGCTTTCATTGCTCACAGAATCTGGACAGGTTCTTGTTGACAATGTATTCTCCTACAAAACGTTTAGTGGGTAATCTTTGGGTGGGATGCTGGGAGGCAGATAGATTGCTTAAGCCCCACCAATTGTCATGACAGCCACTGATCCTGGTAAAAGAATAAAGTGGGGCACCATTTGGTGTTTATGCTACGGCGTAGCATGTTACTCGCCTGTCTTTTGATCTGCACTTGGGCGAGACAGCTCCCCAATTTTGGCTGTGTCCTGCAGGGATGACAGAAATATTTTTGGAATGCCAGGTCATAATATAACTGACCCAGACATTATCTGGACATACTTTGTCCAAAGGTAGACAAAGGCGAGGTGCCCAAAGCCAGTTAAATGGTCCAGGAAAGCTGCTTAAACATACCTTATCTCAGACATGGTAATTGGCTTTCTCCTGGTCGAAAGTACAGTTCAGTTAAATGTGGGCCTGAGGGGAACCACTGTGTTCCCCTCAGTTTCTTATTAGGTGAGGAAATTACTGGACACTTCCAGCTGTCATTAATCAGCCATGGAGCCTGACTGGAGCCAAAGGAGAGGCCTGCGAGTGTATGCCACTGAATGGTCGGGAAACACAACAAGACAGAGACAAATGTTTTTCAGCCGAGCGGTGCTAAACTCTGCCCTTTCACAGACCTTAACACGCATGTTCAAATTGATTTAGTCTGTTTACCCCCTCAGCTTCGGCATTCATTTCCCTTTTCAGACTGACAGTTTTATGTGTTGCTACCATGTTATTTTGTGTTACTGTTTTCCCAGTAGCTATAGAGTTTCAGAGAGAAAAGTTCACCTCCAGACACTTGGTGGCTAGGCTGGTGGTGGTAGGAAAGTTGTGTCAATTAATTAAATGCTTGTAAGGAATGCAAAATGTGTCAGGCATGACACAATTTTTCCACTTTATTTTCAGTTCCTCCTCTGCGTCCCGGTAACCCCCAGTTCATTTCATGTTTAAGAGCCTTAAATAAACTGATGTGATTGAGAAACACATCTGTCAGGTGATGTAAGCGTCTGGCATATAATTCTTCCTCTTTGGTTTACAAACATGAAATTTCTTCATGGCTGTGGAATGCCGACTTCAAGTCTGCCATAGGTGTGTGCCACTCAAGCAAAAATGAATACAAGTAGCAAATCACAGGATTGACTTGGCTTGTAAACACCTTCTAACTGTATTTTCTCTTCTCTGCTGTAGGGACAGAATATGTGGCATGGGAGTGAAAACTGAATGTGGCTATTTGAAACAGATTGATTGATTGATTGATTAAAGAAGATTAAACCAACGGTTGGCTTTCAAAGAAGGGATACGATGGTGTCTGAGGCACTAAGGTTGCAGAAGGTATACTGTTTATGTATATAAATATAATTTACAGCCCAATCCTAACAAAATTTCTTCATGCTGATGCAGTTATGCTAGCTAAGCTTGCACTGCATCCTCTCTCTCTCTCTCTCTCTCTCTCTCTCTCTCTCTGTGTGTGTGTGTGTGTGTGTGTGCTGCCCTCTGAAGGTCTCCTTGAGGGAAGGGGAAATTTTTTTCCTTGCCCTGGGGAAAGCCCCAGCCATGGCAATGGGTCTACTTGAACCTGCACCTGCTAAATCGCTGGAGCAAGTTTGAATGGACCCATGTTGACGAATCATACCTGGGAAAGGAGATAGGATATGGCATGCACTAGCACTCCCAGGCCAGATACACCCTCCATTCCATTACATCCCTGTCCGCCCCTTCTGCTGCCTAGCGTGGGCCTTAGCCTTTGCAGCATGTGGTGTTCCTTACACTGGTGCAAGGGAGCCAATGCAAGCCTTCCTGCTGGTGCCACTAACTCCTACACAGTTGCAAAGCACTATATGGCGCTTTTGTGACAGCCTGTGACCACCGAGAATGCACTCTGTCTGTGCAGGGTGCCCTTAAGAACATAAGAACATAAGAAGAGCCCCACTGGATCAGGCCAAAGGCCCATCTAGTCCAGCTTCCTGTATCTCACAGTGGCCCACCAGGTGCCTAAGGGAGTTCAGTAGACAACAAGATGCTTGCATCTTGATGCCACTCCCTTGCACCTTACGATTGTGCGGTTAATAAAAAAACTTTAGAACTTCAAAACCTGCCAGGGAGGCAGTTACACAATGAAGCTTAAACAAATACAGGGAGATTGCAGACTCTGAATGAATTATTTATTTTTGTTTTCACCACAGAATATGTAGTGCAGATACATGACTGAACTGACTTTCTTATGGAGGGAGCCTGATGAACTGAGAGCATAATCCTAACTTGGAGTTAGGCTTGCACAGTTAGGCCAGCAAAGCTTGGCTGGCACAAGGGACACCATAACTTATGTTTGGCCCATGCTGAGAGCCCAATCCTATGCCTGTCTACGCAGAAGTAAGTCCCATTATAGTCGATGGAGCTTACTCTCAGGAAAGTGTGGATAGGATTGCAGCTTCAGAGGGGCCAGCACACAGATGTGCACCATCCTCCCTGACTCCGAGAGTGCTCCAAAGTCACTTTACAGTGGCCCTTATGCCAGCCAAACTTTGCTGGCCTAACTGTGCCGGCCTAAGTCCGGGTTAGGACTGCACCCTGAGTCAAATAGAAGTGATAAAGACAAGGTTCCAGAGTATATTGACACATTAAATAGTAACAAATCACTAGGTCCAGATGGTGTTCACCCAAGAGTTTAAGGAACTTAAATGAGAAATTGCTGATCTTACAAAAATATATGATTTGCCCTGTACATCAGCCTCTGTTCCAGCAGACTGGGAGGTAACTAATGTAACACCAATATTTAAAAAAAGGACCCAGCTGCTTGCCACTTGTGGTGGCCAGGCCTCGCTCTAAGGCGTTGTCACATTTGCAATATCCGGAAAGCACATTACGCTATTGGAACCCATGGTCTGGCGGTGCAACAACCAAGCCAACTAGAAAGACTGTGGTTCACCCAACAGAAGCACATTAGCTAAATCCCCAGTCAGAATAACAGTTGCACATCCCAAAAGCAAAAATGCCATTGCTTCAAAAAGCCTGGCGGTCAGGATTCTTTGTTCAAGACTTGCAGTACCTAATACCAGGGATACATGGACTTTAGGCTTCTGGGAGCTACTTTCATTTTTGACAGAGCCTTGGGAGCTACCAGTGCAAAATTGTGGCTTGAGGAAGCAGAGCATGTTGCAAGATGGTGGCTTGGAGAGATGAAGCCAGTTGCAAAATGGCGGCTTGTACAATAATGTACACATTTAACAATGCAATCCTATGCATGTTTATTCAGAGGTGAGTCCCATTGTGTTCAGTGGGGCTTACTCCCAGGTAAGTGTGTATAGTATTGCTGCAATCCTATGCATACGTACCTGGGAGTAAGTCCTTCTGAAATAGTGGGGCTTACTTCTGAGTAGACAAGCATCAGATTGTGTTAAGGGTTGGTTTCACAGATGTGTGCATGCACATGTACACGCATACACAGAGAGTAGTGTACTGTGCTCTGTTCACTGCCCAGGCTCCAAACAAGGCTGACCTGGGATTTGAACCTGGATTGAATCCAGGAGGAGAAAAAAAAATTCACACCTCTGAGATGCGAAGGGGTGGCCGGAAATTTTGGACTGACTTTAGATAACTGTTGGAATTACCTTCTGATAACCCTGCTTCATATCACATGGTAGTGACAGTGCATTGACATGTACAGGCATGTCCCAGTATTTGCTGTGGTCCCTTTCTCAGACCCTCCCCCCCCCAATGGATACCTGTAACCCTGGATACTGGGGATGCCTTTTTAAAGTTAGGGGAACATCAGTTGTTTTGCTGCAAGAAGGTTAAAAAAAATATCTTCAATAGGCTTCCCAGTAGCCATGGTATGTGTGGATAACTGAAAGAGTGGCTACTGAAACGGTGGATACTGAATAAATGGTATTTTATAATTGCAACATGGCTGTAGTTGCAACCAGGAGGCTTCTCTGCAGTGCATAGTCATCCATATGAAACCATTTTCAGGTTTTGGAAGAGGGGAAAAGGTCTTGGAACTGCTGATAGCATTGCTGAGTGTTCTTGGCAGTTCATCATTGGTATCAGTTATTTTAAAAAGCCTCTAGGCCATAGAGATCTCTTGAAATAAATGTAGATTTTTAAATTTTTATTTGTTCAGTTATTTCTCAAGTGGGTTGATTTATTCACATTTTTATGAGTTGCCTGAGGCAGCTCTTTCGGAAGGTGTTGGGAAAACCCTTTCAGGTGAGATCTTGGACAGCTGGAGTGTTACTTTTTCTTTAGCTTTTCTTTTTCTTGCTACGGATTGTTAAATAATAACTTCAGGGTATTTCTCTTAATGAGCAATAACCGTGTCCTAGGCTAAATAAACTTCAGGCCACAGGTGTAGGTGTTTATTAGCCAAGGATTTGGTCAGTAACATAGTTAGCGAGAAGCATCCTCCAGCTCCCACTGAAGACCTGCAAACCTGAAGCACAAGTTACTGAAAAGGCCTGGCTTAAATAGGCTGTGTGAGTAAGATGAGGACATTCTGTGTTTATTTTAGTGGGCACGTTGCATGAAGGACAAAGCAGGAGGCAATATAGACTAAAACATAGGTCAGAATCTTGATTCTATGTCCTGCTTTTTCTCAAGTTCAGACAGCAAATTAATGAGGCAACTTGTATTGGAAAAGGCAGGAGCTACCCCAAGGAGTGAGGGAATGGTATCAGCAATGGCCCCTTGTCCCAGATAAACCAGGGATTATAGGGTTAACCCCCAAGGTCTTTGCAAGCCTCGGGAACACAGCTATAGGCTGATGAGCGCTCCAGCTATGAAGGGAGGTTAGCACAAGTGCAGATGGGTGTGGCTGATGAATTAAAGGCTGCCCACTGATTGGCTGGCCTCAGTATAAAGCTGGAGGCAGGAGCTGGAGAAAGGGAGCTGGATAGGTGCTGGAGGAAAGGCAACTGGGAAGGTGCTGGAAGAGAGGAGGCCCAGTGGGTGACTGAACCCCCTCCCTCTAGCCTGCTCTCCCTCTGAGGCTGCTCGGGGGGGAGGGGACTAGTTAGCCTACTGTGGGCCCTTGGGAAGGCCCAGCAGGGAATTTGGCGGAACACAACTCTAAATGATCAATTGCATTGGTTTAGTCCAGGGGTGGCCAACCCACAGTAGGTGTGCCAGCACATGGTCATTTTCTGAGTAGCACATGCAAAGTCCCATATACTTGTAAAAATTCATATAACAAGAGAAAGCAGTTTATGATTGATTGATATGAGCAGTTTGATTTTCTTTGCTAACCTTTATGCAGCCCCCAGGTTTTTAATGCTGCAGTGGACACAGTCATGACGGCCACACCTACTCTGCTTGGAAAATGGGGAGAAAGGTGGGAAAAGAATGATGGACAAGCAAGAAAGTCAATAAGACATGTTTCTTGCTCTGTACGTTCTGGTACTTTGAGATATACGGCCGTTGGCCTCAGATGCTCTGTTTAGCTATTGTGGTAATTTTGAAAAGCAATGTTAAGGTGGAGTGGCACATTCTAGATCCTCTACATAAAAAGTAGCACATGCTGTGCTGTGGGTTGGCCACTCCTGGTTTAATCCTGGGCTTCTGGGCTGCTGGGGGTGGAGAGAGGCCTGATTTGGAACA
>JAJKFI010000003.1:39109544-39125924 GCA_029204185.1 Lerista edwardsae | reverse complement strand
ATTCCCAAGCCAGTGGGAGAAAATGATGGTTTATACCGATAATATGGTGCTATCAGGAAACATGGGAAAGCAGAAAATGGAATGAGAATTGCAATATACCAAATGTAAATAATCTCCATCTGAGGGTAGCAAAAAGGTCATTCTTGCCTAACAAATCCATTTTAAATAATTCCCTTTGTAAATTAGGAAATTTAGGAAAAGAGAAACTTTCTGGAGAGTCAAAGTAATTGCAAATTCATTCAAATGCACTCCTGTAATGGAGTTTAGCTGAAAAGTGATTCAAAACCTAGGCTAAACTTCCAAAGCTAATGTAGCCTTAATGTTTTTTTTCTGAAAGATGTAACAAGATTTCGGTTAGAGAGGGTTATTATGCTGTATCTTCAGTCTGAATGAAAAGTAACATTAAACTAATTTGTTTCGCTAAAGCCCTTAATAAATGCAATATACAAGATCCTGATGCTGTGCTCTTGTTTTCTTCAGTTTTGGAAAGCTGAGTGGTAGGGATCTTTATCAGTTACATGTCAATTTGTATCCCCACCCACTTCTGATTTGATAACCATGTAATTATATTATCTGTCCTTGGTAAGCAAAGCTTTGACTTTGCAAACAGAGACTATAGAAATCAGTACAAGTTGCATCAGTTAGTAAGTTTATTACTGACATCCTGGAAACAAAAGCCCTCTGTAGGCATTTTGGGGAGGCATTTTGGGGCATGAGGAAGACTGGGAGAGGGTGGGCCAACCCAAGGAGGTGGGTGGAGTGTGGATCTGGCTGTTAGGCCAGATCCTATCTCCTGTCCCTGGCCCAGTAGCCTCGCACTTGCAATTTTGCTGGTGCAGCTCTGAGTAGCCCTATTGGAGATGCTGGGGCTTACCCTAAGGTGACCTTCAGCTGCCTCCTATACTGTGCTGGATAGGGCTATTGGCCTGCCTGTTCCAGCCAAGTATAGGATTGGGCTGCCCAATCCATAAATAACCTTGGCACCACTAAAAAGTACTTGGGTGCATAATGTACCTTTTAAGAGATAATCATAGAAATGTTGCTACTCTGATAAACTTGATTCAGAGTACTAGGCTATGCTAACCATCTTTAGATTGTGTAGCTTGGGAGAGGCACTAAGATAATGTTCACTTTAATTGTTGTTTTCTTCTGAACACAAGGAGTATTCCTAAGGCCATGAATGGAAATTAAAGAAAAATTAAAAACAGATGGTTGAAAGTACTCTGAGAAACTGAAACATAGGTAATACTATTCCCAATTTAGCATAACAAGAGAGGGGTGTCTCTAGAGTTACTGTGTCCCCTCATCCTTCCTTAATATATCTTCTCAACTCAAATGCACAATGGAATGTTCTTGTGTCCCAGACAATTCAGATAGCAACGTTTGGAGCAGATTGCTTTTATGTTCAATCTCATACATACTTTTGGTGTCATAATTTATAGTTATTTTTTTTTGTTTTGTTTCAAGAGCCAGGACAAGCAAAAATTTTGGTTTTTTAATTCCTATAATCATGTACGATTTGGAAACACAAGTGACATGACTTCCTGAAGTTGTTGTGAACCAGGGCCGGCCTTAAGCCAATGTGACCCATGCCATCACATTGGGCCCCGTGCTTTGGGGGGCCCTCGCACCAGTGCAGTAAGCATATTGCTTGCTGCTGCAGTCAGCTCTTTTAGGATTGTAGGTCAATGGGGCCAGCCAAGCAGCTTTACCTTGGGACCTCTCAGCTGCCCCAGCTTCTGAAGTGCCCAAAATGGGCCTCCTGGAAGCAATTGGCAGTGACATCATCCTGTCACCACCAACCATTTCCAGGTGCCACACCAAGAAGTGCTCTTCTTGGTGAGTGGGGGCCCCTGTGGGGAGTATGGGGGCCCCCACAGGAATGCCCCGCATTGGGCCCCGCCACTCCTAGAGACGGCCATGTTGTGAACCATGAGAGTCAGGAATGAGAAGGGTGGGTCATACATACCTTCTGCAAGTAACATAATGGAAGTCTATTCAGAAGTTTTTGATGCTCTTGCTTTTGTAAGTAAGTATACATATACAGTGGTGGCGCTGCAGGTTAAACTGACCGAGCTGTTGACCGGAAAGTTGGCAACTCGAGACCACGCAACGGAGTGAACTCCCGTTGCTTGTCCCAGCTCCTGCCAACCTAGCAATTCGAAAGCACCTAAAAATGTGAGTAAATCAATAGGTACCACTTTGGTGGGAAGATAATGGCGTTCTGTGCGTCTTGGCATATAGTCATGCTGGCCACATGACCACGGAAGCTTGTCCTCGGTCAAACGCCAGCTCTTCAGCTTAGAAAAGGAGATGAGCACCACCCCCTACAGTCAGTCATAACTAGACCATTCGATCGTGGGGGAACCTTTACCTTTTTTATACATAGGATTGAGGCCTCAGTTATTTGGAAAGAAATCCTATCAGTAGGACTCCGGGTTGTGGTAGTGGGGGAATGTATTAAGTTTTGCAATGCACTAAGTGGCCCCTCCCCCACCTTTGGAGCTATTCTGGGCAGTGAGAGCAATGTGGTGGTGTCTCCTCTGCCTTATACTTGCTGCCTAGAATGGCTCCAAAGGTGAGAGGAAGGGCCACTAACATGGTGCACCTGCAGAATCTAGTGTGTTGCTGCCCCTGTCTGGGAACACTGCTACATCCACTGTGTGCTTATTAACGATTTTGGAAGGGGAATAGTCCTTGCATCTCTCATTATCACAGAGAGGAAATAACCTCCTCTAACCAACTGTCCTCTTGCAGGTAATGGTACTGCAAATGCCTTTTCTGCAGGGGGTGATGCGGCTCATGGTTCACTTCCATCACTGCCTCCAGAAAAAGATGCCCGTAGCATCATAGAAAAAAGAAATGACGCAGGGGAAGGTGGTGACAAATGGTGGGTTAGAAATACTAAAAAGATGGCCTAAAACTGTGGCAGGATGGTAGGGCAGCTTTAGTACATTGCATCTACCACACTTTTAATCCCAACTGCAACTTCTCTTAATGGCAAAAAATTCACTGCTTTTAGATTCCTGCAGAGGTCCCTGCCCTGAGGTCTTAAAATCCAGGTATTGACAAGGAAGACAATGGGTGGGGAGGAATAATTTCCCCAAATGGTCAGATGGGGGAGCAGTTCTGACAAGCATTTGGCCACCCAATTTGACTCGACACTAAATCTTGGCATAACCTCATGTTGTAATTAAGTAGGCTGAAAATACCTAAAATGTTTTTTTCCAAATGTATTCTTCTAAGATTATTATATTAAATGAACGGGAAAGTGATTGTTATGCACATTGGACATCCGACCAGCCAAATGAGGCAATCTTATATATATATAAGATATAATCTTATATATATATATAAGATATAGTACGTGGAAATAATTGGAAAAAGTTTGATCCTTGGTTTATCAAGGACATAAAACAAAAGCTTTATTCCTTGGCTGTCCTTTGCCTTACATCTGTGTCCTTAGTGATCCAAAGGAAAGATCAAGTTAAATGATAGTACTATTTTCCAGTCAATTGCATTTGGTTAAATGTACAATAAAGTCAATTATCCATTTCCATGAAAGAGTACTTTAAAGGAACTGATATATCATAATAAATGCTTGCTGGACAGCTCATGGTTCAATTAGATTTATACTTAAGAATACTGTTGGGATGAAATTGTATTTGCATTGAATTTCACTGTAACCTTTTACTTGCATTACATTTATCCTCTGCAATGGCCAATGTCTGCAGATGGCTAAGAGTGTACTAAGTACACCATTCACAATACATGTGTAGCCAAAGTGGACAATTATGCATGCCCAATTTTTCTCTTATTTGGGGAGGTGACCTCACTGATATGCCTTTTGGTATTATTCCACAATCCAATGTATCATGTAGGACTCAGTGGCAGAACATATGTTTTGCCAGGGGAAAATTCCAAGTTCAGTCCCTGAAATCTCCAAGAAGGACCGGGGAAGATCTCTGCCTGAAATCCTATATATATATATATGTTGAATAATAATGAAGGTACCTGAAGAGAAATTCATGTTCGGGTTTTTAAGGCCACAGTTCAGAGAGTGCAATGCTAACCTGGAGTTAGGCCGGCATAGTTAGTCCAGCAAAGTTTGGCCGGCACAAGGGACACTGTGAAGTATGTTTGGACCACTCTCAGAGTCAGAGAAGCCAGCACATAGACATGCACCATCCTCCCTGACTCTGAGAGTAGTCCAAACATGCTTTATGATGGTCCTTGTGTTGGCCAAACTTTGCTGGCCTAACTGCGCCAGCCTAACTCCAGGTTAGGATTGCGCTCCCAATGTTTTGCCCTTAATTACTTTCTCAAGGGAAAAAAGCTAAAAAATACTAAGCTGCCATAAGATGATGTTAGCTTATTACTAGGCAATTCCGGCCCCAGAAGCCTTAGTGTCTGTATTCAAAGTGAAGGTTTTCTTATAAGCTGTACTGTCATGAATCAATGGCATTAATAAATGTGACAATTTAAACACGGAGAAAATTCTGGAAGGCAAGAAATAATGCCATTGTGTAAACCAACTACAAAGAGTGAGGGCCCCATTCTCTCCAATTTTCAATGCCGATGCAGCCATGCCAACCTGCTGTATCATGTGGTCTGGGGCTGGCACGGAGGCCTCTTCAAGAAAAGGAAACATTTGTTCCTTTACCTTGGGGCAGTATTGTGGTTGCATTGGTTCTGGAAAACTGGATAGGATTGGGTCCTTAGTGAAGAAAGTGCGACCAAACGCCAGACTAAACATTCCCTCTGGAAATACCTTAATACTTACCAGAAGAAAATGTTCGCAATAAAGTACAACTCATCATTCATTCTTTTAATGCCAACATTTCATCTGAACCCATTGTCTCAAAACAGAATGATTGGTGTCCCCAGGCATGGTTTGAGGACTTTGATCTCACGATGCTATATATGCTGATTCAGATCATGACTATGACAGGTTTGCTGGCACAGATGCAGGGGCGAACCTAGTCAAAATGGCGCCTGGGGCACCCAATAGAAGTGCACCCCCATGGGAGCCCAGGTCTACCCATTGGGACCAGCCACAGGTAGACCTGGGCTCCCCTCGAGGGAGCCGAGGTCTACCCATTAGAAACGACCGCAGGTAGATCTGGGCTCCCCTTGAGGGAGCCCAGCTCTACCTATTAGAAACGGCAGCGGGTAGACCTGGGCTCCCTTCGAGGGAGCCCAGGTCTACTTGCAGCTGGTCCCAATGGGTAGACCTGGGCTCTGGAGCCCAGGTCTACCCGCACAATGTTGCGAGGGCCAGTGGCGCGCCCCAAGACGGCGCCCAGGGCTCTTGCCCCCTCCGCCCCCCTAGATCCCCCTAGATCCCCCTAGATCCGCCACAGATGCTATGTGGCAACATTATGTTGTGCTGATACATGTGAATATTATACATTTCAAGTCATGGAATTTTCAAGGATAATATGCTTGCCACTCAGTCGCTGAATTAGAAATGAATTGTCCATGTTCTAATGTTTTTTAAAAAAATCTGCCTCAAATTTACAAATGTAACAATCATTACTTTCTGCATCGAGCCAACACAGTTCTGCTGCAAATGGGAAAAAAAAGGGAATGGCTATCTTTAACCCCCCAGGAATTATATTGGTATTGCAGATGCTGAATTTGATGCAGAGTGTTTCATTACTGCTCTTGGCTGCATAACCACTTAACACTAAGTACAAAAACATGCTCATCTCATTTCCCTTGGCATAAGTACTGTGGTTGTGTGCCACTCACTGAAATGCAGAGCTTTTTTTCCCCTTTTAAATCTGACATTTCAATATCAACTGCCAACTCTTCAGGCCAGTCATGCATCACTTCATAATTTTTCCCAGTCACAAATTCAAATGGTATTGTCAGCATGCAGTGCAGGATATAACCACATCATGGTACAATGCCAGACTGTGATTCCCTGTTACAGGAATACCAGCAATATACTCATTATTTTTTTTATTACTACTTCACTTTTCTGTATAAAAACTTAATCAAAGTAGCTTATGAATAATAATCAATAATCAAAACTAAGTCAATTAAAATGATAAAAAAGCAAATTGCATACAATGTTTAATACTACTAAGTATCCAGGAGATCATGTGGTCTTGGCAATATAGCCCTGCAATTCCTGCCATGCTTTGCACATCAGTCAGCAGAAACGGATAATCTTGGTCTAGACATTGACACACAAAGTCCCCTTCTATGTTCTTGCCCTGTGTGCATTCAAACTGACAGCATGCTTAGTCCCTCTGTCATTTTTCTCCAGTGTGTGAGACACTAGTGTAGCTGAGGGTGGCCAAGTGGGTCCTGTGTCCCCAGGCTTGAAGGATGCTGCCACCATCCCCTGTCCCTGCAGCGATGCCAGGCTGTGACCTGCATGCCATGGCTTCTGAGCCACTTCGTTGCCGCTTCAGGCTCAGCACCTGGTCAGCATCTCTGTCGCCACCCCCGCCCCCCTGTCATCGTCATCTCATCTTTGACAACAGAAGGTATGATCTGAAGCAGTGGTGTCATCTAAATGATTTAAGAACAGGTACTCACTTTTGATTGGCATGTGTCAGGACCCGCCCACCAGAAGTGACGTCATAAGCCGGAAGTGAGGTCGTGGCAGGAAGTGACATGAAAAAAGCCCTTTTTGAGGCCTCAGACAATTTTAAACTGACCCAACAGTTGCAACAGTATTCCACAGCACCCCCAGAACATGTTAAGGAGGCCTGGCATCATGTTAAAGTGACCCAACAGTTCCAAAACCCCAGAGCAGCTCATTTTTCAGTGGCAAGGCAAGGCAAGGCTCCGCTTGCTGCCTGCCTGCCTGCCTGGCTCTGAGAACGTGCAGGCAACTCAAACGTGCAGGAAATTCAAACGTTGCAGGGCGTGGAGTCGACGAGTGAGCGGGCGAATGGGCGGGGCCAGCCATAATCCTAGAAACCGGTACTCGCGTACCCCCGCGTACCCCTGCCTGTACATCACTGATCTGAAGCCTTTGATTTGGAAGTCAATTCAGTGTAATTCAGTGTAATTCAGTGTTATTCATACTGTGGGTCGGGACCCACTTGGTGGGTCATGACCTGATGTCAGGTGGGTTATGGAAAGCTGGGAGCAGCATCTTGTAAACTACAGAACTTACTCTTGTTATTTTCCTTTTGTGAGTGTTAACAGTTTGAATTTTCAAGTAAGGGTTTCTTTAAATTTTGTTTTTAGTTCAGTGCTTTCACATAATACTTTGTCCTAATTTCTGTCAGGGATGTTTCATGGTTGCACAATTGCTGCAGTCCAAGTATGTCAATTTGCATTCCAAGAGTGTAATTTTATTATGATACAATGACAGCACTTCCTGCTTGAAGATGTCACTTCCTGCCATGACATCCACACACACAATACTTTATTGTTTAACTCATAGGTCATTACAACAAAAGTCAAGAAATAAAAAAAGAAAAAATAGCATACATTAATCATGGCAGTAGACTTGACCTGTTTTTATCATCAACAAAACAACGTCTCAACTTTTTGGCTGCAATGGCAAAATGGGCCACTGCAGAAGTTATTTTTGCTTGTACGTCCTCTAATAGATACCAGACTAATTGAACAGGAGAATATCCGCACAGATCTTTAATACAAGGATCCAGAAAACGGGTTCGCGGGTTTGAATAAAGAGGGCAGATGAGCAAGTAATGCAAGATATCTTCAATTTGATCGCAACCATAAATACAAAATCGCTCAAAAGGTGGAATTTTTTTGTATCTGCCCTCAAGATAGGCTGTCAGCATCAATTGGAACCTTAGTTCCATAAAGGCCCTCCTTAGCTGTGGTGAAGTTAATAATTCCAAATATGAAGATAAAACATGGTGTTTATGGATAAAAGGATACCATAATGAAAAACGAGACTCCCAGAGAGAGGCTTTGTCCTGATCACTCTCTCAGATCTTTGGGAGACAATACCCTGAACTTATCATAATCTAAATTATATTTATTAAGTTTAACAATAATCTGCTTGGCCCAACCACCACAAAGACGCTGTTCATCCCAACAAATTTTTGCCAAGACGTTGTCCTCCAAAAGGGATAGTTTTCTCCAAAATCTAAAAAAAGCAAGGTCTGTACGAGTTGTTATTGAAGGTAAGCCTAACTCAGATCTTATGTGTGCTGATGGAGTTCCTTGCGGCAGACCTAAAATTTGCCATGACATCACTTTTGGTGGGTCCCGACCTGAATGCCATTCTCAGAAGTGGGTCCCAGTCTAAAACGTTTGAATACCACTGCATTAAAGCATTTTCTGCCCTTTGTGTGGCTCCAAGAAGAGCTGTAAGTGGTGGGGGGGGCATGTTCTCCTGCCTCCCTTACAGCCACTCAGAGTAATGATGCACCACTCTGAGTGACGGCCCATTTCTTCAGCTTTGAAAAAAAAAAAAGACAAGTGGGCAGCCTCTCCGAGTCCTGGAAGTAATTGCGTTGACATCATCCCATCATGGCAATTACTTCTGGGCCAGGCAAAGAGCTGCATTGGAAGGTACATCCCTGTGGCAGCAGAACCAGGTACTCGACTAAGGCTGCAATCCTATACACACTTTCCTGGGAGTAAACCCCATTGAACACAATGGGACTTTCTTCTGAGTAGATATGCATAGGATTGCACTGTGAGAGTGGTGTGTGAGTGTTTATGAGTTTAGAACTCTTGGAGCACAATCCTAAACTGGAGTTGGGCCAGCAAAAGCTAAGGCAGCAAAGTTTGGCCAGCATAAGGTCCACCCTAAAGTGTGTTTGGATCACACTCAGAATCAGGGAAGATGGCTCACGTCTTTGTGCTGGCCTCTCTGACTCTGACAGTGGTCCAAACATACTTTACGGTGGCCCTTGTGCCAGCCAAACTTTGCTGACTTAGCTTATGCTGGCCTAACTCAATTTAGGATTGTGCCCTTGGTCTGTATTTAAATTGCGCTTATGTTTTATTCCCATTCCTCCTGGATGCATTATTTTTCTACAAACGTTTTTGTTGCACCTTCACTCCCTCTTCCCTCTTCCCTGCATGTCAAACCACTGGCCATTGCTCTCGCAAACAGTGCACATGCAAAACCCATGTGCACATTTTACACATGTTCTGAAAAGCCTGCCTGGTAACAGGCCCTCTGTCATACGCTAAATGTGCTGAATATAGAAATAGTTCAAAAAATCCTTCTATACCTTTCTGTTACACATGGAGAATTTGGATTTTATGCATGTGCGACTGTGAGCTTCCATCTTTCATTTCGATTAATTCTATAGCTTCCATTTCCTGGACTGTAGCCCGCCTAGGAATTGCTAAACTACCACAAGGAAGGATTCTCAGGGAGATTTTCCAGCACATCACTGTTGAGGAGGACAGGCAGTCACATAGGAATCATTTGAATGCTGGCTTTGCACTACAGACATCCAGCTGCAATCTAAATCAAATCTCCCTTGATGCAATCTGATGCAGAAGGTTGGACTAGACAGTGGCTGCTATCTTGGTCACAGAAGATATGAGCATGTCTACAGACTGCAGTCACATTTTGACAGTATAGCACATAAGCAGATGCACTGTGTGGAAGATGGAAGATATGGAAGATGTAGGCGACTTCAGAAGGCCAGGTGCAAGGGAGTGGCAACTGGATGCAGGCATCTTGTTGTCTCGTGTTCTCCCTGAGGCTCCTGGTGGGCCACTGTGTGATACAGGAAACTGGACTAGATGGGCCTATAGCCTGATCCAGCGGGGCTCTTCTTATGGTCTTATGTTCTTAAGATCAGGTATTGTCCTTTCAGGAAAACTCAGCACCAAACCTGGGAAAGTCATGGGAAGGTACCTTCTTCATGTTTGGACCATAAAATGTCTGGGATGGAAATTTGCATGGATGGACCTTCCTTACTTGGGGCCCAATGCTAAGCAGCCCAGCTCCAGCATTAAGTCCTGACTGCCAGTGATGGTGTCACATAGTTGGTGTAAGGCACTTCTACCACTGGCGGTAATGACGGACTGCCAGTGCTGGCCCAGTACCAGGCCTCAACACCAGTTACCTGACATGGAGCCGGCAGGCGGTAACACCTCCGCCTGTGGTGAGCTCTTTTGGTGAGGGTGTGGGGAGGGTGGAACTGGGCATTGGGAGCAGTGGCGTCTCTACAGGGAGGGCAGAGCTCTAAGTTTTGCAAGGAGCCTTACCCTGTCATGTAAATCCCTCCTCTCCCTTGCTGCTGTAGCCAGTAAGCAATGCCAAGATGTTGCTTTTCCCTGTGAGGATTGGCTAGAACGGTGCAGGAGAGGAATGATTTCCACTGCAAGGTAAGATTTCTTGCAAAACTTAGAGCTCTGCCCTCCCTGTAGAGACGCCACTGATTGGGAGGAGTGGAGTGGAGGTGGGACCAGTGGTGGCCTCAACCACCAGATCTAATCCTCTGTATTAGGCTTTGTGACCTGACACAGAGGCCCTCTAGTCTGTACAGGCAAAATAGCTGGGGCAGATTTGAGGAGGCCCATTGGCGGCCCAGTGCTCTTACCCAGGGGAAGGGTAAGAGCACTGGGAGTAATGTACCCTTCTCTTGAGGTGCTTCCTATGACTGCTGGCTGTTTGCTACCGCTGCACCTATGGGAGCCAGGCAGTTTAGGATTGGGATGTTGGTATTCCACAAAGATGGGACATTCCTGTCATCTTGAAGAAGTTTCCTGTTCTTTTTTTATGATCAAGAGCAAAAGAGAACGGTTCCCAGTTCTTGGGAATCTGAGCAATGTCTATTTGTGTAATATTTACCACTGATTAAGGGAAAAGGCCCTTCTCCTGCCAATATTGAGGGGAAATGTCGGCATAAATTAGGGCTCGGAACCACTTTGGGTTAGAAATGGTAACAAATCTTCTGGGAACTCTGAAACCTTGCTGTTTTGTGGCATTCCTTCCATCCCCTAATAGGCTTTAATGAATGATATTGAAAGATAAGAACTGTCTGTTTCTGAAAAACAGCTGGCCTGGGTTGGGTTCTTTAGAAGCACATTTTCAAGTTTTGGTTTTAAACCAGTAAGCTAATAGGAATGCTTCCAAATCAGGCACACTGTTCTGATATTAATTAAACCCATTTTGTACAGGTTTCATTGCAACCAATGACAACATTATTTGGAAGCCAATGTCCTCTTTTTTAAAAGCAGCATAGGCATTTAGCAGCCCATTCGGCAACAAAGTTTCTTTAGATTTTAAAGATGTGGCTCTGCTGACTTCAGCAAGATGAACTTAACTTAAATCCAATCCCCTTGGCTTAACTGGGTTGTGCTAGGAATTGGAACCTGATCCTAAACATGTGTAATTGGGAGTGGACCCCATTGATTCCAATGGATTACTGACTAAGGCTCAAAATACATAAGATGTGGAGTTGCGTGTTTCTTTTTCTTGACTGTTCCTTGTTATAATGAAAAGCAGCCTTGGGGGGCAGCAATCAAGAACAGCAGCAGCAGCAGCAACAGGAAGAAGGACGCTTTCCTTTTCTGCCATTTACCATTGTTGAATGCAGGGGTCTCCAAACTTTTCATCACGAGGGCTACATCATACACTGGACACAGAAAATAAATAATCAATGCATGGAGAACTGATGTGCTGAGAGTTTGATCGAATACAATAAGTGGGTGGTGGCGGAAGGAGGAAGGGAGCAGAGGGCAAAATGGACTTGCCCAGGAAGAGGGGGAATGGATGTTGAAAAAGCACCAAGCAACTTACGGTGCAAATCACAAACTTTTTTGTCACAGTTTCTGCTCCGTATAAGTTTAATTTAGACATTAACTTTAATTTATATTTATATTCTAGGTCTCCCAGCATCGATATATATCTCAGGGTGCAATCCTACGCAGCACTGGAATGGCGAGGCTGGCCGGCCAGCGCCATATCCGACACTGCGCCGGGGAGGCTGGAGCCTCTCCGGAGCAAGGGCTGCGGAACAGCAAGGGCTACGCCCTTACCGGAGAGGAGGCTCCAGTCTCCCCGGTGCGCTCCTTGGATCCTCAGATCCGAGGAGACCACACAGCCCGAATCGGCAACTGTTTTAATTAATTATGGTGGTAAAGAGCAGCAGGACACACTGAGGACATACCTTGAGAGCCAAGGAAGATTCTCTTTAGTCATAGATAAATACTTGTTTCCAAATTGTATCCACAGTTCTGTAAGAAGTATGTCTTGTCTTCTTGATGGATCCTCAATATCATCAAGCTCAGTGGAGCTAACAGGAAGAAAGTTAGAAAACATGTAGGAGAAAAAAGGAACAGAGAAAAAGCAGAGTGAAAAACCATCAATTTGGAAATGTGAAAGAAGGTGTACTTAGAGGGGGGTCACAGCACTAAGTTTTGCAAGCAGCCACTCCCCTTCCTCTTCAGAGCCATTTCCAGCAGCTAGAGCAAAATGTAGGCTATGTTGGCTCTGAAGAGGATGGGGAGTGGCTGCTTGCAAAACATAGTGCTGTGATCCCCCTCTAGGTACACCTCTGAAATCAGAAGAGGGAAACGATAGATGAAATTTATTATTCATGTGCATAGACCAACTTTCTTGCTCTTTCTAGTTCCACATGAAAAATAGGTCAGAATGCTGCCTAGAAAGTGATCTACAGCATATAACTAGCCTTTGGAGAGAATTGCCTATAAGAATTAGCATCCTCCAGCCTTAACCACACAACCAGTTATATTTTGAAAACTGTGTTAATATTTTCCTCTTGCTGGTGGATACTGTTTTCTCTTGTCATCAGTATTTTTTGTGACTGTGACTTTAGTAATAAAGAACCAAAGCTTTTCGCAAGCAAAGGACAACATTCTTCAGTAGTTGTGGCCATGTCTTCCTTTGTTGGTGATCCTTTATGAATGAAAACCATGATAATAATAAAGGAGAAACGCGCACCATGCTGTGAACAATTTCCTGCCGCTTGGAGTAATCTACTTAAATAGCCGTTGCAGTTGTGGCTATTTGCTTTGAAAAGCAAGTTATGAATGCAGAACATGAGCTCACCATGGTGACCTTCAAATGTGCTCTGTATTAAATGCCCAGAAGCGGGATTCTTCATTTGATATTTGATAAACTGTAACTGCTAGGTAAGGTGAGGGGATATCTAAAGAATTGGAATCTAAAGAACATTAGTTGTTTGCTAACTATATAGAACGTTTGCTGTGCACATTTTGAGCTGAAAAGCTTTCAAGTCGTACTTTTGTGTCGCTGCACGACGAGATGGTATGCGAGTGGGAGGCGGAGGACTAATAGCACAATCCTATGGCGCTGCTCCCCCCCCCCATAGGAGCAGTAATGCCAAAACTGGTACAGCTGTGTCCTATGAGTGCTGTGGCAGCCAGAGGAGGTGCTGTGGCAGCCTTCGGGAGAAGGGGATGTTTGTCCCCTTCTCCAGGGTAAGGGTGCTGGCCCTGCAATTGGCCTCCTCAAGCCTGCACCGACTATTTTGCTGGTGCAGACTTGAGAGGCTCCATGTCGGGCTGTGTGGCCCAACACGGAGGATAGGATCTGGCGGTGAAGGCTGCTACTGGTCCCACTCCTACTCTGCTTCCTCCCCCACCCTCCCTCTGCCTGAAAAGAGCTCACTATTGGAGGCGGTGAGACGTACCCCCGGGCGGGTCCACACTGGATCATCTTTGTGCTGGGGCCTTACGGCACTTTTGCAATGGCAGTGTCGTTGGTAAGGGTTTACCACCAGCGCTGGGCCTCATAGGACCCTAAGGCTGCAATTCTATCCAAACAAACCTGAGAGTATGGCCCACTGACTATAATGGGACTGACTTCTGCATAGACATGCATAGACTCTTAAATCAGTTTAGTATGTTTTAGGCAAAATGTGTTTTTTTTAATGTCTTAAATTCCTCTGAAGTCAAACTTATTTTTTTAAAAAACAGTTTTATATTTCTGAAATAACAGTTTGAGGCATGGCATATGCGCTTGGATGCCGGTGCAGCAACAGCCCCCACCACCGTAGTCCCAGGTCCACCAGTGGATGCCCCATGGATGCCAGTGGAGTGCTGTGCCAATGCGCTTCTAATGCCAGCACAACAAATGCCAGGTTAGCCACTAGATGCACAGAGGAGTTGACATATGGCATGACATATGGCATATGTGGGAGGCATGAGGAGTTGACAGATGCCATATCCTAAACATCTTCCAGTTGACAGATACACCCCAACTGTCAACAAAATGCTATGCCAACATCAGAGATGGTGTGGGAATTAAAGTACCTTTAAGAGACAAAGGATAAGGACAAAACACCAGAAAGGCTCAACTTCTGCCAGTCCCTCCTCCATGCCCACTTTCCTAAGACAGAGCAGAGGATACAGATGCCCTCTTCACAGCAATCACAGCACACAACCCCAGTACTAAAGACCCTGCCAGGGAGACCAGAACAGGGAGACAGAGTAGGTGGCATGGCATGGAGCGGCACCTCTCAGGTCTCATGTCATGCACATGTAGAGCACACACACACACACACACACACACACACACTCACACACACACACACACACAGAGAGAGAGAGAGAGAGAGAGAGAGAGAGAGAGGAACTGTGGTGATGGGAACTATGGAGAAATGGCACTTTGCACACAAAAGAAGCGCGTTGCACAAACAGCCTGCTGAAGAAGGCTCCTGCATGGCAAGGCTTGGCTTCTCAGCATTCTTGCTGCAGGCACTCTGTCCTAGGAGGACGTAACACTCAAACGCCAGGGTGGAACCGCCACTCCACCATCTCCAATGCCCGCCACCCCACATAGGTGTACTAGAGGAGAGGGAATCCCATGTTGCAATGTATTGATGAGGCATATATGACAGTGACCAGTGGCGGGGATGGATGGGTGACTGGGCCAGGGAAGGGGGGTTGGATTGGTGGTGCTGGCCCAGGCCATCTCCCACCCCCCTTTCAGGGCCTGACCCGCTAACATGGATCCGCTCGTTCTTGTGTCTGCCATTTTGCTGGCCGTGGTCCAAGTAGACCCGCTGTGCTGGATGGGGCTTTCTCAAGGGGATGATTGTCCCCTTAGCTCAAAGAGACTTCCAGCATGCCAAATTCCCCCGCAGGATGCAGTGCAAGTAGCCCTGGCACCAGTGCTTTGGTGCAGGGGGAATTTAGTTCGGATTGGGCTGTTTATCATGACACATGAACGTTTGCTGCTCATCCTAAAAGCATTGTTGACACTGCTGCTTCCCCCTCCTTCCTTGTGTCGTCCATCTCCCTGTCAGGCTTGCAACATTTCTCTTCTCTGACACGCAACATTGCATCTTTGTTAACACCATTGCCACCCCCTCTTACGAAAGAGAGGCTGCTTTCCACCTACATATGGTTTTTATAAAGCCGAATGCCTCCCATCAGGCCATCAGCAAAATCAGAGAGAGATAATAATTCTCATTTCCTTACTCCTTGGAGTGTGCCTCTTGATTTTTTAAGAGGCCATAAGAACAGTCTTTACTAAGCTGTTGACGATGGTGACGGAAGGGGTGAGGGTGAGGAATGACGTTTAATAGGTCTGGTCTTGTGGCGACTTTTCAAGGGTACATAAGGGCTTCTTGAGAAGATTAGCTGGAGGCTAGTACACAATGACAGCCTCCCTTTTGTAAAGCTGATATAATGCAAGGGGTAGGAAAAGGCTGCTATTTTATCTGGGTTAATGGCTCAATCAAAGCCAGTGTCTGCAATTCCAGAAAACCACTGCCCTAGGACCCTGCTAATAGCTGAAGTCTACACATGGAAAGTACTCCCAGGTATGTGCACATAGACTGCAACCTTAAAACGCCACATCCTTTTTGTCTATGGGACAAACCACATGCTACATTAGGTGCATAGTTTAGCCCTGCCTAGTTTTCTTGTTAAATAGCTGTAGGAGAGCATTCACAACAAGTAGATGGAGAGAGCATATTTTAACCCTTTTCTGCTGCTCTGCTGATGACAGTTTTGTCCTCAAGCCATTTGCCTCATCGTACCTTTAACTGAGCTGTCTTGGATTGTCTCAAATGATTAAATGCTTATTAACTCCACAGTATCCCGTTTTTCCCCTCTCTTCTTCTTCTTCTTCTTGCCCCAGTGGAAAGATCAACAGATTGTGTCTAACAAGCTGACATTCAGGCTACATTAAGCACCAGTGATTGCTTGCATAACAGAATTGTCAATGATTTATAAACAGTGCAGACAGAGCACCCAGCAATGTCTTTTTCCCAACAATTGGTTACTCATTACTGTGTCGTTTCAGCAAGTTTTTTTTATCTTGCCTACAACGCTGGCCTTAAAGATAGTGCTGCCTCCCTTTTGCACATGTTGAGGGAATTTGGTTGCCTACAGCACATCGGAGTCAATCACGTTCTCCTGAAGAAGATAGATAGATAGATAGATAGATAGATAGATAGATAGATAGATAGA
>JAJKFI010000003.1:39076186-39109534 GCA_029204185.1 Lerista edwardsae | reverse complement strand
AGATAGATAGATAGATAGATAGATAGATAGATAGATAGATAGATAGATAGATAGATAGATAGATAGATAGATAGAAATTTATTGTCATTGTACTCAAAGCACGAGAACAACGAAATGAGGTGCTCTTCACATCATACAACTGGACAACACCAAATAACATATACAAATAACAGTTAAAACAAACAGTTAAAACAAAACCCTAAGCATACAACCAAGAGGTATACATTTGTTAAGACCACCAGATTCAAAACTCTGCATTTAGCCTGATCACAGCACTTGGGTAAAAACTATTTTTAAGCCTACTTGTCCTAGCTTTCAACACTCTGGTGTGTGCATGAGATGCTCCCTAGAAGAAATGCTTCCTTTGTTTGTATGCTACTTGCAAATGCTTTGAAGAGATCTCTAGGTTCCGATGGTAATCCGATAGACTGCCACCATTTCTCAGGCTCCGTTTGAGGCAATCCATGACCTGCCTTGGGAAAAAGGGAAGGGCTGGAGACCATCATCCCATTAAACCCATTAAAGTGACAGCAGAAGAGACAGCATCTCTTGTGAGAGCACATAGGCACATTTTTCTCTTCTTCTAATCATCCTACATTCCAGGGTCACCCCATAAAATTCGTTGGCAGTAGCTTCAGGCTAGACAAAAGAATTTCTTTAACAATGCATAATAAAATTATGCTAGTCATTGCGACATCATCATAATGTGATTATTAGATTAGATGACTTTAAATAGGCTTGGGCAGATTCATGGAGTGGAGTTATCATTAGGCACAAAAGCTAAATGGAACTTTGATGTCCATCTGTTCCTGAACACCAGATGCAGGGGACAAATGCAAGAGAGGACTTGATCTTCATGGAAGCTTCCAGAAATAGCTAATGGTCATTGTCAGACGAGATAAACATGGCCAGAGAGAGAGAGAGAGAGAGAGAGAGAGTTGGTCAGATGACCCAGAAGGGTTCTTCATAGGTTCTCCGCTGAGAACATGACTTGCTTTTAAGTATCTCTGAATGATTAGGAAGCAAATCCAGCTTCCAGGTAATTGTGTGATTTGTCTAAATATACCACTTTGTTGGAAAGTTTGCATACCTGGTAAATAAGCAGACTTCCAACTCCAGGTGAGACCTGGGAGACCACCACCACCACCGTGTTAAATAAAAGCAGTTAACATAAAACAAAACAAGAGTCAATCAGGCAGCCAACTAAAACTGCTATTTTACAGCTTGCTCCAAGAAAAGCGACCCCTTCCCTTAGCCCTCACTTGCTGAAGAATGGAATGCGAAAGTGATTAATCACTTTTGCATTCCATTGTTCAGCAACCCAGGGCAAAGGGGGGGTCACTTTACTCAAAGAGAACTGCAAAATAGTTCTAATAGTCTGACTCCCTAGAAAAGCAGTTTTTATAATGCGGATTGACATGTTTTCCCCCTTTACTTCTCCAGGGATCAGCAGGCTATACTACCTTCTTATCTACAGTGGCCATCAGTGTTGAATCTGTGAATCAAAAATAAGTATTTAAAAAGGTTGGACCTGTATTAAAAAGGCATGGAGGATTACAAAGGCATGGAGAATGATGGCCTGATCTCTAGGCACAGGCACAGACACTGAACCAAAATATAGACAGTTGTGTTTTTGAGGTATTCACTGGCCAATTTTATTTTTCTTCCAAAGCGTACAGATGTGCATGCACCGATACAGAATGTAAGCAAAGGGGACAGGAAGAATGTTATAACATCCCTGGTTGTTTAGGAAAGCAGCAAGCAAGCAAGAAAGGGAAAGCTTATGACTGTAATACGTGCCTTATCAACAGCTGTCTGGCTTTCTGCATTCCATGTCGTTGTGCTGAGCTGGCCTTCGGAAATGAGCCCAAAGGGCTGCCTGCTAGGTTTACATAAGGAAGGAAATAATCAATTTAGGACTGTTACTGAGTGAGCCCTTATCGTGGTCATTTCCTCACCATTGCTCACAAGCTAAATATTATATGTTCAGGAGCCATTTCAAAAGCTTCGCTGCTTGGCTCTCTGGCTTTTATTAAAGAAAATTACTTCAAGGACATGAAGCTTTTGCCGAGCTTGCAGGCTGAGTGGGGATCTCTGGCTGCCAAATGTGCCCTGCAGACCCACAAGCACGCCTTGGGGTGAGAATAGTTACTGGGAGGCAGATCCCTTTTTTTCTGTCTCAGGGTTTCTCACTTAAGGTTGGTTTAAGTGGCTCTGTGGTTTGCCTTTGTGCTGCAAGTAAACTTTCCTCTTCTATGTAAGACAATCCCCCATGAAAAGAGACTGTTATACTAAGGCTAGGACCAGAGCCTACTTAATTAAAATGAGTTACCAGCTGATCACTAAAAAACAGCCCTTGGCCAAGCCTCCTCCGATGGGAGCTCCGATGGGAGATTTGTTTAATCTTGGGGCAAATAGCAGCTTCAAGGGAGATTATTTCTGCAGAGATGACATTGGGGGGAGAAAGGGTTAGACATTCTCCTCCTTATCTGAGTCTCAATCTGACTTTCCCACCCCTACTAATGCTGGAAGGAGTAGGAACCTCCATGTGACCCAGAAGTGCATCTTTTGAGGTAGCCCTGAAAGAAACCATTCACTTTGAGCACACAAAGGTAAGAGGTGTAAGATTTTGAAACTTTTTCCCCATTTTAAAGGTATTTAAATGGTGACCACAATATCCACAGATTTTGCTATCTATTGGGGGTGGGTGGGTTCTAGAATGGTCAGAGCATACTGGAAAATATCCATACTTTTAAGTAAGCCCTAGTGCATTCAACTACTCCCATCACTTCCTGGCAAATAGAAGGGGAAGAAATGGAAGCAGAGACAGAGTTTATTTTCCTGGGCTCAAAGATCACCGCAGATGATCATTGCAGCCATGAAATTAAAAGACGTTTACTTCTTGGGAGGAAAGCTATGGTGAACCTAGACAATAAAAAGCTGAGACATCACCCAGTAGTAATGTATGGCTGTGAGACCTGGACCATAAGGAAGGCAGAGTGCCGAAGAATAGATGCCTTTGAATTATGGTGTTGGAGAAGACTCTTGAAAGTCCTCTGGACTGTAAGGAGATCAAATTGGTCAATCCTATAGGAAGTCAAGCCTGACTGCTCCCTGGAAGGACAAATCCTGAAACTGAAGCTCAAATATTTTGGTCACCTCATGAGAAGAGAGGATTCTTTAGAAAAGACCCTCATGCTGGGAAAGACTGAAGGCAAAAGGAGAAGGGGGCAGCAGAGGATGAGATGGTTAGAGAGTGACACCGAAGCGATGAACATGAAATTGGCGAAGTCCGGAAGCTAGTGAAGGACAGGGAGGCCTGACGTGCTGTGGTCCATGGGGTCGCGAAGAGTCGGACACAGTTTAGCGACTGAACAAGAACAACGATGTGCATTCCAATTGAAGTTTTTTTTTTGTTCTATGTCAGCAAGTATGCAGGAGATACAATAAGGAGTAAAAATATAGTGGGGAGAAAGTCCTAAAGTCCCCCACTCTATGGTTTCACTCTGTACTGCACTCTCCAGCTACTCCTTTTTAAAAATAAACCTATGGTGGCTGGAATCCTAACCTGGAGTTAGGCCAGCAAAGTTTGGCCTGCACAAGGGCCACCATAAAGCATGTTTGGACTACTCTCGGAGTCAGGGAGGAAGGCACACGTCTGTGTGCTGGCCTCCCTGAGTCCAAGAGTGGTCCAAACATACTTTATGGTGTCCCTTGTGCTAGCCAAACGTTGCCAACCTAACTGTGCTGGCCTAACTCTAGGATTGTGCTCTGTGCCACATTATGCTGTGCAACATCTAGTTTGGCCCTTAGATTCCCAAGCCACAAATGTGATGTTAAATCATTTTGCAGAGGGGGAAGTTTCCCCTCTCCAGAGTTTTTTTTTTAAATAAAGAAATGTCAAAACTCTGCAGATGTCTGGAGTCCAGTATAGACCCACTACTCTGTGGGTGGTTCCATTTTGGCTGCAGTCATCTTGGAGCACAAGACCCGAGTTGCCTGTTAGAGGGAGAGATATTTTGCCTTTTGTATTTAATTGTCAGATGCCATACATTACATCTAGAGGCTTTTATTACAGCTAATGTGCTATAATTGGGAAGATGGATATAACACACACCCTTCCACTCAAGCATTAGCTAAAAGATTCCAAAAGTCTGACAAGTTTGAATTCTACCACATTCACCTATGTACAGTGACCACAACAGATTTTCTATCTATGCCAAGGTTGATAAAAAGGGAGAAAAAAAAGACACCTTTAAACTACATAGTGTATTGTTAGAGCTGTTATGTTATTTTCATGCAAGAACTGTTGGCATCCTAATAGATTTTTAATAGGTTCCTCAGATCATCCGAATGGTTTTGAAGATGCCTACTAACATATTGTGAGAATTACACTAAGAGCGCAATCCTAACCTGGAGTTAGACCAGCAAAGTTTGGCTGGCACAAAGGCCACCGTAAAGTACGTTTGGACCAGTGGTAGTATCCAAAGCGGGAGGAACTGGAATGCTGGGTGGGACGTACAGTTGATTGGCAGCCTGTCCGTTCCGTTCCGCCGCCTGCCTGCTCGCTGTGCGGGCTGCCCCCAGTAGGCGCGCCCCACCGCTGCTCACCCAGGCACTTGGCGCTCCCTCCACCCGTCCTCCCCGGCGAGCAGGCGCCCCCTCCGAGGCCAGGGTAACCCGCGCGGCGGGCGGACAGGCGGCGGAACTGAACGGACGGGCAGCCAATCACACGTAAGTCCTGCCCAGTGTACCGGTTCCTCCCGCTTTAGATACCACCACTGGTTTGGACCACTCTCGGAATCAGAGAGGCCAGCACACAGATGTGTGCCATCCCCCCGTGACTCTGAGAGTGGTCCACATGAGCTGTAAGGTGGCCCTTATGCTGGCCAAACTTTGCTGGCCTAATTGTGCCGGCCTAACTCCAGTTTAGGATTGCACTCTAAAAATTATGTGGATTTATTTCAAAGATATTGGAGTAACCACCTCACGACCCAATCCTATTCATGAGATATGGCAGTGTTAGTCAACATACACTAGTGAAATGGCAGTCCCGTCAGTGTGGAATGCTTGTCAAGGATGCACCACAGATGCTGGCATAACAGTGGAAAAGCACTGTACTAAAGTAACTTGGATGTCACTCAAGGGTCAGCCCAAATATGGGCTCAGTCCTGAGCCTGGTACCACTGGCTCTGGCTGTCATAAATGTGTTGTAAAGCATGTTTATGGGTCTGGGAGAGCAAGGAGTGCTGATGCTGGGAGGACAGATGGCCGATGACTTGTGGGTGCCACCACATCTCTGCCAACTGCACTATTATCATGGGAATTCAGAATGGCTGGAAACAGCCCCCAAATTATGGGAGTATTGTGTGACAAGGGAAGGGTGTTTTGCCTCACACTAAGTGGAGCCGATCCACCTGCCCTGCAGGGCCATCAGCTGCCATAGGGAAAAAAATGCATATCCGACACAGCAGTTCTGCAAGAAAAACAAAGGTAGCTGGAACACATTAAATAAGATCAGTACACAATCGGGCAAGGATTTTTTAAAAATCACCAAGAGTATCTGTGTGTAGGTTGGAGACAGAAAGAAATACCATTCACATATGGTATTTATTAAGAAAAAACATTTGGAAGCAGGTGGAGATCGCTGTGTACCCAGCCCAACCTGCAGGCTTCTTGAGTGCTTTGAAAAGTTTTTGGGCAGAATTCCGTTTCTGGCATTCAGGTCTCTATTTTATTGTCTTAAACGGGATCTTAACTCTTTTGGGGAGCAATGCCTTGTATTTGCACAGATGCCCACAGCCAGTGGTGTTATTCACCCGGTACGCTGGGCGGGACTTATCTTTGAGTGGCAGTCCGCCCGTTGCGTCACGCCGCGTTCCACCGCTTTGGCGGGAAAGCGGTGGAACACAGTGTGACGCAACGGGCGGACTGCCGCTCAAAGGTAAGTCCCGCCCAGCGTACCGGGTGAATAAGGCCACTGCCCACAGCCTTTTCGGTTTGATGACCACCCCAAAAAGAGATTCTAAACGTCATAATTACATGACTCCTTATTGTGTATCACTCTGCTTTTGGCTCTTGGCAGTGTACAGAATTTGAAATCATTTTTCAAAAATTGGAAAAGGGTTACAAGAAAATCCTGGATTCTGATATATGTCTGCCAGTGTAAGTGTGACTGAGGGCGCAATTCTAAACTGAGTTAGGCAGGCATAAGATAAGCCAGCAAAGTTTGGCCAGCACAAGGGCCACCGTAAAGTATGTTTGGCCAACTCTCGGAGTCAGAGAGGCCAGCACATCGATGTGAGCCATCTTCCCTGACTCAGGGAGTAGTCCAAACATGCTTTTTGGTGGCCCTTGTGCTGGCCAAACTTTGCTGGCTTAGTTTATGCCGGCCTAAGTCCAGTTTAGGATTGCACTCTAAGAGCACTGCCTTGAAACAGCACAGGCCAGCAGGCCTGTATCGTATCCACCGCAACTTGGGCGCGGCCCGGAGCGTTCGTGTCCTTGTCCCAGGGTAGGCATCAGCTGTGCGTATGGGCTACTCAGATCTGTGCCCATTATATAGCAGCCTGCTATATGTCAGCCTGCCCCAATCTACAGTATATTTGATGTTCCTTAATTCTGGGTGAGTTCTGCATGGGTTCTGTCTGCTTTCCCCCTGCTCCTAGCTAGCCATCCTCGGCAACCACAAAGTGACATGCTCCATCATATGCACTGCTTCACTGCTGCCTACCATAAAGGGGTTTCAGGGGTCCAATCTGGTTGTTGCCCATGAAGGTAATGCAAAGCCTGGAAGTGACCTACGGTAGACATCAGCTTGCAAGATGGTTTTATTGCGACAGCCAGTGATGTCATTTAAACAGCCAACTTTCCTTGCAGCCTATTAAACAAGGGCGTAGCTTCTAGCTATTATGTTTTCAGCTTACCCAGGGAGAGAGGTGTAATTTCCACCACCAGCAGGAATCCAGTTCCTGGAGGAATAGAGGGCCCCTCACAATACATGTGCAAAAGCTTTTTACTGAATTGGCTCATAGTTCTGCAGCCATTAAAATGCAGACAATGCCTGTTTATGTGGAAATACATTCCTTTAGTAACACAAGTGACTTGTAGCTGCGAGACACTCTCGGTCATACACCTTCACTTTGACATACAAAGTGTTGGTAGAGATGGGCTTTCGCTGCATCTTTCAAATCTAATTACAATGTTTCCAGTGGTGTCATCTAAATGATTTAAGAACAGGTACTCACTTTTGATTGGCACATGTCGGGACCCGCCCACCAGAAGTGACGTCATAAGCCGGAAGTGATGTGAAATGACATGTGACATGGAAGTGACATGAAAAAAGCCCTTTTTGAGGCCTCAGATAATTTTAAACTGACCCAAACAGTTGCAACAGTATTCCACAGCACCCCCAGAACATGTTAAGGAGGCTTGGCATCATGTTAAAGTTACCCAACAGTTCCAAAACCCCAGAGCAGCTCATTTTTCAGTGGCAAGGCAAGGCAAGGCTCCGCTCATTGCCTGCCTGCCTGCCTGCCTGCCTCTGAGAACATGCAGGCAACTCAAACGTGCAGGAAATTTAAACGTTGCAGGGGGCAGAGTCGACGAGTGGGCGGGCGAATGGGCGGGGCCAGCCATAATCCTAGAAACCGGTACTCGTGTACCCCCGCGTACCCCCTGCATGACATCACTGAATGTTTCCCTACCTTTTCCCAGCGTTATAGCTTCATTTTTTATAGTGCTCATCCCCTACATGGAAAAATCTTTTGTTATGTATCACCTCTCGAGATACGCAGATATTAACACATTTGCAGCCAGCATATTTTCAAGGAATGAGACTGTGGTTCAGTGGTAGACAGAATGCAGAAAGTTCTAGGTTCAACCCCTGTGATCATGGGGCCACCAATGTTTCATTCCAATTGATTGATTCATCCTCCATGAATTTGTTGGACCCTCTTTCAGATACATCCAAGCTAGACTTGTGACATCCTTACGACTTGTGGCAGGGAATGCCATACATTAAAAATTGTTTGACATATTTTCTTTTGTCTCTTCTGAATCTATCAACAATTCATTAGTTTCATTAGAATCACAGCTTCTTGTTCCATTTTAAAGCTGGTTTCTCTAATTTTAAGTGAAGTTTCTTAAATACTGAACTGACACATGGCCCTGGGTTCAGCAGGGGTTGAATGTATTATTTCATGTTGTTAAAGACAATGCCTTGCCTCTTAAAGGCAGCAGAAATGCAACAGGGTCTTTTTCCTAAAGGGAGAGAGTGCACCTGCTGAATTTCTGCCTGTCATACACTTCTGAAAAGGCTCAGAGCACAATCTTAACCTGGAGTTAGGCCGGCACAGTTAGGCCAGCAAAGTTTGGCTAGCTCAAGGGACACCATAAAGCACATTTGGACCACTCTCGGAGTCAAGGATGGCTCACGTCTGTGTGCTGGCTTCTCTGGCTTTACGGCAGTGGTTCCCAAATTGTGGGTTGGGGCCCACCAGGGGAAACAAGCCAATTTCAGTTGGATTGTGAGACACCTAGAGCAGCCATATTGAAAATCTGAGAAGATGGGATCCTGGAAAGGGGGAAGTCTGTGTGGTTGTTTTGCTTGTGTTAAGATTGTAAATAGGCTCTTTTCTTTCTGATTCACTTTGGTATTGGAAAATGGCTGAGAAATAACCCAACTTATTGCTGCATTCTCAGGAAAGCAGCAGGCTCTGGTGTCACAATGATGGCACTTCGGGTCATGACATCACTTCCGGTGGGTCCCAGACAAATAGTCATTTTAAAAAGTGGGTCCTGGTGCTAAAAGGTTTGAGAACCACTGCTTTACAGTGTCCCTTGTGCCAGCCAAACTTTGCTGGCCTAGCTCCAGGTTATTATTGCCCCCTTAGAGCCACAGTCATGGACAAAGATGACAACCATAAATATGTGTGTGGTAGACTTTTTTTACTATTTTACTATTACAATTGCTGCTACTATTACTACTACTACTGCTACTGCTGCTCCTCCTACTCCTACTCCTAATATTGACAATACAACTGTAAGAAGAATACCAATTGTCATAGGAGCCAGGTTGCTATCCCAAAACAGCTGGAAAAGTGTTTGAATACCATTGGGATGAACACGAGTATTATCCATCCATTACAGAAGGCTGCTTTATTAGGAACAGCATATATATTATGATGATATTTGTAATGCAACAATAAAAAATAAAAAATAGCTGTCTATTCTAGGTCCTCAGGTAGGACGCAATAAGTGGATAATATATACAGAATCCAGTCAAAAACATGTCTGTGAAAATTGATCACAACCACAACCACAACCATCTTATTTATGGGCAGCACCAGTGCTTAGGGCAAGATCTCTAATGAACCGCAATATGGATGTCACAAACAATACGGCACAATTTGAAAACGTGTGCATATGGCTCCAGCAAATCAAATCAACCAAATTAAAAAAAATCATATCTACTTTTGCCTTTTTGTGTGTGTGTAAAGGTCTGAAAACTTTCTGGAGACCTGGGTCAAATTATTGCAAATGTCAAAAGACTTCATTAGTCAACCCTTTATTTTCAAACAGCAGTCATTACACTTCCTGATGGAAGCTGTCAATGAGTAAAATTGTGGCACTGAAAGAAAGAGGAGAACCCAAGCTGACGAGCAGGGTGAACAGATCGTGCTCCTCAGGAGCTGCAGGACGAAGCTTGGCAAATGACTCGTGAACTTGTAAAGCTCGTTGAGCAACAGGACAATAAAATAATTCCACTGTGCTAATTGGCTTTTTACTAAGCAGTTACATAAAGAGAAAGAGCCACTCTGGTAGTGGGGAGCTAGTTTTCAGCTGCGGTTACAGACACTGATGCAAAGTAATGGTACTTTTTGATGGCTATTAAATTGTTATGGTCTGTTTCCCTTGCAGCAAAGTTACTCTTTGACGCAAAGGGAGATTTGCCATGGACTGGTTATTGTTCTTGACAGATAATAATATTTTAAAGGCTATTGGAGACTAGGTTTGCCTTGTGATGAAAGGTCACATTGGGAAATAAATCATACTTGATTTTAAAATATTGATTCACTCATCCCACCTTTGCCAGTAATTCTTAACATTTCAGGAAATAGTGCAAATTAATGGAGGCTGCTTCACATTAGATGGCAAACAGAAATCACATTTTTTCCTCACAATGAGATGATCACGCTGCTTCTGCATGATTGGAAATGAAAAATGAGGGTCCCCAGCCAGCATCTGGGAGCCGAGCAGCTTCTGAAGCCTGGTTCTGGTCCCACTCTGGCCATGCACTTATCTCAAGGGACACAACAATCTCTAGTCTTAATCCCTGACCTGCAAGTTGTGACTGATCTGGTCAACATCATCAACAACCCACCAGTCCAGAGTAGGCAACACCTTCCCCACCCATCCATGAGGACAACTGAAGTGGTCGCCTCAGGCAGCAGATTGATGGGGAGTCACCCATCTCTGTCTGCTGACCTGCACCCATTGCTTTGCCTTCTCTTTCTATTCCCTGGATTGGAAGAGGGAGAGGAGAGGAGGGGAAGGGGAGGGGAAGAGAGCAATGATGAGTAGAACATTGGAGAGCGGGAGGAGCAGAATCTGGCACACCACCACCACCACCCAAACCCAACCACAACCAACAATCACCAACTACCACCACTACCGACATATTGGTTAGTCACAACCCAGTGTCTGTTTTTTTCTAAATATCAAGCCCTTCCCAAGGACCTAGAATATTAAGTTGAATATGTGCTGTTCCCAGCAGATCTGCTTTTTGTAGCTCATATGTGGTAATTTCATTATTGTTATTGTTATTAAAACAACACTACATAGCTAAATGACTAAGGACTAATCCTAACCTGTAGTTAGGCCGGCACAGTTAGTCCAACAAAGTTTGGCCACCACAAGGGACACTGTAAAGTATGTTTGGACCACTCTCGGAATCAGAGAAGCCAGCACACAGACACACTATTCTCCCTGACTCTGAAAGTGGTCCAAATGTGCTTTAGGGTGGCCCTTGTGGTGGCCAAACTTTGTTGGACTAACTGTGCCGGCCTAACTACAGGTTAGGATTACACTCTAAATAAATGTTTCCCTGATCCAAAAGACTCACTTTTTTTTTTTAAAAGCATGCAGAAGGGATACCAGCAATAGCTGCTGTAAAATACACCATGTTGGGGGTGGGGGAAAATGGACAATTGCTTTCTTCCTGCTGAACGTAAGAGGTCACTACTTTGAATGTGTGCCCAGTTAGGACAGGCAAAGGGGGGGGCAGACCTCAGGAAGACATTGGCTAGCCCTGCACCCAGCTCTGCAGTTGGCAACCAGCTAACCTCCAATTGTTTGACAGGGGCCAGCCCTCACCAAATGGCTTCTGCAACAACTCATCCTCCAGACTGTGCTGCAAACCAGTTTTGGCTGGTGCCATTTTCCTTGCCTTGCCTATTGTAGGGCAAGATATGGGGCAAAGATGCGCCTGCACCACATTCTTGAATAACGTGTGGCCTATTTCCCTGAAAAGCGTATTTGCCATCGCTGTAGTTTCCAGGAGCTGTGCACAAACATCAACGACCTCTGGCTGTAGGATGGATGTTCGTTGTTCCATAGTATTCTAAAGGCTGTTTTCATTTAACCTCCTGGTTCCCACATCACTCACTTTAATAGCCCAATCCTTAATACCCCCTCATTTATCAACTGATCATCTGTGACACCAACAGGCATGTCTCTCAACTTTGGATGGTCAAAGAAAGCATTTTTTTTTTTTACTGTAATGTGACTCAGGGCACAATCCTAACCAGGAGTTAGGCCGGCACAGTTTGGCCGGCACAAGGGACACTTGATTCCACGAGTGGTCCAAATGTGCCTAACTCCAGGTTAGCTCTGAACAATTAAGAAATATCATGGCAAAAGAATTGTCAGTTAGAATACCTTCTCCCTATACCAAAACATCTGGATCCCCGCCCCAGGTTACTTTATATGTATTTTGTATTTTGTGCTGCATCAACATACGTGTTGGTCCAAAATTCCTTCAGCGCTGATGTGAAAGCACAGCAGGTCATAGGACTGAATTGTTTGCTAACGTAATAATTTCATTTCTAAAATGTGAGAAACCAGGAGAAAATGTTGACGTATTGTAACTTCAGAAATGAAACATCCCGGAGCAGTTGCATATTTTGTACGCTATAGTTAAATGTGTGTAAGCTTCTGTAGTATAAGACTTGAATAAATCTATGTCTGTTCTTTAATTGAAATGGACATGGATTTTTAAGCCACTAGAAAACGCAGTAATCGGAAAGTTGTGGCTCTCATTAAACATATTCCCAGGAGGTGGGTGTGGGTGTATCTGGTTAATGTCCAATGTAGCAATTAGAAAAGGCTAACTTATGATGTGGAAAGGGAAGTAATACAACTAAGATAACAGCAATAAAGTACGCAGCTGCTGAAGGGTGATACATGTGGAACATTTTTGCAGAAAATTGATTTTAAAATAGGAGACTATTTGCCTGTGCATACACATATTGTGATATATTTACATCACTACATACTCATGTACAAACTCATACTACATAGTCTCGAGTGGACACAGAAGAAAGTAATAAACCTCGAATTTGTACAGTCCATCTAAGCAGAGAAGTCTGCTTAAATTATCTTCCACTAGAAAGGAAAGCCTCAGTGATAACACACACCTGCATGCACGTACGCATACATATGCACACTTAAATTGACAGTAAAACATTTCCTGCGAAAGAAAGCTTTCAACATATGGCTTTTGAAGTCATAATTCCGATGAGTTTCTAATGAGCTTTCATCAATAGTAAGATGGATAGATGCATTAAACTTTTCAACGTTTTACTTGGCCAGGTAGGATTGGGCTGTAAAGGGGCACTTGTTATCTGCAGTTTCCACACATGCTTGGATTAAAGTAATAAAAAGATGGGCAGGCCGATCCTAAACTGCACAGGAACAGGCAGGACAGAGAGGCAGCCCCATATTCAGTGCAGGGCTGGGGCTGGTTGCAGCCCAAACCAGAGTAAGGGGAATTATTTCCCTTACCCAATGTCATGCCAAAGCCACCCCAATAGGGCTATTTGAGTTTGTGCCAATGAAATTGCTGACACAATTTCAAGTGCCCTGTGAAAGGTCGACACAGCCGGTTATGGGGGTTTGGATCTGGCCTAGGTCGCCTAGGCCACCCCCCCAAGCCTGGTCCACCCATGGGCCTGTCCTCCCCCTGACTTCCAACCTCCTCAATTCCACCCTCTCCTCACACTCCCCAACCCCCACGCTGGCCTCCCTAGGCCTGCTGAAATGTATCGGCACAGGTCCAGGAAGCCGAGTGAGGAGGCCAGTGTGAGTACTTGCAACATCCTCCCCAGCGGTGTCATGCTACCGGTACGCTGGGCAGGAGGAACGGGTGAGCGGCAGCCCGCCCCTTGCGTCACGCTCCGTTTCGCCGTCTTCCCCGCCCCCACGGCGAAATGGAGCGTGACACAAGGGGCGGGCTGCCGCTCACCCGTTCCTCCCACCCAGCGTACCGGTAGCATAACACCGCTGATCCTCCCCGACTATAGAGTAATAATAATAATAATAATAATAATAATAATAATAATACATTTATTTATATACCGCCTTTCTTAATATCACTAGATTTCTAATGATTGAACTCAAGGCGGTTTACATAGGCAGACTTTCTCACAAACCCGAAGGTTTTTACAATTTACAGAATGTTCTATCTTCCAAGAACAACACTCCTACAGATCTTTCTTTCTGGATTTAGCCTTCTTTCTTTAGCCACCCGTCTGTCGTCTGCTGGCTGATGAGGCTTCCCTGCTGCCACCAGAGATGCAGCTGATTTCAGCACACTCCTCCTCCCACGAGGCAGCTGAAACTCAGCTTTTAATCAGCCGCAGTTTCCAAGGTCTGCTGCTCGCAGAGACTTCCGGCAGTCCCGAGCTCACGACCTTGAGATCTTCAGGTGTTATCTTCGGGCAAACGGAGGCATTAACCCTCTCGGCTAAATCTTCTGCCCACAAACATAGGCACAAACATGTCTTACAGCACATTAGCAACACTTCCTGGCTGGGACGTGCACCGACCAATAGAGCACTCTGGATTGTTCTCTCAGAATCATTTGGCCCATTAACTGGGGTACCCTTTTAGTCAGTCAAATTTTAAATCAGTCTAACCATTAGTTGAATTCATATTACAGGTCTTAGTTGAAATGGTCTAAATCAGTGGTTCTCAAACCTTTTAGCACCAAGACCCATTTTTTAGAATGCCAATCTGTCTGGGACTCACCAGAAGTGATGTCATGGCCGGAAGTGCCATCATTATGACACCAGAGCCTGCTGCTTTGCTGAGAATGCAGCAATAAGTTGGGTTATTTCTCAGCCATTTTCCAATAGCAAAGTGAATCAGAAAGCAAAAAAAAAAAAAAAAAAGGCTATTTACAACCTTGACACAAGCAAAGCAACTACACAGCCCTCCTCCTTTCCAGCATCCCATCTTCTCATATTTTCAATACGGCTGCTCTACTGTAGGTGCTTCATGACCCACCTGAAATTGGCTCATGACCCACTAGTGGGCCCAGACCCACAGTTTAAGAACTGGTCTAGATTGGTCCTATTGGTCCTATTTCCTATTGCCGTTTTGTGTCTTCTTATAAACCCAGTTATATTTATCAGTTCCCTCTTTTAAGCATAATTTTTAAAACTAATTTTTGGAAAAAATGTTTTGCTTGATTTGAATTGTCCACTGCACACAATTATCGTAAGGATGACCCAGGAGAGTGTGCAAGATGTGCAGTAAGCCAGACTCAACATTCCTGCTAATTGTAAAGATAACTTCCTAAAGCTCTCAAATGGAAGGAAGTTCCAAAACAAAGCAATGTCAAGCAGACACATGCCCCACTGCAAAGCACTCAATCCCAGCCTATGGAAAAATGGTGAAAGACAAGTCTAACAACAGGCAGCATGGGAGCAGACAGCGAGTGTGAAAACAGCAGCTGAAGGTACATGTTCACACTTGAAGGAAAGGAAACTGAAGTTACAAAAGTCACAGGAGAACTTGAGATGAAATCATCGCATTGCTAATATGGTGTTTGGTCGGCTCTCTCAAGATGTGCACAGGTTGCTACATGCTCCGTGCTGCAATATAAGGAATTGTGCTAAAGTAGCACTTGCCAGGAAGCCGCCAAGAATAACAAGCTTCCAAGGAAGATGTCATGTACAAAGAGATCCCTCTATTATCACGTAGGAATAGACTACAGCAGGATTAAACGGAACAAAGGAGAACGTTTTAAAAAGGTAATTTTACAGCAATGCAAATTCTGAGTAGGTCGTCTTCCCCCTCCACGTTCCACATTCTTGATCAGAACAACACAGACACCAAGAAAACATTGCAGGGTCAACTGGGCCAACGAGCAAAAGGAGCAAGACATACGATACCATATATGGGCATCAGAGATTGCAGATGTTGTCTTATGTAACAACTTTGCAGTCTACCGTTAAACAGGACAGACAACAAATTACACAGAAGAGAAGATGATTAAACAGTCCACAGCTTTTGACAAGATGCCTGCAAGGTTTACGTATCAAGTAGGGTTGCCAATTTTCAGTGGTGTACCTAGTGTTGGGGCAGATAGCTCCCACTCTTCACCTATGGCTGCTCAAAGCTATGGATTGCTTGGAGATCCTTGGGGTATTCCAATGCAACAATGGCCACACCAGTGCAGTAGCCTCTCTGTGCAGAATTGTTGCCAGTGCAGCAGCTGGAAGGACAAGTGCTCCCAATAACATGGTCCAGAGTGGCTGTGGGCGGATTTCTGCTGGTTGAGGGATGGGGATTGGAGCAGATCAGGGCAGGGATTGGAGTGAGATGGGGCGGGTCACAGTGGCACCAGCATCTGCCATATCCTGAGTCCCCAATTCAGGTCAGACCGCCACCAGCAGCCTTCTCAGAGCTAAGTCAGCAAAAGAGCTGGCATCGCACTGAAGAGTTCCATTGTTGTTGTTCAGTCGCTAAGTCATGTCCTACTCTTCGCGACCCCATGGACCACAGCACGCCAGGCCTCCCTGTCTTCCACTAGCTTCCGGAGTTCACCCAATTTCATGTTCATCACTTTGGTGACACTATCTAACCATCTCATCCTCTGCCACCCCCTTCTCCTTTTGCCTTCAATCTTTCCAGCATGAGGGTCTTTTCTAAAGAGTCCTCTTTTCTCATGAGGTGGCCAAAGTATTGGAGCTTCAGCTTCAGGATTTGTCCTTCCAGGGAGCAATCAGGCTTGACTTCCTGTAGGACTGACCAATTGGATCTCCTTGCAGTCCAGGAGAAGAGTTCCATAGGGGACCCTTTGGTAGCAACAAAGAGGTAGGTTTCTTCCCTGTCTCCCTTTACCCCTTTTGTTGCCCATTGGCTGTCTGCAGTCCAGTGGTCCTGCATTCCTCACACTGACTCCAAATATGATTGGGCTGTAAAAATTGTTTTGTTTCCTAAAAAGTTGGGCCCAAATAAATGGGCTGCTGATTTTTAGAAATAATCCAACTTTAAGTCCATTTATTAAACAATAATAAGCATGTAAGCATCATTTTAGAAGATGCATCCTCTTCTGTGTGTGAGAGAAGGTGGAATAACTTTTCTAAGATGACCCTTGATGCGACAATAGTATAAAACAATATCCCCACAAAAGAAGCAGTTTTTTTTCTTTTTAGAACAATTGGTTTTTCTCATATGCAAACATCTGCATATTTAAACAAACAAGTAATCAACTACAGGTGCAATCCTCAACTGGAGTTAGGCCAGCTTAGTTACGCCAGCAAAGTTTGGCCGGCACAAAGGACACCATAAAGTATGTTTGGACCACTCTCAGAGTCAGAGACGTGCGCCATCCTCCCTGACTCCGAGAGTGGTCCAGATGGCCTTTACGGTGGCCGTTGTGCTGGCCAAACTTTGCTGGCCTAACTGTGCCGGCCTAACTCCAGGTTAGGATTGTGCTCTACATCTCATGCAACTAAATCAACCAGCTTTTCTTTCATTGAGCCACTGTCTTAACCAGTGTGGAGTCAATAGACTGAGGTGGAATTCGGTGAATTTAGCTGCAATGAATTCATTGGCACTTTCTGTTTGGAAATATTTTTGCTTTTGGAACTTAAGTGCTTCCTTTCCAAAGGGTGTTCAAAGCTTATTTGTCAATATTTATTCCTGGCTGGAAACGTGTCATTCACAGTCCCAGAAAAACAACCAGTTTATTTTTTCTTTTTATTGTTCAGTTATGGCTATGCAGTGGCTTGGTCTAAAGCATAAAAATCAGGAAATTAAACGTTATGGTTCATGAAGAAAGCTAACCTAGTCCTCTTAGACTGACTTCTCTCTCTCTCTCTCTCTCTCTCTCCGCAGTGCAGTTACTTAATGGGTGCTGTAATGTTTAATTTTCTTACTTTGGCAATTTTATAGTCTCGGCTACCGCTGCATTAATATGTTTTCCAATCCTTAATTTCCTTGAGAGAATTAGACACAGATCTGCTCAAGCATGGTGAGCTAACTCCAGCCCAAAGTGTGCATAACACTAAGAGTGAACACAACATTCCACTACTTAAAGAGTCAGGCCTGGTCAACCCAAGTGGTAATAAATTGTAGAGTGGATTGTACCACCACAGACTGCAGCCGTGTGGGTCACATTTTTGGGAATATTCTCCCATCTTAGAAACTCCATGTACCTAAAAAAAACCAACCATCCAGGTTCTGACACAGCTGACTTCCAACACATGTTTCTACTTGTGGAGGAATTTTTCTATAATGTAGAGGGGGATTAAAAAATGTAGCCCCCCCATTTGCATTCTGAAGTGGCACAGTCCATTCTAACACCACAAAACTTTACTATCTCTTTCCCACCTCACTTTTCCACATGTGTAGGCGTGACCTCCACTTGCGTTTTCTAGTATTGGTCTGTCCACCTATTGATGACCAAGCTGCATGTGACGTTAAGCTCACCATTACTGGAAGGTGGATAGATTCTGCAGGAAATTGCACAGGGAGAAAGTGTCAACCTACTTCTAGCCTGCTGAATTTTGACTAAAAAAAGGATATTTCTGGTCCACTTTATGTTAAGCTTGTCAGGTAATGACCAATTTAATGTTATGTGTAGTTTGGCCTTCAGCAAATGACTAGCAGCCCAATTCAAAACTGCCTCATCGCTGCATCCAGCACTAGCCAGACAGCTGTTGAGGTCTCCCCAGGAGAAGGGGACATTCGTCCCCTTTCCCTGGGAAATCCCTGCTGCCCGCAATAGGGCTTCTCGATTCAAGCAGCCCCGCGTTGGGTTGCCCGGGCCTCTGCCGAGGAAAAGATCCAGTGAGATATGAGCCACTTTTCATGTTTGGCTATCCTGGAAACCCGGGAATATTTACTTTCATGATTCCTGGCTTCCACTGTATGTGTAGGAAATATAAAAGCCTCATTGAAGTCTGAGGCCTTCAAATAAGAACTGGGCCTTTTCTGTATTCCACAGAGCCCTGTGCTTCATTCGCCTTTATGAGATTCTCCCCCCCCCTTCAGAGGGAGAGAGCCGATGGAAAACTGACCAGCTATTGTGCCCTGTGTCCCTAGAGAATGCTTGTCCCGTGGAGTTCTCAGAGGGGGCAGATCCCTAAGTTTTTCAAGTGCCTGAAAGCCTGTGTAAAGTGGCTCCTCACCCTTGGCTTCAGAGTCATTCATGGCCAAAAGAGCAGAGCGGAGGAGATGCCTCCATAAACGGCTCTGAAGATGAGGCGGAGGGGTGCTTTACATGGACGTTAAGGCACCTGGAAAACTAATACTTTGCTCCCCTCTGGGAACGCCATTGTACTTGCCAGCCCCTGGAAGGATACCCGAGTGATAATTGAAAATATATCACTTTCCATCCCTAATCCCCAAATATTTGATACGTACAGTATATTGGATACCTGATATTATTATTTGATTGCTATCTAGGGCAGGGGTCCTCAAACCTTTTAAACAGGGGGCCAGTTCATTGTCCCTCAGACTGTTGGGGGGGCCGGATTATTGTTTGAAAAAAATATGAACAAATTCCTATGCACACTGCACATATCTCATTTCTAGTACAAACCCTCCCCCCCCGCTATGGAGTCTACTTTCTGGGCCACACCACTGTGCCTCCTTCATAGCTGCCCACAAGTTCTCATCATGAACAGCAGCAATGGGACCACAGGCATCATTTCACCCTGCTCCACCACTAGCTTGTCCAAGCTGCCCCAGAAGTTTTTAAAAATACAGAGATCAATGGTAGGGGAACAAAACTGGGGAGAGGGCAACAGTGGAGCAAACCATGGGGAGAAGACAACACTTGGGGAAGGGCAGAGAAGAGGGGGAGAGGAAAAGAGAAGGCACTCACCGGAGGAGGGAAGCCAGCAAAGAAGGTGTGCGGGGTGAGGAAGGGGGTGGGGTGGGGGGGCGACAGGGCTTCCACGGGGGGAGGGAGGCTCTCCACGTAGCAGGGTGGGGGAAGCGTGTCAGCCACCACCTGGGAGAGATGGGAGGGAACAGGACAGCTGACGGGGGAAGGGGCAGGAGCGAGCAAGGCCTTAGAAAACAGGCACTCGCCGGAGGAAGGAAGCCAGCAAAGGAGGCGTGCGGGATTGCGGAGGGGTGGAAGGGCGAGGGGAATTCCACAGGGGGTTCTGGGCCCTGGAGGCTCTCCGCATAACAGGGCGGGGGAAGCGTGTCGGCCGGCTGTAGTAAGTGCCTGCGGCCGATACACTTCCCCCGCCCTCTACGCAGAGACGACCCAGCGACTCCTGCAGTTACGGCGGCAGCTGCTCCATCCCCCAGCTCCCGGTGCCACCGCCACCACCAGCGCCGCTGCCTCACGGCCAAAGAGGACACTGCATTATTGCGGAAGCAGAGAAGCAAAGAGGTCGCGAGCCTCACATGTACATCACGACGAACCACTTGGCCGCGTGGGAAGGAAGAGGAGCGTTTCAAGTGGCTGGCTCCGCCCCTGCCATTGGATAAGGGAGGAGGAGGAGGAGGGCTGCTGGGGTGCTGAATTGTGGTGGGAAAGAAAGTGGGCTGGCTCTTCTTGCTCTCTCGCCGTGACTGGGGCACTTCCTGTGGCGGATTCTGCTCTCTGTGGCAGAGCATAAAGCATGCTTCCTTTTTCTCCACGGTTTTTCCCCCCCCAGAGTCTAGGGCCTCATGCGGGCCGGGTAAATGACCTTGGGGGGCCGGATCTGGCCCGCGGGCCATAGTTTGAGGACCCCTGATCTAGGGTATAAGCTGGTGTCAGGCTGACACAATTAGGCCAGCAAAGTTTGGCTGGCACAAGGGCCACTCTCGGAGTCAGAGAGGCCAGCGCACAGACGTGTGCCATCCTCCCTGACTCTGAGATTGATCCAAGCACGCTTTACAGTGGCCCTTGTTGTTGCCAAACTTTGCTGGCCTAACTGTTCCGGCCTAACTTCAGGTTAGGATTGTGCATTAGCTAATCATTAGCGTTGGACAGTACTTTGCTGGTTGACATGCAATGGTAATATTTGCCAGGATGGTTGGCATGCAGAAGCATTTGGTGTTTGGCTATATTTGGTAATTGGCATACAAATGTTGTTTAGTATTTTGGTTTATGCGAGAACAGCTTAATTAGCCGCCATCTAAAATTTGTTTCACCGGAAATCTTCTTTTCCCCGCCCCCCCCCGCAAAATCTTATTCCCAAATGTGTTAATTTGTAAAAAGACTTCCATCTTCCATGTCTGCACTTTTTCAGAAAGGATTAGTTAAGTTCTGTGGGTTTCACTGGGAATTCTCAATTCACTGAAGATTTCTGACCTCACTAGCAAAACAAGGAGAAAAAAAAAAGGATTTCCCCAGGGAAAAATGTACCAGCCCACTGCAATCTCTCGGTGGAGCAGAGGGACTGGTACGCAATGATACAAGGAGGAACTGTGCTGTCAGCAACAGGAAGTGGGTGAAAAATGAGCAATGCGGCTGGAGAGTCAAATGCAGAGCAGATGGCTCTAATTGTGAGTCACATTGTGACAACCGACAAGAACAAAATCTGCTCTCTTGACACTTAATAGATACCAAAAATACCAGAAAATGCATTCCAGGCCTTCTTGAAGACTTTCCTATCAGGGGGAGTGCAGACTTCCCTTGTTTCCATCACGGAGCAGTCCATAAAACTAGCATTGATAAGCTTCCCCTGGCAGCCAAACATTCTAATAGATAAGTTATTTATGTCCATAAAGGCACCGAAGAAATAAGAGGCAAGAGGTGTAAGGGGGACCGAGATGCACAGCGGCTCCACTTGATTTAGAGACTGATCCGTTCAATGGCAGGCTAGTTTAGGATAAGAAGGGGAAGCTCGCATCATGCTTCATGAACCCTGATGGATGGAGAGGCTCTCCTTATTTGTTTGGAATGCATTAAACAGCATCAGCTTGATGTATTTCATTTATTGCCGGATGCAGGACTGTGGATTTATGTGTGTGGGTTTTTAAATGGAAAGCCAATAAATCAAGACCAGGAACCACCGAACAGTTTGTAGCTAATTTTTAACAGCACCAGACATATATTGGGACAAATTCTTCCCTTGTGTAAATCCATGTCCACAGGTTCTTATCTCCCAGATATCCCTGGCCAGGACTTCCAAGGGGTTCCCTTGTTGTTTTCTTTGACAGATCAGTTCACTCCCCAAGTCAACTGTCTCCAGGCAGCATTCCTCAGAGCCTCACCGGAACAAATTCAGTTCTGGGTTTGGTCACTGCGATGATCCTGGCCTGCTTGACATTTCACAGGGCGCCAAGCACATTTTGGGAGCCAGTAGAGCAAAGCAACCATTCCGGAATGGTATGTGTGCAGGTTTAATTTCCTGTGTCTGACTCCTGTCTGCCAGACACAACAAGCACATGTACCTTTTTCTCTGGGCTGGTTCACATGATCAACATTAACTATGGCTATTCTTTTTCAAAGATGTCTATACCACCTTTCACCAAATAGCCTCGAGGCAGTTTACAACAGATTAAGGGTGCAGTCCTAACCTGGAGTTAGGCCAGCACAGTTAGGCCGGCACAAGGGCCACCATAAAGAGCATTTGGACCACTCTCGGAGTCAGGAAGGATGGCGCATGTCTGAGTGCTAGCCTCTCTGATTCCAAGAGTGGTCCAAACATACTGTGGTCCAGTGGCCCAGGTTAGGATTGCGTCCTAAAACAACACATTATAAATCAGTAAAAAACCTATAATACAAATAAGACACTGTGAAAACAACTACCACCAACTACCACCAAGGGATATGCTGAAACAACCTCTTGAAGACTGGGGGAGAAGGTTCACTGGAGTTCTTGCAAGAGCAAGTTCCAAAGTCTGGGGGGGCCATCACAGTGGAGGCCCTGGCAGTTGAGCCTCAGAAAGTGATGGCACAAGGAGTAGTCCCCCCCCCCCGCCAACAGATCTCAATGGTTAGGTAGAGTAATGGGTGGCTGTGTAGTTAAGATTGGAAATGTGACCTTAAATCTAACAAGCCCACATTCCCTCCTCCTTGGTTCTGTTGCACAGCCATGGTATCTACATCCCAAGTTCTTTAAACTATGCTTTTGTGGGTTGTGCAGATTCAGGAACAGTGGTGTAACTCTGGCCTAGACACCAGAATATGAAGCCAAATTTATGGTTTGGAAGCCAGAATCAAATCTCAGTTCCTAGCTTCACATTAGGTGTGGTCTCAAGGCACCAAGATTTCTGCCTACATAAGCATAAGGAGGAAGAAGAGGGGAAAAGGCAGAACATGGGCTCAGGTTGCATTCACAACTAGGTAAATCATGGTTAATTTAATTGTGTGGACTGTCTGATTGTATCTAAATGACAAACTTAATCTCTAGGCAACAAAATTTCATTTGTGGTCCAATCAAATATCTATAAATACTATGTTTATATAGTATACATGTTCTTCTATAGTACAGTATATGTGTTCTTCCTAATCGTCTGTTGAGAAGACTGTTGTAGCACTATTCTTCCCCAAACACTTGCCCCAAACACTTGCCCTTGTGCCGGGGAAGTTCCAGTCTCCCTCAATACTGTGATGGATACTGTGCTCCTTCAATAGTGTTTCAGTGCAGTATTGGATTGTGCCCACGGTTTGGTGATCTCTCAGGCTTGAAGTCTCAGGCTTGAAGTCTATGAAGTCTATCAAAGATTGTAAGGCTTGGAACAGGCAGAACAATTCTAAAGATGTTTTAGATCAAATTGATACATTAATTAGAAATAAGTCATCAGGCCCAGATGGCATCCACCCAAGAGTTATCAAGGAACTAAAGGATGAAGTTGCCGATCTCTTAACTAGAGTATGCAACTTGTCCCTTAAAACAGCCACGGTGCCAGAGGATTGGAGGATAGCCAATGTCACACCAATTTTTTAAAAAGGGAGGAGGGGAGACCCTGGAAACTACATGCCGGTCAGTCTAACGTCTGTTCCGGGTAAGATGGTGGAAAGCCGCATCAAAGATAAAATCCTAAAACATGTGAGGAACAAGTACTGCTGAAGGAAAGTCAGCATGGCTTCTGTAAGGGTAAGTCTTGCCTCATGAACCTTTTAGAATTCTTTGAAAAGGTCAACAGGCATGTGGATGTCGGAAAACCTGTGGATATCATATATCTGGACTTTCAGAAAGCGTTTGACACAGCCCCCCACCAAAGGCTGCTGAGGAAACTTCACAGTTAGGGAATAAGAGGGCAGGTCTTCTTATGGATTCAAAATTGGTTGAGGGCCACAAAACAGAAAGTGGGGGTCAATGGGCAATTTTCACAATGGAGAGAGGTGAAAAGTGGAGTGCCCCAGGGATCTGTCTTGGGACCTGTGCTTTTCAACCTGTTTATAAATGACCTGGAGACAGGGACAAACAGCGAGGTGGCCCAGTTTGCGGATGACACAAAACTTTTCTGGGTGGTGAAAACCAGAAGGGCTTGTGAAGAGCTCCAGAAGGATCTCTCCAAGTTGGGGGAATGGGCAGCAAAATGGCAGATGCGTTTCAAGGTAGACAAATGTAAAGTGATGCACATTGGGGCAAAAAAATCAAAACTTTACCTATAGGCTAATGGGTCCTGAGCTGTCTGTGACAACTCAGGAGAGAGATCTTGGGGTGCTGGTGGACAACTTAATGAAGGTGTCACCCCAGTGTGCAGCAGCAATTAAGAAGGCCAATTCCATGCTTGGGGTCATTAAAAAAGGGGTTGAGAATAAAACAGCCAAAATTATTATACCATTGTACAAATCAATGGTAAGGCCACATGCAGAGTATTGCGTACAGTTCTGGCCACCACATCTCAAAAAGGACATAGTGGAGCTGGAAAAGGTGCAGAAGAGAATGACAAAAATGATTACGGGGCTGGGGCACCTCCCTTATGAAGAAAGACTGCAGCGTTTGGGGCTCTTCAGCCTAGAAAAAAGGCGCCTGAGGGGGGACATGATTGAGACATACAAAATAATGCACGGAAGGGATAGAGTCGATAGAGGGATGTTCTTTTCCCTCTCTCAAAATACCAGAACCAGGAGACATCTGCTGAAATTGAGTGTTGGGAGAGTTAAAACAGATAAAAGGGAATACCTTTTTACCCAGCGGGTAATTAAGCTATGGAACTCCTTGCCACAGGAGGTGGTGATGGCATCTGGCCTAGATGCCTTTAAAAGGGGATTGGACAGATTTCTGGAGGAAAAGTCCATCGTTGGCTATAGGCCATGATGGGTGGTGCAACCTCCTTACATTAATAGTAGGCTACTTCAAAATACCAGGTGCAAGGGAGTGGCAACAGGATGCAAGCATCTTGTTTTCTACTGAGCTCCCTTAGGCACCTGGTGGGCCACTGTGAGATACAGGAAGCTGGCCTAGATGGGCCTTTGGCCTGATCCAGCAGGGCTATTCTTACATTCTTATTTATTCAGCTATCTTTCCAGGGATTGGTATAGAAAAATTGGGGTTGCCTAGTGGCACCCTCAGGTTGGAACCAGGTTGATGACGACCAAGGAGGAAGCAGTGGTGCTCTTGTCTCCTTCAGGGTGAGTGCCTACACTAAAAGGAGAAGGTTATATATAGCTAGGATCTGCTGCGTGTTGGTTGCTGTAAGTTAAGCAATAAAAGTTGCCCATGATACAGGAAGCTGGTCTTTTGGCCTGACTCAGCGGGTGTGTGTGTGTGTGTGTCTTCTTATGTTCTCATCTCATGTGATTTATGAGGGGGTGCCTGGGTGTACCAGGTCAATAACTATTAGTAGAGATGATGACTTTGATATGACGATACCCACAACCTTTAATGTGAGACTACCAAAAATTCGTATTGCTATTTAAATTATTTCCTACATTACATGGTAATTGAGATGAAAGTTGAGGAAGGCGGTTGTGGCAGGAGAGAGAAGATTGTGTATATTTTTGTATCAAGAACTAGATATATACTACCATAATTCTGAGGCTAAAAGCTGTTGACAGATTCCTTGTACAAATAGCCTTGTTAGTGAAAGGATAACCAACTGTGAAAGTCATCGTATACCATGAAAACAGTCATTTGCGGAAAGCATCAGGGAGAAGCTTTGCTGCCCTCATGGAACTTTATGACTGATTCCTCAATGTTCGCAAAGGTTAAAGCTGGTGATAATCAAGAAAGCAAATGCTTCATGCAAGGGTAAACCCTCTAATTATGTTTGTGTTGATCAGCTGCCAGAAACCCATTTCAGGATGTCCGCAGTCATGCCTCTGATCTCACTATTCCTTTCTAGGTTATTGCGCAAGTGTGTGGTATGTTTTTGTGGTGGTGGAGAAAGTTAGAAAGCAGAGCTGTGAAAAACACCCAGAAAAGAGACCCATGTTGTATTTTTCATTGCTTGCCTTGGATGGACGCCTGTAGAACATTGCATAACATATGAAAACACACTCTGGTCCATTCATGAATTTTAAATTTGCGCTCCTGGGCATGTACGTAGATATGACATTTATAGAAAGAATGAAAAATATATGGCCGTTTGTAAAAATGTATATCCTGTAAAAGGACGTAGTTCAAATGGGTGTGCCGTATTCACTGGTGATGATCCTGGACTGAGCTGAAAGCAAAGAAGATCCTTTTCTTTAAAATTTTCATTAGTTGCAAGCAGCTTTTCCCATTTGGCAATTTTGCAGGGGATGGGGCACCTATGAAATATGCAAAAGTGCTCATCCATTCATGATGAAGGCAAGACGTATAGCAGGGGTGTAGCTAAAAAAGTGCAGGGGATGCAATTAAAGTGCAAAAAGTGCAACTGCACTGGGCAACAAGTTGAGCTTGCCATTAGTGGCCAAAATTGTGATAACCTTGGTTTGTACCACTCTGAGAGTCACAGAAATGATCATCTGACCAAAGGTGAAACAGGATGATTTTTTTAGACTTGTAAATGCTGTTGAGAATAGTGCTTGCAGTTGAATGTTTGTATGAAGTTCATTATCAGCCGAGAGCATTCTGGCTAGGATTTACAAGCCTAGGAAGATTTTGAACTCCATGTAAAGAAACAATTTGCCTAAAGAACAGTCTCTGGCTCAATATACCCTGGGACTTTCTGACAATAAATATTCTGCTGTACCTTTGGGATTTTACCTCTTTAGTGTTTCCCCAGGACACCTCTATGCACTGCTTGTTGGCTCTGAGAGGAAGGCAAGGCATTTCACAAAACTTTTTTTATTACTTCACTGTGAGCTGAATATCTGCTTACAGGATATCCTTTTGGAAAACCTCCCTCCCGTTTCATTGATAAAACAGACAAGCTCAATTAAAAGCACTGCTGCTACTATGGTATTTCAGAAATGGCTTCATTTAATATCACCTCCCACAACAGGGAGGGTCAACTGCAGTGCTAGGCTCTGCCCTGTACTAATTTTCCAGTTCCTTACAAGCAAATGTTCGTAATACTGATCTAGATTGCAAAATCGTCTCGATATAGAGCTACAATGTCCTTTTCTTTTACTTCCAAATCCTTTCACATTGAGAGCCCAATCCTGTTCATATCTACTCAAAGGTAAGTCCCATTATAGTCAGCTGGGGCACTACTCAGGGGAAAGGGGAACATATCCCCCCTTCTCCAAGTTGCACTGCCAGCAGTCCCAAACCCATGCTAGATATGGGGCAGGCCAGATGGCCTCCCTATTCCAGCACGATTAGGATTGGGCTGTTAATACTGTAGGACAGTTATGGTTCAGTCCACTTTCTGTGTCTTCATTCCAGGGCGCAGGGACATTCCAGGGCGCAGTTTCCCTGAAAACTCAATACTCTGCATGCATAGACTGGAAATTGCTACCAGTAAATATTGTTTGGAGAAGCTTTCAGCGACTAATGTCAGGTATTGCTTTCATCACCCTTTGATTTCCTATAACCTTCAGCATGATATATTTGTGTGCAATTCATGAGTATCTCTTTCAAAGCAATGAATCATACATTGCTAGTTCCCATTATTGCAATGATCGCAGTTAGCAAGGAATGCAATTGATACTGTTCAGATGTGGATTGCATTTCCTGCAAAATGGTGATTTTATTTTACATTTTAGTAGGCGTGATTGCCATTATTTCAGCCATGAAGTAGCCATAATGTCTCATGTTCTATGTTAAATCACCATAATCACTCTGATTCAGCCATCCTTCTTTCTTTTCCTGTAGGGTCATTTTTTTTTTGTAGTAGGACAATGTTTTAACAACACTTGAACAAATCCCTTTTTTCTCTCAGTAATGTGGTTATCTGTCTGGAATTTCAGCCAGTGGAAATTCTCCTCCAACAAAAGAATCTCCATGAAGCCTCCAAACCAAGTTACTTCATCCCCACAGCTGGCTGGTTGGGAGAGTGATTTTTGTGTGTGTGCCTAACTACTTTCTATGCATGTCAGCCATTAAATCCCCATCTCCCCCTATCCCAGCCAAAGTTTTAGGAGCAGGTGTTTGCCTTTTGCTTCCTTTCTGTTTTATCTGTAGGGAATAGGCTGGAAAAAGCCAACTAATTAGAAAATTCTACAGGGAAATTAATTCGGCAAACAGCTGTGGAACAGCATTTCATTCGAACATGTGATCTCTGTCCATCAGCAAGGCCCTGCCCTTGCTGTTCCCCCAGATGGACAACATTATGCAATGTGATCATAATAGCATTGCATGGTCATCTTTGTGTGAAAAGGGGGCTCTTTATCTTTAAACAGAGAATGTCCAGAAGCTAAATTAGATTACATGGTAGCTGCTCTCTGTAGCGATCCAGAAATAGTATGTTTTGCTACAATAAGGCACTTGCTAAAATTGCACACATGCTCATAGGTAGCATTGCAGGCCAATCAGCTTCCAAATGCTTCCAAATGGAAGGACCTCCCTCACTTCGGAGCATCCTAATTGGCCTCTGGGGGAGAAGGTAGGTCCTTCCAGAGGTCAATGTGGACAGCTGCTGGCATGCCATAATGGAAGAGGTAAATTAGGGAGAAATTGCTGTGTCCTTTGTGCTGGCCAAATTTTGCTGGTCTAAATGTGCTGACTCCAGGTTAGGATTGCGCTCTGAAATACTTTGAACTAAAACCATCCATGAACACAGATCTTTTACTTGATTAACTGAGTAACTTTTAACCTGATTAAATAATCAGCTCCAGTTGCATACATGTATGTATAGTAACACTTCATTAAAGAACTCTGAATGAAGGCAACACCTATGAAATAATTTAAGAACCCAAGCTGACCCACCCACAATACAGAGAAAAGGAAACCACCTTTACGAATATGTGGTAGAGGCAATATTCTTCTGACCTCCTTAAGATTGTGAATGATTCCTGAGATAGCTGACATCAGCCGTTCTATGGCCTTATCACCCATGATTTTAAACACATCAGCATGTTTATAATATCAGCAGGGTTGAACTCTGCCCTGATGTGGCTGAAATACACAGAATGTTCTTTGTTTCCACTCCACAATCCTTTGCAATCCAATCACACAAAGGTAATTTTAGAAGCACAAAAAGAGCCAGGTTTACACGAATAGTGTCTTTTCTGATTAACTTTCTCTTAAGCAGTAGCTTTCCACACAACATTTCTGGCCATTTCGGAAAAGCGGAAGCATTTTAAAAAGCACGTTTTGATGCTTGGAAAAACAATTGAATGGAAATAAAATAGGCAAATGGGACCTTTGGAAGTTCTCAAGTCCATCTAAAGGAGTTGTCCAGAATAGCAGTTCCCAAACTGTGGATTTGGGGACCCACTCATTGATGGGTCGTGGCCTGATTTTGGGTGGGTTGGGTAGTGCAGAGCAGAACCTCCAAAGACACAGGTAATGGAAAAGTCACATAACCAATTGCCACAAGGCCTGAGGCTATTCCAAAATCAGACAGCTGCTAATTGTCCTGCAAAGAGCTAAAGTTTGCAAGCATGTGTAAATACAGGGAGATAAACATTTGAGAGCGCAATCCTAACCTGCGCTGGAACAGGCAGGCAGGCAGGCCTGTGCTGTATCCAATGCAGGCTGAGAGCAGGCTGGAGCCCCCACAGGGCAAGGGCATGTTTGTCCCCTTACCCCAGGGTAGGTGCCAGCTGCCCCAATGGGGCTGCTCGGATCTGCACTTGTTGTTTAGCAGCTGCAAGTCCAAGCATGACGCCACGGTCCAATTTGGGGCCACGTGGCTCAAGGGACTGGGGGTTGAATGTTGCCGCATCTGGGCTCCTCCCCCTCCCTGGGCCTTCCCACCATGGAGTTATAATACACAGGAGAAGCCCTGCTTTAAGAAGTAATGCTGGCTAAGTGAAGCCAGGGGGCGGGCTTAGCAGCCATGTTCGTATACTCAAAACAATCCGCATTCCAAGCATTTCAGATTGCTTTGCTCGTACTGTTTAGGACTGAATAGTTTATTCCTTAAATAAAAACTTATGAAAATAAAAACATGTGATCGTGTAGAAACATTATTGGTAACCTTATTATGATTTAATATGCAATTACAAGGTTAAATTCCTCATAATTATATTACTGAACATACCTGACGAAATGCTGTCTATTTAAACTCAGATTGCACTATTTTGACAGACTATTTAAATCTACACAAGCAAAAATAAAGTGTGAACGGGAAGGAAAGAAAAAAAGGGGAGGGTGGGCAAAAATTAGATAAATATATAGGAAAATTACATTTAAGTCTCTTCATAACACAAGTAGTTGTCAATATGAGAGTAGTTCTTTTTTACTTCTAGACTATTAAGAGTATTTTTTAAACTTCTACACTCACCCCCCCCCCATAAAACAATTCTGTTAATGTTCAGAATTTCGAAAATATTACAGTAGAAAATGGAAGGCAGGAAAAAAAGTGTAAACGGGAAGGGGAAAAAAGGAGGGGGGAAATATTTTTTTTCCCTTCTAGACCATTAACAGTGGGTGTCTGAAAATGGTGAATAAGACTGCTAGGAACAACAAGAAATTACACAGCTTCAAAAATAATGCACTCACTGTTTCAGTGCACTGTAGTTTTATTGAACCGATGTAATGTGAATACATGAATCTTTCCGTGGAAATTAAATCCCATTTTTCGTACAGCGATTCGCACACCCGTATGCAGAACACGCAGGCATGATTAAAAAGGTTGATATTAACTTTTACACACGTGCAGGGAGATTTTTATTCGTGAATTCGCGGCAATCCTCCTCCTTGGCGGCAGTGATCTGAGTCAGCCATATTAGTATACCCATGGCTTCAAGAAAATGATGTCATGCCTGCTCCTGTGTATTATACCTCCATGCTTCCCACCTGCCAGAATGCCCTCCCCCTGCCCTATTCTGTCCCCCCCCCGCCCAGAAAGCCCCTGCACTGGCTGAACTTGGCCAGCGTAGGGGTGGCTTACTGGCTGTCATCTTTGATGCTGCTGTTGTCGATGCAACTGCCTGCTTTGGCACAGTATGCTGTATGCTGGCATGGATGTGCATTAAGGCACATTTGCAACAGTGCTTGGCTGAAGCAAGTGGCTTGCATCGGCCAAAGGGGGCAGCCAGTTGGGATTGCGCTGCCTGTGTCTTTTTTCTGGTTATTAATATTTGTAAATAAAGAAATAAAAATGTGATTTATTTCTAGATCACCTTTTTAAAAGTCTTGTACACTTAGGTACGTTCTCATAAAGCAGTGGTGTTCAACTTTTTTCATCTCACAGATAAGGTGCTCAAATGTTCAGAGTAAACCATCATATTTTTTTTGGATAATTGATAAGACACGCTGTGCTGCTGATGGAGGGCTCATACCCCCAATGGCCTGCCTAATTAATTACCCTCCCCCCAATTAAATAATGATGGTACACCTATAGACCATTCATGGCACACCAGTGTGCCACGACACACCAATAGAAAATTGCTGCGAAAGAGTATTGTTTTAAAATGCTAAAACATTTGGGGGAACTCTGGTCTAGATTGTGGCTACAGTTTAAAAAATAGCAAAGAAACTTTCCTTCCATGACAATATGACACTTTCAGCACAATTAGCTACTGCTCAGGGTGCAATCCTAAACTGACTTAGATTGGCATAAACTAAGCCAGCAAAGTTTGGCCAGCACAAGGGCCACTGTAAAGTATGTTTGGACCACTCCTGGAGTAAGAGAGGCCAGCACACAGACGTGAGCCATCCTCCCTGACTCCAAGAGTAGTCCAAACACCTTATGTAGCCCTTGTGCTGGCCAAATTTTGCTGGCCTAACTCCAGTTTAGGATTGCGCTCTCATTCTTCCTTAAATGTTTATGTTCTTATTAAAGGTTTAGATTCTTCTGCAAGGTAAACCAGTCCCATTTCAGGCACTTCTCAAGTTATCTTTCCAGCTGGGAATGGACCAAGATATCTTCAATTTTACGCTAGTGGATTCTAATGGTATGGTAAAGAATTTAGAACGTTAATGATGTGTAGCGTGTTTGATTGATGTTTTAAGGGTGAAAAGCTACTTATGCCATTCTCCTGCTGAATTAAATGACAGATATTTAGCAATAAAAATATGCTTTTAATAATGTGAGTCTTCAACTTATTCATCCTAACAGTTTAAAGGGCTGTATACCCTGTTACAGTATTGTTGTTGGTTTAAAATTTGAAGGAGGGAAAATCAGGCAGGAATCTGTTAAATTATTTAATTCTTCAATCAACTGAAAGGAAGAGAGGAAGCATACTAACCTAGATGATGGAAAGGTGCACATAAATGCTTAGGCACCAGCAATGCAAAAGATGCTTTATGCACGTAATTTGATTTGCTATCATAAAAGTGATCTATTGGGCAATGTCTATGATCCAGGTCTGTGCGGGGATCTCTTCAAATGTATTGGGACATCTGTTTTTCTAAGAGCAGTTCTAAGCCTTGCATGACACTTCTGACGTTTATGGGATTCAAAAAGCATTTTTTTTTTTTGGATGCAATTCAGAGAACTAGTGCTGGAGCTCCTATAGACTGATGGCATAATGTGAATGCATCTAAAAGTTCTCTATGCATAGCAGCCATCCATCAGAGTATATGTGAAAAAAAGGATATGAGACACACCAATGTCATTTTAATTTCCAAATGATATCCATGCTGAAAAAAATAATGAAATCCAGGAATAGTCATCCTTTGCAGAATTTTTTTGGCAGTTTGCTGCTCCAGTGTCTTTTTTTGGACCTGGTTCCATAACTTCTTTATTCTCAGTATCTATCATCTATTTTCTCATACTCTTGCATGGATTTCTCAAATGCCAGAACAATAAGAACATGCAGAGGCTGATTTAATAAAGCTCTAGGGATGTGTTGACTTCTTCATCCTGGTGATTTTATTTGGGTCATGTCACTGTCTTCTCAATATAGTGGCTTAGGGCCTATCCTATTCAATTTTCCACACTGGTGCAGCCACAATGCGGCTCTGAAGGAAGGAAACAAAGGAAACTCTATCACACCTCAATGGCATGGCTACCATGACACTGGAAAATTGGATAGGATTGGGCCCTTAAAAACCTAAAAGGCCATCACACACACACAATAATATCCATGTCTACTCGAAAGTAAATTTGCAGTGAAGCCTGCTTCCAAAAAATGTGTATAGGATTGCAGCCTTAGGACCCAACCTTACTGCCAATGGTACATTTGTACCGCTGGCTCTGGGTGTCATAAGCATGCCGTAAATCTCCTGGAGAGTAAGCACTGCCCACGGGGTTGACCACCTGGCACACTAGCAGCAGTAAAGGTTTTCGGGGCAGGAGAAGAGGTGGGAAGGGGGCAGAATTGGGCGAAGGGGGAAAGGATTGGGCCTGCAGTATCTTGACCCCTCTCATGAGCCAAGCGGCCCAACATCAATCAATCAATCAATCAATCAATCAATCAATCAATCAATCAATCAATCAATCAAT
>JAJKFI010000003.1:39064483-39076176 GCA_029204185.1 Lerista edwardsae | reverse complement strand
AATCAATCAATCAATCAATCAATCAATCAATCAATCAATCAATCAATAGTATTTATATACATCTTTTCAACACGAAGTTCACAAAGTGGTTTACAGGCAAATAATAATAATAAAGTTACATGGTTCCCTGTCCCAAAGGGCTCACAATCTAAAAAAAATGCAGAACACCACCAGCAACAGCCACTAGAAAAGACACTGTGCTGGGGTGAAGAGGGACAATTACTGTCCCTCTGCTACATAGAAGAGGAACCCCACTTGAAAAAGCGCCTCTTGCCCAGTTAGCAGGGGTTAGGGATGAGGATGAGGATGCTCTAGCAGTAGCCTCTGCACCCATAGGATCCAGTGGTCACCTTTTTGCTGCCCTATATGACAACATAAAATCGAATCAGTTAATTAAGTGCCCAATCCTATCCTTCTTTCCAGTGCTGGTACAGCTGCAATGCAGCCATGAGGAAAGGGAAGAAATGTTCCCTTACCTGAAAGAGGCTTCTGTGACTTTCCCCCTACTGCAGGATGCAGGGCTGCACCTGTTGACAAGGCTGCACCAGCGCTGGAAAAACTGGATAGGATTTGGCCCTAAGTAAGTACATTTAAAGTTTACAATAAATATAAGCTTAAAAAAATTAAAAATAAAGAAGACCCTAACCCTCGAAGCAATTGCTGATCTGTTTAAAAAATTCCCCAAACATCCCAATGGCTGCAATCCTATCCACACTTCTCCAGAAGTAAGTCCCATTGACTGTCCTTGTTAAAAGCATATTCATAGTAGCCTGTTAAAAGTACAGATCTGTAACATTTCCCCAAGGGCAGTCACATACCATCATATTTAATATATTTTAAAAATACACATTGACATGAATGGGGACACGCCTGAAATTGGCTCATGACCCGCCTAGTAGGTCCCGAACTGCAGTTTGCGAAACACTTTTACAGAACAGTCTTACTCTGTCTTACATTCTGCATTAAAAAAGAAAAAGGAAATTGATTTGCATTGTGTAACGCAGATAGGTTGAAGGACAGCTTTAGCTGATGGTTTGTATATGGTTTGACTCTCCCCAAGGACACATTTGCATAGAGAATACAGTATAAGTTATATACTTAAAACTGCAATTTCCCCTTAATTACTTCCATGACTACAGAAGCACTTTTTCAGCCACTGTGATCGGAAGGCCTTGTGAATTTGCAAACGTTATATTGGAATTGCTATCCTCATCCGACTGGAAGTTGTTATTGTGCCAGTGCAGCAAAACCTTGTATGTGGTTGAATGCAAAGAAGATAGAAAGCTCAACATTGCCATGCAGAGCAAGACTTTATGTGGATTTGCACGTGTGGAACGTCTGTTCCACATGTCTAATGGACCCAAATGGCTGGCCTTTGGCACGTAGTTGAAAAACATACCAATCTAAATCACTCCTGAGAACGAGACTAGTAAAATTATACATTAGGCATATTTTTAGAAAAGCTAACTTAAGCAGCATGGAGTAAGAAAAATCCCAGACATGGGTTTAGCTGTGGTTTATGTTAGCATATAATTTATAAAAGTTAGTAATAAACATGCCTGATTCAGATTGGCAAAAATTAAAGGCAGGGAAACACTACAACGAACTGAATCACTTGATTTTGTTTTTTGTTTTCCTTTTTGGAGGCGAATAGACATGGATTGGCAGGCCTCATACCTCAGGCCTGCTATTTGTTCTCTCAGCCTACCAGCAAAATAGTTATATAACTCAAACAAAACCAAAATGTTCAAAGCAGATTTTTTAAAAATGCATTTTGAATAGGGATTTGGGCTTCCACTCCAGATATAAAACTGGAGCCTGGTGCATTGCTAATAAAAAAATGTTAATGTATATGCGTTCAGGAGGAAACCAATCAAAGATGTTTGCTCAGACACAATGATAACATTACTATAAGGCAGTCATACATATTAGAAATAAGAAATTTACTCCCTTGCTCTGAGAGTCGTGTAAATGCAGTTTATGGAGCATTTATGACACTCGGTGGCTGACACAAACAACTTGTGCTGGCTGAGAGTGCATTTAGGATTGCACTCTGGGTTTTATTTCTCAGGGAGCAATCCTAAACAGGAGTTAGGCCGGCACAGTTAGGCCAGCAAAGTTTGGCCGGCACAAGGGACACCGTAAAGAATGTTTGGACCACTCTAGGAGTCAGGGAGGATGCCGCACGTCTATGGGCTGGCCTCTCTGACTCTGAGAGTGGTCCAAACATACTTTATGGTGTCCCTTGTGCTGGCCAAAGTTTGCTGGCCTAACTGTGCTGGCCTAACTCCAGGTTAGGATTTGTTCTCAGCGTGTCCCACACCCTTGCTCTTCTCAAACTTACCCAGCTATAAAGCTGGCATGGGTCTGAGGAGACCCATAAACCATCATAGGTAAGTGCATAGAAACTATGTAAAGGTAAGTACAAATATGTTTACATGCATGCCTCCGGATCACACCCCCCCCAAGTGGATGCAGCACACACTCCATCACTGCAGCTGCATTAGCATCCATTGTGCCAGATAGGATTGGGCAGTTAGGCTATCCTTCAAGGGGTGCATCCTCTTTTTCACTTTTTGATAGGACCCAAGCAAATAAGGCAGCAAATAGTTCTTCTGAATCACAAAGGTGCCCCAAATTTTTTTACATCAATATCAATATCACCGGGCTTGGGCATGCTCCAGCCATGGGCTTGAAAACTAGTACATCGAAAGATTATGTGTCCTGGGTTATGAGAAAAGACTAGAATATATAACTACTACTTTGTTGTGTCAGGAGCTTCACACTTTAATGTACTGTATCTATAAGAGACATATAGGACAGAAAGCGTCCAAGCGTGCCTGATTTTTCCCCCCATAACAGGACATTCAGCCAATCTCCTCCCCCAATGAAGACAGGGCTGTCAATAGGTGGGAAATCAGAATCATGATCTGGTGGAAGTGTGGAATTGGGTTTGATAGGGACAATCTTTAACTTGTTGGAAATCAGTGGGATTTATGAAGCTTTTAAGCTTTCAGCTTTCATGCCCAAGAAATTGTGGGCCATCACCAATCTCATCTAAACATCCTTGAAGTTCAACGCAGAAAGATGTAGTTAGCAAATTGTTAATAGTCACCAACTCATGCAACACAGATACAATATGTAATCCTTTCTAGCGTTATTTGTGGATTTGGAATGGTTCTCCCCCTTTAACCATCCCAGCCCATCGATTCAGCCTGAAGGACCTACATTTTGAAGGCATTTTTATTTGCTGCTTATCAGGAAGGCAGTTAGATAGCAAAAGTTTAGAGACATTATGAGATTTCTCGCCACCCCTTTGAGAGTTTGGAGTACACTCTGTACCAGCAATCTTCCTGACAGCCTTTACGGTTTTCCTTCCTGGAGCTGATCTGATATTTAAAAAGCTGGCTCTAATCAAAGTTTCCACTTCAAGTTTAAAATAGATAGCTTTATAAACTCAAGGAAGTGAAAGCTGCCAAGAGTCACTTGCCATCTTTCCTGAGCTGGATATATTTGAGCATCTTTGCTTCTTAGTAAACTCGTGCCCATTCATTCAGCTGTTGACCCTTTCTGATGTTTTTTTTTTTAATGCGATGGGGTATTTTCAAACACAATGAAGGCACAATCTTAAACTGAGTTAGGCCGGTATAAACTAAACCAGCAAAGTTTGGCCAGCACAAGGGACACTGTAAAGTATGTTTGGACCGCACTCAGTCAGAGAGGCCAGCACACAGATATGAGCCATCCTCCCTGACTCTGAGAGTGGTCCAAACACGCTTAATGGTGGCCCTTGTGCTGGCCAAACTTTGCTGCTTAGCTTATGTCAGCCTAACTCCAGTTTAGGATTGCGCTCTCAGACAAAAAAAAAAAGTTTGCACTGCATTCTTGCAATGTTGCAACTACTTTATTGTATGCACATGGGAAAGTGTCTGTGTTCCCTTCTATCCTGTGGTTGACCAGAACCTCCAAGTGACTATATAGGAAGAGATAAATGTGTCATTACAACCCCAAAGCTTATTTTAGGTGAGGGCTCCGCCATTGAACCTGTTTCCAGTGCCAGGGCTCTACCACAAAACCCATATGAAATCCCAAAGTTCAACCCTGGAGCACATGTGATGCTAGAGTAAAGATCAGAGCTTCGTTCTTTCATCTAAAAGAACTTTCAGTGGAAGTGCTAGTATTACATTGCCACTATGGAGAAAAGAAGTTATTCTGTTCTTAATGAAGGGAATTTTGCACCATGTTCTCAGAAAAAAGGACACAGTAGTGAAGGCCTGAACACTAAGTTGTTTCTTTTATTCTTACATTCTGTTATAGCTTTTTGAGGCTTCCATTCTTTCTCTCTCTCTTTATACTCCCCCTCTCCATATTCTGAGAAACTTCTGCGAAACAAAAGGAAAAAGGCTGGAGTTTTCAAACTGTGGGTCACGATCCGTCAGTGGGTTGCAACCCAATTCTTGGTGGGTCGCGACACTTACAAGCAGGCAGATGACAAGGAAAACATATTGAGCCCTATGGAAACAGAAATGGAGCAGCACGTGTGCATTTACTCACGTGTAGACGACCGTTCCTCAGTCTGCTTCGAAGGGAAGTTGAGGGGAATGCAACACCACCAGAATGGTCCTGATCTGATGAATGCAGACCTCAAAAACTCCTGAGAAGGAAGTCCCTCCATCCCAGCCCGGGGCATACAGTGGGCCAAATAGCATTTACAGTGCCTGCCTAGGATCAGAAGTGATGTCATTAAGCAGGTCATGACCAGAAAAAAGCACTTATTCTCACTTATTAGCTGCAAATCAAAAAAATGCAAATCTTGATAATATTTTCAATATATGGGAGAGTCCCATATATTGTCCCATGTGGACTGCCCTTTCAGCAATGACACCTCAGCACAGTTCAGCAGCTGAGAGAGCCAATGGTGGTGCTGGGACAGCCTGGGGGTCCCACCCAACCCCCAGTCATATATTTGACACTCCTGATCTAAGCTAATGAGGAAAATGTATCGAGCCCTATGGAAAGTGAAACTCAGCCACACACAGTGGCGTTTCTATAGGGAGGGCAAAGCTCTAAGTGTTGCAAGAAGCCTTACCCTGTCATGTAAATCCCTCCTCTCCCTTGCTGCTGTAGCCAGTAAGCAACGCCAAGATGTTGCTTTTCCCTGAGGATTGGCTACAACGGTGCAGGAGAGGTGCAATTTCTACTGCAAGGTAAGGCTTCTTGCAAAACTTAGAGCTTTGCCCTCCCTGTAGAAACGCCTCTGGCCACACATGCATGTTTCCACATGTGCAGGCAAACATGTCTCTGCTCTTATCAAGGGCCAGGTGAAGGGGAACCCAAGGCCATCAGAATGGTCCTGATCTGATAAACCTGAAGCTTAAGAAAGGCTTTAGAAGATAATTCACCCCATAGTAAAAAGGATAAAGCAGAGGCTTAAGTGGCTGGTAAAGTAATATAATATCAGACCCCTTTTTTAGCCTTGCAAAGCTAGGTTGGTCCCGGATAGAGCGTCATTTAAAAAAGTGGATCCCAGTGGGAACAACTGCTATATGTTTGAGGACTTTATGCAAGGAGCAAATGAGTTATGCCTTCCACATTAGGAAACTCTTAGAAAACAATTTGGTTGGGGCAATTGGGGTAGTTTACGTAGAACATAGGCCATAGCATGTTGAGTATGCTCTTCAGTGCCCTGAACACATGGAAACCATAGAAATGGAAGATGTGAACATGAACCTAGAAGCTCTTTTCTTTAAAGATGTCTTCTCTATTTTAGAGGATATGGGTATTCTGTAGCTATTTTTCCCTACTTACAATGTAATAAAGATTGACTTAAATGTGTGTATTTTTTAAAGGAAAAATTACATTCACATCTGGCTGATAGAGCTTTCATATGGAATTGGAAGCAATGCTTCTCAACATGTGGCCAAGATGAACATCCTGCTTTCTCTTTGATTTACGATTCTGTTTAGGAAACCTCTGAGCTTTATAATCACAAACCCAGAAATAAAAAAACACACAAGAAAACAAGCAAATAGGGAGGAAAAAAGATCAGCATAAGGCAGCATTCCTTGAGATGTTGTGCAAGACTAGCAGTGGACTCGTACTCATGTCTACTCAGAGCTAGATTCCATTGTGCTCAATGAGGCGTACTCACAGGACAGTGTGTATAGAACTGCAGGCTTTGTCCCAAACATTTATGTTATGTGCAAATGTGTGACAAACTATGATGAAACCATTAAAAAACAACAACCCTGCTTTGAGAGAGAGTTATATGAAGAAGAGAAATAGAGGGAGGGAGGACGTTCAAAATTGCTTCCCCACATGGAGTTCCAGAGATGTAGTTGTGATACAATAGTTCCAATAGCAAAGTGAATCAGAAAGAAAAAAGGCTATTTGAAACCTTGACACAAGCAAAATAAGCACACAGTCCTTCCCCTTTCCAGTATCCCATTCCCCCATATTTTCAATATGGCTGTTCTAAGTGCTTTGAGACCCACCTGAAATTGGCTCATGGCCCACTGAGAATTCTGTGGCTCCCAAGCTGGCTACCACATTTCCCCAGGGAGTCTCAGCTCACAGTTTGGGAACCACTGGATTGTGCTGATAGCCTCCTCTCAGCCTGGAGAAACCTCTTCCCAATAAGAATTTTGCTGCTCAGCTCCCAGCAACTAGAGCAGAGGTCAATCTAGGGCCATTTGTTTGGGTGGAAGAAAGAATTAGAGTGACAAAGACTGTGAATCTCTGATTTGGATACTCAAGGGCTGTTGATTCCAGAGTCATGTTGTCCTCCACAGAGAACTACAAATGTTATACTGGAGTGAAAAAAGATCCAAGTGAATTTTGCAAGAAAAGATTCATAATCAGCATGACACTTGCTCATGGATTCTTCCAGAGTGACATAATTCACGGGTACCCAAAACTGCTGCCAAACCCAGGGCCTCTTCAGCACCACCCAAAACTCCACAACTGCTCCTGCGCTCGTAATATTCAGTGACCGACCGTAATGGCTCATCTCTATAAACAGCTGTTTCCTTTTCACTCAAGTATTTTTGGAAACTTGTTTCCTTCCTCTCAACCCCCCTCCACCCCAAGAAGTAAAAGTTTCAAACTTAGTAAATAAAGCTGACTGGGACATGAAATCCCATCACAGATGGACAGATTTACTTAACCTATAAAATAACTCTTGAAAAACTATTATATTGGCCAGTCTGAAAATGTAACAACGTTTGGTTTTTCTTGGCCTTGCCCAGTTTGCTTGCTTAGGGGGTATATGCACTCCCCACTCAGCACGCATATGCAGTTCCCATTACCATTAAGAGGGATTTAAATTTACACACAGACATCTAAAAGAGACTTGACCACTTATTTTTCATGTCTCAATGCCAACTAAAGCAAAGACCTCTTGCTTTCTCTCAAATCTCTGCACTACTAATTGAGAACAATGCTTATGCAAGACTTCCTTGGGGAACTTGGGACCTGTGGTTATATCTCGGCTGAAATTCAAATTGCAGAACTGCAGCTGCTTAGAGAGGAATTTTGGATGCCTTCAGCGGAGCTACAGGGAATGGCGTAATGAAATGCCAAGTCCTGAAAGCTCAAGCAAAGGATCTGACATTTAACAGGTAAACAGAGCTGAACAATTTTTGTTCAGATTGCTGCTTTTTGAAGTCAAAAAATGATATCTGGAAAATAAACAATTTGGCGAAATAATAATGGATATAGTCAATCCTTAAGAAGCGAGCACATTTCTATCATTTCCCAATGAAACAGGTATATTTTTGTTTCCAGGGTCCAAGCAGTGTGGCAGAAACCCCTCCCCCGCCATTTTCTACTCTTTCTCCACCTCAGAGAATGATGACATCATAGGATGCCATTACCATCTTTTCTTAACATGGCATCCTATGCCTTTTCGGAAATGTTTCATTGTCCACACTGCTCAGGCAAACAAAGGGGAGACAATAATCGTTGCTAGATCAGGGGTGTCAGACTTGTTTTATATAGTGGGCCGAATAGCATTCATGGCACTTGCTGAGGGCCAGAAGTGACATCATTAAGCAGGAAGTGGGGTCATTAAGTACATGTTGGCATCAATAAGCACTTCGTTCTCACATAGAAACTCATAGTTTCAAGATATGGAACAGACCAATTATCACGTGGGATGCTCTTTCAGCAATGTTGCTTCAGCTGCAATGTCACTTCGTCGCTCAGTAACTGAGAGGTGGTTGGTGAAGTAATGCCTTGGCAGAAGTGGCGCTGCTGAAAGGGTGGTTTATGTGAAAATTGGGATCTCCCAGGGCCTTATCAGCATCTTTTTCTAAGCTTGAGGGGCTTAGTTATGTGACTCAGCCTTCACCTGCCATTTCCTGTCATTGATAGAAAAACACACACCAGAAAAAAAAGATGCTCAAACATTTATTGCGCTATATTTATACAAGCCTGAAAACTGCAGGAGCTGAGCTGTTTGCAGAGCAATTAGCAGCGCTCTGACTTTTGAATAGCCTCAGGGCTAGAGGCAATTAGTTATCATATCTTTCCATCGTCCATGTTTTCATTGGACGCTTTATGGGATCCACCAGAAATTGGGTCGCAACCCACCATTTTGGTCCCAACCCACAGTTTGAGAAATGCTGCCCTTTTGTATAACCCCTGATCTTTATGTTCTTAAGGGCTGGGAGCCAGGTATTACTGATACTTAGCACTCCCTCCTTTCTATTCATGTTGTATTTATGCTTTTGTATTTCTATTGCTTCTGTATAGATGCAATATGGAGCTTGAGGAACTGGCAATGGAAGCCACCGCTGGCCCCACCCCCTGGCCTGGCCTGCTCCCCCACCTTCCCCCACCCAGTTCACCCCCCTCTTTGCCTTCCCCCATGCCCGAGCGGTCTTACCGCTGACCAGCACTGCTGGAGCTCCATCTGTTTGCACTGCTTGTGTTGGGGCATAGTGCTGACTGGCGCAGCCCCAGCACAGGCGGTACTAACTCTCTGGGTACCATAAACATGCTTTACAGCACATCTACAACACCCAGAGCTGGCAATACAAATGTACTGCTGGCAATAAGGCCCACAGGATTGCACCTGGGCAGCCCAATCCTGAGCTGCCCAGCTTCCCGAGTCTCAGTGTAGTGGGGAGAGGGGACATTTGTCCCCTTTCCCCCGCGGTAAGGGAATGGCTGGGCAGGTGGTCTACTCACCTCTGCGCTGACTATTTAGCCAGGGCAGAAGTGAGGGCTTCCGTGTCGAGCTGTGTGGCCCAACACAGAGGTTGGGATTGGTGGTGAGCATCACTGCCAGTCCCAACTCACGCTCTGCCCCTTACCCAGGAACACCTTTCGCCGTACCCAAAATGGCCGCAACCCATTGCAGCCTCCGGGCGGTGCGAGGCCAGAGTTGGCCCATAGGTTGCCCAGAGCTGGCCCTAATGGCTTATTGCCAGTGCTGGAGGTGCCTTATGGCACCTTTTGCAACAGAAGGGCAGCTGGTACGCTCATACCACCCAAGCTAAGCCTGTTAGGATTGGACCCGTAGTCATTTTCAGAAATTTGAACCTACTGGGCTTCACACACCATGTGATTCCATCTGAAGTCAGAGTGAGGGCAGTGTTTCCTATACTCAATCTTGAGTCCTGTGAGTAATTAATAAACAAACAAACAAATAAGCAAGCAAGCAGGCAAACACCTGGCCACTGCCAGAAACCTAATTGCTGCTGCAGTCGAGACCACAAACAGTTGAGCAAAAAGGCCAGAATTGGGTGGGGTGGAGATTTATGTGAAAATGTCCCTCCTGACACCTCACTTCCAAGCCAAAAAATGTCTTAAGAGCACAATCCTATGCTTGTCTACTCAGAAGTAAGTCCTGCTGTATTAAATGGAGCCTATTCCCAGGAAAGTGTTTTAGGATTGCAGCTGTTTTAGGCTGTTTTGCTTATATTTGATTTTATATTGTCTCCTACCTAATTTTACCTTTGCCAGTTTGATTGCTATGATAGAATGGCGGGGTATAAATCTTTAAACAGGGATAAATAAAAGCACTGCTTTCTAGTCAATTTTTTTTTAAAAATCAGTGTGTTAGAATCCTGTTTCTGTACTGGAAATTGACATGATGGAAAAGTTCTCTTTTTGACACTCATGTGAACTGGACCTGTTATATTGAAAACCAAAGATCATGCGTGTGTCTTTTTAAGGTATCCCATGCTGCATGCATAAAAGTCACTTTTTATTGTAAATGATGGGTGAATTGGAAGAAGTCTTGTTGCACCGTAGAGATTAACCTGTTTATATCTTCTTGGGCTTTTCAGGATGATCAGATGTAGAAAGGGGAGGTTTCTTATACCACATGGTCTGTTGCCTTCTTTTTGGAAAAGCAATTGCTAAAGCTGAAGGGAGTTGTGAAAAAAATTAAAAACCCTAAGAGACGGAACCAGTTGCTGGTTGGCTGTATGTTTCTTTATTTTTATTGGCAGAGAGCTCTGAGTGGCTGAAATGTGGTCATTAACACCCTGACACAAAGTGCTGACAGGGCAATTATAAGATTAACACCCCATGTTATATTAACAGCGTCAAAACCTCCCTCTTACCGTTCAGCGAAAAATAAGAGTATGATAGGACACATGAAAAAGATTTTTTTTAAAAAAACGAGCACATAAAAAACATATGAGGAAGCACTGAAGATGAGATGGTTTGGTGGAGCAAAGAGAACCACTGTAAGAGTAGTGTAGTTAGAGGGAGGTGGTGTGGCGAGTATTGCAGGCAGCACACTATGTATGTGGCCCCTCCCACTCACTGTTGGAGCCATTCTGAGCAGTATCATCTTAGCTTTCGATACCCAGAATGGCTCTGACAGCGAGTGGAAGAGGCAGCTTAAACAGTGCATTCCAGTGCCTGCAATACTTTCCTTTATGTCCCCTGTAGCTATGCTACTGCATCCGAACAGTCTTCTTGGGAGTGCCAAGCTCTGCTTGCCACATCATGGTGGTAGTGGTCCACCTCTCTCCTCCTAAGAAGACCCATTATTTGTATTGCCAGAAGGGCAAGATTCTTTTCAAAGCCTTGGTTCTTTTCTTGACCTTCTGCCAAGAACCAATGCAATAGGCCAGTGGGAGAAAGACAAAAACCAGGGCAGGAGGTCTCGCTGAGTGGTAGAATTGGTACCTATGAAGCCTGAAAAACACCTAGGGACGCAAGTTCGAGATCACTGGAAGTATCCAAGAGCTGTATCCAGTGGTGGGATTCAGGGGGTTCGCCCAGGTTCTATAGAACTGGTTGTTAAATGGACGGGCCCCGCCCACTCGCTTACCTCGGCTGGCTTCGGGGTTTTTTTTTTGCTCCGGCTATGATGCCATAGAACTGGTTGTTAATTTATTTGAATCTCACCACTGGCTGTATCCAACGCTGCTGAGTCATCCCAGCTGGTGAGAGGAACAGAGATGAACACCCTCAGTGAGATTGAGAAGAGTTGCCATCAGTCAAGCAGTGGAGGCAAATGCAGCCAGAGGGATGCCAGACTGAGAAAGAATCCATTTGGACTGTAGATGTTCTATGGAAGATTAGAACTGATATATTATAAAAATCCCTGCAGGGATTTAGTAAAAAGCATGCCTACATAAATCACCTAGAATAAAATTGGAAGAGAAATCTGATTACAAGATGTAATAATAATAATAATAATAATAATAATAATAATAATAATAATAATA
>JAJKFI010000003.1:39045541-39064473 GCA_029204185.1 Lerista edwardsae | reverse complement strand
TAATAATAATAATAATAATAATAATAATAATAATAATAATAATAATAATAATAAAATTGTTGTTGTTGTTGTTGTTGTTGTTGTTGTTAATTTTGCACAGATATACTCTGAGCATCGGGTCCTTCCCAAGGACCTAGGATATTCAAAGGTATTTCCTCAATATGTGGGCAGTCCCTAAAAGGGCTGCCTTTTGTAATTGTATAGCCAAGATTTCTGTGAGTTCAAGTGCTTTAAGTTGCTGCTTAAGTTTTTTTGGGACTGCGCCCAATGCTCCTATTACAATTGGCCAAATGGTGACCTTCTTTTTCCATAGCCATTCTATTTCAATTTGCAAATCCTTGTATTTTGTGATTTTTTCAAATTCCCTTTCTTCCACTCGTGCATCTCCTGGTATTGCTACCTCTGTTATTGTCACCTTCTTCTTTTCCTTGTATACGGTAGTCAGATCATGGGTTTCATCATGTTTCAGATCATGTTTCAGGTGTTTATCTGCCTGTATCCTAAAGTCCCATAAAACTTTTGCACACACGTTTTCCATGATATTTTCCGGCTTATAGTCCCACCATTTTCATGCCACTGGAAGATAGTACTTTTTACAAATGTTCCAGTGCACTAAACCTGCCACTTTTTATCATCATCATCATCATCATCATCATCATCATCATCATCATCATCTTTTGCACAAGCAACAATTTCCCAGGCAGACAGAATGACATACAGTATTCGTACATCCCTCAGCATACAAGTCTATCTATCTATCTATCTATCTATCTATCTATCTATCTATCTATCTACTAGATTTCTATCCTGCTCCATTTCCCCAAAGGGCATTCAGAGCGGCTTACAACATAAAAGCACAGTAAAATCTGCAAGATTTTAAAAATCTGCAAGAAATAAGGCAGCATTAAAAAATCACATTAAGAGACCAAGCAGTCTTAACGTACATTAACTAGCAGCAGTCTTAACGTACATTAAAAACTCCACAATATCCAATATTAAAAAGAGACCTGGACTTAGAAGACTGATCTAAATAACAATGTCTTTAGGCCCCACTGGAAAGCCTCCAGGGAGGGAGCAGTTCGTAAACTGTGAGGGAGGGAATTCCACAAGGTTGGTTCCTGGGAATCCAGGAACAGTTGTGAATCCAGGTGTACCCCCAAGCTGCAAAACTCTTTCAGCAGATATTGCAGCACCTGAATCATAGATTTCCAAATCAGGAGAACCTCTGTCTTGTCTGGATGTTAGCTTGTTGGCTCTCAACCTGGACCCAACCGCGTCCAGGCTGCGCTCCAGGACCTCAACAGCCACCTTCAAATCTGGTGGATGAGTTGTGCCTTCTTCTATTGGCACTCTCCTCTCATGAACAAGTTTACAGGACACACATGCAGTCGTCCCAGATACCAGATGTGCACCTAGTGATGTTCCCCTTTTATAAACCTGCATGAGGAAAAAGGGTGTATGATGCAATCCCTGAGATGTGGCCTCATCCAGGCAGGTGACCTTGGCTTGGTGCCCAGAACATCTCAAGAAATGATAATGCAGGAGAGGCATCATTACTAACAGGTGTGAACGCTGACTAAGCGTGACTGACTCAGCCGTTTTAGAACACTTAGTCCAATCATGACAGAACAGACTGACCATCAAGAAGAAATTGTGCAGACCATTCACTCCTCGAGGTACGTAGATCTTCTGCAGTCTGCCAAAGCATCACTGCTACCATATTATTAATAAGTAAGACACAATTTTCAACGTATAGTAGTATGTTTTAGCTGTCTTGGGTTGAATGTGCAGATTCTGCCTTGGGGGAAGGATTTGGACCTCATCACTTCTGATTTTCTGCCGTATCTATGATTCCATTGTTTCTTCTTGTTTTTTATAAACAGCTTATTTAATATTTCTTTAGAAAGCCTGAACTGAGAGCTTGAGGGCTCAGTTGCCCATCCCTTCTGAAGCTGCTGTTTGCAAATTATTGTACAGGGTGCTACAATTTCCCCTAACTCTACCAGAGGCAATTGCTCAAAAAGATCCAGTTTCTGTAAAAACAGCTATAGGTCAAAAACTGAAGGAGCAATGAAAAGAGTCATTTTAGGCCTGTGGTTTTTGGCATGGAGCTGTTGTGAAAGTATAAGCCGTATAAATGTTAGCTTTCTAAATAAACATAACCTCCGGTTGCATGGAAGCAGAGAATAAAGTTGAAACTTGTTCATTTTACAAAACAATGTCTTCAAACTGGTATTTCAATTTTGTTCTAAAGGAGAATATCTCTTGATGAATTGCAAAAACCTGGGACAGGTTCTGCCAGCTCTGTATCCTAAGTTAGTGATTTAGTTGTCTGTAGTGAGGAAGCAGGCAGAGGTTTGGGCTTGTTTTCAGTTGAAGCAAGTTTGTTAGATGTCCCTAAACCAACACAGTGATAGGAAACCCGGGGTGCAATCCTGACCCACTTTCCAACATGGTATGAATGGGGCATGAGCTGCAATTGGGGGTGAGTCACAGATGCCTCCTCAAGATAAGGGAATGTCTGTTCCCTTACCATAGAGCCTCATTGCCCCGGTGCTGGAAAGTAAGTTAGCATTGCGCCCCCAGTGATGCAGAAGGTTAGGGTCAAGATCTGCTTCACAAACAACTTTTTCTCTACAGGGGTGGAGGAAAAAATACTGTGCACTCATGCACCCCATCCTATGTGAAGATCAAACACATGCCTGTTTTATCACTGAAGTTTCCAAACACAGGCTCAAGAAGCAAATAAACAAATAAACTTGCACAATTCCACATTTCATAAATTCACATGGAAAAGTTCACATGCAAAAGCTAAAGATCTTCCATTATAGAGGCACACTGCAAGGATATGTGGCAACTTAAAATATCCATATTTTAAAACATATGTTTTTACATGTTTTGAGTTATCTTTGTAGTAGGTATGATACCACTACATTTAAAAAAGATCATCTGAAATGGTCCAAAGATGAGGAATAAGGACAGATTTAGACCAGGTTCCCACAGTCCTACAGTTCTTTCCACCAGGTTGTAGCATTTCTATTATCTACAGCTGAAGCACTGGAAAACGGTTGTGTTCAATTGATGCTGCAATCATAACCACACTTTCCTGGGAATAAGTCCCATTGAACTCAATGGGACTTACTTCTCAGTAGACATGCCTAGGATTGCACTGTCAGTATATTCAAGCAGCATGAAATTTACAGTGTGGTTTGAGTCCACCTCTTGTCATGTATTTGCCCCAAAGGCTAATGTGGCCTGTAGGCATAGACTAGAAGCCTTCAAGATATTTTGAACCATTAACCCCTGCTAACTGGGCAAGAGGCACTTTTTTTCAAGTGGGGTTCATCTTATATTTAACAGGGGGAGAGTAATTGTCCCTTTTCACCCTGTCCAGTATCTTTTCTAGTGGCTGTTGCTGGTGGTGGTCTGCATTTTTTTAAAGATTGTGAGCCCTTTTGGGACAGGGAACCATTCAACTTTATTATTATTATTATTATTATTATTATTATTATTATTATTATTATTATTATTATTGTGAACCACTTTGTGAACTTGTGTTGAAAAGCAGTATATAAATACTTTGACTGATTTACAAATGCATTTTTAACCAAGCATTTAAAAATGGTGGCAACTCTTGTCACCAATGACTTCTCAAAACGAATGTACTTCTGACCAATCAGGCAACACCATCGCCAGTGCAACTGCCAAAATCGGGGCCAGGGGAGGGGGCGAACGGGAAATCTTGCTCTTTCATTTTTCTTCCCTTGCAAGGCCAAACATGCTGTCTTTGGAAAGGTTTCAATCCTGCTTTAATTCATGAAAAAAAAATGCTGAAACAAAAATCACCATTTACATTGCTGACAGCTGGCAGGTTTTATGCGTTCTTATTATTCCTGCCAAGTTTTGTTCTTTTTTCCCCTCTTCCTTTAAATTTTCATTCAGCTCTGTCACGGATCCTTGCAGCCCTGGAAGTGTCAGAGTCTGGTCACACAACCATGACACACAGTACCTGCAGGCATGAAGGCATTACGCTGATAAATTGGTGTAAAAGCTGCGAGGGAGAAAGAGACCTGCAGGATGACGAGAATGTTCATTTCCACCCTTCACCCGTCAAGTGCAAGCAGATTTTGGTTAATCGTGTAATTATGTCCTAGCATGCTTAAGAAAAAGACGAAAAGAAAAAAAAGAAAAGGGACTGTAAATATGATCTAGCATTTCCCCTTAGGTGTCTGTAGCCTCTTAAATAATTGTCAAGTAGCATTAAGAGGGCGGATTTGTTTGTGGTTAAGGCGGCATTCTTGCATTGAGGAAATCACGTTTCAGTCACTGTCTCCGCCTTAGACTTTTACCGAGTCTTTGGACCTGTCGTTGCTCTCCTGCTAGCAGAGCTCCCCTCCTTAAAATATGAATCTCGCGTAAATCCATTTATCTTCTGCATTCTGGGCATTCTGCATTCTGGGTGTCGGACAGAGAGATGTGCAAGACAAGAGATGGAGCAAGCCCAAAGCAGCTCCTGCTTTTGCCAGTCTACTTGCAGTTGCTTGCATGGCACGTAGCATTTTGGGAGGATATGGCTGGGTTCGGACATGCCCACATGGTCACGTTTCTCTGCAGTGGTTAGAGGCAGCCATGGAGCTCCTGTGCATCCAACAAGGAGTTGAGCTGGGCACTCAGACAGCAGGATGTACGGCTGCTGGAGAATTAATGTTACTGCACTGGTGATAGCAACCATGGATCCAATCTGTGCTGCACTGGTATCACATGGTACAATTGCTGTATCCTGCAGGGCCAGAGCAGCAGATCCTTTATTCCTATAGAGCTCCAGCAGCCCCAATAGGTCTACTCAGATCTGTGCTGTTATAGGAGACCCGTGTTGGTCTCCACAGCTCAGGAGGGGGAATAGGATTCAGTGGCCAGCCTCTGCCACTGTTGCCGCCCACCTCTTCCTGGGCCTGATCTTCCCTCTGGCCCTCCTTCCTTCACCCAGTTCTGCCCCCTGGCAACCCTTCCTGCCCTGACAAGGCTCTCCACTGAATGGCGGGGATACTTACTGCCTGATGGTCTGAGGTCCACTGTCGATTGGTGCTGGCCTGTCTGCCAGAACCATGCATTCCTTGGTGCTGCCCCCGCATTGGATCGAATTGCCTGAGGGAAGAAGATGGACCCTTAGTTTCGCACATGGCCGACAGGGTGGCCTATGTGGTGTTATCTGCTGATTTGGTTAACGTGGTTCTCGAATTCAATCCTTTCACTGGATTCTCATTACTTGCATATGATACATAGGGCGTAATCCTATCCAACTTTCTAGCATCGGAGTAAGGGTAATGGAGCTCCGAGGTAAGGAAGCAAACATTCCCATACCTTGAGGATGCCTCCATGTCTACCAGTCTACTGCAGAATGCAGAACATGCCCCACTGGCACAGCTATGTCACTGCTGGAAAGTTGGCTAGGACTGCACCCATAGAACCTCAACCAACAGCCTAATCAGCCTAGTATTTTCTGAATCACTATGTACCCCCTTCCCTTCTTTCAGACACTGTGTAAAGTGTGGCTCCCCTCCCCTTTGGGAGGATGGTCGGCTGTGGAGGTGGCAGATATGATAGGGCTGTGGTTGTGTTGGGACTGGGGCTGTTGAGCTGCCTTTTTGCATATTTCATGTTTTACTTTTATTTTGTTTTTGAATTATCTGTAAGCTGTCTTGAGTTGCTATGGCAAGAAAATGAGGAGGGGGGAGGAGGGTCTAAGTATTCCAAATAAATAAGCCTATAATCCTGTACACGCTTAAGTGAGAGTAAGCTCCATTGACTATAATAAACTCATAACTTCTAAGTAAACATGTATAGCATTGCACTGTAAATAAATCTCAAGCAGCATAATGGGAGCCTCTCCTCCCACCTCACCCTCTTCCAGCATAACTATGGACTGTACGCTGATATATATTCCACCTTATCATAAACTCCATGCAATTTACAAGCCATCAAGCAATATAAAGCTCACTGTAAATCCACAATAACACATAGCAGTATTATTTTCAAAAGGCCGCTGGGTGAGCTTTAAATTTCTTCCCGAAAACGAAAAGCAAATGCACTGACAAAGTGTGTTGGGAAACCTTAGAGAGGCCATCAAAAAGGCCCCGCATCTGCTCACAGCTAATCTTACCTCCCTAATAGAGTGGACCTTAATAGGTGGGGCTTTTCTTATTAACCACAAAAATTTGGGGTCCTATCCACAGGGGTGTTTGCTTAGACAGTGGCATACCTGGGATCCCAGCACTCAGGGCAGTGACATAGTGACATCACAACATCATGTCAGCGTTCAGGGTTCTCTTCCAGAAGGAGGTGGTGCTAGTGGCAGTTGCTTCACAAAATGGCCACTTCCCGTTCCTTCTCCTGTGGAAGTTTTTATTTGAAGGGGCTCCTCCTTAAAGTGGGAGCCTCCACAGGAGAAGGAATGGGGTGGTAGCAGCCAGATCACAAAATGGCCACCGCCTGTGCTTCCTCCTCCTCCTCCTCCTATGGATGAATCCAAAATATCACTCTACTGGGTTCATCCTGAGGAGGCAGCTCTGGTGCTGGTAGCTTTGCTACCACCTCCATTCTTTCTCCTATGGAGGCTTCCCTTGATGGGGGCGCCACTGAGGAGAAGAAACGGGGGCACAAAGCTGCTGAAATACAAGGTGGCAGCTTCCTGATATGGCTTTTCCTCTTGTTCCTTCTGCTCTGTGGCACCACCACCCCCAGGGCTCCCAGGGCAGATGTCCATGTCTGCCACACCCTAGATATGCCACTGCTTTTAGAAGGAGCTGTAGCTCAGTGGGAGGGAAGAGGCTGTAATTCAGTAAGAGAGCAATTCCTGTGCTTTGTACTCAGGGCCCCCCCTCCCGTGCGCCATCTTCTAGTAGGGGTGGGAAAAACTCTGAGAGCTGCTACACCGAGCCAGATGGAGTAATTACTTGACACTGTATAGGGCAACTTCATAAGGTCATGCAGGCCCCCATGTGAGAAGACAAGGTGGATGCTTCAGCGCATGTCGGAATGCTGGAGGGAGGGGCATTACAGGGAGTCTATTCCATTTTGTAGGTTTGCTGCAGCTTCACCCTTCTGCCCATCATGGATGTGACCTGCACACCTACATCGAAAGAAAAAAAAAGAGGAAAGCTTATCTTTCCTCTTGCTTAAAAAAAAAGGCAACACGCACATACACGCCCTAAGGCTCCCCCTGAATAGCTTTCCACCTTCTTTCCAACCATTCCCACTGCCTCATATGGCTCTCAATGTCTGTGCAAACTGCTTGGGAAGCCAGGATTCCTTAAAAGGACCTGTGCAAACTACTGCATTAATGAAACAATTAAATTGTGCTCCTCTGTCATATTGCAGCCTAATCCAAGCACGGCTTTGCTTAGCAAAGGATAATACAGAACATTCTGGGAACTTCTCAGAGTCTAATAACTACTTTTTGCCTCAATGAATGTTACAGTTAAAAATTAAAAAAAAAAAAAAAGGAATAGGGCCCTGTTCTTTAGCCCAATGAATCAAAAGAAATTAAATCAGCAGACAAATGCTTCACATCCCTAAGGGCTTTCAGCCCCTTTCAGTTTTTGCAGTTGTTTATACTAGAATGGCTTCTTTCCCCCTTGATGAAAAAAATTCCTGTGATATAACTCCAATCCAAAAGAACAGTATTGCTATAATTTCCAGAGGCAATTGGGAAGGAGTTACAGCAGATTTTAGACCCGAAGGCTCAGTTCATACAGGAACAATGCCAGATCATTATTCTTAAGTTTGAAAATAGCTGGAGGCGAGGAGATGTTCCGTGCTGCCTGCAATACGTTGCAAAGATATATATGCACCTATCTTGTCAATCAAGCGATGTTTATGTTGCTTGACTGAGTTCTTTCGTTTTTGTGGGGTGTTGTTGCTGTTATTTTCAAATCAGAGCTTTGAGATCTGCTGCCCCTTATCATTGGCAAGAAGACGCACTCAGGGTTGCAACACCCAGACCACAAATATGACACATCTTGGCACTGAAGCTCAGAAGCCTATAGGCTCAGTCTTCTCTTCCCACATGCAATCATCATGGCATGTGTGTTGCCTGGAGCTGTTTAATTTATTAAGCCAACAACTACTTAAAATGGCAGGTTGCTTTTGGAAAAAATCAACTTGCTGATTTTTGTCTGTACAAGATCCCATTTGATGCACATAAATTTCTGAGAAAACTTCCGCCTGGAGCGACAATCTCTCTCTCTCTCTCTCAATCTCTCTCTCTCTCTCTCTCTCTCTCTCTCTCTCTCTCTCTCTCTCTGAAATACAACAGAAGACTGAAGTAAGAGTTCAGCATAGCATGATTTGGAGATCATCGTCATTCAGAATAGTTGAATGCAAGAGACACAAATGATTTGGTTTTTTGTTAGTATGGGGGCCCCATCCAGTGTTAGGGCGCATACCTGACCAGTTTTCAATAGCAGCTAGTCATGTTAATATTTTCTAGCTACTATGACTGGAAGTCAGTCATGGATGTACCCAGTGGTGGTATCTAAAGCGGGAGGAACTGGTACACTGGGCGGGACTTATGTGTGATTGGGTGCCCGTCTGTTCGGTTCCGCCGCCTGCCCGCCCGCCGCACAGGCTGCCCTGGCCTCGGAGGGGGCACCTGCTTGCCGGGGGGGAAGGGTGGGGGGTGCGCCGGGTGCCTGGGCGAGCAGCGGTGGGGCACGCCAACTGGGGGCAGCCCGCGTGGCAGGCGGGCAGGTGGCGGAACGGAACGGATGCCAATCAACCGTACGTCCCGCCCAGCGTTCTGGTTCCTCCCGCTTTAGATACCACCACTGGATGTACCCTTGTGAGGTGGAGACATTCTCTGTATTCTGAGGTTGCCACATGCTGGATATTGACCTACCAGAAATAGATTAGAATAGGACAAGGAGTAGGTTGGGACACATGTCTTTTCATTCATCCAAATAAAGGTTTCTAAAGTGGCTCACAACATACTAAAATATTCAATTATAGTATATATAACGGGCAGCGCAATCCTAGCACGCCCATTGTGCCGATGCTATGTCATAGCCAGCTGGTGTGAGGGAGACACCATGATGAAACGGGGGTGAGAGTGGGGGGTAGAGGAAGGTTCTGGGTGGGGGGAGGGCAGGATGTGGGTGGGATGTGGGCGGGCCATAAGGCTGAATCCGAAGCCCGACTGGGGGACTGCGCGGTCTCCTCAGATCTGCCGTGGATCTGTTTAGCAGGCACAGATACAAGGAAAATGCCCTTGCCACAGGAAGGCTCCAGCCTCCCTGCCGCAGTATCAGATATGGTGCTGGCCAGCCAGCCTCACCATTCCGGCGCTGCATAGGATTGCACCCTCAGTATGCTTACTAGTGTGTAGAAGAGCTAAGTGCCCTAGTGCATCATGGGAGTTCCCCTGCTAACTGGGCAAGAGGCACTTTTTCAAGTGGTGTCCTCTTATATTTAGCAGGGGGAGAGCAATTGTCCCTCTTCACCCCAGCACAGTGTCTTTCTCATGGCTGTTGCTGGTGGTGTTCTCCATTCTTTTAGATTGTGAGCCTTTTTGGGACAGGGAGCCATTTAACTTTAATGTTATTATTTGCCTGTAAACCGCTTTGTGAACTTTGTGTTGAAAAGCGGTATATAAATACTAGTGACTGATTGATTGATTGATATTCTTTGGAATATGAATTCCAAAGCAATTCTGCATCTCACTATGGTTGGAAACAGTCATTTTGTTCCCATCATCACTTCATTACCAATAGCTATGCGGCAATCAAGATAATGAAGCTGTCTGAAATTATTTATTCCTTAATAACTTTACCCAGTTTGTCACACTAAAAACTAAAGTGGTTAATCAGCATAAATGGGGTGGATTTTTTGAATACTTTCACCACTTGGTCATGGCTGAAGTGCGGTATGTGTGTGTGTGGGTGCGTGTGCATGCGTTTTACTTTTGATTACTGTTGTGTATACAATACCAGGGAATGGTAGTTAATCAGATTAATGCATGGCACATGTGTACGAACCGCAAGTAGCAAGGGGAGTCCTCCAGGCATCTAACTATAGATCCATCACACATCCACTGCTATGAGTCACCCGGCTGCCTTTCCTACCTGCTGTGGTACGTGGGCTTCAGCTCCAACTATAACAAGTTTTACTCATAATTGGAGTGAGCCAGACAGCTGCAATTTCCTCAAAGCCATCTCCAGCTGTCACAAGATATGCACGCACAGGTATCGAATAGTCCCTTGAGAAACCAGGTCTAAGCAAATTAGCACTAGAATACAAAATTACCAGCACCGTTTTTTAAAATCGAGGTTTGAAAGTTGTAAATTCTGAACAAGGTCACATAATGAATGGAACGCTATTGGTATATTCATTGAAAAATAATTATGTGTGTGCTGATTTGTATTACTGTAACAGCACATCATTTCTAAAAAGTGGCACAGATTAAGGCCCTTACATCTCCTTGCTTGGAAGCTGGAAAAACCATCTTTAGGAATAGAAGAATTGGCTAGGCTCTAAATTTAAAATGCTCAGCAAGGATTCTGAAATAGCAGGAGGTACTTCTCATATTATGTGGTCAACCAGCTTGAAAGCTGGACTGCTGTGCTTTGCAATATCCAGTTTCTTTGACATATACATCAATATATATATCCATCTTTATAAGTACTTTTGCTATGCCGATTTTCACTTATGTGTACTGCACATATTAAGACTATTTCTCTTTATTCATACCAAGATTTTTGATATAAGGTCCTGGAGTGGTGGTGGTGGTGGTGGGGAAGGATCAATCCTATGCATGGCTACTCAGAAGTAAGTCACATTGCAATCAATGGGGCGTACTTCTAGGAAAGTGTGGATAAGATTGCAGCCCAAGTCTCTCATTGAGGCTAGGTGTACCTCCCATTTTACACAATGGGTAAACCCCCAGCCCTCTGATTTGAGTTACAAAAGGGGATGAATTTGTTTCACACGCCCAAGAAAGAGTTCCAGGAAGTTGGATCAATACAAGTCTTGCAGGCTTTAGGGGAAGCAGTCTTCAGAACCCGCATAGGGTGGAGCACATAAAATGCACTGTATGATGGTAATTTGTACCCACGTTTTCAAAGGATGTGCATTACGTGCTCCCTTTTACACTCTAATTGGTTTTGTGCTGTGGTTCTACAAATTTTTGTGAACATGGTTCCTAAAAGGACAGAAGATTTAACAAATCATGGGAAAAGTGGAAAAACGGATGAAATGTTAGAGAATTGCTCATCGTTTGTAACTAAAGCTTGAAGCGCTAAACCTCATTGTGATGCTAGAAGGTACAAAAAGTTTCACCCTTGACTTTAACAATTCATTGATGCTGCATAATGTTATTATTAAATGTGATTTATTCTATTTTATTGTGTCATGCAACTTTTTCCTTATACAATGAAGCATTTAGGGTGCTTCTGGGGGTGAACTTGGAATGGTTTTGGAACATGATCGAATTTTTCTTATTGAAATTAATTCCATAATTGTACTTGTTATCCAGATTTCCACTATAAGGACTATTCTCACCCCAATCCAGGTGTTTGGATGTTGCTGATGTAAACAACCCACAGGAAAATAGCTGCCAGGAAGAACCTAGCAGCAGGTGATATTGTTGGGGGGGGGCGGGGGGAAGGCAGGCAGAAACTTCTCCTCTATTTGGAGAAGAAATCAATCTGTTTCCAAGGAGGAAAAACATCATTCATTGGAATAAGGAAGTGTGATTGTGTAATAAAGATCAAGAGAAATGTTGACAGCCATATATGTGTATGATGCCTACTTACATAACTACGGTTATTGGTATGGTAAAACAATGTTCCTCTGTATGACAGTCCTTCACCTTGCTATGCTACTTCCTAATCCCCTAAGCTTTAGAGTATAATGGTATGCACTAAGTAATTCCATTATAGTGACACAGTGAAAGCATAGGATTTGAAAAGTACTCACCACTCTCCTAAACATGCCATCAGGTCAAGCCACTGATATTAGCAAATGGGAAAAATGGTCCATGTCATAGCTTGTTGCTTGGAGGAATTACTGGCCAACTTTAAAACCATCAGTCAAAGATCTTTAAAAAGCTCACAATAAATTGAAAGAGGACATCTGTTACAAGTCAAACAAGGAGAGCCCAATATGACCAGGAGTGGGGCTTTTTTTTATGGGTGCGTCTTACTCTAATATATTTGTTCTCTGTCTTCTGTATCTGATCTAAAGTGATACATTTCCTTGCTGACAAACCCAAAACAAACAAGGGGCAGAATCACCATCTTCCCAGGATTCATTGTACATAATGTGCATTCCCCTATGAAGTTCACGAAAAGAAGGAACAAAGCAAAAGGAAATTCAGAAACTGACAGCGCAATCCTAGATTGTGCGAAGCGTCGACACAATGTTGTTGCATCGACACTACGTGCTTAGCGCCGATGCGGTGGGTCAGGACGGCCCCCTGGCATCAGCGCTAAAGTTCTGAAGCCAACGCTACTCATAGCGTCAGCTTCAGAGTGCCGACAGAGAGCCTCCTTTGCACCGACTGAAGCCGGTTGGCAAGGGAGGCTCTGAAGGGAGGCTCTGTCCCATATTGGGACAGGGATTGGTGGGAGGGAGTGGGATGTGGGCGGGCTTGGGAGATGCCATATGGCCACATCCTAAGCCAGGCCGTGAGGTTGCGAGGCCCCGATTTGGGCCTCGCGGTCTCCTTGGATCTGCGCCCGTTCTTTAGCGGGCGCAGATCCAAAGAGCACATGGGGAGGCTGGAGCCTCCTCTATGGTAAGGGAGCACACGCTCCCTTGCCGTGCGGGGAGAGCTCCAGCCTCTCCTATGCAGCGTTGGATATGGCACTGCCAAGTTGGCCTCGCCATTCCGGCGCCACATAGAACTGTGCACTGAAATTGGTTAGAGATTGAGTTCAAGAATTATATGTTGATGAGACAAATCCAGATTAATCACTGACACAATCCAAATTAAGAAAGGAACATATCTTACTATTTCTTCTAGAAGTTATGGCATAGATTCCACAATGTATGGACTTGGGGGATGAATAATGCTTTAGAAAGGATTATTTATGAAATAAGGATGCTAAAGTTTTCTTATCTGTAGTTTTTCTCTTTCTATAAATCTGTGAACTTTGAACTTTCGAACACAAGAACCAAGTATATCACAGTCTGTTCGGTGCAATAACGTGGCATTTCCCCAGCAATGAGATGATGCTGTTGGTATACAGATGAAGTGAATTTTTTTGGTAATGCATCTGAGAATTCTGTAGATTAAAATTTAAAATCAGCAACGCAATCAGTACCTAAGTGTGTGCATACACGGAATGAAAATGTCTGAATGGCCTCTCCTGATGAAAAGCGAAGGGATCCACAAGAAATATTGAAGATCAGTGAAAAGGAAATAAAATGGAAATAATAGAAGCTGCTTCCTCCCTTTGTATTTTAAACACTTCCTTAGATAACTGCAATTTCTAAACAACCCAATAATTCCCTGTAATTTTATGAGCGCCTCTTAAACATATGGCTTTTTGAGCTATGCTGTATCAAGCATATCATCCCACCCACTGCACTTTGCTGTTGCTGACAGTGCAAATTCTGCAGTAGATTCCCTTAGCAGGACAAAGCCTCCTCGACTCTAGTAGAACTGTTATGTATACTGTGTTTGCTCATAGGGAATAGTTCTCCTTTGGTCCATTTCAGTTGAAGCATTAACACATCACTGATGTGAAGTCTTGCTGCCAAGATCTGTGTCTTGAGAAACAATTGCTTGAGTTATTCAGGTTTTCTTCTGTTTAATGGACTTCATTTTTTTCCTGTAGTTTTACCAAGTTCTCAATCCCAAGCATGGCCAGCTCTAGGAGTGGTGGGGCGCAATGCAGGGCATTCCCGTGGCCCCCCACCCTCCCTGCGGGGTTCCCACTCAAGAAGAAAAGCGCGTGTGGTGCCACATACGGCACCTGGAAATAGTTGGTGGTGACATGATGACATTACCGCCAATTGCTTCCAGGAGTCCCATTTTGGAGGCAGAGGCAGGTGGGAGGGCCCAAGGTAAAGCTGCTCTGCTCGCCCCACTGACTTACAGCTCCTAGAGATCCTGGCTATAGCAGCAGGTGATAACGCTAGCTGTTCTGGTGTGGGGGGCGCCCAAGGTGCAGGGCCCAATGTGACCACATTGGTCACATTGGCTTAAGGCAGGCCCTGATCCCAAGTACAGCAAGATGTGAGACTTGTCAAGGTTTGTACCCTCAAACCATTGCAAGTGAGTTGCTGGAGGATGCCCACAACCAGGCCAAAGAAGCTAGGCCTCAGCAAAAGTTTGGCCTTAGTAAAGAAAGCACCACACCAATCCAGTCAAAGTGCTGACTCACTCAGCAGGTGACAGTTAATTAATGACTCCAGAGCCGAGTAAAAAAAAAGTGTGTAGCTGACTGGCCCAAAGCTTGCCCAGCAACAGTAATTGATAGGCCAAGCTCCGAATAAAAGCAGAGCATGTACCTCCAGACCAGTGTGGGTGAAGATAGGAGTGCTGCGAAGCACTCTGGCTGTTAGGATAATTTATCTGTGCAGAGAATTTATCTGTTGGATCCCCTGCGTGGGACCTATGCTGTTTTGTTGCTGTATCATCTCGTCACCGTCTTGTACATACACGGTGGTGAGAAAACCTTTCTGAACTGTGTCCTTGAGTTTGCTGACCGGCGCTGCCTACACGTTCTTTCCTGGAAGCTGTGCCAGCACTTTGTTCCCTTTGACAGGACTGACCGGAGTGGTACAGCAACTCTGCTGTGTGTGCTGCCGCCGCCTGCTGTATGCTGCCTGCTCCCCCCTTGCCCTAAGGGGGTCCCCCCAACTTCCACAACAAGTTCCACAAGACTCCCCAAGGAGGGGATGTTATTTGAGACTCCCTTACACTTGCCTGTCAGCAATAACTGCTATCAGGGCTAGTCCAGAACCTTCTGACTCCTGAGGCAGCACGCCAAATGCTGCCCCCTTACCATGTGCCAGCCTCTGTTCATCCCACTCTTCACCCATTGTCCAATGTTACAGCTCTGCACTCTTGTCCCCTTCAAAGTTCCTCTTCTTCTCTGGTCCCCTCTTCCTTTCCCCACCAATCCATTGTGTGCAGAGGCAGATCTAAGGGAGGGCAAAGCTCTAAGTTTTGCAAGAAGCCTTACCTTGCAGTGGAAATCACTCCTCTCCTGCATGGTTTTAGCCAATCCTCACAGGGAAAAGCAACATCTTGACATTGCTTACTGGCTACAGCAGCAAGGGAGAGGAGGGATTTACATGACAGGGTAAGGCTTCTTGCAACACTTAGAGCTTTGCCCTCCCTGTAGATCCGCCTCTGATTGTGTGGTGATATCAAGCCTAGGGTGTGTGAGGGGTGTGTGTGTATGTGTGTTTGTTTAAATTGTAGCTTAATTTCCTGCTTCTCTACAAATTGCTTTGCTGGCTTTTGGTAGCTATAGCCCCTCTCTTTGGTCAGCTCTTCTTGAGAATATTGAGAATAGCTCAATAGGGTAAAGAGCTAATCTAGGTCCTGTAGCATGAGTTAGAGATCTTGAGTTTGTTGGTTCAGATCAGCAAAAAGAAAAATTTTAAAAATAAAAAAGGGGGCAGGTTGCATCAGGAACCATGATGCAACACAAAACTAATTTAAATGCATGGGGAACCTACAGAAATCCCCTCAATAAATAAAAGATGCATCATTGGGGGAACCAGCCATGAGGAGCCCAGAAGCAAAATTTAGCTGCTGGAGTGCAGAGTGCAACCTGATAGCTGCTTGACTCAGTGGCACGAGTCAGTGGCCCGAAACAGAGTCGTTGACATGTAAGACTTGAGTTTCATTAGAGTCAGGCCAAAATGTGAAAACTTGAGTCGCAGCTCAAGTCCTGACTCTTTCCCCCCCATCTCTACCAATTATGTCCTTCCAGCCAGAAGCATAGACCTTGCACTCCAGAATATATTTCTTCCCTAGGATTATTGATCTGGGTGTTTCTACCCTCCTCTGAAGCTCTGCAAAATATCAGCAAGTCTATGTCATTTGACATTTATACTCCTTGGGAGCTCGTCAAACAAAACAAAGGTTGTTCTATTAATAACGCCTCTATGCAGCTGAAATGTCTCTCCAACGAGGTTGTGATGACATTCATATCCCCACCCCCAGTCTTTTCATGTTCCTGAGGCTTTTTCAAACACGATGTGAAGTCTTGCTGTTATTAACAGCGGAGATATTGCATCTAAGGCTATAATAGGGTGAGTGTCATGCAGCTCATATATAGCATATAGGAAAGCATATCCTATTTGCTGACCTCCTGTTCACCAATGTTGGTAAAAAAAACACAAGGACTATCCATTATATTCTACAGAGCTGTAGTTTTCTGCAGAAAAATGGACAGTGCCAAACCAAGGGACATCTGGCAACTCTGACACAGCTAGCTGCCCCAAAAGGCAAAGCCTTCATCTGATCCATATTGCCCTGGCCTAGGTCAGATAGATTTATATAACCCTAACTCTGACATGATTAGTCTCAGCTGGGTGAGTTCCTGCAGAATTAAATTAAGCCCACATGAGCCAATCACAGGAGCATTACTTTCAGCAACCCATTCCTCTCTTATCTGCACTGCAACAAAGTCTCCTAGAGCTAATTATTGTTACTGCCGACTCTTTGAAGGGTATGAGGACTTGCAAAGTTAAGCTGAAACTGTGTTAGTCCAATGGTGGCTACTAGGGTTACCAGATACAACCTGGGACAGAGTGCCTATACAGTACCTTTATATGCTTTTGGTATCCATGCTTTCAGTTATCCATGGATATTCGGACTCCATTAATCTCTCTCTCTCTCTCTTTTTTTTTTGCCTTGTTGCAGCAAAACCACTGATATTCCCCTATGTTTAAAAAGGTGTTTCCAGTATCCACAGTTTCAGGTATTCATGGTGGGGTCTGGAACAGAACCCCAGTGGATACTGGGGTTCTCTCTCTCTGTGTGTGCATGTGTATGTGTACACAGGAACCTACCTCCAAGACACATTCATAACACTAGGCTGCGCTTCTCAAATTTTGTTCAAAATCTGTGCATTTCTCAAAAGAAGTCTTCCCTTCTTATAGATAGGGAATGGGTGACTCCAAGATTTCCCAATGAATCAAAGGCAGAACTGAAATTTGAAACCAGATCTCATGTGATCTGGTCTGCTCTATTTGCTAGTGTCCGTGGTTCCGTGGAATATCAATTGGCAATGAATTTTTAAGAGTTCAACAAAGAAGGAATGTCTCTTCAATTTATGATCAGACAAATATTTATGGTGTGCTTGTTGCTAGATATGACTGCTGGGGAATGTAAAAGACATTTAGAGCCAATGTAGAAAGTCAGTGGTTCACTGCATGATATACCTCGTTGCAATGCTGAGACGTTCAAAAACAGTATATAGCCAACCCTCCTAAAGCTACCTATTTTGCAGTGTGTGTTGACTTTTTAGGTGCTGGAATTCTATGGTGCAGCTGGGATTTAATAGACCCTGTTGCACAAAGCTCTTGGCCTCATTTCTATGCTAAAGTTTTTTTTAAAAAAATAAAAATGAAAAGGGATCTAAGGGCGATATCACAAAGAGACTAAAAGCTGTACTGGAGGTATCTCCCCTGCAGGCATTTTTCCTCTGAATAGGCCAGAGTTTAGTTTAGGTCAAAAGAAAACTGCTGATCTGGAAATAGAGTACCTTCCGGAAAGGCCCAGCTATCACACCTCCCTTCCTAGCTGCACTCCATCACAGCAAAAGGAAACAAAACAAAAGCTGCAGAAGCACTGTTGTTATGATTATTCCTGTGACAGCTACTAGGAGTACATTATTGACAATGTTCTGCATCAAGGTAATTAGACATTTCATTGAACAGGAATAATATTGTTAATATTACCCTACCCTCCCAGATCCCTGGTAAGAAGGAGTTAATAACCCCATTCAGGTGTTTGGGGAAGAACAGACATGTATGGAGGAGGCTCATAGCCCAATCCCAGATGTGTCTACTCAGAAGTAAATCCCATTCCGTTCAATTGGACCTACTCCTAAGTAAGTGTGCACAAGGATTATAGCCTAAGTTTCTTCCAGTGACTCAACCTCCATGGAGTCTGTGCATATATATGCAAATGTGCATAGGATCCCTCTGTGGTTTCATGTGCATTCTTTGTAACATAGAGTTTGTCTCTATGATAGAAAAATTAATTAATGATGGCACACACATTGAATATGTCATTGATGATGTCATTGATGATGACAGCTATTTTCAACCACTGTGCAGTGTCACATTGGTGAGCCACAAATGGTCTGCAGGTGTACTGTGGGTGTTGGAGGGTTCGGGGAGAATCGTTTGTTAGTAGGGCTATTGGGAGACGTGTGTCCCCTACTGGTCATGTGATGTCAAAAACAAGCTGATGGTGTGCTTTGACAATTTCAGTGTCTTGTCAGTGTGCGAAGATATGAAAAAGACTGAAAATCACTGGTCTAAATGCTCTTCCCATGCAACAAACAAAAACACCCTGGTTAGGTATGAAATTGACTGGTTTGGCCCCATAGGACTGCATAAAGCAATCCTGCCTGAAGAAGACTTGTGTCCTTTGGACAATGACTTTGCTAGAGACATTCCATGCCTTTCCTTTACTAGCAATGTGGATAGTATCCACAAGGCTGTCAGCTCAGAGTGCTTAATAAAATGAATTTGGCCCCTTCAAATGTTCTTCAAGGACAGACTTAACAGTGACCACCTATGCATGTCTGCTCAGAATAAATTCTGTACCTTCAGTGGGGTTTACTCCCAGGAAAGTATGTATAGGATAAGGATTTCATCCTCCTTGCAAAGACTTGGGTCAGATCAATCAATCAATCAATCAATCAATCAATCAATCAATCAATCAATCAATCAATCAATCA
>JAJKFI010000003.1:38997176-39045531 GCA_029204185.1 Lerista edwardsae | reverse complement strand
TCAATCAATCAATCAATCAATCAATCAATCAATCAATCAATCAATCACTAGTATTTATATACTGCTCTTCAACACAAAGTTCACAAAGCGGTTTACAGGCAAATAATAACATTAAAGTTAAATGGCTCTCTATCCCAAAAGGGCTCACAATCTAAAAGAATGGAGAACACCACCAGCAACAGCCACGAGAAAGACACTATGCTGGGGTGAAGAGGGACAATTGCTCTCCCCCTGCTAAATATAAGAGGACACCACTTGAAAAAGTGCCTCTTGCCAATTAGCAGGGGTTGATTGTTGGGTCAGAGACTTGGGTCAGATTGTCAAATACAGATTGTTATCAGAAACATTAAATCATTCATGATAGAGGCTTAGTTCACATCTTTTAAGATCATTTTGAGTGCAACCCCTTCCCCAAACACTAATAGCTTTATAGATTTGAGCTGGGGTAATTTTTCTACCCCATGTACTATTGTTGATGTCACTGTGATGAAAATTCTATTCTGGGTATATTTTTATTCACAGGACAAAAACAGGGACATGGTGGCGCTGTGGGTTAAAATGCTGCTGCTGAGCTTGCTGACCGGAAAGTTGGCCATTCAAGACTACGCGACTGAGTGAGCTCCCGTTGCTTGTCTCAGCTCCTGCCAACCTAGCAGTTCAAATGGAGGTAAAAATGTGGGTAGATAAATAGGTACCACTTTGTTGGGAGGGTAACGGCGTTATGTGAGCCTTGGCGTATAGTCATGCCGGCCACATGGCCACGGAAACTTGTCCTTGGATAAACACCGGCTCTACAGGCTTAGAAACAGCGATGAGCACCACCCCCTACTGTTGGTCATGACTAGACCATTCAGTCATGGGGAAACCTTTACTTTAAACCTATGTGCCCAATCCTATCCAATATTTCAGTGCTGGTGCAGCAACAATGCAGCCTAGAAGTAAGGGAACACATATTTCCTTACCTTGAGAAGGCTACTGTGACTGCCCCCCACTGCATGATGCAGGTCATTGTTACACCTGCATTAGTGCTGGAAAGCTGGATCGCATTGGACTCTTAATCTTGGATGTATTCTCTACGAACGTCCTAAAAACAGTATCCTAGAAGGGCAGAGTTGCAGCATGACTTGCATTTTAACAGGGGATATACCTTTGCAGAACACCCTCAGGGCAGGTTCAAGCTTTTAACCTGGTATCTTTTTATTCTGCGTAATTAAATTTGAATGCCTTTCCTTTGCTACTAGCCCACAGACTTCAGGGATGGACTGCACATCTCAACAAATTCTGTAAACCTATCCTATCCCAGATTAGATTATTGCAATGCGCTCTACGTGGGGCTGCCTTTGAAGACGGTCCGGAAATTACAACTAGTACAGAACGTGACTGCTCGTGTGGTTGCTGGGGCACATCAGTCTGACTCTGTCGGGACGTTGCTTCGGTGACTACACTGGCTGCCCGTTCCTTTCCGGGCCCAATTCAAAATGCTAGTTTTGACCTTTAAAGCCTTTTACGGCTTGGGTCCGGGTTATTTGAGGGACCGCCTCCTTCTATACAATCCTACCTGTGCTTTGAGGTCATCTGGGGGGACGGCCCTTTTGACTGTGCCGCCACCAGGAGAGGTGAGAGGGATGGCGGCCACGAATAGGGCCTTCTCCGTAGTGCCCCCCCAACTTTGGAATACCCTCCCCTTAGAACTAAGAACTGCTCCCTCTTTGGCAATATTTCGCCGGGGGCTGAAGACCTTTTTATTCCAGCAAGCTTTTAATTGTTGACAGGCTGGCTGGCTTTCTTCGCATATTTTAGGATCCACGGGGCTTGTTTTTAGATTTTTAATTATTTTAATACTGTTTTTAATTATTGTTTTTAATTGTCAAATATTGTGTTTTATTGTATTTTAATATTGTAAGCTGCCTTGGGTGCCCATGGTGCAGAAAGGTGGGGTATAAATCAAATAAATAAATAAATAAATAAATAAATAAATAAATAAATAAATAAATCCTCATCATTTGTTCCAGGAGCAAGAGAAGTTGCACCCAGGGGTTCCCTTCACACGGGGGTCCTAGCTGCCTGAACCTTGCTCACACGCAACATGCCAGCAGACAAATCCAGCAGGACCGAGCAGGTGCCGTCTCCGAAATCTGGTAGGATTAGGTTTTACTTGTAGTTTAACAGGCATCCAGATATATTATAACCTGAAACATTTCAGTGTCAGGCTCTTAAAGATTTATCTCGCTTAAACAAACCATAGGGCGTTGCTAAGGAAGATACGATAACAGGAGTGTTGTAACATTTCCGACGAAAGCATTATTGACATGTCAGGTTTCTCTCCAGCTCTCTGAGTTTGTCAGGTTTATACAGATGGCATTTGACGTGACTGCCTTTCATACGTTGCAGCCAAGCTTGTCCTTTCTTCCCAAACGAACTGTAAAGATACCTGTCAAACAAACACAATAGACAATGCTGGAAGTGAGAGTACTCTGTGTTTGCGCTCGGTCAAAAAGAGAATCTGAGTGTTTGGCTTCTGATGCCAGTGGCAGCTTTTGTGGTGGAGGTTGAACATAGAAATTAAAATAAAAAAAGATGTTTTATGATAGCATTTGCAGCAGGCCTTTTTTTGGATCACCATTGAAAAAGAAAAACATTTGTCTTTGCAGCTGATTGAGGGTGCAATCCTAACCTGGAGTTAGGGCGGCACAGCTAAATTTGGCTGGCACAAGGGCCACCGTAAACTATGTTTGGACCACTCTCGGAGTCAGAGAAGTCAGCATACAGATGTGTGCCATCCTCCCTGATTCCGAGAGTGGTCCAAATGCGTTTTATGGTGGCCCTTGTGCTGGCCAAACTTTGCTGGCCTAACTGTGTTGGCCTATCTCCAGGTTAGGATTGCGCTCTGAGGAATAAACATACTCTGTGCACGGCAACATTTCCAGTCTATTTGTATCCCTGAAGGTCCTGCTTAAATGCAGGCTCTCTAGTCTGAGATGCATACTGTTATGAACATCCATTGTGCATATACATTTAATCACACAATACATTTCCTATATTTTGCAGCCAAGCTGAACTTTCTCAGAGCCCTGGAGTGTCATATTTATTGCCTATCCCCAAGGACATGGATTTAGCATTTGGATAGCTAACAGGAACAGAATGTTTTCATCTATGACTAATGTGATGGCTAAGTTCTGGGTTCCAAATGGAACCCAGACCTATTGGGACAAAACACATCAGGATATTAAGAGGATAACACTGGAAACCTTTCTTAACTCCGTCAAAATGGGAACCCAGCCATCTTTCCAGAGATGAAGGCGAGATCTCCAGTAACAATCCAGAAGTATTCACAGTTTCTGATTTAGTGCAGCAAGGTCTCTTTTGGATTTTTTTTGTGTGTGTGTTTTTCAACTATGCAGAGGGAAAGATCTGGAAGTCACAGGAAATGTGCATCATGCCAACAACAACAATAAGAGAAATACCATTCAACTTAATAAGCAGCTGGCCAAAGAAATGAGTGATATAGAACCCTCCAGTGCATAGTTAAGTGAAAATGAACACCAACGATGAGAGGACCATATTTGTAGTCATGGAGTCTGATGTTTGATGCAAAGAAAAATTAGCATTCTGCAGTCTCCAGTTAATCTCAATATTTACCCAAGTGAGTTTCTTTTGAGTTCTGTGCTGTACCCAAGAAAAGAAGGCTGTTGTGTTATTGACAAAATCTCTGGGTGATGTTTGTTAAACAGCTGTTATATGGGAAGACATCCATCTTTAGGGCTTTGCAAGAAGATGTTCCTAAGGGCGCAATCCTACACAGTGCCGGACTGGCGAGGCTGACGGGCTAGCGCCCTATCCAATGCTGTTTAGGAGAGGCTGGAGCCTCCCCGCGGTGCTCCCTTACCATAGGGAGCCTCCTTACCGTGCAGCCACCTCCCAAGCCCGCCCTGGTCCCACCTCCCGCCTCCCCATCTCCCACCAATCCCTGTCCCAGTACGGGACAGAGAATCCCTCGTGCTGGCCGGCTTCGCCCGATGCGAGGGAAGCGCTGCGCGGGCGCAACAGGACTGGCACTGCCAGCAGCGCTGGTCCTGTTCCTTTAACGCTGATGCGGGGGTGCTGCTAAGCGCTCCTGCATCGGCACTAATGGTGGAGCGCTGACACAACAATGCCGCGTCAGTGCTCCGCCCCCTCTAGGATTGTGCTGCCCATCTAAGAAAGAAAGAAAAAAGAATTCAGGGAGAAGTGGAGTGGCAAAATGCCCAATCAAACCAGGGGTCTGAGGCCTTCCTTTTCTTCCTGAGAAGGGGATTAATCTCAATTTGGCAAGTTTGTCCTATGAAATATCATTTTGAAACAATCCATCACCCCACAGTTTTCTGTGCCATACAAAGGACAACCCAGGTTGGGGACAGCACACTAGTGTTCAGCAGCTAGAAAATAGGAGGGAAGTGATAGTGGTTAGCAGGAATGAGGCCACACTGCTTTTCCCTTTCTCCCCTGTAAAATCCCTCCTGTGCTCCAGCACAGCACTTCCCAGTAGTTCTAGTGGCACCACTAGGATTGTGTCACACAGTGTGGAAGGGAGGGGCAAAATGGGACAGGGGAAGGTGGTGATTGCCAGAAAAGTCTCCGGAGCCCAGGTCTACCAGGCTTCCCAATGTGACGTCCAGGTGTACCTGCTGGGTAAACCTGGGCTCCCAGCTGGAGTTGGCCTCCCTCTTTGTCGTGGGACTGGGTATACCTATCTGGAGGGCAGAGTAAGGCTCCCTCTAACCACAGACATGGCAGCTGCACCCATGGCTGAGGTTCCACGCCCCCAATTACGGCACGCCCCCATGAGGCTCTGGTGCCCGGGTCTACTGGGCTTCCCTGATGCGGAGCATCCAGTAGACCTAATTCCTGGTCTTTTGCTCTGTCTTTTGTTCTCTGCCTTTGGCATTCTCCCCTTCATGATGTTATCCTTGTGATGCCCCTGGCTAGTTTCAGTGGTGCTTCTCTGGCGGGGACTTCTCTGGATCAATGGGGCAACTGTTGAGTAAAACTCACCCCTGCTCTGAAGGCAGAGAGCAATCTGTCTGTAGTGCTAAGACGAGCCCCGCTGGATCACGGCCATCTAGTCCAGCTTCTGGTATCTCACAATGGCCCACCAGATGCCTCAGGGAGCACACCAACAAGATACTTGCACCTTGCTGCTACTCCCCTGCACCTTACCCTTGCACCCCCCCCCAATGAAGACACCCCAGCCAGTGTAGCTCTCAGCCAGTCACATGTAGGAGCTGATCCCAGAAGTTTTAATTGTCTTTCAGCAGGTGACAATTCTTCACTTGTCTGTTGGGTAATAATGGAAATTCAGCATTATGTGGGTTGTCTAGTTTCGTCTGTCATTCAAATGTCATTGTCATTGGCCCTAGTTGAGAAAAGATGCCTGGAAACTCACATAATCCAGATAACCCATAGAAAGCAATTTCACATGTTTCCAGCTCAACCTGGGAGTGGCCTCCTTAGTACAATGTTGACATATGAAGTGGGTCTAAAAGAAAAGGCATTGAAGGAATGTCTCTGAGAAGTCTCCGAAAACCTTCAGACCTGAGAACCTTCTGATGTGTGCTCTGCTGCCCCCTGTGGAACTTAAGGTGGGAAGGTTCAGGTTGCGTATCCCTTTTCTGGATTGCTTGGGATGGGAAGGTGTCTGATTTTGGATTTGTCTGGATTTTGGAATAATTGCATTAGTTGAATGGGAAATGCTTCCTCTTGCTCTTTTCACTGTTACCCATTTGGGTGTCTGCTAGCCTCTGACATTTTTCAACAATGGCACACACCACAGAGCAGAGACTAGAACTTACAGCCTGTACATGGGAATTAGTGCAAGACCTTGTAGGGTTCACACTGCAGAAAGTTGCACAAAAAAAGTCCTGGACAAAAATGTCTGGATTTTGGATGTCTGGATAAGGGATAATCTACCTGTAATATGTCCAGATGTTCCAGGGTGACTCCACTTTCCCGTTTAAATCATTGGCTTTCTCTAACATGGTAAGAATATAAAGGCTTCCAGATCAGGCTGTTGACATTGTTGTGTAGGCAAAAAATTGGTCCTGGTTCTGTGTGGACCTGTCCACCTTTTTCCATCAGGCTGTGGGCCTGGTGACTGATGCAGAGCTGCCAGTTTGCCAGAAATGACCCTATTTCTTCAACTTTTCTTTTTCTCAGGTGGGTAAGTGGCTAAGGTTCATTTTAGGCTGTTACTGGGCCCAACTCCTTTGCCACTGAGCTCTGCTTTTGTCACCAGGCCCAATGCTGATACCTGATCCCTTTCCCCATTTGTCAAGAATGGGTCATGACACCACGAGGCTGCACTTGAGAAATCTCAGGTTTTTGGATATCTTTGACTGGGCAACCTTAGATTTGTGCCTCCTACTTTATGCTTTCCAGCTGCCTTTGGCTGCCAAAATCCCACCTGACTGTGCCATACAAATATTGTATTTGAAGTCTGTAAGAAGTTCACAGTTTTCAACCAAAGGATACAGCTGCTGAAGGATATGTTTTTCTGTGTATTACTTTAAAACAGTGGCTCTCAAACTGTGGGTCGGGACCCCCCAGTGGGTCATGAGCCAATTTCAGGTGGGTTGTGAAGCACCTAGAGCAGCCATATTGAAAATCTGGGAAGATGGGATGCTGGAAAGGTTGTTTTACTTGTGTCAGGGTTAGAAATAGACGGGTTTTCTTTCTGATTCACTTTGCTATTGGAAAATAGCTGAGAAATAGCCCAACTTTGGCTGCATTCTCAGGAAAGCAGCAGGCTCTGGTGTCACAGTGATGGCACCTCTGGCCATGACATCACTGCTGGTGTGTCCTGGACAGATTTTCATCCTAAAAAGTGGGTCCTGGTGCAAAAATGTTTGAGAACCACTGCTTTTAAAACACTTCTGAACAGTTCCAATGCCTAAACTATCTCGACATGTAGCAGTTGTACTATAAACTAAAACTCTATAGCTGAGTGACATGAAATGCATATAATTTTTGGATCACTATTTTTAAACAAAGGAAGATGGCGTTTATTGAGAGGCAGTGTACTGAATGTCTATATTTATTCACGATGGCTCTGCTCGTCTGTTTTCTCATCCGCAAAGAACAAAAACTAGCTGAAAAGCTGCCCCAGTCTTGATTCACGTCTGTTATGGAGCAGCAAAGCTTTGGCTGTAACATGAATACCTCCATATGCTGTTTCCCTTTCTCCCATCTGGAATTGTAGCAAAGCATGCAGAGATGTTACCATGGCTGTGTAATAACAACCCATTGCATTTCCCTGCTTTTTGCCATCTGATCTGTTTTGAGTTTGGAATGTTTTCTGGAAGGAGTGATGGCTCTATGATTTCTGAGTCATATTTATTAAAGGCAAAATGTTTTTCACAGAACTCTTCTCGGCACCCTAATAAAACAAGCAAGACCAAGAAGGCAACAATCATGTCCTAAAAGAGGGTGCACAGCCATGTAGCATGCGTGTGGGAAAGCAGAACCATGTGTTGTTTTTTCACCTTCTCAGAGCAAGTGTTTTGAAGGGCTAGAGTAGCAAACACCGTGTTCATTGCATGAGGAGCGAGACCTTAACACCAGGGCTGCATTAACCATTGAGCCAAGTATGCCATAGAGCAGTGGTTCCCAAACTGTGGGTCGGGACCCACCAGTGGGTCATGAGCCAATTTCAGGTGGGTTGCAAAGCACCTAGAGCAGCCATATTGAAAATATGGGAAGATGAGAGGCTGGAAAGGGGGAGGGCTGTGTGGTTGTTTTGCTTGTCTCAAGATTGTAAATAGCCTTTTTTCTTTCTGATTCACTTTGCTATTGGAAAACGGCTGAGAAATAACCTAATTTATTGCTGCATTCTCAGGAAAGTAGCAGGCTCTGGTGTCACAATGATGGCACTTCCAGCCAAGACATCACTTCTGGTGGGTCCCGAACAGATTGTGATTCTAAAAAGTGGGTCCCGGCACTAAAAAGTTTGAGAACCACTGCTGTAGTAGAGCATTGTCCTAACTCATGTTGTAGAGCTTAGATTCTTCAGGTGTGAGGTTGATCTCTGTAAGAACTGTGGGGACATTTTTAGGCTGTTAATTACCATAGCTATATTTGGCCAATATTGACTGCTTTCCATTAATTATTTGAAATCTAGGGGAGTGCTTCTCAAACTATGGGTCGCGACCAGTGATGTCATGCAGGGGGTACGCGGGGGTACGCGAGTACCGGTTTCTAGGATTACAGCTGGCCCCGCCCATTCACCCGCCCACTCGTCGACTCCGCCCTCTGCAACGTTTGAATTTCCTGCATGTTTGAGTTGCCTGCATGTAATGTTCTCAGAGCCAGGCAGGCAGGCAGGCAGCGAGCGGAGCCTTTCCTTTCCTTGCCACTGAAAAATGAGTTGCTCTGGGGTTTTAACATGATGCCAGGCCTCCTTAACATGTTCTGAGGGTGCTGTGGAATACTGTTGCAACTGTTGGGTCAGTTTAAAATCATCTGAGGCCTCAAAAAGGGCTTTTTTCATGTCACTTCCTGCCACAACATCACTTCTGGCTTATGACGTCACTTCCGGTGGGCGGGTCCCGACACATGCCAATCAAAAGTGAGTACCTGTTATTAAATCATTTAGATGACACCACTGGTCGCGACCCACTTGGTGCGTCATAGCCTGAAGCCAGGTGGGTTACGATTTGGGTCCACCCACCTGCTCTTGCCTCCAACCGGCTCCAAATTTGAGACAAACCAACACAACTGGAGAACACTTTCGGGTTTCAACCCAAATCGGAAAACACTCCTGCATTGTGCTGGGCCTGGTATGGCCTCCAGAGGCTTCTGGAGGCTCAGAACATCTTTGGAAGTGGCTTCTGGATCACTTTCAGTTTTGCTAACATAATTCCCAGCCTGAGGCCCATTTTGCAACAGCAGCGTCAGAGGCCAAGGTGGGCCACAGCTCTGGTAAGTTTGAGAACCACTGATCTAGGGGAAATAATTATGGCAAAACAGATGTAACATAAAGGTGATGGCTATTCTAGAGAACGTGCTATAATGTCCCACTCCAAAATCAAGAGATCTGTACACAAATGTTTGCTGAAGGTGCCAGCCTCAGCAGACCCCTTGCTCTGTGTTTCACATGCCTCAGCCTGCATGATGCTCTAATTAATTTTGTTTTGTTTTGTTTCAAGACAGAGCTCTCCAAGTTCAAGCTGGTGCCAAAGGCAAGTTCAGAGATACAGCCAAGGAAGATAGAAAGGAACCGGCACTTAAAAGTGATGTTCTCCAGAAGGCACGAAATATGTAAAGGTCTAAATCTAAAATATTCAGTTATGTATGCCTTCAGCTCATTGCTCAATCTGCACTTCCCTGTTTCTCCGTACTTGGATGCCTCAAGGGAAATAAAATTTATGAAACGACTTCTGAGAGCTGTTGTGTTTGGTGCGAGTTGGTGCATGTTCCTTTTCTCTCCTTGCTCTCCCCTCTCACTCACATTTATCAGCTCAGTCAGCTCATACAGTGAAAGAACTGTTACCTTTCTTTAGACACTTCCCAGTTAGGATCCAATCTGTAAGGAAAGCTGATACATTCAGGCTTTCTGGACTTGGGTGCAGAAAACAGCACATGGGTGGGTTGCACAGTTCATCCACAGTACACTAAAGCGCATTGCCATGCCTTGATCTAGTTATTCTGCACAGAATCTGTACACATACAGCTTGTGTATAAGTGTGAGTCAGACCCATTTGACATGCAAGGCCCCTAATTTAAGAGACCCTATGGGCGTGCAACTTGCACACACATAGGCTCTGTGCAGAAGAGCTGGAAGTTTAGAATCAGAGCAGGAAATGTGGGTTGACCATACACTCTTTGGGTCAGCTGAATGGATCATTTCACCATCGTGTACTTGTGTACTTGCCGTCGTGTACTTGTGATTTGTATGCCCTGGGGCTAAGCTGTGTCCATGGTTATTGCTGTTAGCTGAGTATTGACCAGAACATCAAAATACATTGTAACATCAACATCCCAACACCCACAGTTAGTACAACTACTGCATACTGTATTTATAATGTGCTGGGCAACATTACTATCTTGATTGCATCCAATACTAGCTATATGCATAATAAAAGTGTCGTAGGACAAATAGTATCAATTCATGCTAACCTTGTTGATATGTTGACACATTCTTTTCTGGGAAGCTTACGTCAATCTATGTTAGCCTCTTTTAGTAATAGTATCTTGTTTGTACTATTAAGCAAAAAGAAACTAAAGGCCCAATCCTATCCAACTTTGCAGTGCCAATGCAGCCATAATGCAGCCACAAGGTAAGCAAAAAAACCCAATTTCTTATCTTGAAGAGGCCTTCACGACTGCCCCACCATCACAGAATGTAGCACATGCCCCTTTGGGCATTATTTGGTTATTATCAATAACGTATTGATAATACTATAAACTGTAAATCACCTTGAAAAAATATTGTAATGCTGACAGACCCTTAGCTACCCTGGCATGAATGGCGCCACTATAAATGCTTCCAAAGAGATATGAGCCCAGAGGCAAAATATAATCAAGTCTCTCTCTCTCTCTCTCTCTCTCTCTCTCTCTCTCACACACACACACACACACACACACACACACACACACACACAGGCTGTTTCTTGGTCTTCTGTGCCTGATGATGTCTCAGCTACCATATAGCCAGCGAGTGACTCATCCTCCAATTACTGTTGCTGTCATTCTGGTCCAAATTGCTAGGAGGAAGGGAAGTACTGATAGAGACTCTTAGAAGATTAAAATAACTCTGTTGTGAGGCCTTATGAAAACTTTGCGGTAAGCAACCTGACTTCTCCCTGATGAGACTTTAGATAGTTTTGTATTCACATGTGTGATGCCCTCCTGGAACAGCACGTTGGATCTCCCATTGAAAATGGAGCTTTGTATCATGAAAATTGTGCCCGACAAGAAAGGTCTTTTTGTCAAAATACATAGTTTGGTCAATGTCTTATGGCCATTTTTCAATGGTATTCCAAAGTAAGCAAAGAACACAGCTGGTTGAGAGTACATGCACAGTAGTGGGGAAACTCTCCCCCCCCCTCCGCGCAGGAAACATATAACAAGCAGGATGAATTTCAGGAGATTGGGCTCATCACTCTGATGTGTGTACACAAGCCCTTTAGTTTTCAAAGAGCACAATCCTAGCCTGGACTTAGGAGGGCACAGTTAGGCCAGCAAAGTTTGGTCGGCACAAGAGCCACTATAAAGTGTGTTTGGACCACTCTTGGAGTCAGGGAGGATGGCACATGTCTGAGTGCTGGCCTCTCTGACTCCAAGAGTGGTCCAAACATCCCAAAAAGTTTAGGATTGCGCTCCCAGTTAGAAGCTCTGTTCTTTTGGAAGGAAAGCAGGATTGCACCTGTCTCTCTGCTTCTGACTGCCATGCATTAATCAAAAACTGTGTGTACAGCCTAAAGTATACCACTTGTACACACATGTGCTCTCTCTGCATGCTACTAGGGAACCTACATGTATCTGTACAAGCGGTGTGTGGGCAGAAAGTGAAGCAGCGATGACCAGCCAGGTTTCTTCGAAAAGCACCACAGCCACCACCGTACTTATGCAAACACAACCTGGGCTCTGAGCAACTGAAGCACATGGGTTGTGTTTGTGTGAGCACAGCCACTGCATGGCGGCGGCATTTTTCAAAGACCTCTGGTAGGGTGGCATTGCCTCATCTTTCCCCCAAACCAGGGGCAGAGGAAGGGTGTAGCAACGGGTGGCGGGAGCCATGGGTGCTGGCAGCGGTGAGGCGCCATTGCGCGGAAGAACCCACGTGCTTTTTGGCCCTCCCTCCCTCTCCTAGGTCCATATTGCTCCAAAATGGAGCGATCCCGGGCACAGGGAGGTGTGGTTGGTCGACGCACAGGGGTGGAGCAATGTGCTGGGGGCGTGGTTACATCACCCTGCCCCGGGCGCGCTCGGGGCTCTGGGCGTCTCTGCCCCACACATTGCACACTGGCAATCTCTGTGCACACATGGAAGTGGAGACAATAGTAGGAATAAAGAGTTAGAGCAAGGTGCAGAAAAGAGCGGCCAAAATGATTATTGACTTATGGTGACTCCCTTATGAGGAAAGATTACAGCGTTTGGGACTTTTTATTATAGAAAAAAGATGCCTGAGGTGGGGTTATGATTGAGATGTACAAAATTATGCAGGGAATGATAGAGTGTCTAGAGGGATGTTCTTTTCCCTCTCTCAGAACCAAGAGACATTCACTTATAGAGTGTTGGGAGAATAGATAAAAGAACAGAGAAAAGAAAATAAGTTTTCATCCAATGTGTAATTAAACTATGGAACTTCTTTGCCACAGGAGGTGGTGATGGCGTCTGGTCTAGGTGTCTTTAAAGGGTGATTGGAGAGATTTCTGGAGGAAAAATCCATTGCAGGCTATAGGCCATAATGGGTGGTGCAACCTCATTCTAGAAGCAGGCTACCTCAGAATGCTAGGTACAAGGGAGTGGCAATAGGATGCAGGTGTCTTGTGTGCTCCCTGAGTCATCTGGTGGGCCACTGTGAGGTACAGGAAACTGGATTAGATAGGCCTTTGACCTGACCCAGCAGGGTTCTTATTATGTTCTCAAGTCATGTACTGTGGTTGCTGCTGTAATTGAATTTATGTTCCTTAATCTTATCCCATTAGCCATAGGTAGGGGTGTTTGAAAATGGTGTTATTTTTTTTCACCCATTTTGTGATTTGGAAGGTAGGAAGCAATGTTAAGTGTTTTTATTCTCTCATTTTTTTGTAAAATGCTTTTTACTTACTAGGTAAGTGATATAGGTGATATAGCGTCAGCAGATGCAGCCAGAGTATTATTTTTAATTGGAAAACTTATCTATTTTAATTTTTGGTAAACATCTTAAAACACCAATGTGAGGTGTTTTGTGTTTTTATTCTGATAGTTTCACACCAAAAAGGCAGTGTTTTGTGTTTTAATGCATTTTTAACAAAAATAAACACCCCTAGCAATAGGTATTGCAGTCAGAGTTTCTGAGGGACTCCCGAATCTGGGTGATTCTTGGTGGAGCTAAATAAGCTTCCCTAAGGATGACAGGGTAGAGATGATAAGGTCAGACTATTTAAGATACTATTTAAGAAGACTACTGTTGTGGTCAGATACATCCAGATTCCCCATATATGCACATGTTTACAATGTATAGAGCGGTGTTGTTTTTCCAGACCCCTATCCTGGCACAACCTTCAGGGTGTAGGCCTAGTAAAAACTGGCACGGCAACTTCCAGCAAATACACAACACGATGTTATTTACCTCCAGATAAGCTCAAGCCAGCTTCTAAGCCTTAACTGAACATTTAATAAACAGTTTCCTAGTGTGGAGTACACATAATTTTACAAGGCTAGGGCTGCATCCCATAAATCCATCAGTCTGTTTTTAGATAAACATGAGTTGAGATTAGAAAGCCAGGTCACCCCCTGAACTTCCCTTCTTATGTGAGTGTGCTGTCAACAATCAAGCTGTGTAAACAGAGGCCTGTGTGCCTTTGCAGCAAGACTGTCTTATTTCCCCTCAGCTTCACTTCAGAAAGGGTGGAGCAGAACTGGAAATGTCTGTCTTCTGCACGACGAAATCTGGAGGGGAGCCAAATTCCACTGGTCCTACTGCTTTAGGGAGGAAAAAGTTGTAAACCAGCAATTAGTAATCCTGCTACTAAGAGGAAAGATTGCTGGGAAATATAAATAGGGTCACTGTTTATACACAAGTTAAACTAGGAAGTGATCTGATTATATGGCTGCCAAAACTGTGCAAGGAGGAAAGAACTCAGTTTGTGAGAAGCGTTGGGGTTGTTTCACGAGACCCTTTCAGAGGGGTGCAAGGTGGCCTGGCTCAGTCAGAGAGCTCTTTGACGCATGACTCCGAGTGAGGTGGACTGTACCACTCTTGGGGCGTGTATGTCATATTATTGAAATGATTTTGATGTCAAAAACAACTTCTGGCTGTAACCAACAATCACATCAGGGAGAAAGCCATTTAACTTTATTATTACTATTATAATAATAGTAACCGCTTTGTGAATTTTGTGTTGAAAAGCGGTATATAAATACAACTTGACTGACTGATTGATTGATTGAAAGGATTGCTGCAAGGTCAAACTGGATGATGATCTAGAATTGGCGCATGATTGGAGCTAGCCGGCTTGTTAGGATTAGCTCCCCCACCATGTGGTATGGAGAAAGGAAGGGAAAATTGACTCTCTGCTCCTGCTATGATCGCAATGAGGATTGGGTCTCCCTCCAGCTCCTACCTGCCCTAGTAAAAAGCTTTCATTGGCCAAGGCTGAGTTGGAAGCAACAGAGTGCGCAGTTGTGACCAGACGTGGGCTTTTGAGTGCTTGATCAGAGCACTCAGAAATCTCTGAGGAATTTTGGAGCAGGCAGCTACTTGTTCCCGCACCCCTAAATGAAGCCAGTCTGCCTCATGGCCAGTTTGGGTAAAGCACCTGCTCCTGCAGCCCTGTTGATTCCCTGCTGTGAGCAGAGCCCCTGGCCCTAGAAGTCCTTGTGAGCCATAGCCAGGCAGCACCTGCTCCCTGTACTGAGGACCAGGCAATTAACTGTCCTGTTCTAACCAACTTTCCAGCACTGATGCAGCTGCAATGCAGCCCTGAGGTAAGGAAACAACCATTCCCTCCATAACCACAGGATGCACTGTGCCCCCCCCCCCCAGTTGGTGTGGCTACATTGCCTCTGGAAGGTTAGTTAGGATTGGGCTGTAAGCGATGTTGTTCTATTGCTCTCTAAGGTTTGAGAGGCCTTCATCACCTCAAAAGTATTGGGATCTTGCCTGGAGAAGAAATCTGCATTGGCATTGATTCTTCCTGTCTGGTGATTAACATGGAAGCAGTACGGTTGTGAAGCCAGGGGTGAGATTGGTTATCCACTGTGAGGGAGCGTGACTAGAAACTACTTCTCCAAAGAAGTGCTGGCTCTAGAAACCAATGGCCAGTGCTTGCTGAAGATACTTTTCTAAAGTTTAGGGTTTAAGTGCCCATTTGGTCAATGAAGGAATGATTGAGATCTGTGTCTGGTAAAATGGCAAATTTCTACTACGGTCCAAGAAATCCATACAGCAGTCCAGAGGAATAAGTGAATTAACACACAAGCACCTCTTGATTAATGAGGTCTTGATTTGCACATTTTTAAAATACAGGCATGCCCTGGTATCCACTGGGGTTCCTTTCTGGACCCCTCCGTGGACACCTGAAACTGTGGATACCGAGGACACATAATTAAAGATAGGGGAAATTCAGTGGCTTTGCTGCAACAAAGTAAAAAAAAAAGATATTTGTTTAATGTTCCCTTATCTTTTTAGTAGGCATCCCAGTAGCCATGGTATCCGAGGATAACTGAAATTGTGGATACTGAATCAGTGGATACTGGGTTACACCTGGATCATGATTTGCAAATTAACATTGGAAGTCTAATTTATGCTGGCATTTTTTTTTTTTTTGAAATAACGTGGTCATTTAGCTGTAGGAGCAAGCACAGAGATAGGCTTCTGAAGGCAGAAGAATAAAGGGAGGGGGATAAAAGGCACTCTCAGAGCTGTTTGCTGCTTTCTCAGTTTCCTTACCAGCATCTTTGTTTTCATTGCTTTCTAAGCCATTGACCCCTTTCATGGATCACTGCCTTGTCATGGCGAAGGGGCTTGAGTAGCTCAACGAAGCTGTGAGCTATGCCATGTAGGGTTACCCAAGATGGACAGGTCATAGTAGAGAGTTCTGACTAAACGTGATCCGCTGGAGAAGGAAATGGCAACCCACTCCAGTACTCTTGCCAAGAAAACCCCATGGATTACAAAACTAAAAGGCTAAACGATATGACACTGGAAGATGAGACCCTCAGGTCGGAAGGTGTCCATTATGCTACTGGGGAAGAGTAGAACACGAGTACTTGTAGCTCCAGAAAGAGTGAAGTAGCTGGGCCAGAAGGAAGCTCAGCTGTGGATGTGTCTGGAAGTGAAAGGAAAGTGCGATGCTGCAAAGAACAATACTGCATAGGAACCTGGAACGTCAGATCTATGAGTCAAGGTAAGCTAGATGTGGTCAAACGTGAGATGTCAAGGCTGAACATCGACATCATGGGAGTTAGTGAACTAAAATGGACAGGAATGGGAGAATTTAATTCAGATGACCATTATATCTGCTACTGTGGGCAGGAATCCCTTAGAAGAAATGGCGTAGCCTTCATAGTGAACAAGAGAGTGAGAACAGCAGTACTGGGGTATAACCTCAAAAATGATAGAATGATTTCCATTCGGATCCAAGGCAAACCTTTCAACATCACAGTAATCCAAGTCTATGCCCCAACCACTGGTGCTGAAGAGGAAGAAGTTGACAGTTTCTATGAAGACCTAGAACAGCTTCTAGAATTAACACCCAAAAAAGATGTCCTTCTCATCATAGGGGATTGGAATGCTAAAGTAGGCAGTCAAGAGGTAATAGGAATAACAGGCAAGTTTGGTCTGGGAGTACAAAATGAAGCAGGGCAAAGACTGATAGAGTTCTGTCAGGAGAACACATTAGTCATAGCAAACACCCTTTTCCAGCAACACAAACGGCAACTGTACACATGGACTTCACCAGATGGTCTACATCGAAATCAGATTGATTACATTCTTTGCAGCCAAAGATGGAGAAGTTCTATACAGGCAGTCAAAACAAGACCTGGAGCTGACTGTGGCTCAGATCATGAGCTTCGTATTGCAAAATTCAGGCTTAAACTAAAAAAAGTAGGGAAAACCACTAGGCCCTCCACGTATGATCTAAATCAGATCCCATACGAATATACAGTGGAGGTGACAAATAGATTTAGGGGCTTAGATTTGGTAGACAGAGTGCCTGAAGAACTTTGGACGGAGGTCTGTAACATTGTACAGGAGGCAGCAAGTAAAACCATCCCAAAGAGAAAGAAATGTAAGAAGGCAAAGTGGCTGTCTGACGAGGCTTTACAAATAGCTGAGGAAAGAAGGGAAGCCAAAAGCAATGGAGAAAGGGAAAGATATACCAAACTGAATGCAGATTTCCAGAGAACAGCAAGGAGAGATAGGAAGGCCTTCCTAAATGAGCAATGCAAAGAAATAGAGGAAAACAATAGAATGGGAAAGAGTAGAGATCTTTTCATATCAAGAAAATTGGAGATGTCAAAGGACAATTCCGTGCTAAGGTAGGTACAATAAAGGACAAGAACGGCAAGGACCTAACAGAAGCAGATGAGATTAAGAAAAGGTGGCAAGAATACACAGAGGAACTATATAAGGCCGATCTAAATGTTCCTGATAACCACAATGGTGCAGTCACTGAGCTCGAACCTGACATCCTGGAGTGTGAAGTCAAGTGGGCTTTAGAAAGCATCACTAACAACAAAGCTAGTGGAGATGACAGCATTCCAGCGGAATTACTCAAAATCTTAAAAGATGATGCTGTCCAAGTGCTGCACTCCATATGCCAGCAAATTTGGAAAACCCAACAGTGGCCACAAGACTGGAAAAGATCAGTTTACATTCCAATCCCAAAGAAGGGCAATGCCAAAGATTGCTCGAACTACCGCACCATTGCACTCATTTCACATGCTAGCAAGGTGATGCTCAAAATCCTACAAGATAGGCTTCAGCAGTATGTGAATCGAGAACTACCAGATGTACAAGCTGGTTTCCGAAGAGGCAGAGGAACTAGAGATCAAATTGCCAACATTTGCTGGATCATGGAGAAAGCAAGAGAGTTCCAGAAAAATATCTACCTCTGCTTCATTGACTATGCTAAAGCCTTTGATTGTGTGGATCACAACAAACTGTGGCAAATTCTTGAAGAAATGGGAGTACCAGACCACCTGATCTGCCTTCTGAGAAACCTGTATGCGGGTCAGGAAGCTACAGTTAGAACTGGACATGGAACAACTGACTGGTTTCAAATTGGGAAAGAAGAACGACAAGGCTGTATACTGTCACCCTGCTTATTTAACTTATATGCAGAGTACATCATGAGGAAGGTAGGGCTGGATGATTCACAAGCTGGAATCATGATTGCTGGGAGAAATATCAACAACCTCAGATATGCAGACGATACCACTCTAATGGCAGAAAGTGAGGAAGACCTCAAGAACCTTCTGATGAGGGTGAAAGAGGAAAGTGCCAAAATTGGCTTGAAGCTCAACATTAAAAAAACTAAGATCATGGCAACCACTCCCATCACTTCCTGGCAAATAGAAGGGGAAGAAATGGAAGCAGTGACAGACTTTATTTTCCTGGGCTCCAAGATCACCGCAGATGGTGACTGCAGCCATGAAATTAAAAGACGTTTACTTCTTGGAAGAAAAGCTATGGCGAACCTAGACAACTTAATCAAAAGCCCTGCCAACATACAAAGGTTCGCATAGTCAAAGCGATGGTTTTCCCAGTAGCAATGTATGGCTGTGAGAGCTGGACCATAAGAAAGGCAGAGCGGCGAAGAATAGATGCTTTCGAATTATGTTGTTGGAGAAGACTCTTGAGAGTCCCCTGGACTGCAAGGAGATCCAATCGGTCAATCCTCCAGGAAGTCAAGCCTGATTGCTTCCTGGAAGGACAAATCCTGAAGCTGAAGCTCAGGTACTTTGGCCACCTCATGAGAAGAGAGGACTCTTTAGAAAAGACCCTCATGCTGGGAAAGATCGAAGATCGAAAAAGGAGAAGGGGGCGGCAGAGGATGAGATGGTTAGATAGTGTCACTGAAGCAATGAACATGAAATTGGGTGAACTCAGGAAGCTAGTGGAGGACAGGGAGGCCTGGCATGCTGTGGTCCATGGGGTCGCGAAGAGTCGGACACGAACTTAGCAACTGAACAACAAAAAGCCATTGACATCAGTAGCCACTTCCAGTAGGCTCCCTCCTCACCCGCTCCGATGCCATCTTGTGCAGGCAGAAGTCATCACCTGTCAGCATGAGTGTTTGATTACTTTTCCCCTAATGTACACTGGTTACTTTAGTTCCCATGAGAAAAATATTTTGAATTAACTCATTTTTTAATATACGCACAGATTTCTGGGAACGCAACCACCATGTCAATTGGAAGCTGCTTGTATTAAAACAATTAAGTGATGGGAAGCTCAGTCCCAACCTGCACTAGCGCAGCCAGGCTGCATGACCTATGCTGTATACAGCATAGGTTAGTAGGTGGCTGGAGGTCTCTTCAGTGTAAGGGATATTTCCCCCCTAGTAATGCCCCAGCCAGCCTGGATGGGCCTACTTAGAGCTCTACCAGCTATATAGCTGGAAAACTCCGAGCATCCCAGCGTAAAGGCTTTGGCCAGGAATGGGGTTAGGATATGGCAGAGGAGCCCTCCATCTCTTGGGCCAATTGTGCTGTACTCTGCCTTCCACCACTCAGGAACACCCTCTCCTTGTCCTACCACCCTCCCCAAGCTCCTGTGCCTCTCTGCCGCTTACTTCCTTTTGCCAGTGGCCAGGGGTCTGGACACAGTACCAGTAAGGCAGTGCAGGTCTCCCCACTGGTCCTGCCTGCTCGTGCGGTGTTGTGAACATGTTTTTTGGCATGTTCGTGACATCTTTGACTGGCGGAGGCATAATTTGCCAGCGGAGGCATAATTTAGGATTGCTCCGTACGATTTATTTAATTGTATGACTGCCCTACTAACCACAGAGCTAAAATGCATGTAGGCCCAGCACACACTGTACATATAACAAGCATTATTAGGACTGACACATACCATGTTTGGAGCTATGAGGAAAATGACAACATAAAATGAGGAGGAAATCATTTGTGACATGCCCTTCACTTAACTTAATGGCATGTCATTTTTCAACCCAATGTATGTGTGGGATCTGACGTGCTATTTAAAATTATTGTTAACATTCTTTCCTATTCCTCCAGAGAAATATGCATAGTTAATTAAAATTTAATTTCACTCATAGCAGGGCCAAGGAACTAAATTCAGATACTTGCAGCCCAGAACCAGAGTTTTAGAGGCCTAAATTGGTATCCCTGTTATAATGCATGCCTGACTGCCTCAGAGTGCAATCCTAACCTGGCTCAGTTAGGCCAGCAAAGTTGGGCTGGCACAAGGCACACCGTAATATATGCTTGGGCCACTCTTGTTGTCAGATGTGTGCCATCCTCCCTGACTCTGAGAGTGGTCCAAACGTGCTTCCTTGTGCCAGCCAAACTTTGCTGGCCTATCCGTGCCGTCCTAACTCCAGGTTAGGATTGCACTCTCATTCAGCACATCTTATTGCGATTGATGCACATATGAAATTGAGCAGGCCTGCAATTGATTTTGGCCATGTGAATGTGCTCTACATTTGTATTACAGCTGTGGAATCACAGGACCAAGCAGACGAATATCTTGGTCTCTATTATTGTCTATGGGCTTGGATCTGGTTTGTATTTGTATCACTTCAAGGTAAGCATGATCCCAAAGCACAAATATAAAGTGCTATTGTCCCAGTTTTCCTTAGCTCATCCACGGAGATGAGGCATTTCATTTACTCTAGTCAAGCACCTACCAATACGTGGCCATTCTTAGTCATACACCTGTTTAAAAACTTTGGCCAGCACTTTCAAAAATAGTATAAATATTATGGAATGCAAAGTATTGTACTTTGGGAACACCCATCACCTCTAGCATTGGCAAGGGCTGAATTACATAAGCATTTATGTAATCCCAAAATTACATTAATTTAGGAACAACAGAAAACCACAGGCAAAATTGGAAGAGTTTGAATATCCCTTCAGTTCTCAGCAGAAAAAAATTCTTCATACACACACTGCTGAACTTATGCATGTGTGACATGAAAAACCAGCAAGCACATTCTTCACCTGATTTCTTAAGGAATATCCTGTATCTCATATCAAATAAACAACCAATTAACACAAGTGTTCCTGTCCCCTAGAAGGCACTTTTGGATACAGAGTGATCCACTTACTAGCCAGATGGCAATCATATCTCAGCCAGTTGGAACTTGAAAACATTGTACATCAATTCATTGTATTGTTTCAGATGTGCCAGTGTAATAATATTTCAGCTACCACCATAAGAACATAAGGTGAGCTCTGCTGGATCAGGCCAAAGGCCTTCTAGTCCAGCTTCCTGTATCTCAAAGTGGCCCACCAGGTGCACACAAGCCAACACCCAAGAGCACATAAGACAAAAATATACCCGCAACCTGTTGCCATTCCTTTGCACCTGGCAGTCTGAGGTACTCTACTTCTAAAACCAAGAGGTTGCACATACCAATCATGGCTTGTAACCCATGATGGACGTTTCTTCTAGAAATCTGTCCAATTCGCTTTTAAAGGCATCCAGGCCAAACGCTATCAACGCAGATCTGATACAGATTTGCATGCTTTCTTGTCTGTCATTTGCAGTTAATGAGTTCCTAAATGAAATGGTGTATTTCTGGCTATCATCTGCTTAATGACATTAATTTCTGCTTAAAGGTGTCACTTCTAGTCCTCAACAGGTGCCATGAATGCTGTTTGGGCTGCTGTATGAAATGAGTTTGACACCCCGATGGTGGAACATGTAAGCTTGTAGACAATGTGTGTTTAATTCAAACAAGTGCTCTGATATATAGGACGGAATATTCCTCTATTAGGAATATTGTTGAATAGGAGGTTGACAGTTGGCAGGCAAGTCTCTCTGTGCCTTACTTTCCATATATGTGGAAGCGCAATATGGTTTCTAAAGAGACATGTTTTTTCAGGTTGACACAGTGAGCAAATTATGATGTTGCTTGTGCAGCATTACTCTTCCAATGAAATTGCATGGGCAAATGTTGGTTAGGTTCAGATGAGAGGATTTTTTTTTAAATGCCTTATAGCTTCCTCCAGAATAAGGTGTGAAATCTGTACCTAGTTTTGTCATGACTCCACAGTTTACTATGGTGAAGCGCCAAACTACATCCATAATTTCACAAGAGAAACTTTGTTCCTGGGGATACTCAGGGAAATGATGAGCAAAGGCTGGAAAACAAACAAGACACCAACAATTTTAATTGGTGACATGTTACCCCTACAGGGGATGTGGTGGCGTTCCGGTTAAACCAGAGCTGCTGCCCAGAAGGTTGGCAGTTCAAGACCACATGATGGAGGGAGCTCCTGTTGCTTGTCCCAGCTCATGCCAACCTAGCAGTTTGAAAGCAAAGTAAAAATGCAAGTAGATAAATAGGTACCATTTCAGTGGGAAGGTAACAGCATTCCGTGCGCCTTGGTGTACAGTCATGCGGCCACATGACCACGGAAACTTGTTCTTGGACAAACGCCGGCTCTTCAGCTTAGAAACGGAGATGAGCACTGCTCCTTACAGTGCCCCCTACAGTGCCCCCTACGGTAACGACTATACCATTAGGTTGTGGGGAAACCTTTACCTTTTTACCCCTGCTAAATGGGCCAAGAGACACCTTTTAAAGTGGTGCCCTCTTATATTTAGCGGGGTGAGAGCAACTGTCCCTATTACCCAGAATGGCATCTTTTCCAGTGGCAAAGATTTTTTTTTTTAAGATTGTGAGTCTGTTGGGGACAGGGATCAATCTGATTTATTTTACTGTGTAAACAGCTTTGTAACCTACTCTTGTTGAAAAACAATACATACATATTCATCATCATTGGGAGGTGTGGCCTGATGATGATTACAACCTTGATACAAGCAAAACAACAACATAGCCTTCCCCTTCCAGCATCCCATCTTCCCATGTTTTCAATATGGCTGCACTGGATGCTTTGCGACCCACCTGAAATTGGCTCATAATCCAGTGGTGGGTCCTGACCCACAGCGTGGGGATCACTGTGGTAACCCATACTGCAGGCAGCAATCAAGTCAGGCAAACAATAATAGCTTACCTCAATCTTATTTAAACGAACATATTTATTGTGGAGATTTGACCATATTGATATTTTCTATCCTTACTACATACAACTCATCCATAATAAATCTATTCCACATGCTCAGGACTAAATGAACCAGGAAAGGGAGAAATCAAAATTTAAACAGCAGACTTTCCTCTACTGTGCAATATAATGTTACACAATTACCCAGGTGTACAACAGTAGTTTTCACTCAACACTTCTATATATTGCCTAAATATTGCCATGCTTAGGATGTGGAAGTACACGAGTGATTCAATATGACATGTCCATTATTATATAGACATTTGAGAATTAAAACGTTACATAAGTGCACACATTTTGTAACAATGTCAAGTAAATCTCCAAAACACTGAAACTATTAAATGATAAAGAATTTATTGTTATAACAAACACATATGGTATACCCTTACAATGTATGAAATGTCATTTCTGTGGACCGAACCAATGTGCAAGAAAGCATAATTTTTTTAAAAAACTGGCTAAGTATTACTTACAGCGCCATTCTATGTATGTCTACTCAGTATGAATTCAGTAGTCCTTCATCCCAGGGATGTATGTATAGGATTGCAGCCTTATTTTCTTAATCTTATTGCCCCAATTAGGAAAAAAGCTTCCATTAGCTTTCAAATTATGTGCAAATTTATATGCTTATAACAGGGTGTCCAAGTATGCTTAACGTAAGAGCCACATATGATGAACTTCAGATGTTTGAGAGCCATAATATTTTTCTCCTTGACGACGCAATCCAAACTTGTACTAAAGCCGGCACAAGGGGCTTACGTTGGCCTTTGAATGTCACCGTTTTCTAAGGGAATCAGGGCACAATCCTATGCAGCGCCGGAATGGCAAGGCCAGCGCCATATTCAATGCTGTATCAGGGAGGGTGGAGCTTCCCTGCGGCAAGGGCACATTCGCGCCCTTACCGGAGGGAAGAAGCCAGCCTTCCCGGTGCGCTCCTTGGATGTGTGCCTGCTAAACAGGCACTTAGGAGACTGTGTGGCCCGAATTGGGGCCGCGTGGCCTCCTCATCGGGCATAGGATTTGGCCTTATGGCCAAATCTGGAGCCCACCCCTTCCCTGGGCCAGCACACCTGCCGGCCCGCCCATCCTGCACCCACCCCCCACCCAGGACCACCCAGTCTCCACCCTCCCTTACGCCAGCTAAGTTCGGCTGACACAAGGGAGGCTCCCCGTTGGCGCTCTCAGGCCGATGCTACTTGTTGCATCGGCCTGAGAGCTTTAGTGCTGACATGGGGGTGTCGACACTACGTCTCGGGCAGGATAGCGCTGTCAGCCAGCGCATGGATGTATGTTGGCCTTGTGGAGCCGGCACCCAAAGGTAAGGCTGGCTTGCACTGGTCGATCTGAAGAACCCCATTGTCAGTTTATACCCAGGAAACAATTATAATCCTTGAAAAGTTCTTACTGACTTTTTATATTAATTGTGCTGCAAAAAAGAGCTCAGCCAACATATTTCTGAGATACGTATTAGAGTCTACTCTGTGTGTGTGTGTGTGTGTGTGTGTGTGTGTGTGTGTGTGTGTGTGTGTTTGGACAAACCTTGACTTTAGCCGTGGTTAGACATAATGGCAACCTGCCAGAAATAATGACTGCTTACTCCTGGCAGAAATCAAAGTGGGGGTCGGTGGCACCTATCATAAAACCAACTCTATTATAAATTCACAGGAACATGTTTGCTCTGATACTGGGTGATAGATCTGTCAGCAGAAACAAGTTTCTGTTTCTCCCCTTCTTCCAACTGAGCATAGAGATGCTGTTAGAAGGGTACCCCCCTCCATCCAGTGTCTCGGACAGGCACATGTGCACTGCGGGTTCACTGCCAAATAAGAGATCTGCATCTGCAGCTTGGACAGGTTTGATATCCAGGAGAGGAGCGAGGAGGAAATGGTTTCTGGACTCATGCCAGATGTCTCTCCCCCTAGCCTGACCTCATAGGTGATCGATGCTTTCTGAGCTGACAGGACTAAATATCCATTTGGCCAAGGGAAAGGAAGACTATTTGAGCCTAGCAGCTGGTGCACAATCTTCCATTGTGCTCAGGCATGTCTGGATTGGGGTAAATGTGTGTGCATAAGCATTTGGAGTGGAATGATGCTAAATAAAAATACAAAATGATTCTTTCAGCCAGAAGTCATTAGATGCAGTGGGGATCTGTGTGAAAGGTGAAGAACTACTTTGAAATAATTATTTAAAGACATGAACAAAAATCCACAAAGTAAATAGCAAACTTAGGTTAAAAACAAAAATAAAAAACCAACAATCAAACGTTCTGTTATATCTGGAAATTTTGCACAACGAGGATGGCAGGGTTTTAAATGAAGCCTATATGTGATTATAATTTTATTTCAGCATTAAGTGTCTTGAAATATTGTATTTAACACAGAGCAATACTTCTACATGAGACATATGCATGTTTATAAAAAGCTTTGCTCTGATCTTCAGATGCACAAGGAGCAAGATTTAAACACTATTGAATAAAGTTCTTTCCTCCCCCCCCCCCGCCCATCGCATGGAGACAACTGAATCTATGCAAGCTGCCATGCAGCAGTAGCCACTATTGTTGATATGTTTGAATAGCCACAGCTTGAATTAGCAGGATGCCAAAGGCTGTGACAATATACCTTTCCGAAAGGAATTTAAACAAGTGTGACTGAATGAAAAGCTCCAGAATTTGCCTTTCACCAAACTTCCTGTCCAGTGTCCAAAAGGTTTCCTGCTTACTTTACATGCAGACTCATAAATCTAGGCTTGCTGAATTCAAGGTATATAAAATGCAGGCAATTCTGTTGTGCTCAGAATGCAATAGGTGGAATTCTGGTGGGTGCAAACTGACACAATCAATCAAAGTCGAGTCAAAAGACTTCTTTCCAGGTGGCACAAAGACATTCAGTTGAAACTGGAATTATCTTTTTCTAGTGCTGAGACGATATGAATGAGAATAATCTGTTATTAAAATAAAGATTGTGACTATTAAGAATGTGACAGTTTTATGCTGAGCGCATGAAATATATTTGATCCTGCAGAAAGGATGAGTAGAGCAGAAATTCGGAGGGGGGAATAAAGGAATGGAAGTTGTTCTTCCAAGAATAAATTGTAATGCAGTAGTATTCAAACTTTTTAGACAGGGACCCACTTCTTAGAATGGCATTTGTGCCAGGACCCACTGGAAGTGATATCATTAACCTGGAAGTGATGTTGTGGCAGGAAGTGATGTCATCAAGCAGGAAGTGCTGTCATTGTAACATAATAGAATGACACTCCTGGAATGCAACTTGGCATTCGTGGACTGCAGCAATTGTACCACCATGAAACATCCCTGACAGAAAGCAAGATTAGAACAAAATATTACCCTGTACCCCCCCAATAAAGATACGAGACGAAGGCTTGGTTTAACTGGGCCACTTTATTAAACATTTTAACATCAAACAGAATAAAAACTTGCAGCATGGCTAAACCACCCAGCGTGCGGGACTAAGGGGAAACGGCACTAGCCGTCTACCTCCCCAGGTGATCATAAGGTCAACATGAGTACATCCTGGCTCCAGACGCCAGCTCAAGTTACCAAGCTGTGTCCCTCATCGCAGACCCGAAGGCCGAGGCAACATGCCCACGCTGAACTCACCCTAGCCTGAACCAATAGGCAGCCTTTGCAGATCCGGTCAGGGTACGGCCAGCCATTCAACGAGCCGGACAGGCAACTTATGAGCGGCCCGGCCGATCCCCAACCGTGTTGCCTCCGAATGCACACCAATTCCAAGACCTACCTGTCTACCCCCAGCACGCAACCTGCCTGACAAAGAGAGCATTGCTATTTATAACCGCCCAGTCCGACTCAGTCTGGGGTAGGCGAAAAAACCTCCAGCTACCAGCCAATTTAAGCTGAAGGTAAAAAATTCCTACCTGGCCCCTAAGCGACCAGCTTCTCTCAGCCTGATGAAGGGAGGGCAGGAGGGAGATCGCCGGCAATGTTCCATCTGTGTTTGGGGCAGGCAAAGCGCACAATTGAGCCGCTCGCCCGCCCCCGGCTGGCTACTATTGGCTCCCAAGCCCTACTCTCGCATGTGCGGGGGCGGGGCAAATATGGCGGTGCGTGTGGGGCGCACCACTGGCATTATGTAAAAGCACTGAACTAAATTTTTTTTAAAAAAAAACTAGCACTTGAAAATGCAAACTGTTAACATTCACAAAAGGAATATAACAAGAGTAAGGTCTGCCGTTTCCAAGATGGCTGCTCCCAGCTTTCCGCAACCCACCTGACATCAGGTCACAACCCACCAAGTGGGTCCTGACCCACAGTTTGAATAACACTGTCATAATGTGTTGATGCAAAATGCTTTGGGCATAATTATAGGTTTTTAATGGTGTACTTTTTGAGGTTTCTTTTGAAGCAAGGATTTGAAAGAAGGAAGGAGTGGATGGGGCTGTAGTGCAATGATAAAGCACCTGCTTTGCTTGCAGAAGAAACCAAATGTCAATCCTGACATTTCCAGGTAGCGTTGGGAGACACCCTTGTCTTAAACCCTGGAGAGCCACTGACAATGGGTGGAATATGTTACATTGAGTATTACAGACTTTACACATTTGGAAAGTGTGCATACTTGATGTATGGGGGGCTATCCTGCTCTGTATGGACAAAATACTTGAGATGATTTAGGTGAAATTAGAGTATTGTATGTATCTTCAGCATAGAGGTCACCCCATTTCTTACTTAGCTAGAGTCAATTTATAGTGACTCTAGTGCTTATATCACAGCATCATAGGTGGACCTAGACAGACCAGTTACTAATAGCCCAATCCTACTCTTCCACTCCTCCATTAGTGTGCAGCTGTGCTGAAAAGGCATGCATGTATCTGCAGAAGTGAATGGGTGGAGTGGAAGGCTTTGGAGGAGAAAGGAGATTTAAGCTGTAAATTTCCCACCCACAATGGTTCTCCTCTCACCAGTGCCAGCAACGTTGCTAGTGCAAGTCCGAGGAGAGAAAGGGGGCATAAGAACATAAGAACAGCCTTGCAGGATGAGGCCAAGGGCCCATCTAGTCCAGCTTCCTGTATCTCACAGTGGCGCACCAAATGCCTCAGGGAGCATGCAAGGCAACCAGATAAGTTGAGAAGGGAATAGGATCCAATGGGGCATTATCATCATTTGATTCACCCTCTCCTGCTGCCTCTACATCCCATTCCTCCTGAGCTAGGCCTCAATTTATCTCATCAAAGGCTTGTTTTCTGGCAGAAATTCCAACCGGAGACTAAATAGATGATCACCAACTTCCTTGGTAAGCAATTCAATTGTGAGATGTCTATACAATCATCCCTAGACTCCTGAACTGTTTTAAGGAGGCAGGTACTAGTCACATCTCTAACCCTGTGATACAGCAGCTAAGAGCTGTATTGTTAAGCTATTGCATGTTAAAACTAGAGCATGAGCTTGTGCTTCATCCAACAGAAGGTTCTGTGTCATCCAATTAATGAGGAAATTACTGCTTGGAAATGGAACTTCTGCTAATCATCTGCTTTAATCTGTCGTCCAATTTCTTTTTTAGCATATGTATGTAATTTTTTTTAAAAAAACCTCAAGACGGCAAAGATTCCCAAACTGAGACTGAAGTGACTAAAATTAACCTGAGGCTTACACTTTGTACCGCACTGAAATGAGATGAATGAACATGCAAAACTGGCATACATCAGGAGCACTGCCTTCTGTCATAACGTTGTCTAATTTTTAAATTACAGAGAGCACAGAAAAAGATTTCTGAAGTTCAGAATGGAGCCCAAAGAAAAAATATTGACAGTACTTTTTCATGGTGCTACACACCCTTCGATACAATCCCCGCACTGTTTTCTTCGTTATTTCATTGTGACCAAATATCAGCTTGTTGACAAATCTATACCCATTTTCCTCCACATAAACTTTCTGCTATTTACACACTAGAAGCCTGGTGTAACAATTGCTGTTAATTTGTCAGTGACGCATAAATGCTATTTCTATTAAATGTTCATTCCTGTTTTAAGAGTTTTGTGGTAATAATTGAAGTTGAAATTTCAGGGACAAGTTTAGAGGAATGCATGGTCGATTTTTCTGATGGAACAATCAAGGAGAAGACACAAGTGGTGAATTTTTATCTCCAGTATTGAGATGGGCAAAATCCTGCTCATTTATATTGGATTGGATCAGAAAAATAAACCAAACTTCATCCAAGTAAGTCAGAAATAACTCAGCTAATTTTCTGAGCCAACTCTACGCCCATTCATTCATCAGACTCCAAAATCCCCTTCATTTTCTTTTTCATCATATCTACAATGACAATTATCCGGGGGGGGGGGAATACATTACAAGGGTTGGTGGGTTATTCCTCCTGGTCATGAAAAGGGAGGAGCAGTAGCATAACATGGGGGGATGTAAATACTAAAGGCATCTCAATGACCATGTAAGTGGCCATTCCAACTCAATGGTGGTCCTGGGGCTAGGGCTGTCTGGGACCACCCCCCAATCTGCCACTCCCCCAGGCCCAGAAGTAAATGCGGTGATGCACAATACCTTCCTGACTCTGCAGGGTTCTGGGCCTCCTCCTCCTTTCTTTCCCCCTTTATAAAAGGGGGGGGCAAGGAGGAGGCAGCCCACAGTGGTGTGATGCAGCTGCATCAGAGCTGTTTTGTGCTCCTGCAAGAAGTGCCTGCCCCCTCTGAGTATCTGAGGAGCCCAGCGCCACTTGTAGTAGCATGAAGCCACTCCCAGGGGGCAGCATTGCACCACTATGAGGGGTGCCTACTTCCTCCTATACTCAGATGAGCCGGCTTGGCAGCAAAGGGGAGAAGGAGAGGGTGGCCTGATGATCTGAGGGCCACCCTTTCCTTCTCGCCCTTTGTTTAAAGGGGTAACAAGCAAGTAGTGTGTAATAGCCACTACAAGCTTAGAGGAAGAGGCCAGCGGTTCCCCATCAATCTGAGGGGTGCACTCTTCTCCTCCCCTTTGTTTAAAGGTCAAGGGAGTCAAGGAGGGCATCAGATCAGGATGGAAGATTGGTTCTGAGTAGTGGCAGGGGTAGTGGATTGTGGTGCCGCCGCCCAGGTCATGCCCAAAGGTATTTGCCCCTCTTGAAACTCTGAGGACAGTGGTATTCAAACTTTTTAGACCAGGATCCACTTTTTAGAATGGCACGCATGTCGGGATCCACCGGAAGTGATGTCATCAACTTGGAAGAGATGTTGTGGCAGGAAGTGACATCATCAAGCAGGAAGTGCTGTCATTGTAACATAATAAAATGACACTCCTGAAATGTAAATTGGCATTCTTGGACTGCAGCGATTGTATAGCCATGAAACATCCCTGACAGAAAGCAGGACGAGTACAAAATACTATGTAAAAGCACTGAACTAAAAATAAAATTAAAAAAAAACCCTCACTTGAAAATTCAAACTGTTAACACTCACAAAAGAAACGTAACAAGAATTAGATCTGCAGTTTCCAAGATCGCTGCTCCCAGCTTTCCGTGACCCACCTGACATCAGTTCGTGACCCACCAAGTGGGTCTTGACTCAGAGTTTGAATGACACTGCCTTAGGAAAGCCACTGCTCCCACTCGTCTTCAGAGCCATTTTGGGTAGCGACAGCAACACACAGGAGATGCTGTTTGGTTTGGCAAGCACATGCATGTTGCCCTCACCGCTCAGAATTGCTTTGATGATGAGTGGGAAGGGCCGCTTACATAATGTATTGCAGCACTTGCAGTGCCCCCTCTTGTACGCTACTGCGTAGAAGAGAGACATAGTATCTCCCTCTTTTCCTTCCTCCCCATTTCGAGTACTCTCACGGCTTCCGTCACAGATAGGTATGTTTTGTGGAAAGGGTGGTGATTTGAGGAACTGAGGGGACTGTGGGAGAAGAGGGAGATACCTGGAATTCCTCTCCAGCTCAGATTTTGGAGGTGAGCTTTGTGAACTCTAAAAGCTCATTTCCTGGCCCAGTACAACAAACTTCACAACCTTCTGCATAAAATTGTCTTGAGGTCTTAGCCTTTCCAATAGAATGTTCACCATTGACTCACCCAAGAAATCAGTTCTCCATCACCTCTGAAATCCCCCCATTTTGCTACATGTATTTCATCAGCCCTAACCCTTATTTACATTACTATCCCTTTCCTACTATTTTCATTGGTATTTTTTGAAGGTCCAGAAAGCCACCGGCATTCTCTCTTATTGAAAGGAAAGGTTTACATTAATTATTTCAGGTGCTACCAAGAAATAAAGGAACTATTGCTAAAATCACAATATATTCTCATTCATTTTGGCTCTCATAATAGCTTACTTTGTCTTCATGGTAACTGCTTCCAAAAAATTAACGGGAGATGTCGCAGCTTTAACAAATATTCATTCTAGTAAAGAAACCATTTTTGGAAACCCCGTCTGAGGCACTTCGTAACCAAGACCCCTTGTTGATCATCTGGAAAATCGCTAATGGAGAAACGGACAGGTATAGGGAGAATCTGTTTTTCTATACTTCCTGTGTTACTTCATTTCTAGGGATTTTCTTCCATGACCTTTTCTTAGCTTGCTAATAGTTTACATTTTGGAATGTGACCTTGATGGCAATTTATGCGCTGTATCTCTGTTTTCCAGTTATGCATTAAGCATCTGGAATCCATATGGAAATTTCACTTATTTCAGTTTAGTGAAGGCATCCTCAGATAAGAAGTGAAAAATAGACTAAGTGCAGGACCAGGAAGAGTCATCTGGCAGTCCTGGGAAAATGACAAGAAACTCAGATTCCCTGCCCTTGGGGTCCTAAGAATCTATCATCCCCAGCCACCTGGGTTCTCAAGCATTATCCTTGGCTAGGTCCCAAGGGGAGATCACTTACAGACCGGCAGTTACTTCTGCCTCTATCCTGGAGTTTAGGGTCTGAATGGTTTATTAAAAGGAAATACAGCCGGAAAAGGAGGATACTGTGAACCTAAAATACCCAATACGCAGATCCCTGAAAAAGGTTCATAACTTTTTTTGGCTCTCCAGTAGGAAGGGAGACAAGTCCTTGTGGCTTCTGATGTCTCCTCTTTGTCCTTGAAGGAAGGCCTTGAAACAAAAGCAAATAGTCACAATTTTCAAAATCCTAAAAACAAAACAAATACATGTGCTTTGAGGGGAAGGCTGAAAACGCCATGAAATCCTGAGCTTCTTCTTAAGCCAGGGACCTGGGCCGAGATTTTGAAATTTTACAGAATTAGTAACTGGTGACACTGCAATGTCAGAGATCACCTTGGCCAGCTCAGGCAGCAGGGAGGGCAGTGTACTAGCAGAATTCCATAATGCTGTCTTGCCCATTCAGCATTAAACAAAGACACTCAGAGTGCAATCCTATACCTGTGTTGCGCTGGTCCTACACTCTTGCACCAGTTCAGCGCTGTCGCAAACAGCAGTGCCGATGCGGACGCGCCAACACAACTGTCAGTAGTTCTGGCCGTGCACCGGTTGAGTGTTGGCAGCTTGTGGCTGGTGCAGGGCCATGCCAAGGGCATTCCTGGGGCATTCCTGGGCAGCACAGTGGGCAGCAGCAGAGGCGGTGATGCAAGATGGCCGTAGTGCCGTATCCTAAAGTCTGTCCCTGGCCAGGGTGGCTCCAATTCGGGCCGCTCCTGTCCACATTCCTCTGTGCCTGCAAAACAGCAGGTGCAGATCCAAGCAGGCCCATAGGGGTGACCGAGGCTTACGCGGGTGCAAAGGGAAAACCTCCCCTTGTCTTGCATGTTGCTGCTGCTGCGTCCTAATGGGCTTTAGGATACAGTCCTGCTATGTTGGCCTTACTAGGTTGGCCTTACTTAGGATTGGGCTGTCGAACCAAATGAACTGCTGGGTGTGATGCTTGGATAGGGAGATGGTATCACAATTGACTATCACAGTCCCACCTCCCTGCCCTTGCAGTCTTGGCTGGTGCTTCACCCAGAAATTTGGCAAACAAGGCTGGGAGACAATCCTTGTCCAACTAGGTGTCCATTATACACAATAGGTCAGGGCCTTGCTGTAGGACCAAGTCCTGGATCAGGCTGACCTGGTGTTCAACAGTAACAGCTTCAGGATGGAGAGATCACTGCAAGGGACATCTGTGGTCTGAAGGCAGGGGGAAGGACCAGAAAGAGGAGTAGTCTTTCTGTGACTAATCCTCCTGGTTCAGGAATGGCATGTCCAACCCCCCATCACCAAACCCTAGAAATGCCATTCACCCTTCCTAACCCTCCCTGTAGAAAAAAAGTAGAGAGGTAACTCCCCTGACAATCAACCACAAAGCACAACAGAGCATGATCCTAAGAAAAACACCCCTAAGGAAAGGAGAAACATTCTACTCCTGAAATTGGCAGATTTCCCAGATGCTGGCAGATGAAGAACAGGAATGATGGTAAAGGAGATGAGGATAGGGCAGTGATGGGCAGCTTTCAGAGACAGATAGGGAAGGAGGGGATGGACAAGGATGAGATAATGGTGGTTGCAGCCAAGGAAGAAAAGGTGGAGCTATTGGTGGGTGATAGCAAAAGAACCAAAGTGAGGGTGGCAGAGTAGTATTGATGATAGCAGAGGTTGTTGTGGAAGCAGAGGAGACATTAATATGGCAATGGGGTGGGCGTGGAGCTTGTGTAGGAGGTTGCTGAGTTGGTTGTGAAAAAGGAAGTGACGTCTCTGTTAGAGGAGTAGGCTCTAAGAGAGAGGAACCAGAAATTGTGATATTGGTGGCAAAGATTATGCCAATGGGCATCCCAATCCTAAACTGCCAAGTGCCTGGAGGAGCAGTGGTACCAAAATGGCTTCGTCTCTTTACCCCTTACATTTGTCCCCTGAGGAGCACATTTTTAAAGCATTCTTTCCCAAGCATTCCTTGAAGAAGCCCAGGATACTGTACATGGTTCTGCCTGTGAAGAAAGTTAGACCTAACATTGGCCTAACACTGCCTAGTGAGCTTCCTGGGAATTTAAACCTGGGTTCCCAGGTCAATATTCTAACTACCACCGTGTTATGTGTGCATGCTCTCACGCACCAGCACACAATTATATTCCCCTGTATCATAAACACTTTTTATGTCAGAATGAATGCGTTTTTAGTTTTCTTCCAAAATAAATTCTCCATACAATGATTTATTTATCCAGACCTCTTCTTCATTAACTTTTTACTAATGTACTGCATTCTCAGACTGGGTTGCTTTAACCTTTTCAAAAATGTGAATGAATGCTAGTTTCCAGCTAAATATCAAGCATCTGTATGTTCTACATCTTCCTGAAACTGGCAAAATACATTCATGCTGAAACTGAGAATAAAATGGGCCTGACAGATTCATTCTGGGCATCCTTTCCTGACTTTCTCATTGCCAGATCATGATCACTGAAAAAGCAATTCCTTTCCTCCTTGAATAAATGCCACAGAGCAATTCCAACAAGAACAGCCACATTGACCACAGAGGAGGTGGTGGAATACTTACTTTGATATCTTAGAACTCTCTCTCTCTCTCTCTCTCTCTCTCTCTCTCTCTCTCTCTGTGTGTGTGTGTGTGTGTGTGTGTGTGTGAGAGAGAGAGAGAGAGAGAGAGAGAGAGAGAGAGAGAAATTCAGACTGAGCGCTATGCCTTTGCAAGTTCCTTGCACAGGTCCAGGAGTGTTGTGAATGTGCCGGAAAGCACGTTTACGATTACTCAGGAGCTGGCTGAGAGAGTGCAAGGGCATGTGCGGGCTCCTGGAGGCTGGATCTGGGCCAGGAGAAGGTACGTTTGTGCTGGTCAAGGCCGGCTGGCACACAGAGTTGGAGAGCGTGGCGGGAGGGCATTCTGGGGGCGGGGAGGGAGCGTTTAATAGCTGATAGAAAAACAGTAACACAACATGGTCCTATGGAAATGCATGCTTATACTACTTAACATCAGCAATAACAAGTGATGACTTGCACATGGCAATTGATAATACAGTACCACAGAGATAATTTTCATATGATCGATATCAGCTGAGGTGAACCAATCCCTGGTCTACATCTATTTAGGAAGGACAATACAGAGCAGCTTTCAATGTCCAAAAAAAGAGATGAGAAATGAAAAGCAAAAATGAGAAGTATTTCCCTTTCCCACACTTCTCCAAACTGGAGCCCGTTCTTCTCTCATAGGAAGATTGTGTGATTTTTGTATCTGGACATTATCCAGATACTATCCATTATCTGGGACACTGTAAAATACTCTCGGAGTCAAAGAGTCAGAGAGGCCAACACACAAGCATGCGTCATCCTCCCTGACTCCAAGAGTGGTTCAAACGTGCTTTATGGTAGCCCTTGAGCTAGCCAAACTTTGCTGGCCTAACTGGGCAGTCCTACCTGCAAGTTAGGATTGTGCTCTAAGACACTCTGCATATGTTATACCTTCTTACATAGGGCAGCATCTCTCACTTTCGGTTGTGTACTTGAACATGAACTGAAAGAATGAGATCGCCTAGGCATCTGGACCACAAGATGAGAAATCACGTTTTATCAATTTTTATATTAAAAAAATCAAATATTTGACACAACCATTATTTTTTATATTTTTAATTCAGTTTTTATCTTGCTTTTCTCCCCAATAATCTCCCAAATTGTCTTCAGCATAAGTAGCTTACAACAAATTGAATTTATTTTTTTAATATTCTACTGTAAGTTGTTTTTGGTAGCCTTTGGGAGAAAAGCAGGATAAAAATGAAAAATATATATAAATAATCCAAAATAATTTAAAAATCAGAGTATAAAGTACAAAATAAATATCAAATACGTATAAATATTAAAAACAGCCAGCAGCCATCAATCAGAGACATAACAGAAGACCAATTCACATAAAATACCATAATCAATAAATAATAACACCAGCAGCACTAAAGGCTAAAACCAAAAAGTTTACTGAAAAAGACGTTTTTAGATCCCATTAGAAACCTTCTAAAGAAGGAGCAGTTCTTAGGGATAGAATTCCATAATTCACGTGCGACTATAAGGAAGGTTCTATTTTGAGCTGCCACCCCTCTTATCTCTCTCTATGTCATATATCAGTGGACTTCAACCTCTTTCATGCCACAACTCCAATAAGCAAACAAACAAATAAAGAGACTGGGGAATTCATTGCCAATCCAGCCCCCTTCTAGGACCCAATCTGCAGTGCCCACCACCACTGTTACACTCACCAGGTATCTATCCCAATCAGCCGGTATCTTGTGTGGTATCTTGCAATATTTCCAGTGATAGATGCCCTGAACAGCCCCAACCTGACCCTAGATTGACAGCCTTATCCAAACCCCGACATTGGGCTGACACTAGCTGCAAACATTGGCCAGCAATGTTTCTGGGTGGAAGGAGGGCAGGGCGTTTCTGGGCAGGGAGTTGGTGGACCGGGAGGCATTCCAGCCTGGAGAGTGGTATGGACTGGGATGTGGGCATTAGGATGCATCCAAACCCCCGCCCCCCAGGACACGTGGCCCCAATTCGGCAGATCTGAGCAAGCCCATTGGAGCAGCTGGCGCCTTCCTCGGGGTAAGGGCACAAATGTGCCTTTGCCCCATGGAGGCTCCAGCCAGCTTCTAACTTGCACTGGATATGGCGCAGGAACACTGGCGTGCCCGCTCCACGCAAGTTAGGATTGCACCTTCAATGTCTGTAAGTAGGGGAAATTCTGTGGTACTGTTAAAAAATCCTAAATGCTCAGTTGCCTGTAGGTCTTTTACAAAATATAAAGAGAAAATATATACAAGATTTGGAAAATGTCCCAATTCTGGAAAAAAAAAACTGGAAAGGGGGGAAGAGAAACACATTTTTCTACGTACTTCAATAACTTTTTAACCTGTATTTTACTTTTCCAGAGACTGTGCCAGTTGGCGCATTTGCTTGAATATGTATTATTGCTCTATCAGAAGCTTCCGGTGGATGTACCTTTTTATTTAGAATTCTTTGAAAAGGTCAACAGGCACGTGGATGTGGGTGCTGTGGATATCATACATCTAGATTTTCAGAAGGCGTGGCCAGCAATGGGATCTACAAATGACTTGGGGGAACGGAGGGCGGGACTTAGGCAGGACTACCGTTTGATTGGCAGCCCGTCCGTGTACTTCCGCTTTCGTTCCGCTCGCCCTGCGGCCATCCCTGGCCTCAGAGGGGGCGCCTGCTCATCCAGGGGGGAATTTGTAGATCCCATCATTTGTAGATCCCATCACTGGGTGTGGCCAAGTTGTGGATGACACAAAACTGTTCCAGGTGGTGAAAACCGGAAGGGATTGTGAAGAGCCCCAGAAAGACCTCTCCAAGTTGGGGGAATGGGCAGCAAAATGGCAGATGTGTTTCAACATAGACAAGTGTAAAGTGAAGCATATTGGGGCAAAAAATCAAAACTTCACCTATAGGCTAATGGGTTCTGAGCTGTCTGTGACAGCTCAGGAGAGAGATCTTGGGGTGCTGGTGGACAACTTGATGAAGGTGTTGACCCAGTGTGCAGCGGCGGTGAAGAAGGCCAATTCCATGCTTGGGGTAATTAAAAAAGGGGTTGAGAATAAAACGGCCAACATTATTAGTACAAATCAATGGTAAGGCCATATCTGGAATATTGCGTACAGTTCTGGTTGCGGCAACTCAAAAAGGACATAGCGGAGCTGGAAAAGGTTCAGAAGAGAGTGACAAAAATGATTACGGGGCTGGGGCACCTCCCTTATGAAGAAAGACTGCAGCGTTTGGGGCTCTTCAGTCTGGAAGAAAGGCACCTGAGGGGGGACATGATTGAGATACAGTATATAAAATTATGCACAGGAGGGATAGAGTCAATAGAGGGATGTTCTTTTCTCTCTCACATAATATCAGAACTAGGGGGCATCCGCTAAAACTGAGTGTTGGGAGAGTTAAAACAGATAAAAAGAAATCCTTTTTACCCAGTGGGTAATTAAGCTAAGGAACTCCTTGCCACAGGAGGTGGTGATGGCATCTGGCCTAGATGCCTTTAAAAGGGGACTGGATGGATTTATGGAGGAAAAGTCCATTGTGGGCTATAGGCCATGATGGGTTGGGCAACCTACTTACATTAATGTAGGCTACTTCAGAATGCCAGGTGCAAGGGAGTGGCAACAGGATGCAAGCATCCTGTTGTCTACTGAACTCCCTTAGGCACCTGGTGGGCCACTGTGAGATACAGGAAGCTGGACTAGATGGGCCTTTGGCCTGATCCAGTGGGGCTCTTCTTATGTTCTTACCTATTTACAGTACGTCTTGTGAAACTCCTAGCCTGGGACAATTATGTTGCTTGGGTGTGTGGATAGTACCTTCCATCAGAGGTTTGCACAATAGGGCTTTTTCTTCTTCTTTTGGCTTCTTTCTACTTTATTCTATAATCCCACCATATCTTGAATAGACCTATCTTTTCAAAACAGGAAGAACGCATGATACTTTCAAAAGTGCAGATTTCCTTTCTGTACAGCAGTAGACATCCCTTGAGAATCCACATGCAGTGAATACTTCCTAACATAACTTCAGTACCGAGTTATGGCTCTCTAGATTCACGGGCTGAACTAGCTGACTGGAGGAATATTGAGTCAGGAGGATTTCAGTGTCAAGTATAATAGTTGTTCACATGATGACACCCAGAAATGAGGAAGAAGTAATCTGCTTAAGCTTCAGGGAAGTACACTTGGCTTCAACAAGGAAAAATAAATTATTAACTTCACACACAGTTTGGTATCAAAACAATCTGACTAGGCAGATTGTGGAACCATCATTCTCGGAAACATCCTGAGGTAGGTCAGTGGTAAAAGGAGGCAGAGATGGATTTAATTAAATTATGTGAGGTCCTTCTAATTTTGTGATTCCTCAATTGTTGTCAGGGAGAGGGGATTGTACTGTGTCCAGAATTTGATAAAGAAATTCTGTCTTTTCTCTTCTTATGTCAAGATCCAAATGTGCCTGGACCTCACTGTGGATAACATACACTTACAGCTCTCAGAAAAGTGGAGCAGCTCCTTTGCAGCTCCTGGCACACACACAGACTCTGTGGAGACAACTCCTGAGGAACAGTTAGAATTTGTCCCCAGTGGGATCCATTGCCCTCCTGTCTCAATCCTCCCCCCATTCGGCATTCCCCTTGTTACTCCCAAGACTCCAGAAGCAGCAGCAACAGCAGACCAGAATAGAGTCTGGAACAGTGGCATTCCGAGAGCTGGGACAAGACCGAAGTTTTTCAGTCTCCTGAATGCCTGTGTAAAGAGGCCCCTCCTTGGTGCCTTCAAGTCTATTTGTGGCTGTGAAAGCAAAGCAGAGGAGACACTTCCACTTTGCTTTCACAGCCACAAATGACTCTGAAGGCAAGGGGAAAGACGTTCAGAAGCCTGAAGAACTTAGCTTTCTGCTCCCTGTTTTAATAATGCTACTGGGCTGAAATCACAATTAGGGGTCTGTTTTAATGTCTGCCCACAGCCTGCTTTAAAAAAAACACAAAACACTTTCCCTTGATCAGTACCCAGCTGACATCCAGAAAGGGGCACAGCAGTCATGAGTAGGTATCTCCCCATTGGGTCTTCTGTCTCAAGCTCAATACTAACCTGGAGTTAGGCCGGCACAGTTAGGCCAGTAAAGTTTGGCCAGCCCCAGGGCCACCGTAAAGTGCATTTGAACCAGTCTCGGAGTCAGGGAAGATGACGTACATCTGTGTGCTGGCCTCCCTGATGCTGAGGATTACAGTGTCCTTTATACCAGCCAAACTTTGCTGGGCTAACTGTGTCAGCCTAACATGCACACAAACATTATGTGCCCTCTACCCTCAGGTGTAGAGGAATGGAGATCTTCCTGAATGGCTACACTGAAGAGCATAGTGCACACCTCACCGACACTGTTAGTTTGTCGATTTACAACACTGCCTTGAGGGAGGCAAGGGAAGATGGATTGGGCAACCCCAGGCATATAAAAGAGAACTGTGGCTCTCACTTTACTACAATCTCTTTATTTTATTGAATTTGAGGAGAGGAATTGCTTTGAGAGATGTTGTGTAAGCAATCTCTTTGTCAAACATATGCAATACAAGAAACAAACATTGAAAACAGCTGAGGGCACAAAAAGGACTGCCAATAAAGGAAAACATTTAAACAAAGTGCGGCTGATGCTTTAAAATAACAAGAAGTAGACCTCTTTAAACATCACAGAAGAAATATGGTAAAGGAACCCAGGACCTTTGCAAAAGTGAAGAAAGGAGTTGGAAGTATAGTAGCAGGATTGAACTAGGATTGTAGGCCCCTCTAGTTTTCAGAAGCAGGTTCCTCTCCTTAGATGTCTGAAGCAACAGCTGTGTCTGACGATGTCCAAGCCCAAAGAAATTAAATGACGGCTGGGTTTATCTGATAGCGGCAGCAGCAGCAATAGTTTCAGCTACTATCAAGAGCTAGGGAACCGTGTACAGGTGTCAATAGCAGCAGCTGTCAGCAAGAGCTTCTGTCTACTCATGTCCTATTATCAATTTCTTCTGCTTCCTTGATGAGGCCTAAGCACTCAGTACAACATTAGCAGTAGAGGCTGCCCGGTGGAATGGAGGTAGAAGAACTATGATGGGAATTAGGTCTGATTACCCTCTTGCAATGAGACTGCCAGTGCTTGACACAAAGGAGCTTCCCATGCTTTGAATGTCTGTGAGGCAATGAGTGCTTGCAGCTTCCTCCTCACAGTTTTCAAAGATTTTGCCTGTCAAGCTTCTTCCCATGTAGTTGGGAAGAACTAAAGTCCAGGAGCAGCTTTCAAGATAGATTCTTCTGGTCATCATTGGCATAGCAACAGCAGAAGTGTCAATGAAGGCCAACCACGGGTTATTTTCTGCTGGAGGCAATTTGATTTGGTTGCCTCACTCTTAATTCCGGTTGTTACATGTCTTCCCCCAATTTCAATCCTCTTTATCTGTATCATGTTGGGTGTGTGTGTCTCCTGACTACTCCATTGAAACAGGATCCCCCTGTACTTGATTTGCAGGGGGATTTGTATATGCCTTTCATAGAAGGCACGTGTCCCGACTTCCATAGGCATGTGTCCTAAGGACTGATCACATATCCAACAGGATCAATGGATAGGCTCCTAATGATTGCAATTGAGTCTCCAGTAGCCAGGGAGTGTCTGTTTAGACAACAAAGAGGTGTTAATGAGATCTTGCAGGCAAGCTTCTGGAGACCTCTTTGACCACTTTTTGTTGTCTAAACAGACACCCTCTGCTACAGGCAGGCTATGGAAAGGCTCTTAATGCAATCCATAGCCTGCAGCTGCAGCCAGCTAGTATTGGTTTACATAAGAAAGAAATGGCTGTTCACATAAATCACATTACCACAGGGATCTAAGCACACCTGTAGTCAAAATTGTAGCTCTAATTAGACTGGTTTTGATCTAGACTAAACCTTCTTTGTATAGTTTCCTACGTTATTTTAAGATTGAAAAATGTAAAGTATCCTAGCTTGGTTGTCACCTTCAAAAAATACCAAAAAATGATGCTGAAATATCAAAAATGATGCTGAAAGGTGGCTAGTATAGCCAGGACCAGCACAAACCCTCCTGATGCCTAAGGTGGCATGCCAGATGCAGCCCCCTTGTCTGAATGTGTCAGGCTTTGAGGCAGGCATGTGGACAGACATGGTTACCCTCCTCAGTCTGTTGCCTCAGGAGACTACTTCAGTTGGCCTCATGGATGGGTTAGCCCTGGGCCTTCAGTGTGTGAGCTTACTCAGTGAGCAGTCAAACTTTTAATTAAATAATTAATTTAATAAATAAATTATTTATTAAAATTAAATAATTTTGGATCATTGCTTAGTATTTTTGAGGTAGCTAGTTCTCTGAAGTCTTTTAGTTGTTTCCCATCTTAAGAAAGTTTATTTTATTTGGCTCTTTTCCTTCTTTCCCAAATAAATCAGGAAGTCATGGTGGCTCGGGACCTTGTGGAGGATATTAAGGTAGACATTGCAAAGGGAATAGAAACTCTGAGAGGCTGTTAATTTTATGATGGCAATGCAGCCTGTTAAATCTGAGGTAATACTTGACTCTTTGTCTTAGTCTTTTTCACTTCAGTGAAATACTGTAATGTGAAGTAATTTTGTGACTGAGCATATTGTTGCCTCAAGGTATCAGAAGCTTGCGCTGCTCATTTTATGGGACTCATGACTATGGATTTCCTGAGGTGAATTTTCTCGTATACGATAATAAATTTAATTTTGGATTCATTTGTTTTATAATGTGATTTTCGTTTTTTTAATGACCACTGGTCCTATGGTATTTACTCTTACTAGGCCTCTAGGGGGAATGCTGCGTGGCTCTTGAGAATAAGTGAAGATCTGCACAAGGTTTTTGTTTGGACAGCAAAGGAATAGTATCACCGAGACAGTATTTTTGACTGAGGAAAAAAAGAGTTGATAGAGAGTATGGAGGAAATGATCTGTAGTGTGTGAGGCTTAAGGTATTTAGGACTGTACAGGTAAATGATGCCTAGTGTCTGGAACTTTGCCTGGAATACTTCTGGAAACCAGTAAAAACTGACTCCCTTTATTTAGGGTTGGGGGAAGCTGTTGCAGGAAGTAGAGCTTCTAAATTATGAACTATTTTCTGAAACGTATTATCCTTTGGAGCAGCTTATGGAAAAAGTATATAAGGTACATAAACTGAGAGTGTGTGATCCATTTCTGGTTTTTGACAGGATAATCAATAATGTCAATAGGCTGACATGCATTGCATTTTATGTATGAGATCTTTGGGCATGATAGAGGCAGGTCAGGTATACTGGGTGGTCAGGAATGGAGGACGTTGTCCTACTCCCCATCACAATATGGACAGGTATCATCCCATCTGCTGCAGTGCTTTTGGCGTGAGGACCAATAACCTGACTGGTTATAGGACAAGAAATCCTCTGAGAGCACATCACAGTTAGTGATTCTGTGAATCTAGCTGCTCCGTTGCCATACACCTTCCACCACTGAGGCTCTATTTGTTTCTGGTGCAGGGAGAGGCGGAATTGGTCTTTCTCTAAACCGTTAATTCTGGTATAAAGATTAAGGAACTGTTTGGATTTTATTTTGTTATTCAGTAACATTTGTCATGGTTGTTGTTCAATTACATATATAATCCAAATAAGAAACAGAAAGTACATGACTTGACTATGGGTTTTGTGGTTTCCCTGTAGGAAATACTTTTTCAGCCAGCATGAAATTATGCTGTGAATTTAATTGCATAGGATGTGGCACAAGCCAATAATTAAATAAAATTCAGTGTTTAACCATCTTTGTATTTGTCAGTGCTATGTGAGTGCTCAGAGCTACATTAGCAGATATTACAAAATGTGGATAGTGAACCCTATAATTTCTCAATGACTGCGTAGCACATGCAATCCTAGGTGGGCCACAAAAACAGGAAGTTTATCAAGGACCTGGTGGGCTGCCTGTAATGCAAAACCTTGAGGCACTGTAAACCCATGAACAGAACCACACATCATCAGGGCAACAGATCCATATTTTTGTATGCCCAATGCCAAACAATTGTACACACATAATTTTGGAATTATGGAACTATCCGGAATTAGACAAATTCATCAATGGTTGATCTGTCAAGGGCTACTGATCAGGGTAGTAATATAGATGTTTTAGGGTCCCAGAAAGTATATCATTGAGAGCGCAATCCTAACCTGGAGTTAGGCTGGCACAGTTAGGCCAGCAAAGTTTGGCCGGCACAAAGGACACTGTAAAACACATTTGGACCACTCTTGGAGTCAGGGAGGATGGTGTATGTCTGCGTGCTGGCCTCTCAGACTCCGACAGTTGCCTGAACATGCTTTACAGTGTCCCTTTTGCCAGCCAAACTCTGCTGGCCTAACTGTGCCAACCTAACTCCAGATTAGGATTGTGCTTTGAAAACCAGTTGCTGGACAGCAAGAATGGGAGAAGTCTGTTTGTCTGATCCAACAACTCTTCACATGTTCTTATGCATAGTGGGATTATTTCAACTAGGGATATTTTGGAAGGGGACACTGAACTTTACAGCTTCCCCACTGCAGCTTTTTGGTCCTTCTGGTTATTTTGCTCTTTGCCAAGATAATTTACCGGTAATGGGTGGTGATCTTCATTTGATTGATCTGCCACCATCATGTGCAGTTCCAACCTGTGCTGGGATGCTGATGGTATTATCTTCTGGGGTGGCTTTATTGCACAGGTGCGCCTTCCATCTCTGAAACATCAGACATTGTCTATTTGCAGAAATGGGATTGTGGACATTGAATAACAGTCTCAAAATGGCAGTGCTTTTTGCCAATGTGGTAAATTTCGGGTTTTGTGCAGTGATATACATTCCTGCCTGTAAAGTATATAATTAATTCCTATAGATGTCAATTGGTAAATGAATAGTGCCTTGAACAAAATATCTCAGTTTCTTGTCTTGTTGCTGGACTTTTCAGCTGAATATTTTCAGATGTTGGTGAGAATTATTTAGCCTTGATTGTTTAATTATTGCTGTTGCTTCATTGTCCATATCCAGACACTTCCAGACAATTTACTAAAGTGTAAATCTAGAGCAAAAGGCATATTTTTCCATCAGTAGCCATATGGCTATCCAGAGACATGTAAACTGGTACAAAATTTATTGCAATGTTCCAATTCAGTTTATTTGTTGATATTATTCGTTCCATTACTTTAGAGAAAAATAAAGTGAACAGCTCTTCAAAAGCTATGTTCATTCTGAAGAAACAGTCACATTATATACTACAGGCTCACATTATATGCTTCTTGGCAACAGCTTCCCTCAGATATCCCAGACAAAAGTCACTTTCTTGTTTCAAGTTGGTATGCAAAACATGAACTCTGCCCTGCTCAACAACACATCCGGCATGTATCAGATTAATGTTCAGCGCAGTCTGTACATACAAAATAAACATCTATCAAACAAGAATATCCAGTCATTCCTGATGGCATTGGGGCAGATAGGGTACCTCAGAGTCCTCTATAGCACCTTTTGATGTTGTTCCTCATTCTCATCCTGTTATTTGATGGCAAATCTTTCTTCTTCAGGTAGAGGAGGAATTGTGAAGCTTAATTTGTGCATGTCATCAGTCTGTCTCCAGGGCTCTAGCTGTCAGGAAAGGAGGCTCCTATCTCCTTTTCCTCTTCCTTGCAGGGTGTTGCGGCTATTTCTGATACACTGAAATAAATCTGAAGGATTCACCGTTCATTTTCTCTCTCTCTCAGAAAAAAGGTTTGCTTCTTTTTTACTTTGGATGCTGCTTGCATGGTTAAAATTAAGCACTGCATTTTGAAAGACATTTAAGACAGCTGATATAGCATAATAGCTACGACAGTGTTCTTCAGCCTGTGGGTCGCGACCCTAGTGGAATCCTTTCAAAACCTTTGTAAAAGAGGGCTTGGTTCCAATCCAATAGTTCTGTCTTATCAGAACTGAGTTCTTGATATCTTATTTATTATTTATTGGGATTGTGGCATGAAAAAGTTGAAAATCACGGAGCTAAGACATTAATCTGTAACTTTTGACTTGGTCGATTCAAAGCTCACCAGAGGGCTTGTGGCAAGCCACACTAGGGTCTCCACTGTCTGGCAGCCCAATTCTATATTGCACTAGAACAGGCAGGCCAATAGGACTGCGCTGTATCTAGTGCAGTGCTGGGGGCAGCTGGAGCTCACCTTGGGGTAAGCCCCAGCCAGCCCTATGGGGCTGCTTGGATCTGCACCAGTGAAATCGCGAGCAGCCGGACTGGGACCCAACCCAGTGGCCTAATTCATACTCCACCTCCTCCCCAGGACCCCACTTGCTGTCTGCCCTCCCTCCACTCCATTCCGCCCCTCCCACCTTCCCTAAGCTCCTGCACTGGCAGAACTTGGCCAGGGCAGGAGCAGCTTACCTGGGCGGCTCCATGGCATCCTTGGGTTGATGTGACTCCATCCACCATCCCAGTGCCTCTTGTGCTGCTACAGACTTTCTGTGGCACATGCCGTTGAGGGGTGCAACAGAAATGTGCCCTAAATCCAATGGTGTCATTCAAATGATTTAGGAACAGGAACTCACTTTTGAGTTCAAATTCAAATGTTGAAAAAAACAAAAACAAAAAACCCGGAAGCAGCCACGGAGCCCGTTAGGATCCGGAACGCCCGTTCTGGTCTGTTCCCCCTGAATGACATCACTGCCTAAATCCCCTTTTTAACCAGTTGCCAACCCTGATGTGAAAAGTGGGTGAGCAGAAAACTAGATTGTACAGAGAGTACATGTTTCTAGGAAATGAGTTCAGTTCGCATAATTCCCTGTATACAGGATCTATCCCTGTATGAGTAATAGTCATAAAAATATACATGAGCCCAGAGCAGGATATGCAAAATCATTCCACATCTCAAGGGTTAGTTCTCTTCCTAAGGAGGTGCTGGCACAACTGCCTTTCTTTAGAAATGTCTCTGTCTAGATTTGAAAAGTTTCTAGGCGCTTCAGCTTAAGTTGCAAGCCATGTGAAACAGTATTCTAAACACTCTGGAAGATGTTTTATTTGACAACATGTGAGTTAGAATAAGTCCATTTCCTTTCCTTTTCCAGTAAAGGCCCATGTGAGAGCTAAAAATGAGATATAGGAGGAGTATTGTAAAAAGATTGCTGAAGTGTATAAGTATATAGATATGATGACATAAATAGGGAGCTTATTTTTTGATGCTTAAGAATAGTGTGCTAGTGCCATCTGCTGTTACATACCTACCTAGGCTGCAGTACTAAGCACGCTTACTTAGAAACACAATTTTATCAAACTTAATTGATCTGTTTCGATATTAAATGTATTTAGAATTGAGGAGTTGGATTAAAAAAATAAACACTGAGGAACTGAGAAAGAGAAGGAATGTTTGGAATGTGAGCAAATAATTTTTTTTTAAACAAGATTAAAAGTGAAACTCTGTCAATATCCATCCTACTCACTAGTTCGCATGTTATGATGCACCAAGGTATATAATTTTCTGCAAATGACAGATACAATTATATAGATGCATCCTGGTACAGATTCATGTGTAAACAGTCTTACTGAGATAGCAGTCAAACAGAAGCAGATTACTGCTGGATCAGATCAAATAGGGCCAGTTCAAGTTTTGGGCGGCCATCAGTTTTAGGTCTTTACACAATGGGACCCCCCACACGCGGTGGAGCGTCACCTCCTGATGTTCATGGTGGATATTTCCTTGGCAGATGGGCTGGAACAGAAAAAGTGATGATAACTCTCTGAGCCAAGAGAGCCACCTTTGCTGCTCTCACATGAGCACAAACCACCCCCTGATGCGGGTCCCAAGACCAAAGGCCCATTGGCTGTCAGTGGCATATTGTTTCTGAACCTAAACATTCTATATAGCCATTGTTATGAAACCTTCATTAACTGTCCAATCCCCTTTGAAGCTATCTCAGCTAGTGGTCATCACCACATCTTGGTGCTGCAAACGTCATATATTAATGTTGTATTATGTGAAGATGTGCTTTCTTTGGGCATAGGATCAGCCCAGGATAGGATAGCCCAATCCTATCTTGGGCTGATCAGCACTATGCAGAGCCTCTGATGCAGTGTCCACTGCCTCATGAGAAAGTTGCTTGAACCAGCATATAATGTGGCTACGCTGTACCCCCAAACTATAGCCAATTGTGAAAAATAGATGCCAATTCTGACCAGAAGGTTGGGAGTTCAAGACTGCGCGATGGAGTGAGCTCCTGTTGCTTGTCCCAGCTTCTGCCAACCTAGCAGTTCGAAAGCACCTAAAAATGCAAGTAGATAAATAGGGACCACTTCGGTGGGAAAGTAACGGCGTTCCGTGTGCTACGGCGTATAGAGTCATGCTGGCCACATGACCACGGAAGCTTGTCCTCAGACAAACGCCGGCTCTACAGGCTTAGAAATGGAGATGAGCACCGCCCCCTACAGTCGGTCATGACTAGACCATTCGGCTTTACCTTTAAACACAACAACAAAATATGTTTAGTACTATGTATAATTAAGGGATGGGCTCAGCATCCCTTTTTACCCATTCAGGCTGTGCTTTGAATGGTTCCTCATGCTTTTTAGGAAATCTGACATTCAGATCTTCCACTATCATATTATTTTGCCCTGCATGAAACCAATCTATTGACCAGAGACAAAAATTGCTCCTAAGGTATAGCCACATCTTATCTGAAATCATCTAGGAAGGAGAGGTTACAACCTTATTTTCTCTAAACTGCAGAAGATCTTTAGAAAACAAGCAATTTCAATAATATGGAGTTTCTCAGACACCTCTTTGAGCAACTTTTAGCATAGTCGAAATTGTTTGTTAATTATGTAACACACACACAAGATCAGATATGTCAGATACGCCTGATTAAAAAAAAGATATGCCCCCTCAAAGAGAGAGAGAGAGAGAGAGAGAGAGAGAGAGAGAGAGAGAGAGAGAGAGAGAGAGAGAGA
>JAJKFI010000003.1:38981583-38996408 GCA_029204185.1 Lerista edwardsae | reverse complement strand
GAAGAAGAAGAAGAAGAAGAAGAAGAAGAAGAAGAAGAAGAAGAAGAAGAAGAAGAATTGCTTTTAAAAGAACAGGGGAAGTGATGATTGCAACATGTTCTTTTTAAACTGAATGTTCACCAAATTCTGGTTCCCCCCCCTTTACATACCTGCTTACCAATTCATAAACTTCAGGACCAACACTACACTGAGACAGCCTGCTGCTCTCTTTTCTCCACCTCACTTACTTTTTATGCACTCTAGCGCTGAAAAAAAAGATGTATATTTAAAATACCTCCAAAGTTCTTGCCTGATGCTACAGCTGGCAAAGAATAGTAACAGAAGCAAAAATAGCCTTGGTTCTTCTGACCGGTTTATTCAGGAAAGTTGGGGTCTTCTCCAGAGCAAAAACAAGATAGCTACTTGGATTTCATGACAAGGAGTAGTTACTTTGTCCAGGCCAAACTACATGTTACATCAAGCAGTTGTGCAAGGTGTTTTTTCTTCTTCTGTAAACATTGCCTGTGAAGGGGACAGATCGGGGAAATTTATTGGTAGGGATGGTTTTTTTAAAACACTTTGCTCCTACTACTGGGGGCAGGAGGTGTGGACTGATGGTTGAGCTGCTGGTACTGCCTGAAGCTAAGAAGGAAAATCTGCAGTTTGTTTTTGGATGGGAGACGGATGCCAGGCTGTGACAAGCTGCAGTACCTGTGGTGGCAGAACGAAGAGTCGCTGTGGAGCTGATTAGCTCACCGCAAGTGAGAGCTGCGGTGAAGTATGTGAGGAGGCCAGCCGGCAAAGAACGGAGTACGACCTTGAGGACCTGTCCAGGCTTGACTTGCCAGTGCCTGCTGAGGCTTGATGGCATGCAGCCAAAGGAGAGAACCACACTGTGAAGGCGACATCTGGGCCTGAGGATTGGCGGATCACAAGAAGACTGTAAAAACCCCATTGAAAAAATGGTAGTTTAGACTAGCCTGCTCATGTAAGCCGCCTTGGGCATTTGCTTCGGCGTGGGAAAGGCAGGGTATAAATTCTTCAGAATAAAAAAAAAATATTGTGGTCCCAGAGGCAGATCTTCTATGTGGCGGCACATGGTGCTTGCCAGGGCGCCTTTATAGATGGGTGCTGAAGCTGCTGGGTTCCCTCCCACCCTCCCCTGTATATGTTTTGGCTCAGAAATGGAGTAGTTGTGGAAGCTGGGGGTGTGGCAGGATGGAGCGGGGGGGGCGTTTGCGCTAGGAGTGCAGTGACACAGGGAGCAACATCACAATGTTGCCTCACCCCATACACTACTATGTGGTCCTTATTCAGATCCTTTCCCTACAGGCAGTTGCCCTGGGAGGGAAGCTCCAAATAGTTGTCAAAGGGGGATCTGGACTGGGAGCATGGTGGGGACAAAGAGATAATCCTTTCCCCATACTTCAGTTGTAATCTGGATCCTTCCTGCCCACACAGCTCTTCCGTAGGGAATGAAAAACAAGCACATCAGATCCAAGCACATTTTAACCTAATGTGTAGGTTGATCCTCAAACAATAGAACTTACTAAGGGTATATTCCCAACAGAAGAAACATGCAGTGCACTTCACATATGTTTTAAGACAACTTTAAAACAGCCCTGAAAATTAGTTTTGTATTATTATTCCCATATTAACGATGTGCATGCGTTTGTGTCTGGGAGAATTGTGGCTTCCCTGAGGCCACCAAGCAAGTCGGAACAAGAGGCTTCTTCCACCACAGAGTTCACACTTACAGCTGGTACATGACACCAGTTTTTCCACATGCAAGTTGGACTTTATTGCTCCATGTGTGGGCTGCCTAGTGAGCCATATATGTTCAGTGCCTCACCATGTGGAGTGCCTTTCGCTATGCTGCCGTGTTTTCTGGTTGTTCATGGGAATGTGAGAGTTTGTTTTTATCCAGAAAAGGAGCTACTGCCCAAATAAAGGACAATTTTCAGTGCTGTGATATAAACCAATCTAAAAGGAGCCATATATTGATTGAAATATACAGGCGAGCCCATATATTTGTGGACCTGTTATCTGTGGGTTCAGTTATCCACAGATCTATGGACCCAACCCCTGCCATTCGTATAAAAGCTTCCTGGCAAGTGTTTAACAGGATGCTGTACACATTCAGGGCGTAATCCTTGGCCCTGCCTTGGGCAGACACTAGCTGGAAGTGGGAGAAACAGAAACTGGCACAACATTGGGTGAGGGGGAAGCATTTGGCATGCTGCCTTGGGCATCAGGAGGTCTTAGGTTAGCCCTGAACCATTTTGGCCAAAAGGCCAAAAATCATAGCAATACCAATCGAACAGAAATCTGGAACAGAAAGAAGCTATCTGCTCCCACACTAATGGCTTCACACATTCTTCCATCCCAGTGAGAGTGCAACTAAGGCCATTCCTTTGGCCCAAAGTATGGAGGCAAGTGCATACCTGTGTGATATCTGCCATGCCAGCTCCACCCACAATATTGTGCAGCTATTTGTGTTGCATTTTTTCCCATGCCTCCAGCCAGCCGCAATCCTAATTAGACTTTGTTTTTTTAACCCACTTATCTTTCATTGGTTTCCTGCTATAACCCAAAAAGTGTTTCTGATTATTCTCATAATAATTTGCTTTAAAATGAATAATTTGCTTTTAAAATGAATATTCCTCCCAATTATCTCCCCCCCCCAATTCTGGTAATGAAGTGAAATATTGGTCAGTCTATTCAGGCTAGAATCTGATTTGGGAGTAAATCTCATTGAGCTCCATGGAAATTACTTTTGAGTAGACATGCCTGGGATTGTGCTATTCATCTGGCCATGTTCCTTGCCCACAGAGATTTCACTAGCAATTGTGATAAAAATCAATCAGGATTTCATCAAAATCCCCTGTGGAAAGAGACAAACAACACCAAGCCCTGTGAGTGTTTTATTGTGCAAACTCTCTGAGTTTTTGTAACATAAGAACTTGCTATGTGGACAGCCCAACTTCAAAGCAAAAGATTAGATGGAGATATTATATCTAGGGAGCTTCAATTTGGTTTCATACCAGCTTGGCAGAAGAGAACATCACACACTGCAATGATAAACAAAATACATCCTAAGTCCCAGTTCTCCACATGAGAAAAAAATGATCTGGAATCTTGATAGGGCATCTTGATAGATGATGGGTGTGAAAGGACAAGGTTAGGAAATGGGCATAAGAATTTTGATTGTGTCATCATGTGGCTTACTCACGCTGCCAAAGCAGTGAGAATGTGGCTCCTTGCAAAGGCTGGTATGCGGTGAGGCTTGCAACTGCGCAAGTGCTTCATTATGTTTACAAGGGAACTCATGTTTCCTCAATCCAGTGTCAGTAGCTGTAATGAGGAATTAGTCACAACCTGAATCCATGGTGAAGAAATAAGGAGTCCACTTTTGAAGTCGTTGAAGCATGTGCAAGACCACAACATAGCCCTTTCTCTATCAGAAAAGTAAGAATAGTACAGAGTAGTTCATGACTCTCATCCTTTTGTGGCTCCTCATGTAACATACACACTTGCTCTGGATCTAGTACTGTTTTCCAATTTGCCTGTCCCCCATGATTTGGTGAGTTGACTACCTTAAAAAAAAAAAGCACTGCTTTTTCGTCCCATTGCAACTGGCTCCCATTGCAGCCGCCTTCCGTTGCAGCATCTTCCATATATACTTCTGGATGCTAGTGAGCTGACAAGTCACTTGCTTACTCAGAAAGGCCAAATTGGCCAGCCAGCCAGCCAGCCAGGTATCTTTAAAAAGCCTGAAATAGACAACAACACTCAATTCCTTCCTGCTTTGTAGCTTCTGGCACATGGATATATTGTCCTTGAACTTGGAGGTTCTATTTAGTGATTGTGGTAAACGCTAAACATTACGTTAAGGTTGAGTGGGACATTCAAGATTCTGTACATAAAAAGTGGCACATGGCATGTTGTGGGTTGGCCACCCCGGTCTAGGCACACCTGTAAACAATGTGAGAACAGAGAAGCAGAGAACTGATCTCCAAAGCCCCATCATCTTGCATGGCAGCATACGTTGCATTTTTAAAGACATACAAAGAAACCTAATTCATATATTGGCTTTGATCCAACATGGGCCTTGACATGCAGGAGAAATGGTGTATTGGAGTGTTTTGTATTGTGTCCAATCCAGCAGCCATATGTGTTTATGCTGTGAATTGCAGAGGGGTTGCTGAGTTAGAAAGGACTCAGGAAAAAAAAAAAACCACCCTGGTACACATGCAATGTGACCACAAAAATGCACTGCATGAATCAGCCTTAAATTACAGCCAAGAGACCTTGAACAATTCCTGATTCTTCCTGTAAAGATCTGTCTAGCCATGGGCAACTAACTTTTGGCCTGATGTTCAAAGACACAAAAGGATTTCAATTGATAGTTAACTTCTTTACCTATATAGCTTTTTCATCCTTAGAATATTCATCAAGATCGGATACCTGAAGTCCATAACAGGACTGATACAGTACTTTCATATTCATAGTTTTGAAAATGAAGATGATCTAATCAGATCCTTTCAATATCAAAACCTTTTGCCTAACAGTTTCCATGCCCACCAATGGCCCACCCAGGCTGCCCTGGAGCAAGAAAGTCAGCAGAGGGGGCATTCCGGGGGACAATTGGGGAGAGCTGGCGCACAGTCATATATATTCATTTGAGACAAGGCAGTGGTGAGCAGCTGTTTACTTACCACACCATTGCTGTCTGGCCCCCAGCCAGGCCTAGCATGTAGCAGAGAGTGCACCAGGGGCACTACATTCTCTGGGTCAGCCCGTGATAGGATAGGGTTGTCAGGGCCTGATCCTATTGGGCCCAGCACTGGCAGTACACATGTACATTTGGCGCCAGTGTTGCAAAAGTTCCATAAGGCATTTCTACCACCAGTGGTATGGGAGTACCACAAGTAGCCACCCAGTATGGAGCCACCTGGCAGTAGGTTTCACCACTGCCAACTGGTGGCTCTGTGGAAGGGCAGAACTTGGTGAGGGAAGGGGCAGAGTGGACCTCTGAGTGGGGTGGGACTGGTGGTGGCCTCCGCAGCCATTTTCTGTACTCTATGTCAGGCCGTGTGGCCTGACACAAAGGTTCTCAAGTCAGCGCTGGCAAAATAGCCAGCACAGACTTGAGGAGGCCCATTATTAGGCCAGTGCTCTTACCTAGGAAAGGGAATGAACGTCCTTGTCCCAGGAGGAGCCTCCAATGGCTGCCGCGGTTCTTGTTGAATGCAGCGGTAGCCATTTTGGCACCATTGCTCCTATGGGGACTGGGCAGCGTAGAGTTGGGCTGCTAAACTATTGCTTGTCTTCTGCTGTTAATGTAGGCGCAATCCTAACCTGGAGTTAGGCCTGCACAGTTAGGCCAGCAAGGTTTGGCCTGCACAAGGAACACTGTAAAGCACATTTGGACCACTGTTGGAGTTAGAGAGGCCAGCACAGAGATGTGCACCATCCTCCCTGACTCCGAGAGTGGTCCAAACGTGCTTAACGATAGCCTTTGTGCTGGCCAAACTTTGCTGGCCTAACTGTGCTGGCCTAACTCCAGGTAAGGATTGTGCCCTGTGTCAGGTACACTATATGGAAGCTGCATTGCCAAGTGTATAATTAAGTCTTAATTAGTTCTTTCTTTATTATTCCACTAGAAGAGATATATCGACATTCCTTTGCAGAGGAGACTGGAATCAACCCAAACGTGTAAAAACTGTGTACTTCCTACCAATCATGTTTTAGATGGAAACAAATTAATACAAGGGATCAGAGATGCATGTGAAGTAGTGATCATGGAAATGCTGGCACAGCTCGAAGTACAAAAGAAACATCTGACCACGCTTTCAAACCTCAGCATACTGTACCTCACTATCAAAGGGCTGATATGCAAACAACGGATCAAAGCCTGCCAGCGTTCCCATGCTACAGGGGAGGAAATCGCTGCTTTCTTCCATTTCAGATGAACCCGAGATGAAAACGATGCCGGGAACTAAATCACTTCCCAGAGATGAGAGAAAGACAGTTACTTAAGATGCATTTACGGCTGTTAAAGCACACACATCTCGTTCAGGTGTTGCCTTCTGGCAGTTTTTTTTGTGTGTGTTGTTGATTATTCACCTTTGTAGTTTAATCACTATAAACATGGATGATAATTATCTTGAACGGCAAAAATGCTTTTTATGTTGTCTTTTTACATCACATTCGGATTTTTTTTTTACTGTTCCTTTAGTTTGTAAACCACACTATCTAAACTCGAGCCTCAGTAAGAAATCTAATCCTCTCTCTGGTTGAGCACAAATATTTTAGCCAGGAGGTGGTTGTCAAAGCTGAGACAGTTGTAAAACACTTCAGTGCGGCAGGAAAGCCTTCTCCTGAAACTGTTTTGAAAGCTCTGTTTTGATAGAGCATGTTGATGTGCGTTCCCAACTGAATCACAAGGCACATCTGGCTAGTGGTGCACTGGAACCCACGGCATTCAGCCGGTACACTGGGCGGGACTTACCTTTGACCGGTAGTCCGCCCGTTGCGTAATGGCGCGTTCCGCCGCTTTCCCGCCCACCCGGTGGAATGCACCATTATACAACGGGCGGACTGCCGGTCAAAGGTAAGTCCCGCCCAGCGTACCGGCTGAATGCCGCCGCTGACTGCAATGCCAACGGGAATGTGCATCCTGATACGCAAGCCTGCTTCCATTCATGGCTCTCGCTTGCTGGACTGTGGCCAATACTGTTGTAAAATAGGTTAAGGACCCACCAGTGGGTCATGAGCCAATTTCAGGAGGGTCGCGAAGCACCTAGGGTAGCCATCTTGAAAATATGGGAAGATGAGATGCTGGAAAGGGAGAGGGCTGTTTTGCTTGTGTCAGGTTGTAAAGGGGCTTTTTCCCCTTTCTGATTCACTTTGCTATTGGAAAATGATTGGGAAATAACCCAATTTATTGCAGCATTCTCAGGAAAGCAGCAAACTCTGGCGTCACAACGATGACACTTCCGGCCATGACATCACTTCTGGTGGGTCCTGACAGATTGTCATTCTAAAAAGTGGGTCCCAGTGCTAAAAGGTTACAGTAATCCAGGGGGTTCTCAGCCCCACCTCTGTGCCCCCCATGTTCTGTGGCAGGGGGAGCTGGGACCAACTTCTTTCTCTGGCACCAGCTTCTGCAGGCCTCAGGAAGTATCTGCAGGCAGACATGTCATGTAGCGGGTACGCAGGGGTACGCGCGTACCCGTTCCTAGGATTAGGGCTGGCCCTGCCCATTCGCCCGCCCACTCGTCGACTCCGTCGGCGCTCTGCTCTGCCCCCTGCAATGTTTGAGTTGCCTACACATTTGAGTTGCCTGCACGTTCTCAGAGCCAGGCAGGCAGACAGGCAGGCAGGCAGGCAGGCAGCGGAGCGAGGGAGACCGACGGCAGCAGCAGCGTGAGCAGGTAGGTTGCCTAGGGCTCCCTCCCGAGGAGGCACAGTGATTCCTGGGGGGGAATTGGCCTTCTCCCGGGCCGCCACGCGGACTACCGAGGAGGTACGGTGGTTCCTGGGGGCACTTCCTGGATTCCGGCTATGACCTCACTTCCGGTGGATGGGCCCTGACACAAGTGCCAATCAAAAGTGAGTACCTGTTGCTAAATCATTTAGATGCCATTACTGTCTGCAGGTCTCTGAAAGCAACGGGAATTTACTTCCACAAAACCGGAAATAAACCAACAGTTACTTTCCAGCTGCTTCTGGAGGCCTGCAGAGACCTGGTGTGGCTTCCAATTGTACCCGGAAGGCTCCAAGTGGACACAAGGGCCCAGCCCCGGACCTTGGGTCATGACCCACAGTTTGAGAAATCCTGAGGTACAGTAATCTCAGAAGAAAGGAAGAAACACACCTATATTTTTAGTGGCAAAAAGAAACAAATCAGCTAGTTTAGAGTATGTATGAAGGAATTCCATCTTAGAGCCACAGAAGGATCAGAATCACCTATGAGCACACATCATATACAATGAGCAAGCAACAGAAAGTCCAGGAGAGGTAAGTAAAGATAGCTTATATTTCCCTGTCTGTAGGCCACCTGGCCGCCAATGGGTGTCTTCAGACCCACACCAGCTCTTTTGCTGGCATAAGTCTGAGGATAGTCAAAGGGCACATCCAGGCTGGGAAAGGGGAAAAAGAACCAGTGTGTACTGCTGCCACTAGATCCGCTCCCCTCCTCCCTAAGTTCCTCCCCCAAACTGCCCCAATCCTCCCCTGAACTGCCTATGACCCAATCTTGCTGCCACCTTACCCTCTCCCATGCATCCTGGGTGGGCATTGGTGGGCATGTGGAGCCTCTAGCCATTTGCACCAGCAGAACTGGAGCAAAGTTTCCTGCTCTGGCAGGAGCTCCAGAGGTGGTTGGTGTGCGCTGATTGTACTAGTGGCCCCATCCCATACACCATCACAACGGCTGCCACACCAGTGTCCCAGTTCCTATTTCCATTGAGACGTTTATAGAATCCAGGCTGTTCAATGAAGAAATAGACTGGGAAAATGCAATGTAGACGGAAGGGATGCCTCTAGGTCTCTATTTACTGCAGCCATGGAGCTCCTTAGCAGTCAAGATGCTTCTGCCATGGCTGCCGAATTGCATAACTCTGTAAGAAATTTTCATGGTACAAAGCGCAATTCTGACATTTGTTGGGAACATTGTTTCCATCACTCAACAATGTCATTCAACAGGACTATCCTCATCAGCCATTTGGAACTGTAAGGCAGAATAGAACAGAGCTGTGTTCTGACATATCTGAAACTTGTAAAGGCTGATCCCCTTGGAAAAAAAAAGGATAATTTTGGCGGATGTACAAACGGGTTCAATGGCATGTAAACCTCGAAGAAGCAATAATTGATTTTTTGAAATGTTGTTCCTCACTTGGCATCTTCTGGCCCCCTTCCCAAACAAACTACAGCCAAAAAAACATGAATAAGAAATAGTTCCAGCAAACACTTCAGGGGATCAATGTGATTAGACAGATTAGGAAGGTACTAGGCACTTCACTACAGTCTGGCAAGCAGTTATATCTCTGTTTGATTTGATACAGAGCCTGTTGATGTCAGAATACCAGATAAAGCTGTCAGCCCCTCCCTGGAGAAGAATATATGTTGAGTTGCATGAACTTATCAAATGGGACCTGATGAGCGGAGAACCTTTGCATGCTTCACCAAAACCTTTAGTGGTCCAACAACTCAACTTGGTCACTATGTCTAAGGACTTTAAGGTATTGCAATACAGTAGCTCAGTGGTTTGCAAACATTTTAGCAATGAGACCCACTTTTTAGAATGGCAATCTGTCTGGGATCCACCAGAAGTAATGTCATGGCTGGAAGTACCACCATTGTGATGCCAGAGCCTGATGCCTTCCTGAGAATGCAGCCATAAATTGGGTTAATTCTCAGCCATTTTCCAATAGCATAGTGAATCAGGGCACAATCCTAACCTGGAGTTAGGCCAGCACAGTTAGGCACAGTTTGGCCAGCGTAAGTATTTTTGGACCACTCTTGGAGACAAGGTGGCCAGCACAAAGATGTTCACCATCCTCCCTGACTCCAAGAATGATCGAAATGCACTTTATGATGGCCCTTGTGCCAGCCAAACTTTGCTGGCCTAACTGTGCCAACCTAGGTTAGGATTGCACTCTCAGAAAGAAACAGCCTATTATCAACTTTGACAAGAGCAAAATAACCACATAGTCCTGCACCCCATCTTCCCATATTTTCAATGATGGCTGCCTTAGGTGCTACGTGACTCACCTGAAATTGACTCGCAACCAGTGGTGTCATCCTCAAACAACGTTCCGGAACGCTAGGCGGGACTTACCACCTGATTGGCTGCCCGTCCGTGATGTGTTGCAGCCTGCCTGCTCACCGCGCGGGCACCCCTGGCTTCGGAGGGGGTGCCTACTTGCCTGGGGGGGGCGCGCCGGGTGCCTGGGCAAGCAGCGGAGGGGCGCGCCAACTGGAGGGAGCCCGTGCAGCAGGCGGGCAGGCAGCGACACGTCACGGACAGCCTGTCAATCAAGCGGTAAGTCCCGCCTAGCGTTCCGGAACTTCATTTGAGGATGACACCGCTGCTCGCAACCCACTGTTGTGCACTGACCCACAGTTTGGGAACTACTGCAATAAATGCTAAAGAACTGTATGGATTCTTCTTTGTTCTGTCCCTGGTTTTTAGCTTAATGAACAGACATGTGAAATTGTAATTAGTCCTACAAAATGTGCAGTACAACACACCGTTGGAAGCTGTTCTTTTTAAAATTTGGAATTTGTACTGGGAAGATATGGGCAGTGGTCAAAGAGAATTTGAAGGCTGGTGCATGGTTGGGAAACCCATTTGTATGTACCTAACCCCCCTTTCTTTCTCCTCTAGGCGATGCTAGATGCTAAGAGTCTCAACTACAATTCATTGGTTTTAGAATTCAATTGGAAAATGCCACAGACAGGACCCAGCTATTGAAATGAGTTTGAAGGGTGCTTGGTGGGAAGCAATGATTTGAATGCAGAGTCAAAACCAAACCTGCGGCTCTCTCGCCACCCCTGCAAACTGCTGCTGCAGCAACCCGCATCAGCTTCCCTAGCGGATGGGCTGCTCCTTCTCTGCAGCACTGGCAAGGTCTTTCCTTCGGATAAGCTCGACTTCCGCAGCATTTCCTGTCTTGGGGAACCTTGGCAGGTTTGTGCACGACACTCCATTACCCTGGAAAGTCAGTAATTAGACACGGTGCAATCGGCTGCCTCCCACTTGCAACTAGTCTGTCTTCAATCTGCCATCACAATTAATCAAGAGATTCCCTCCAGGGAAGTTATTCCCTCTACAAACCACTAACTTGTCAAGTATAGGATTTACATTAACACTTACGACTACCAGCTCAATAGAAGTAATTTCCTCTGACATACAAGTGGCCAGAAGACTATCAGCCTTAGAAGATGCATTCATTCTTCTCATGTACAGTAGTGCCTGAGAAGGGAAAAATGAGTCCTGATTCCCGTTTCATGTGAGTCACAACACTTCCATTGACCTTAGCAGGAAAAGCATCGGTGTTATTATTTAGAAATCTGCGAATGCAGTGAAGTGATTTGTAGAGCATTTGGCATATATAAACACGGAAGCAATTGGGTTTTTTTTATTTCTTCCAACACTCAAATTCATAAACCAGTTGAAGGATCAACTTCCACAACACAAAGCCGACTTCCACAACACAAAACGCTCAGAGGTGTAACTAGCGTTTGCGTCACCCAGTGCAAAAGTTCATTGTGTTACCCCCATGATGGACCTCCTCCTATACCAGATCCAGAATAAATACAGAATAAATAACAGTATCATACGCACAACCTAAATGCAATGGCATCACTAGGGCTTGTTCCCTAGTGACTTCCAGGGTGCAAGCCTAAACTGGAGGTAGGTCAGCATAAGCTAAGCCAGCAACGTTTGGCCGGCACAACGGCCACTGTAAAGCACGTTTGGACCACTCTTGGAGTCAGGGAGGTTGGCGCACGTCTGTGTGCTGGCCTCTCTGACTCCGAAAGTGGTCTAAACATACTTTACGATGTCCCTTATGCTGGTCAAACTTTGCTGGCTTAGTTTATGTTTGCCTAACTCAGTTTAGGATTGCGCCCCCGGTCATGGGGAGGTGTTCTGAGGTACAAAGAGATATGGGCGTGGTCTCCTCATACCTTTGGACAGGGGTGTCAAACATAAGGCCTGCAGGCAGGATGCAGCCTCTGGATGCTCTTTTATCTGGCCCTTGAGCACTCTCAGCACCACCATCAGCTGCTGTCAGCTGTGCTGAGGTGCCACTGCTGAAAAGGCAACCGGCATGATAATTGGGCTCTCCTATATCTTGAAATACGATCAAGATTTTCTCTTCTGCCATTTGCAGCTAATGAGTTCCTAAGTGAAAAAAGTGCTTAACTCTGGTCATGATCAGCTTAATGACATCACTTCCTGCTTAATGACATCAGTTCTGGTCCTCAGCAGGCATAATGGTCATTATGTACAAGAAATGTGGAGGGGGGGAAGCTCCACATACTCTTCAAATGGGTCCATTGCCATTAGATCTGAGGGCCATTTCTCCATGTTGTTTCCACTTTCTAAATTGTCTCCCAATGCTAGTATTTTTTTTACATTTATGGAAAAATTACAGATATATGGTGTTCGAATGCTTTCGACCAAGGCATCTGGGCTCCAGAGCAGGGCTGGCCCAAGACTTCCTTGTGCCCAATGCTGCCCCCTTACATGGTGATGTGCTAGTCTCTGTCTTCTCTCCAGATGGGAAAAGGAAGAAGAGGATGGAGCAAAGAGGGAGATGGAAGAAAAAGGTAATGTGGAGGAAAGGAGAGTGGCAGGCTAGAGTGTCTCCATACCTTCTCTTCTGCTCAATCCCACTCTTTCATTTCCAATACTGTGACTGAGAGTAGGAAGAGTAGTGAAGGTGAGTGGGTAGATGAAGCTGGTTCCCCCTGCCAATCTGCTGTCAAAGGCAAGCATGTTAGGGCTTGATCCAATGCTGGCTATTGCCTGTGGAACAGGCCTGCGCACAGTTGCGAATGTGCCATAAAGTACGTTGCAGCCACGTAGAGGCCAATGGTGCCATCAGCATGGCATGCACCAGGAGACCTCTGCTGGCACTGGAGAATTGCCCACCAGTCAGGGTAAGTGACCCCTCCCTCTTTCTCCTGAAAGCCCTACATAGGCTACTCGAAACGTCACTAGCTATTGAACTGGTGCAGATCTGAGTAGACCCATAGAGGCTGCCTGTGCCTGATACTGGGAAAGGGAACCAATGTTACCCCAAGATGACCTCTGGTTGCTTCCTTGCCCATGGGGGATACAGTGGCAGCCGTTTCAGTGCCGCTGTACTGTGGGGCAGTAGTCTCAATAGGACTGCACTGTCAGTTGGTCTCAAGGATGTCCTGTCACAAGAAGGTAATAAAACCATCCTGAGGAAAGGATAGAGAAACAGCATAAAGTCTCCCACACTACATGTCTACTTAGCCTAGAACCATCATTACCTTAAAAAGGTAATTAAAACATTCATAGAACTATGCATAGAAAGTAGCCCTAGGTTGATGCTTTTTGTGACAAATAACAGTGAAAAGACAAGACAGAACATCTCCGCCACCTAGTGGTCAGGTCATCTAATGAACAGCATTTTGAACGGTTGGTACTTCGGTTACTGTAATGAAAACCATGAAATGAATCCCATGGTCTTAATTAATGTGATTCTTTTCCTCAGCAAAAAAAGAGTCAAAAGTAGTAGAATGAAGCCCATATACTTGAGAACATAATGATTTGGATATGGCTTGTTAAGGCTGGTCTTCAGGCAAACAGTGGAGCTGTACAATTCAATTCCTAACCCGGCAGTCATTAGGCTGATGATTTATACCATAGTTCCTACCTGTCCTGTTAACAATCAGTACTGGCCAACATTCTAAAACTGATCAACACAGAGAAAGAATGGACTCCATTTGTTTTTATTCTCCTTTAAAAAAACCAGAATATTAATATCCTAGTGTTCCAAAGTGTTCTGATCTATGTGTTCTTGAAGTATATGTTGAGCTGCCTGAGTGTATCAAATGTGATGTCATGAGCAAAGAACCTTTGCATGCTTCACCAAAACCTCTGGTAGTTCAATAACTCAAGAATGCAACCTGGTCATCATGTCCAATGAAAGTATTTGAATACTGCAGATGCTAAGGAATGATCAGGTCTATATTTCACCTCTCATTCATAGCATAATGAACAGAGATGCTATGTTTGCTTGCCTTGGGCTGCATTGCAGCTGTATCAGCACCCGAAACTTGGATAGGATTGGGCCCTTTGTAAGGTTCCCAATAGGCCTTGCTCTGAACAAACTAGCATTCTGGTAGTGCAAGCTCCTTTACGGCGGCACACAAGCTGAGCTGCTGCAGCACGCAACCAGATTTGACTCCTTATCAATGAAGCACACTTTGTATCATGCTTGTAAATCAACTGTATTCTCTTGTAAACAAGAGACTATAAAGATTAATCTGGGACTATAACAGTTCCTGAATGCAAATTGGATTAGTATCTGATCTCCCAATTGAAAAGACACTCACTTTTTCATTGGGAACTAAAAGAGTGATTAAAGAAGAAAAGAACCATTTCAAGACTTTGATGCTTTGGAGTGTAGGAATCAGGGTGCAATTCTTGCTATTTTTGTCCTTTTGCTGTGAACTGCTGCATTAAGAGGGGCCTTATGTGCCTCTGTCAGCCAGATCCTTCCACAAGCCACAAGAAATGCTTACATGGAGTTGTGTGTGCACTTCCCTTGGGCCTGCAACCATAAACAAAGTGAGACAAATCATGAAGCTATTGCTAGACCGAATATCACGAGGGTATTTCTGGAGGACTGGTCCCATCTATGATGTTGACATAAAATTCTCGATTAGCCTGTTTCCATTTTCAAAAACAATGATAAGTTTACACCACTAGATGGCAATGAATGTTTGTCTTTTTCAGAGCTAGCCCAGCAGTGCCTCTTGATACCGTTTGTTCATCCTGTGGTTCTATGCTTTGCATTGGCGGTTTTAGGCGTTAGGCAGCCTTACATTAGTGTGGGCTCTCCCCATCTCCAAAAGGTTGGAACAGGGAGGAGAAATGGGATTGCAGTACAAGACGTCAGTGCAGTCAACTGTCCTTGGGCCTCTTGTTCGACAGTCCTGACAGCAGAACATGGCTGAATGCCATTCTGATGTACTTCTCTCATCTATCTATATATATAAAGAAGAGCCTGGGTGTGTGTGTGTGTGTGTATGTATGTATGTATGTATGTATGTATGTATGTATGTATGTATGT
>JAJKFI010000003.1:38953800-38981573 GCA_029204185.1 Lerista edwardsae | reverse complement strand
TGTATGTATGTATGTATGTATGTATGTATGTATGTATGTATGTATGTATGTATGTATGTATGTATGTCTCGCATAGGCTCCTCAACGCCTGGAGTGATCGGCACGAAACTCGGCACGCATACACCTTGCGGCCGGGCAACAAACACTGCGGGGGTCAGGCCCCCCTAGCGCCCCTGGGGGTGGGGGTACGTGGGGGTCCCCGCATGAAAATGGTCAAAAACGGCCAAAATCGGCGTCAAATCCACAGTTTCCAGGGTCGCTGAAATGAGCGTTGCCGCTCCCGACGTTGTTGGAGTCTGGGTTCGGCCCCCCCTCACCGTGGGGGGCAAGAAGGGGTGCGAAACACAATGTCCCCCATGCCCTGCTGGAACGCCTGGACCGACTGGCGCCAAACCCGGCATGAGGAAGCCTAGCGGCCTGGCCACAAACACTGCGGGGGTCGGGGGCCCCTAGCTCCCCTGGGGGCAGGGGTATGCGGGGGTCCCCGCGTGAAGACGGCCGAAAACGGCTGAAATCGGCGTCAAATCCACAGTGTCTGGGGTCGCCGGGACGAGCGGTGACGCTCCCGACGCTGTGGGAGTCCGGGTTCGGCCCCCCCCCTCGACGTGGGGGGCGAGAAGGGGTGTGAAACAAAAGGTCCACCATGCTCTGCTGTGACGCCTGGACCGATTGGTGCCAAACTCGCCATGCGGAAGCCTGGCAGCCTGGGCACAAACACTGCGGGGGGCGGGGGGCCCTAGCACCCCCGAGGGCAGGGGTACGCGGGGGTCCCCGCATGAAGACGGCCAAAAACGGCCGAAATCAGAGTCGAGTCCACAGTGTCCGGGGTCGCCGGGATGACCGGCGATGCTCCCAATGCCATTGGAGTCCGGGTTCGGCCCCCCCCTCAACATGGGGGGCAAGAAAGGGTGTGAGACAAAACGTCCGCCATGCCCTGCTAGAACGCCTGGACTGACTGGCGCCGAACTCGGCATGCTGAAGCCTAGCGGCCTGGCCCCTGCATGAAAATGGTCAAAAACGGCCGAAGTCAGCGTCGGATCCGTAGTTTCCGGGGTCGCCGAGATGGGTGATGATGCTACCAACTCCGTTGGAGTCTGAGTTTGGCCCCCCTCGACGTGAGGGGCAAGAAGGGGTGCGAAACAAAACATCCGCCATGCCCCGCTGGAACGCCTGGCCCGATTCGCACCAAATTCGGCATGCGGAAGCCTAGTGGCCTGGCCACAAACACTGCAGGGGTTGGGGCCCCCTAGCACCCCCGGGGGCAGGGGTGCGCAGGGCCCCCCACATGAAAATGGTCAAAAACAGCCAAAATTGGCATCAAATCAGTAGTTTCCGGGGTCGCCAAGGCGAGCGGCGATGCTCCCGACACCGTCGGAATCCAGGTTCACCCCCCCCTCAGCATGGGGTGCAAGAACAGGTGCAAGGCACAACGTCCGCCATGCCCTGCTGGAATGACTGGAGCGATGCGCACCAAACCCGGCATGCGGAAGCCTTGCCGCTTGGCGACAGACATGCCGGGGGTCAGGCCCCCTAGTGCCCCAGGGATGGGGGTGCCCTGGGGCCCCCGCCTGAAAACGGTCAAAAACAGACAAAATCGTTGTCAGTTCCTTAGTTTCTGGGGTCGCCGAGGTGAGCGATCGGCACTAAACTTGGCTCGCATACACCTTGCGGCCTGGTGACACACACTGCAGGGGCGGGCCCCCCTAGCGCCCCCGGGGGTGGGGGTACATGGTGATGGGATGTTTAATAAATCCTGACTGGTAATGGGGGAAAGCAGAGTCTTTGGTGCAGCGTGTTCCCCTCAGAGAATTACCTCAGGATCTTTCTCTCTCACTCTCACTCAGTCTCAGGCTGTTTGCTAGGAAATAAATACGCAGGCACTGGTAAAGCTTTGTTTCAAACTTGTAACAGTTTACTTACAGTATATAACTTGAAACAGCTTCTGACAATCTGGTCAGAGGTATGCCTGTAACTTAGTATTAATCATGCCCTAGATAGCTGCATGATCTTGCATGCTAGTATGTGAGTCAAAATGGCCGCTCTGCCTCAGAGCTTCTTAGTTGGCACATCTCACTGCTACGAGGACAAGCTGGAAAGAGAGGGGTACAATGTATCAAGGAGACAGGGGGATAAGCTGTTGGTTAAGGCCACGCCTTCTGCTTAGAAATCACAGAGAGGAACATATAGAGGGGAAAAAACACACACAGGTTATTCATTTCCTTATCGTTTCTATATACTGCCCCCTCTGGACAGCAGACGGAGTTGCACATATCCCAACACATGGGGGTCCCCACGTGAAAACGGTCAAAAACGGCTGAAATCGGCGTCAAATCCACAGTTTCCGAGGTTGCCAAGATGAGCGGCGTCATTCCCAACACAGTTGGAGTCTGGGTTTGGTCCCCCCTCGACATGGGGGGCAAGAAGGGGTGCGAAACGAGACATCCGCCATGCCCCACTGCGACGCCTGGAGCGATTGGCGCCAGACTTGGCATGCATATGCCTTGCAGCCTGGCGACAAACACTGCGGGGGTCAGACCCCGCTAGCACCCCTGGGGGTGGGGGTACACAGGGGTCCCCGTGAGAAGATGGTCAAAAACGGCTGAAAACCGCGTCGAATCCACAGTTTGAGGGGTCACCGGTGTGAGCAGCAACGCTCCTGATGCTGTTGGAGTCCGGGTTCAGCCCCCCCTTGGTGTGGGGGGCAAGAAGGGGTATGAAACACAACATCCGCCATGCCCTGCTGGCATGCCTGAACCGATCGACACGAAACATGGCACACATACACTTTGCAGCCTGGCGACAAACACTGTGGGGGGTCATACCCCCCAGCGCCCCTGGGGGCAGGGGTACGCGGGGGTCTCCGCATGAAAATGGTCGAAAACGGCTGAAATCAGCGTCGAGTCCATAGTTTCCAGGGTCGCAGAGATGAGCGGCGACGCTCCCGACACAGTTGCAGTCCGGGTTCAGGCCCCCCTCGGTGTGGGGGGTGAGAAGGGGTGCGAAACGAAATGTCCGCCATGCCATGCTGGAACGCCTGGAGCGATGCGCACCAAACCTGGCACGCGTGTCCCTTGCGGCCTGGCAACAAACACTGCATAAATCAGTTGAAAACAGCCGTAATCGGCGTTGAATCTGTAGTTTCCGGGGTCGCCGAGGTGAGTGGCGACACTCCCGATGAAGTGGGAGTCCGGGTTCAGCCCCCCTCAGCATGGGGGGCGGGAAGGGGAGCGAAACAAGATGTCCACCATGCCCCGCTGCGACGGCTGGAGCGATTGGCACCAGTCTCGGCACGCACGTGCCTTGAGGCCTGGCGACAAAAACTGCAGGGGTCAGGCCCCACTACCGCCCCCGTGGGTGGGGTGCGCGGGGGCCCCTGTGTGAGAACGGTAAAAAACGGACGAAATTGCCTCAGACCCGTAGTTTCTGGGGTCGCCGAGGCCTGAGGCAGGGGGCCGAGGAAGGGTGTCTGAAGTGAAGATGGCCGAAAACAGGCGAAATTGGCATCGAGTCCATAGTTTCTGGGGTCGCCGAGGCGACTGGTGACGCTTCCGATGCGGTTGGAGTTTGGGTTCGGCCCCCGTCAGCATGGGGGGCGAGATGGGGTGCAAAACTCATTAACTCTGGAAGATCATTTTGTTACCCGGGCAACGCCGGGTAACAAAAAGCTAGTGCAATATAAAAGGAGTGAGATGAGTATGTTATGCAGTGATTGTGCAGTGATTGCTTGGTTGTGCAAGATCCAGCCAAAGTTGTAGCAGAATTTGGAGGTGTGGGCATCTGCAGTGCCACACGGAACCAGTGTTGTGGAAAAAGCATCAGAGCACAATCCTAACCTAGAGTTAGGCCAGCACAGTTAGGCCAGCAAAGTTTGTCTGGCACAAGGGACACCGTAAAATATGTTTGGACCACTCTTGGAGAGGCCAGCACACAAACATGTGCCACCCTTCCTGACTCCGAGAGTGGTCTAAATTCGCTTTACTGAGGCCCTGGTGCCAGCCAAACTGTGCCGTTCCTAACTCCAAGTTAGGATTGTGCTCTCATTCACTGAGTTATTCAGTTTATATGTGCAAAACAGAACAAGAGAAGCAACTGGTCATGGCTACTTGGGCAGAGAGCCATATGACAACCACAGAGAAAAAGGAACTAATGGGAAGCCCAAACAAAGTAGGACAGAGTAACCCACAAGGTGACCCACAAGTTCCACACTAGGAACTGAGAGGTAATTGCTCCCTCTGCTGGTGGGGGTGAACACATATACCCTCATCTATTGTTGCTGCTCAGATCTAACTCATGTGCGGATGCTCTTTCAACACCACAATTATTTTACAAGTTGGCACCCATGTATCATTGGACTCAACCTGACATTTCACATTAGTGTTGTTTCATCAGTTGTGGGTAGATGTTTAGAAATACTTAAAAATTTGACCACTAGTTTAATTTGCCCTGTTCACACAACCAAGGTGGGCTTACTGAATGCAGGAACTTGAGAAACGGGCCGCGCAATCTTAAACTGTGCTGGAGCAGGCAGGTTGGTGGGCCTGCGCTGCATCCAATGCAGCTTTCGAGGCAACTGGAGCAGTGATGGGATCTGGAAATGAGGAAGCGGAACGCTGGGCAGGACTTACGCGTGATTGGCAGCCCGTCCGTTCCATTCCGCTGCCTGCCCTGGCCTGCGGGGGCTGCCCCCAGTTGGCGCGCCCCACCGCTGCTCCCCCAGGCACCCGGCGTGCCCCCCACTCGTTCCCCCAGCGAGCAGGCACCCCCACGAGGCCAGGGCAGCCGCGGAATGGAACGGACGGGCAGCCAATCACGTGTAAGTCCCGCCCAGCATTCCGCTTCCTCATTCCCAGATCCCGTCACTGAACTGGAGCCTCCTCAGTGCAAGGGCATGCTTGTGCCCTTGCACCAGAGGAGGCACCAGCCTTCCTGATGTGCTCCTTGGATCTGCGCCCGTGAAATCACGCACACAGAATCAAGGAAGCCGTGTAGGCCAAATTGGAGCTGTGCGGCCTGGGGATGAGTCCTTGGCTGCAGCCGAACAGCCGCATCCCAAATCCATCCCCCTTCCCAGGCTGGCATGTTCACTGGCACACCCACTCCCACCCTCCCATGCTCCCAGAACCACCCCTGTGCTACCCGAGTTCGGCTGCACTCCCAGGCCAGCGCTACAGCTAGTGCCGATCTGGGAGCCTTAGCGCCAACATAGGGGTGCTCCTCAGCACCCCTGCGTCGGCGCTAATGACGTGGTGGCAACGCAACCACATTGCATCAGCGCTGCACAATCCTTTGGATTGCGCGCTGAGGCAGGTGCTTCCTCGACCACTGCATGTTCATTGGCTCTTTGTTGACTACGAAAAGCTGAGGAGCACATATATTCCCACACATGAACCATGTGCAAATGCAGCTCAATGTTCGAGCATGAGGGACCCGGGACCTGATGTTGGCCAATGGGAGGGTTTGAAGAAAAGAGCTTTGGCTTCAGGTTTTCGTGTGCTCGCCCACCACTTATTTTTCCAGTCACCCGGCATTTCTTCCAACCATCCTCTGACTTGCAGTGCCTGTTTCTTGATTAAGAAGCAAGTGCCCAGGGGAAGAGAAATATTTAACATACATAGTATGCTCTCACCAGAATTAGAGCCCAATCCTGTGCCTGCCTACTCACTTCTACTGTCTACTAATCATTATAGGGCTTACTCCCAGGTAAGTGGGAATAGGATTGTAGCCCAGATCATTCCTCTGCTCTGCCATTCTGACTTGAATTACAGGGGTCAAGAATGCTTATCTTTTGTGCTGTTCCCCCCCCCACCCATCGCTACTGTTAGAAGTCAACAGGAGCCATGATTTTGTTAAAACTGAAGGGAGCATGACGTTTGTGGATTTCATTTCCTTTTGTCCCATAACTGGTTTTGAAGGGGCCCTCCTGCCTCTGTGAACTCAGAGCTGCTGCCAGAACAAGCTATGAAGGAATATGTATTGTACTGAGAGTTCCCCACCACTTTTGGGATGAGAGTCGTACCAGGAACCAATCAGAGTAATTATGTTGTGGATTTCAACCAAAACCGTTACTTGGCTCAGGATCATTCAGAGCTGGTCTGCCATCCAGAGTTGAATTTCAGGACTATGAAATTCCACCCAAGCGAATTTCACCTGGTTTCACATATGGCTCCAAGTCAACTCCTGCAGCTCAATTTATAAGGGAAGGGAGAGTTTTGTGCCTCTACATACAGTATTTTTGCACAAACTCAAGGAGCAAATTGTACTATTTAAAATTGAACTCGCAGTGCAGTTCTCGACTTCAAGGGAACTTGAAAATTCCTGCCAATATTTGTGTCATGCTTCAAGGCCATTTCTTCCAGAGAGTATAAACAAACATCTGGAACAGCTGCAGTTTCCATGTGTTTGTTTATTGAGGTTCGGAACTGCCAATTAATTTTTGTCTTGAAAGTTTGCATTAACTAATTTCCCTGGGATTAAAGATCTTTTTTTGCCAAATTTCAGACGGAATGACGTTTGGCTGAGCTGAGATTGCTGGGAGACTAAAGCTGATATCCTTAATCCATTTTGTTTTAAAGTAGTCACAGTGATGCTCAGGGTGCTCTAGAGAGCAGTGGTTCTCAAATGTTTTAGCACTGGGACCCATATTTTAGAATGACAACCTGTCTGGGACCCATTGGAAGTGATGTCATGGCTGGAAGTGCCATCATTGTGATGCCAGAACTGCTGATTTCCTGAGAATGCAGCAGTAAATTGGGTTATTTCTCAGTCATTATCCAATGGCAAGGTGAATCAGAAAGAAAAAGGCCTATTTACAACCTTGACACAAGCAAAACAACCACACAGTCCTCCCTCTTTCCAGCATCCCATATTTTCAAAATGGCTGCTCTAGGTTCTTCGCAACCCAACTGAAATGGGCTTGCAACCAACTGGTGGGTCCTGACCCACAGTTTGGGAACCACTGCTCTAGAGGACATAGTTTAAAATGTTCCTCCAGCACCCACACCCAATCCACTCCAAAGCACCCACAGCTAACCTGCACGGTCTTTTGGGAGACAGACTAGTGAAGCGTGCGACACCATTTTGAGTCCTGGTGCGCACAATATCTGCTCTCCTGACCATGAGAGCTCCAGAGCCCAGGTCTACCCATTGTAAGTATACACGGTAAACCTGGGCTCAGGAGCCCAGGTGTACCCATTATAAGTATGTTGTTGTTGTTGTTCAGTCGCTAAGTCGTGTCCGACTCTTTGCGACCCCATGGACCACAGCACGCCAGGCCTCCCTGTCCTCCACTAGCTTCCGGAGTTCGCCCAATTTCATATTCATTGCTTCGGTGACACTATCTAACCATCTCATCCTCTGTCGCCCCCTTCTCCTTTTGCCTTCAATCTTTCCCAGCATGAGGGTCTTTTCTAAAGAGTCCTCTCTTCTCATCAGGTGGCCAAAGTATTGGAGCTTCAGCTTCAGCATTTGTCCTTCCAGGGAGCAATCAGGCTTGACCTCCTGGAGAATTGACCGATTGGATCTCTTTGCAGTCCAGGGGACTCTCAAGAGTCTTCTCCAACACCATAATTCAAAAGCATCGATTCTTCGACGCTCTGCCTTTCTTATGGTCCAGCTCTCACAGCCATACATGGCTACTGGGAAAACCATTGCTTTGACTATGTGAACCTTTGTTGGCAGGGTGATGTCTCGGCTTTTGATTAAGCTATCTAGGTTCACCATAGCTTTCTTCCCAAGAAGTAAACGTCTTTTAATTTCATGGCTGCAGTCACCATCTGCGGTGATCTTGGAGCCCAGGAAAATAAAGTCTGTCACTGCTTCCATTTCTTCCCCTCCTATTTGCCAGGAAGTGATGGGAGTGGTTGCCATGATCTTAGTCTTTTTAATGTTGAGCTTCAAACCAATTTTGGCACTTTCCTCTTTCACCCTCATCAAAAGGTTCTTTAGGTCTTCCTCACTTTCTGCCAGTAAAGTGGTATCGTCTGCATATCTGAGGTTGTTGATGTTTCTCCCAGCAATCTTGATTCCAGCTTGTGAGTCATCCAGCCCTGCCTTCCTCATGATGTACTCTGCGTATAAGTTAAATAAGCAGGGTGACAATATACAGCCTTGTCGTACTCCTTTCCCAATTTGAAACCAGTCAGTTGTTCCATGTCCAGTTCTAACTGTAGCTTCCTGACCCGCATACAGGTTTCTCAGAAGGCAGATCAGGTGGTCTGGTACTCCCATTTCTTCAAGAACTTGCCACAGTTTGTTGTGATCCACACAATCAAAGGCTTTAGCATAGTCAATGAAGCAGAGGTAGATATTTTTCTGGAACTCTCTTGCTTTCTCCATGATCCAGCAAATGTTGGCAATTTGATCTCTAGTTCCTCTGCCTCTTCGGAAACCAGCTTGTACATCTGGTAGTTCTCGATTCACATACTGCTGAAGCCTATCTTGTAGGATTTTGAGCATGACCTTGCTAGCATGTGAAATGAGTGCAATGGTGCGGTAGTTCGAGCAATCTTTGGCATTGCCCTTCTTTGGGATTGGAATGTAAACTGATCTTTTCCAGTCTTGTGGCCACTGTTGGGTTTTCCAAATTTGCTGGCATATGGAGAGCAGCACTTGGACAGCATCCTCTTTTAAGATTTTGAGTAATTCCGCTGGAATGCTGTCACCTCCACTAGCTTTGTTGTTAGTGAGGCTTTCTAAAGCCCACTTGACTTCACTCTCCAGGATGTCAGGTTCGAGCTCAGTGACTGTACCACTGTGGTTATCAGGAACATTGAGATCGGCCTTATAGAGTTCCTCTGTGTATTCTTGCCACCTCTTCTGAATCTCATCTGCTTCTGTTAGGTCCTTGCCATTTTTGTCCTTTATTGTGCCTACCTTAGCATGAAATTGTCCTTTGACATCTCCAATTTTCTTGAAAAGTATAAGTATAGATTGTGGTAGACCTGAGCTCTGGAGCCCAGTTCTATCCATTATAAGTATAGCTGGTAGACCTGGGCTCTGGAGCCCGAGTCTACCCATTATAATATAGATAGTGGTAGACCTGGGCTCGGGAGCCCAGGTCTACCCATTTTAAGTATAGTGGGTAGACCTGAGCTCCGGCGGGCATGGCCACGTTACATCAGGAGGTGTGGTCATGTCAATGCCGGGGGTGTGGCCACATCAACGTCGGGGGTGCGGCCATGGGCACCCATGTTTATGAAAGCAAGTCAGCGCCACTGATTGAAAGGGTGCGTGGATAATGATGATGGCTGCATCTGCTGACACTATACCACCTATATCACCCACCTAGCACACTTTTAAAGTGATTATACTGTATAGTTATAAAAAAATGTGCCTTTGAATAAAAACATCACTTTCTGCACTTTTTCTTCATGGGAGAAAAACAAAGAGCTCAATCCTAAACCTGAGTTAGGCCGGCATAAGCTAAGGCAGCGAAGTATGGCCAGCACAAGGGCCACCATAAAGCCTATTTGAACTACTCTCGGAGTCAGGGAGGATAACGCATGTCTGTGTGCTGAGCTCTCTGACTCCGAGAGTGGTCCAAACATACTTTACGGTGGCCCTTGCACTGGCCAAACTTTGCTGGCTTAGTTTATGCCAGCCTAATTCAGTTTAGGATTGCACCCAAAATCAGTGAAAACATAAAAACATGTAAAAGCACCTCTGTCTATTAGCTACTACCGGTTGGGCATCCCTTATCCGAAATGCTTGGGACCGGAAGTGTTTTGGATTTTGGTTTTTTCCATATTTTGAAATACCTGCATATAAATAGTGAGGGTGCAATCCAAAGGGAGACCTGGGCCGGCACACGTCCCTTGCCAAAGTGTGCCACAACCATGCTGCAAAATGTGTTTGTGCCTTCTTTGGAGTCGGGGAGACGGGTACATAGATGTGCACTGACCTCCCTGCGCTGCATCCTTACCCTGGTAAGGCTGGCCTAAGGAGGCCAGGGTGGGGGATTGGGGAGGGCAAATTGGGGTGGGGGAAGTCAGGAGGGGGAGGGCTCATGGGCAGACGCCTGGGGTGGGAATGGGACTGGACTCCAGCAGGTAGGCCGTATCCTAACCCCTGGCCCAGACCCAGACGGGGTTAGGATATGGGCTACTTGGATCTGCACCTGCAATTTCTTTTGCCTTTACTTTTTTAAACTAATACTTCTCCTTTCTAAGAGTAAGAAACAGATTCTTGTAGCAAAAACATGGAGCTACAGCACACCATGCATAATGCACAGCAGCTGTTACAGTTCCTTGGTATGAAGGTTTTCCAAGACCTCAGTGCTTATGAAATACAAACTGCATTCCATCCAATTCTATTTGTAATCAGTTGGACGGCCGCAAGATGCTTCCAACCCTCCAAGCTTTTGTGTGAGCATCTGCAAGGAGGTTTTAGTGTTCTCTCCTCTTTGGGTTACGTAATGGGGTGTTTCTTAGGCTCCCCACCCCACTTCAACTCAAACAAACACTAAAACATGCCCCTAGGAATTGGCCAGAAATGCAATTATTTAAAAATAAATTATGCATTTCTTACATTTTTATACCACCCTTCCTCCAAGCCACTCGAGGTGGTGAATATAGTTCCATCCCTCTTCACAACAACCCTGTGAGGTAGGTGAGTCTGAGAGAGTGTGACTGGCTCAGGGTCACTAGGAAGCTGTGTGGCTGGGTATGAATTTAAGCTTGGATCTTCCAGGTCCAACACCAGAACTACTACACCATCCTGACTCTCCATTCAGATGCCTGATTTTACTTGGACCGTACAGGCATGTCCCAGAATCCACAGGGGTTCTGTTCTGGACCCCACCGTGGATACCTGAAACTGTGGATACTGGGGATGTGTTTTTACGGATAGGGGAACATCAGTGATTTTGCGGCAACAAGGTAAAAAGAGAGATGTGTTTATTGTTCCCCAGCCTTTTTAATTGGAATCCCAGTATCTATGGTATCCGTGGATAACTGAAACAGTGGATACCGAATCAGTGGATACTTGGGGCAAGCCTGTATTAAGATCATATCTGATGAGGCAACCCCACAAGGACTTGTGAATAAAGTGAAACATGAATCTGGTAGAAAGTAAGCTGAGATGACCACATCCTGGGGCAAAGTGCAGTGCGGCAGTCTCCTGGACTCCAGAGGGTTATTAACCCTGCCCAGAAGATTATTGGCTGTCCCCTCCCTTCTTTGGAGGAGCTTTATAGCTTAAATTGTCTGAAAAAGACTTCTAAAATTCTAAAAAGATCCACCACATCCTGGTTATCAGTTTTTTGAACTATTGCCACCAGGCAGAGGATATAGGGCGATTAGAACAAGAACGAACAGATTAAAACACAGTTTTTATCCTAGTGCAGTGTTTAGACTAAATGCGGTGGTATAGTGATATAGTGACATGTTGAGTAGAGTTTTAAACAAAGTGGGATTGTATGTGATGATTTTGTTTTTGTTGTAGTGTATTGTGTTGTTCTTACCATGCGAAAGCACCTAATTTTGTTGTACATGTGCACACGTGTACAATGACACATAAATTTCTATTCTATTCTATTCTATTCTATTCTACTAAGGTCCTACTGTAGGAGCTAGCAATGCCTTCAACACAGCTTGTTCCAATCTGTTGATGCAGCATATTCTATTTGGTCTGGTCTGGTCTGACTCCAGGCCAGTTTTGCAGAGTCCGCCAGTATGCCTGGCCTCATATTGTTGCCAGATAAATGCAATTGAGTAGAGGTGGGTGAAAAAAGTTTTATTTATTCATGGATTTAGGTGTTTTCCAAAGGTAGAAGGGCAGAAAGTGGTGTTAGGTGTTTTTATTCAAAATATACACCATAACTATAAATTATGATTGCATATAAATTGTGATCGAAAAAGTGTACTAGGTAGGTGGTATAGTGTTGGCAGATGGAACCACAATCATTTTCATGCAACTCCTCTCCCCATTAAGCAAACAAACTGCGAGTTGCACTTATTGAGAGTTAAGTGCCATTCTGAAGACCCCCTGAAGCCTCTGGAAGGTCTCTCAGCATTCAAATATGTTTTGGCACTTCCTGCTGCACTCTGCTGGCTTTCTGAGGGTCTCTGCTGGATTCGTCTGATGGCCAGTAAATTACCCCTTCCCCCCCTAGGGTAATCCCTTGCACCTAACTCCATTGATCCCATAGGATCAATGATTTGTTATCTGTGAATTCACTATTCACCAGGGTTTCCAGGAACCTAACCCTAGCAGATAATGAGAACTGACTGTCAGTTCAAGAACTTTAGCTTGACTAGACTGTGTGGTTCAGATGCTAAGTTGGTAACTGAGCTGTACAGCAGTATGGAGTTTGCACTGGCAAAGAAATGGCACTCACATTATATGAACTCTGAATTTATTTCATCTTGATTAAGTGTTAAATATATTCTCCCAGCTCCAATTTCAACCTCATTTGATCAAATTGGCTCATTTCCAAGCACTTGATAGAGACAGCTGTAATATAATACGATTACACTGATTTAATTGGATTTAAATTGAAATGAATGAAGATTTTTTTTAAAACAAAATGTTATAGAGAGTTTGATAAGGCCAGAAGTAGCATCTACCAAACCAGAAAACAAACATTTGTCACTCACTATGTGTTGAATCGTATTTCGTTTATTATTTTGAAATTCCTAATGCACCCAAATGGCTCGCAGAGGCCTTGGGGTATTGCATAACATAGTGTTTCTCAAAATGTGGGTCAAGACCCATTAGGTAGGTTGCAAGACAATTTCAGGTGGGCTGTGTAGCAACTAAGGCAGACATAATTGAAAATATGGGAAAGAGGGACACTGGAATGGGGGAGGACTGTATGGGCTTGTGTCAAGGTTGCAGTCGTGGCTCTACCTATATTTTCGGGGAGGAAGTAACTACGCCCAGACACCGCACCTGTAGAGGGGAGGGGGTGGCATGGAGACGGGTGGTGCTGCCAGTGGTGAGCAGTGTTCGGGCACCCCCTGCCTGCTCCCGGGCCTCTGCTGCTCAAAAATGAAGCATTCACAGATGCTGAGGGCATGGCAGGGGTGGCACAGGAAGCAGAGAGGTAGTGCCAGGGGATATAACCCCACGTATTGTTGCATTGTCAGAAATGGCTCTGGCCCTTCCAGCCCTGACATCACTTCTGGTGGGTCCTGGACCCACTGTTATTCTAAAAAGTGGGTCCTGGTGCAAAATGTTTGAGAACCCCTGGCATAACCTATTGCAAGCACTAATGACGACAGTAACAATAGCAGAACACATATTAACAATTCTCAGAGCTCAAAAATTCAGAGTATAAACAATGGAATATCAAAAGACCAGCTGGAACAATCAAACAGTTCAAACTCTGACTTGAGAGTCACTTGCAGCCTAAAGAAAATAAATAAAAAAAGTGTTCACAATGTTCAAAAAACCCACGAGGAAGCTGGCCTCCCAAGTTTCACAGAGAAGGATGTTCCGCACAAGGTGTGCCACCACCAATAAGGCCATTGTCTCCAGCAAGCAAATATCAGATACAGAAAATTAAGTCAACTTCATCAGAAGTGCCAACATCGACCAGCTCTGGCTCGTCAGGATTCAAGACCCAGATCTTTCCCAGCCCTACTGGAAGTAGCCAGGGACTGAAGTTGGGTCCTTTTGCATGCCAAAAATTGGCTGTGCCACTGAATCCTCACAATATCTTAAACAGCTTGTTTTCATAGTCCAGCCTGGGTATGAATCACGGTGATTGGGCTAGTCTGCAGGGGCAATTGCAGCCGGCACACCAGCTGAAAAGGGTACAAAACCATCTTGGTCCCTTAAGGGGCCACCTGTGTGTTGGAGTTTGCAACAGATGAAGGTACTATCAATAGCATAGCTACGGAGGGGACGGTGCGGTAAGTACTACAGGTACTGCAACACACTGTGTAAGCAGCCCCTCCTACTTGCCAGTGGAGCAATTCTGGGCAGTGATGGCAACAGGGTTGTCATTGCTGCCCAGGATGAGTCTGATGGCTAGTAGGAGGGGCTGCTTACACAGTGCATTGGGGCGCCTGCAATACCTACTACGCCACCACCCCTTGTAGCTATGCTACTGGGCACTATTATCTACAGCCTCCTAATCGGCAGCCTTTCCACATTACTGTCCATTATTGGCCCAGTATTCGTAAAGGCTTGCCTTGAATCGTTGGTCGTTGCAAATTGGCAGCGCTAATTATTTATATTACAGTCCCTGAATGCTGGATACTTTCCTGACACTTTTTGGCACAGCTCTATAAAAAGAACCGTAAATCAAGTTTCTATTTCAGTCGAAGTGAGAAAGTGTTAGAAATATTTATAGCTGAACTACAGCTGTTAGCTCTGCAACATAATTAGCTTTACTTGAAAGAGATATCATTAAGAGATCATTTGGAGGCTGCTCAGGTGGAAGGCAATGGGAACATACGTAACTATCACCTCCATCCTGAAAAGCACAGGGTGGGGAGGGGAACACTAGCCAGAGAGAACCATTTATTATGATAATGTAAATAAACTAGATTTTAATGTTAATGGAGACACTTGCTGGTTGAAATTAGTGCACAGATGGTTTGGGGAGTTTTGTGGAAGTGGGGAGGGTAGTAGGCTGCCAGTATTGGGGGGGCACACCTAGAGGAGTCACATGGTAATAGGATGCCCTGCTTGACTGGTCCTTCAGTGTTACCTGCACAGATGCCTCTTCAATATTTTGTACAGTGAGCCCTTGACTCGTTGACAAACCGAGGGGAAGGAGTGTCGATAATGCTGAAAGTCCCATTTTATAACTATGCCCGTGTTTTTTGCATGTGCACAGTCATGTTGCATGTTTTGTTTTTATATATGTTTTGCAAAACATATATTACTAATTTTAAAGAAGTAGATAACACGAGTTATTTCTGAAGTATATTAATCAAGGTCCATTAAATTGAGCCTCCTCCTCCTCCTCCTCCTTCTTCAGTCCATCGTTGGCACTTAGCTGGTCCTCCTCTCAACCAGGATGCTGCTGGAGGTGCCACTGGTGTCTGTGTGGGTGCAATCCTAATCAACTTTCAATTGACATAGGGCACAACCCTAGCCTGAAGTTAGGCCAGCACAGTTAGGCCAGCAAAGTGTAGCCGGCACAAGGGACACCGTAAAGTATGTTTGGACCACTCTCAGAGTCAGAGATGCCAGCACACAGATGTGTGCCATCCTCCCTGACTCCGAGAGTGGGCCAAACGCAGTTTATGGTGACCCTTGTGCCGTCTAAACTTTGAGGGCCTAACTATGCCAGCCTAACTCCAGGTTAGGGTTGCAGCAAAGTTTGGCCAGCACAAGGGCCACCATAAATCACGTTTGGACTACTCTTGGAATCAGGGAGGATGGCTCACGTCTCTGTGCTGGCCTCTCTGACTCCGAGAGTGGTCCAAACATACTTTACGGTGGCCGTTGTGCTGGCCAAACTTTGCTGGCTTAGTTCATGCCGGCCTAACTCAGTTTAGGATTGCACCCTTAGTGGGATTAGAGCAATTGTCTCTCTTCACTCCTATGATGATGATGATGATGATGATGATGATGATGTCTAGTATTAGTATTATGTCTTTTCCAGTGGATGTACTAGCAATATTTGCAGTTTTTTAGATTGTACCTGTCCCTTTTCTCACAATAAATCAGGAATGTAGTTCTACCAGATTATTGATACAGAGAAACAGAAAACCTCCTGCTTGTGGCTTTTGCACTTCTGTGTGAGCGATTTGCCTGTTTTCTGTACTTCCAAACTCATTCCAAGCAGGAGTCAGAAAATCTGTCTCACACAGATGAGTCGCGTTTCCCATTTGCAGGATGAATTTTCTCAGTTTTACTTGTGCATACTGAATGTTATAATTTGAAACCATTGAGGGCCAAAATAAGCTGGAGCAGGTTCAAAAGTGGGCAACAAGGATGGGGAAGCATCTGGAAATCAAGTCCTATGAGGAACGGTTAAAGCATTTTGGTATGTTTAGCCTGAAGATAGGGAACTACATGGAAATATAATAGCAACTTCCAACTTCCTCTCTCCCCTCATCCCAATAACCACCATTGTCACTGGCTGATGAGGCAGGGCTGCCTCCTTGGAACAACACACCCTTTAGCCAATAAGGACATCTTGTGCATACACTTCCTTACCCACCCCCTTATCTCCTCCAGCCAATGAGAAGCCTCAAACAGGGGTGTGGATCACCTATGAGCCCTGCCTATGGATAAGTTCTTCTTAGCTCAGCCCTCCCTGGAGAGGCCAGTGAGCTATACTGTCCACCCTCAGTTGAGATGCTCCATTGTTTGAACCCTGCTGGCAGGCTTTACCTCATAAATGGAGAACTGCTGAGGATTGGAAGAGGAGGAAACAGGCGCCCAAATACTTGAGGAAACAGAGAATGAGAGAACAATTCTGAGAGGCATTTGGGCTGGCGCAAGTCCCTTGCTTTGAGCCAGGAGTGTTGCCAACGTGCTATAAAGCACATTGGCATCTTCTTAGGAGTTGGCTGAGCCAGTACACGGATATGCACTAGCTAGCTCTGTGAGGCCAAATCCAGGCCCTCCACTGCTCAGATCTGGTAAGGTTGCTATGGCCAAGTTAGGCTGGCGTGTGGGGGACGGGGTTGGAGAGGGTGGGGGTGCAACTGGGGTGTGTGAAGAAGGTGGGCAGAGGCCAGTGGGTGGACTGGGCCCAGGAGGGCATAGGATTGGCTTGGGCAACTTAGGCCAGATCCTAACCTTCCTCCCAGCCAGCTCAACATTACACTGGGCTTGGATCTGTGCAAGTGATTTTGCTGGCACAGATCCAAGTAGCCCCATAGGGTTGGCTGCTGACGTCATGGGGTAAGGGAAAAATATATCCTGTTGCAAGGCTGCCACCTCCTACCCTGTGCTGGATACAAGGCAGGGCGGTTGGACTGCCTGTTCCAGTGCACGATAGGATTGGGCTGCCCATGAGAGCAATCAAATGGGGAATTCTGATTAATGTGGACTTCGCTTTTAAAATGCAGTCAAACTACTAATTGCCTAGTTCTGTCAATGAACTGATTATGGCTGTCATTCTTGACATTTCTCTCATTTCAATATTTTTCTACCCTATAAAGGATCCTTCCATATTTTATGAGCCTATCCATATTTTATGCCCTGATCCTTTGGATCTTTCTTTTTCCATATTATTAGCCACTTTACGAGCCTTTTTTATGTAAAGCAAAATTTATGTACAGTTGTTGATATTTTCCAGCTCCTGACAAATGGCTGGGACCCTGCCTGGTAAAAAAGATTAATCAGTAGAGCCTTAGGCATTGGGTTCCTACTTTAGTCTGCATTTCTGCACACTCATTAAAATAACCTTTGAAATCACTAAGAGTTATGAGTACAAGTATGTCTGCAATTGCATCTCATTCCTCCTTGCCGCACTATTGCACCACATAGAATGGTACTATCATGTTGTTGCTCTATCCTTTCTTTAAAGAGCTCAAGGCTGAGTTGGTCCCCCCACCTCCAGCATTTATTCTCCTGGATTAGGTTGAAGGCGCAATCCTAATCTGAGTTAGGCCGGCATAAACTAAGACAGCAAAGTTTGGCCAGCACAAGAGACATCATGAAGTATGTTTGGACCACTCACGGAGTCAGAGAGGCCAGTGTACAGACGTGAGCCAATCTCCTTGACTCCAAAAGTAGGCCAAAAACACTTTACGGTGGCCCTTGTGCTGGCCAAATTTTGCTGGCTTAGTTTATGCTGGCCTAACTCCAGTTTAGGATTGTGCTCTGAGAGTGATTAGCCCAAACTTCAGGGCTGATTGGGGCTTAAAACTGGGTCTCTTGTTCATTGAGGCAAATATTTTATATCAGCGATTCACAAATGTTTTAGAGGCCCTAGAGCAGAGATGGTGAACCTTTTGGGCTCGGTGTGTTAAACCTTAGGAAAATGCTTAACTTGACTCTGCTGGTGTGTCAACCCCTCTCCCAAACAAAAGAGAAACAGTTCTTTATAATCATTTACATAAACAAAAATACAGTCTAATCATGTGTGGTGCTATGTGTTATATAAAGAAACATCAAATTACAAAGATGTAAAATGAGTAAAACAAACTCAGTTTTTGTCAAGACATTGGTGAATGCTGGTGTGTCACCCCAAACGTTGTGATATGTCAGCTTTGACATGCATGTCATAGGTTTGCCATCACTGCCCTAGGGGCTGCTGCCTGATTTATAAGTGCCAAGAGTTGTGGCTATAATGACATCATTGTGTTGACGCAATGAATAGCGTCAGCCTGAGAGCACTGATGGCAAGTCTCCCTCAGCTGGTGCGAGGGAGGTTCTGGGAGGGATGAAGGCGGGAAATGGGAAGTTCTGGGTGGGGGGTAGGCAGGCCAGCAGGCAGGCCGGCCCAGGGAGGAGGCGGGGCCAGGAGGCGGCCATTAGGCCGCATTCTAGGCCTCGTTGGGAAGCCTTGCAGCCCTGATTCAGTGCCTTCCTCGGAATTTCCTCGGTTTCCTTGGTTCTGCACCTGCTAAATAGCAGGCGCAGATCCGAGGAAGCCCATGGGGCAGCCAGAGCCTCCTCTGGGGCAAGGGGATGAACTTGCCCTTGTCCCGGGGAGGCTCCCCAGCACACCAAAGGTGCGCTGGATTTGGTGCTTGCTGGCCCGCTGGCCTTGCTGGTCTCAGTTATGTCATGTGACATTGATCAATCAGTCAACAGGTACTTATTGATAGCAGTGGAGGTGTGGGGCTGGGCTATCCGATCTGCTGGTACTGGCCCATGTGGTTCATTGTCTGCAAATACGGTACTCTCCACCCAAAGCTCCACCATTGCGGACACAATCATCAGCATCTACCACTGCTTGAAGCAGAGAAGAAAAAACAATACCAGGAAACAAATATACTAAAGACACTGTTGATATTCACAACATGATCTGGTGGTGTCTGTGGAAGCTGTCTCTGAAGAGGAGGAATCCTCTGATAAGGAATCAGATATTCAGAAGTGTTTATTCTCAAAAACAGGAGGCAGCAGTTTTCTCTCAGCCTCTGAGGTTGGTATTTTTTTTCCCATGGAACCATTTACAGTATATTTTCTTCCACAGAGAGTCTTAATTGGCTCAAAATCCTAAATGGAACCATTAATTGTTGTTGTGGATAGTTGTCATGGTTACAGATAACTACAGCATGCAATTAAATTCAACTGACTTCATAATATGTTCCGGCTGCCAGACAGAAATTCTAAATTTTCAGTTTGGCCTGGAGTTAAAATTTGGCTCTCTGACCATCTTATACCAGCAGCCTTCATGCCAACTCTTCTCCACTCAGACACTCTATACTATTCTTTTTATGGCTGAAAAACTCTCATGACAGACAATAATTAGAATTCCCAGATTAAAACGATTCCCAATCAACTCTTTAGCCTCCATTCCCAATAAACAACTTCCATTCCCAATAAACTAAGTATATATAGATATGACGGCGGCAACAGAAGTAACTCAGAAGTGACCAAGACCCAGGGAAAGAAGTTTACTTTTGAAATGATGCGATCTATACTTCATGGGAAATAGATCAGAATGGATTTTTAATTGTTAGCTCCTTGTCCCACGTTATATGAAAAACTCGCATATTATATTTTCCTTGCCATTTTTACAGAAGGTTTTTCTTTTCTAAAAAAATTGTGATTAGTGGAGTTTAATTTGTATAAATGCCAACACCATTGAAGTAGCACACAGATATACGCCATCCTCCCTGACTCCAAGAGTGGCCCAAACACACTTTACGGTGGCCCTTGTGCAGGCCAGATTTTGCTGGCTTAACTGTGCCGGCCTAACTCCAGGTTAGGATTGCACACTTAATGATAGGGTCAGATATGCCTGTTGTCCCAGGTTCAGTCACAGTACCTCTGGTTAAGGGCGCAATCCTAACCTGGAGTTAGATTGGCATAAGTCCTTTGTGCAGGCCTAGGAGTGATTCAAACGCACCATAAACTATGTTTGGACCACTCTGAGGGCCCTATCCAATTTTCCAGCATCAGTACTGCCACAGTACAGCCCCAAGATAAAGAAACACATTTTCCCATACCTTGAGGAGGCCTCTGTTGCCACTCCCCCACCGCAGGATGCAACACATATCCCATTGGCATGGCTGCACCAGCACTGGAAAATTGGATCGGACTGGGCCCCAAGTCAGAGAGGATGGTGCACTGGCCTCCCTGACTCCAAGAGTGGTGCAAAAGTGTTTTACATAAGAACATAAGAAGAGCCCTGCTGGATCAGGCCAAAGGCCCATCTAGTCCAGCTTCCTGTATCTCACAGCGGCCCACCAGGTGCCCCAGGGAGGCATGAGACAACAAGATGCCTGCATCCTGTTGCCACTCCCTTGCACCCGGTACTCTGAAGTAGCCCACCACCTTTGTAAGGAGGTTGCACAATCCATCATTGCCTATAGCCCACGGACCTTTCCTCCAGAAATCCGTCCAAACCCCTCTTAAAGGCATCAAGACCAGATGCCATCACCACCTCCTGTGGCAAAGAGTTCCACAGATTAACTACCCACTGGGTAAAAAAGTACTTCCTTTTATCTGTTTTAACTCTCCCAACCCTCAGTTTTAGCGGATGCCCCCTGGTTCTGGTGTTTTGAGAGAGGGAAAAGAACATCCCTTTATTGACTATCCCTTCCATGCATAATTTTGTATCTCTCAATCATGTGCCCTCTCAGGCGCCTTTTTTCTAGACTGAAGAGCCCCAAATGCTGTAGTCTTTCTTCATAAGGGAGGTGCCCCAGCCCCGTAATCATTTTTGTCACTCTCTTCTTTACCTTTTCCAGCTCCATTATGTCCTTTTTGAGGTGCGGCGACCAGAACTGGACACAATATTCCAGGTGTGGCCTTACCATCGATTTGTACAATGGCATGATAATATTGGCTACTTTATTCTCAACCCCTTTTTTAATTACCCCAAGCATGGAATTGGCCTTCTTAATTGCTGCTGCACACTGGGTCGATACTTTCATTGAATTGTCCACCAGCATCCCAAGATCTCTCTCTTGAGCTGTCACAGACAGCTCAGAACCCATTAGCCTATAGGTGAAGTTTTGGTTTTTTGCCCCAATGTGCATCACTTTACACTTGTCTGCATTGAAATGCATCTGCCATTTTGCTGTCCATTCCCCCAACTTGGAGAGATCCTTCTGGAGCTCTTCACAATCCCCTCTGGTCTTCACCACCCGGAAAAGTTTTGTGTCATCCGCAAACTTGGTCACCTCGCTGCTTATCCCTGTCTCCAGGTCATTTATGAACAAGTTGAAAAGCACCGGCCCCAAGACAGATCCCTGGGGCACTCCGCTTTTCACCTCTCTCCATTGTGAACGTTGCCCATTGACCCCCACTTTCTGTTTCCTGGCCCTCAACCAATTCTGAATCCATAAGCGGACCTGCTCTCTTATTCCCTGGCTGTGAAGTTTCTTGAGCAGCCTTTGGTGGGGGACTGTGTCAAGCGCCTTCTGAAAATCCAGGTATACGATATCCAAAGTTTTACAGCACATTTGTTTGACCTGTCTCCATAGCAGTCCTAAGGTAGATTTTTAATTGTACCTCTTAACACACTTTTTCAGGCCTCCACATCCCATTCACCTTTACTTAAGTGAAGTTAAATCTGAACAAAGATTAGCAGCAGAGAGGGCTCAGCCGAGAGACAGCTCAGCAGCTGCAAACATCTGGATGCAATCTTTCACCCCATGCCAAAAAATCAGTTCAGGCACCAAAATAAATTCTTTTGTCCAAAAAATCTTCTTGACCTGTGGCTATAAAAGGAAGGTATGTGAAGGAGTGATAGCCCTGGAAACTACCTTGAAGCCTGGAGCTCTGACAAATATTTCTTTCTATGTGTGTGAATAATCTGCCAGAGTCAAAACTCAGCCAGCAGGGGGCAGTTTGAACCTGCGAGATTCCCGCAAAATAAAGCTAAAACATTCTGGCATTCTTGATATATCAACAGTTCTACTCTGTTGGGATTTCTGACCTGCCAGGAATCTTTATGGCAAATGGAAAAGTAGGTCAGGAAACTGCGGAAAAACATACTCATTTTGTCCATGAAATTGCCACCATTCAGGAGAAAAGAATTGAGAAATTCCAGCTAATGCAATAGGATCTCTGAAAGCAATTATGTCTGAGAGGGTAGGAAGGGAATGGACTTGCAGAACAAATGCTGGCTGATAAAACCCTGACTTCCAAGTGGTAGCCTGGGAGAGCTGAGAATGGGAGATGCACAGCATAAGGTTGGTCTGCCCACAGGCTCAGTGGCCTTGAGGGTCCAAAATGCACAGCAGTTTCCCTTTGCAGAGATGTTCAGCTTGGGTGAGCCCATGCTGGATGTGAGCGAGACACTTGGCATGTGTGCATTTGTGTGGACATATGCGTTGTCAATGTTACCATCCAAGACTTGAACTTCTTCTACACCTTTGATTGACACTGATGCCACAAATCAGAATCAAATAGCTCTAGAGGGCACAAGCCATTCCCTATTTTTTTTTTTTTGCTGTATGTAGGTCTTTACTGTCATTAGCTAAGCTCTGCATTGGCCCTAGTATCCTGCATTCCCCAGACATTTCATGCATCGCAACATTTTGGCAGTCAGCCACTCATCCAGATATTTTGGGGCCAGGCAAGCTCAACGAGCAGATATGTCATTTGTGGTACACTCCCTGGAACAGCAGCTCCCGGTTTCGTCAGATTCCTTCAGGTGACCTTTGATTTTATGTATTTAAAATGCTTACCCTATAAATAAATTCACCAAACTTGCTATAAGAAAAGTTGGGCAGATAACACTAAGGGCACAATCCTAACCAACTTTCCAGCACTGGGGTAAGGGCAATGCAGTTTCAAGGTAAAGGAACAAACATTCCCTTACCTTGAGGAGGTCTCTGTCTACTACTCCACCGCAGGATGCAGCACATGCCCAATCGGCACAGCTAAGTCAGTGCTGGAAAGTTGGTTAGGATTGCGTCCTAAGGCCCAAATCCTACTTGGGGTTAGGCCAGCAGATCTCACAATCCACTGCCATAAGTCCTGGGCTGGCAGTGCAAAAGCCACTCTGTGGCACATGGGCTGGGGCCACCAGCATGGCTGGATGCTCTGTTCATGTGCCACCAACTCACCCAGCCTGCGCTGGAGCAAGTAAGGTGGCAGTCTGTGCTGATTTCAACTGGAGCAAACTGTTCAGTACTGTTCCGAAAAGTGCACTTGCCATTGTGGTTGGCTTGTATTTGGCTTACGGTGAAGTACACTGCTTTCTTTTAGCAAAGAGCAATGGCTACAGTTCTGTATATTTGTAACTCAAGGAAGTTTGTGGTGAACCAACTGGAAGTGAAGCAAAATATTTCACACATAGACAGGCAGATGTCACTACAGGCATGGTGAACTCGAAAAGGCATTCCAAGCAGGAATACAGAGTTGGCACTCTATGTATAGGAGAGAGATGCATATTAATAAGGCTGTGTTAAATGTTTGAATTTTACCCTTTGAATTTTGGCGTGAAAATTTTGCTTTCGGTGGAGGGCAAATGTTTTACCCAAATGCCAACTATTACAGAAATATTCACCCAGTTGAAAGTATGCTCATTGCCATTATTTCTCAGATTTGCTGCTGATGTGTGCATGTTTCTCTTTCAATTATTGGGTCAATTTCTACCCCTGACAGGCAAAGCCAGCCAATCAGGGACCACATAGTGAATGAGGTTATACTACCACCACCATCAGATTTGGCTATGTGCTGATGTCACCGTGGGCAAACAAAGCAGCCTTCAGGATGCATTTCTACACTTCTTTGTGGGCGAACACTTCTGCCTCATTGTGATGAAATGCCCAACAAATTGCTGAAAGGAAAGCCCCTTTTTAACACTGCCAAAAACCGTTCAGCTCAGGTCTAGTGAGCAATCTCCTAGGAGCTGGAGTATTAAATTTATGTAACCTTTTGAAGTCAGTGAGCTTCTAATCTGTTCTGAAAGAAGGGAAGGATCATTTCAACTTTTTCCTCTGTTTATATGCACATTACACCAATGGAGCTGTCATTTTCTCAGCCAACATTTTTTTTTCCTGTGAAAAGGCGAATTATGCCAGGTAGACTGGACCATTTTTTTTTTTAAAAAAATCCTGAAACAGTCCTTATGTCTCATGGTCACAGTTACCAAAATAAACTTTTAAGGTTACACAAGAGACTAAAAAAGCTTTAGTGATGTGTTTAAACTAAAACAAACAAACAGGGAGCCTTGTTTGTGGTACAATCCTGGCAGTTTTATCTTTCTGTTGTGCAAGCCAGAAAAAGGCACAGGAATGTCATGTACTCCGTCATAATTAAGTTATCTTCTTCTGAGCTGCTTAACAGTCACAGACATGGAGAATGGCAGAAAACACACTGGGTCTTTAGGTGGCTTGTGAAACATATGGACTAATTCAGTCTACAAGAAGAGTGGAACAGCAGGCTTAATTTAGCCTCTTTATTGGCGCACTATACCATTTATAAAGCTCAACATTCCCTCCTGCAAATAAGTGGCTTTTGGACCTCTTGGCATGCCAAATTGTACATTCTGGGTTCATGTCCTACAAATGCACTCAAGTCTGGAGATAATAAGCTCATTACACATAAACTCGGCAGCCCACACACACGGACAAAAATTGGATAATTAGCTGTGGATAACATTAAACAATTTGCAGCTCTTGTAATCATAGGCCTATTTCCTTAGGGTTTAAGGGCTGCTCGGAGACAAGCACAAGATGCTGTCTCATTTCTGCCATAACCCCTGCTAACTGGACAAGAGGCACTTTTTCCAGTGGTGTTCCTCTTATATTTAGCAGGGGGAGAGTAACTGTCCCTCTTCACCCCTGCACAGTCTTTCTAGTGGCTGTGCTGGCGGTCTGCCTTTTTTTAGATTGTGAGCCCTTTTGGGACAGGGAGCCATTTAATTTTATTATTACTATTTGCCTGTAAACCGCTTTGTGAACTTCGTGTTGAAAAGCGGTATATAAGTACCTGTTGATTGATTGATTGATTGATTGATTGATATCTTCTGAGACCAATCAGAGCGCAATCCTACCTTATGCCGGCCTAGTCAGGCCGACAGAGCAGGGCCATATCCAAAGGCCCATTCGGAGGCAGCAGCAGCAACGTGCAGGACAAGGGGAGGTGTTCCCCTTCCACCCGTGTAAGCCCAAGTCACCCCTATGGGCCTGCTTAGATCTGCTCCAGCAAAATAGCAGGTGAAGAGGAACGTGCACAGGAGTGGCCCAAATCGGGACCGCCATGGCCAGGAACCGGCTTTAGGATATGGCACTACAGCCATCCTGCATCACAACCGCATCATAACCGCCATCTCCGTCCACTGTGCCACCCAGTTACGCCCCCGGAACGCCTCTGGAACACCCTCACGGAGGCCCTGCGCCAACTGAGCAACGCTGATGCTTAAGTGGCACACGACCGGTGCTGCTGACCGTCGCACCAGTGCCTGAGTGCTGCCGCTGCTGCTTGCGTCGCGCTCAACGGCACATTCGCGACAGTGTTCAGCCGGCGCAAGAGCGCAGCGCCGGCGCTAAGAGGGGTATAGGATTACGCTGTCAGTCGATGCAAGGACGGGCTGGATACGGCTTTCAGCAATATCAGAGCTGCGTTGCCTTACCTAGGCCGAATTAAGTCTCACGTTGTGTTTAAGTTGCCAGGTAGCCACTAAAAAACCAAATGTTTCAAAAACTTTCCCTGGGATGTAGATGACTGTTTCTGTTTGACTTACAGACCAATCCTAATGAGGGCCTGCCCTGGTGGAAGGCATGTCCTTCCAGTGTGTGCCGTTGCAAAAGCACTGCAAAGCACTTTCCGATAGAGCAAGGCCCAGGTGCACTGGTGGGAAGGCTGGAGTCACTCTACTGGCTTTGGTAGAGTGACAGAAGCCGTCTGGAGCAGGTCCAGTGCAGGGGGGAGGAAAAGCGAGGACAGAACAGGGTGGTGATGGGTGCAGGGTGGGTGAATCATACCTGTGAGGGGGTGGGATACGCAGAGCTGGCATGTGCCACATCCAAATCCCCTTCCTAGGCCTGATCTGCCTGCACAGATCAACATGGACCTGGGACACAATATCACTGGCGCAGGTCCAAGTTGCCCCATTGCAGTTGCTGGGGCTTACCAAGGGGCAAGAGGACAACCCTTACTCGGAGGAGACCTCTAGCAGCCAAAAATCATGCTGGCATGGTTGCTTCACTGTGCTGGGATTCAGGTCGGACTGGGCTGCCTGATTTGAAAATGTGGCCACAGAAGTTATTATCCACAAATATTTGTATGAACCTAGAGAGCCAGCACGAGGGAGTGCCAAGGCCTCAGAGCCTTCAGAGCGCCCCCACTGATGATACCCATAACCTTCATGTAGCAGTGGCAGAGTGATGCTCGCAGAGCCCACTCAAGTATAGGAGGGGATGCAGGGATGCAGGGTAATTTGCCAAGGGCCCCTTGAGATCTGCAGCCGGCCCAGATGCCGACATGTTCAAACATACTTATGTTACTCGTTTGCATACCCTCCAAAACTTCGTGTCAAGCATCACAGCTTGAGGTGTGTCTGCCTAATTACTCATTGCTGAAGGCTCTCCTCTGTCTGCGATCTGTTGGGAGCGTTCCCTGTGCAGTAGCTGGTCTGGCCCTGTTCTAGAAGTCAACCATTCTTTTTTGTGAAAGGTATGACAGCAAACATAATCATGTTATCATAATCATGTCTTGTTATTAACAGTTCAAAATGAGCCTCATCAGTGCATGAAGTAGCAGTCTGTGCACCTCAGGGTGCTTTCGGGCGCAATCCCAACCAACTTTCCAGCACCGGGCAATACAGCTCTGAGGTGAGGGAACAAACATTCCTCTACCTTGAGGAGGCCTCCATGACTGCCACTCCACTGCAGGATGCAGCACATGCCCCATTGGCATAGCTATGTCAGAGCTGGAAAGTTGGTTGGGATTGCACGCTTATATGAATGTATGTGCATTTTAGATAAGATGACTTCCCGTTTCACTTAGAGATGCTACCCAGGGAAGGGGGAGGGTCCTGAAGCCTTAAGACTCTAGCCAGAAACACTCGCAGTTTTACAGGTTATGTCCCAAAGACAAAAATGGGGACAAAATTGGGGACCAGGGACAGATACTGATAAAAAAGGACCATCCTTAGTAAGTTGGGAGCATTGGGGTATACACCAGGAAAGTGTCGAATTTCATTATTCATGGAGGGCAATTTATCACCCATCAGCTGATCTAGATGTATGGCAGCAAATGTGGAACATGTTGGGCCCTCACTTTTCCAACTTGCCTGCAGAACCTTTTCCAACTTGAAAAAAATGCCATATTTACTATTATCAGTTACCTTAGAGTGCAATTCTAACCTGGAGTTAGGCTGGCATAGTTAGGCCAGCAAAGTTTGGACGGCACAAGGGCCACTGTAAAGTGCCTTTGGACCACTCTGGGAATCAAAAAGATTGGCTCATGTCTGTGTGCTGGCCTCTCTGACCCTGAGAGTGGTCCAAGCATACTTTACGGTGTCTCTAGTGCTGGCCGAACTGTGCTGGCCTAACTCCAGGTTAGGATTGCGCCCTTAGTGGTGCATTTTCCAAAGGAGGGAGAGAGCTCTTAAGGGCTATTGCCATTCCCCATCCCAGCTTTAAAGGCTTGGATTTAACAGAGGCTTAGATGCACCACAGAGCTATAATTTTTTATGGGGAGGGTGGTGTGTGTGTGTGTGTGTGTGTGTGTGTGTGTGTGTGTGAGAGAGAGAGAGAGAGAGAGAGAGAGAGAGAGAGAGAGAGAGA
>JAJKFI010000003.1:38896492-38944573 GCA_029204185.1 Lerista edwardsae | reverse complement strand
TGTGTGTGTGTGTGTGTGTGTGTGTGTGTGTGTGTGTGTGTGTGTGTACAAGTTTAACATGATCCTTTTTGTCTCTTGGATTGAATACATAAATCACAAGGCGCCTTCCAAAGTACTGAAAGTGCCTGTCAAGATATGCAAATGTGCTGCTGGGTTCTGGAGACCAGGCTGTAAACCCTTAGAAAGTCCATGCAAAGGATGGTGGGAATCTAGTGGAGCACTGCAAAATGTAGAAGCAGCTGGAACCAGGCTCTCTGGCCAGACCCTACTAGTCTGGGATAAAAGGCGGCTGTTCTAGCCCTGGGGGGATTCTGTGCCGTAATTCCTTCACGTAGTCTCCGTCCTGCAATCCTGGGAATGATAGAGAGATGAAGAACTGGAGGCTAATCAGGGATTTGAACGCAAGAGTGTGAGAGAGTATCAGAGGCAATAGAACCATCTGTCATGCAAATCCAGCTGTGGATACTGATGTGCATGGCGGGAGGTGAGAGGCTACAGAAAAGAAGTCGCAATGAATGTCTTCTCTGAACAATTGGCTGCCAGCAGCAACTGGCTTGGACTGTAAATGAAATTAGCTAAACCCACAATCCTTCTGTCTGCCATGCCCAAAAGCCTGTCTCTGTTGGAGGAGAGCAGCCGTAGATCTCTCAAACAGAACATTACCCTTCTCAATTAAGTTTCCTTCTGGTTACATTTTGCCAATGAATGACTTGGTGCTTTGTGGTTTTAACGGATAGATCCTAATAAAGGGCAACCGGAAAATATGCATTCCTGGTTACATTGTCTTCATTTGGGACACTGGCAGTTCAAGCCTAGGCATGTCTACTCTGGAGTAAGAGTAAGAGTTAAGTCCCATGGAATTAAATAGGACTTATTCCCAGAAAAGACTGTATAGCAGTGATTCCCAAACAGTGGATCGGAAGCCAATTTCAGGTGGGTCGCAAAGCACCCAGAGCAACCATATTGAAAATCTGGGAAGATGGGATTCTGGAAAGGAGGAGGGCTGTGTGGTTGTTTTGCTTGTGCCAAGGTTGTACATAGTCTTTTCTTTCTGATTCACTTTGCTATTGGAAAATGGCTGAGAAATAATCCATTTTTTTGCTGCATTCTTAGGAAAGCAGCAGGCTCTGGTGTCACAATGATGGCACTTCTGGCCATGACATCACTTCTGGTGGGTCCCAGCCAGATTGTCATTCTAAAAAGTGGGCCCTGTTGCTAAAACGTTTGAAAACCACTGGTGTATAGGATTGCAGTTTTACAGCCCAATCCTATCTGGGCCTTGTGCTGCCAGAATTTGCATTCCAGCAGTGCAAGGCTCTGGCCTTTGTCGTGTTGCAAAAGCCAGGCTGCCATCACATGCTTCCAGTCTACTCCAGCACATGGCGAGAGGTGTGGTGTGTGCAGCAGTGGCTCCCAGAGGCTCTACCACTCTTGGTAAGTTGGTGGCAGGACAAGAAAGGAGTAGATTGGGAAGTTTGTTGGCAGGGCGGAGAGAAGCAGGAGGTATGTCAGGGAGGGAGAGGATCAGTCCCAGCAGTGCCTGTGTGTATCGGGTTCTTAACCCCTCTTTTCAAACCCTCCCCTTTTCACTCCTTGGACTTACACCATCTATACAGCTGGTGTAGATCCGAGCACAGCCATAGGCCACCAGAGGCAGTCCTTTAAGTATGCATGCTTAAGGTTGCAGGCTGTTTAGGGCTTCCAAGATCAAAACCAGCACTTTGAATTCTTTTCAGAAGCATAAAGGTAAAGGTAAAGGTTTCCCCATGACCGAATGGTCTAGTCGTGACCGACTGTAGGGGGCGGTGCTCATCTCCGTTTCAAAGCCTGTAGAGCCAGCGTTTTTGTCCAAGGACAAGCTTCCGTGGTCATGGGGCTGGCATGACTCTAGGAACGCCGTTACCTTCCCACTGAAGTGGTCCCTATTTATCTACTTGCATTTTAGGTGCTTTCGAACTGCTAGGTTGGCAGGAGCTGGGACAAGCAACGGGAGCTCACTCCGTCACGCAGTCTCGAACTCCCAACCTTGCGGTTGAAAGCCCAGCAACAGCGGATTAATTCGCTGCGCCACCACGCATAGAGATGGGCAATGTAGATGCCCCAGATTACAGTGGGAGTTACATGATCCCCCATTAGCAATCTGGTCACCATACTCGGAACCAGCCGAGCAATCTACGGAAGCAGCTCCATGTAGAAGGTATTGCAGGAATCCAAAGAGAAGGTCTCCAAGGCATGTTACCATGACCAGGTTGGCTGACACCAACATCTCTTCTGGCATGTGTAGGAGACTGCAGAGTGGCAGAGTGGCACAGTGCCCTCTCATTTGCACCAAGTGCATAGAGGACGTAGGAAAAAGAGAAACATTCTCCAAACTGTGGAACAAATAAAATAAGATCCTACTTCTCCCTGCATGAACTGGCACTTACAGTGGGCTTGAGTCTGTGTTCTTCAGGGCCAGAGGTCCTAGAGGGCCAGAATGTGTATTGGTGATTGCATATAAACATCATCCATGAGGTTGTTCAGAGTATGAGATTTCCAAGAGCCTTTTTTAAACAGAGATATCCATTTCATTTGCCTAGAACTCTCAGGTTACAGGGGGCCTTCGGTATTTGGGGGGATCCAAAGGGCCTCAGAGGACCTCCCAGATGCAACCAGATGCCTTCCAGATTTGATTCAATGGGGGGTGCGAAGCCTACACCTGCATCTATCAGAAGCACCTTCCAGTCCTGTCTGGGAGATTCTTGAAGCCTTCCAGATGTAGGCTCAGCACCTGCATTGAGTCAAATCCATGGGTGGTGAACCCATGGATAAGGCAGGCTGACTAGAATTGCTGGGGCTGGTTTAGGGCTAAATAATCTCCCTAGCAGATGGTACCTAGACATGAGGCTTCTTTCAACCCTAGGATGCCATAATATGACAGTATTCCACTCACTTGCGTGCACTTTTTAAGGATCAGAATGTAATCTGAGCCATGCAATTCAAATGGCATGCTGCAAAGTGTCTAGGTTAAGACTAACATATGGCTGCCATCAGGCATGTGTGTCCTTGATAGGGTTGTGTAAGACTGATACGACAGCAAATGATGGCTTTGCCCTCTGGACAGGGTAATGCTGGTGGCCTAGGAAAATAGTCAGAATGGCTATCGGATTTGGCAAGTTTAATGTACTCCTTTAGAGATGGGCTTTTTTCTAACAATGAAAAATTAAGCTGAACAAGTTTATATTGCTGTGAATGAGCCATTACAGCTGTTTCGGAATTCTTTTCAGCATCTGAGCGTTCTTGAATATGAGGCTGCAGTGGGTTAAGATTTAATATTTAACTTTTTGTTCCCCATGGCACCATAACTATCTGTCAGAGAAGATGTCTGATTACAAGCTTCAAGCTTATTTCACATGCATACTGGAAGCAATAAAACTCAGCTGGAGTTTAAGCATGAACAATTTATGATTTCTTCCGTTTTATACTAGACTTGCATTCTTTATTACCACCTCCAGCTTGGGCCATTTAGGGCCCAATCCTAACCATGTCTCTTCAGAAGCAAGTCTCATTATATTCAGTAGGACTTACTCCCAAGAAAAGGCGTATATGATTGCAGCTTAAGGGCCCAAACCTACCCAAGTTCCCACTGCTGATGTAGCCACAATGCAGCCCCAAGGTAAGGGAACAAACATCCCCTTACCTTGAGGAGGCCTCCATAACTGTCCCCCCCCGCCCCAGGATTCAGTATTCTCCCCATTGGCACAGCTACTCTGGCACTGAAAAATTGGATAGGGTTTGGCCCGAAATCACTTGAGCTTTTGATGGTTAATCTAAAAGGGGTTATTTTAATAGCTCTAGCAGCACAAAGGATACTTGATGATAGTTAGTCTAATGCAAAGCTTCCTTTAGGTGATGTACCAAACCACTGTTGCCCTGGAAAATAGGTATATATTTCAAAGAACATTCTTTTCTTCCCTGGCAACTGCTTTTATTTTTGTCCCATTTGGGGGATAATTGTATGCAAACCTGCAAAAGGTTACATTTGATTGGGGGCATATTCAGAGTGGTTCAGGAAGCAACATAGGACTTTTACATAGGACTTTAAATTGACTCTAGATTGCACTGAGGACATCCACAAATGTGGATGGACCACTAAGTAGGAGAGATGGTACTGATTTTTAAAAATAAACGTTATAGTTCATAAAGGGTGCAATCCTAAACTGGAGTTAGGCCGGCACAGATAGGCCAGCAAAGTTTGGCTAGTACAAGGGACACTGTAAAGTAAGTTTGGGCCACTTTCAGAGTCGAGGGGTCAGCACACAGACATGCTCCATCCCCCTGACTTCGAGAGTGGTCCAAACACACTTTACAACGGCCCTGGTGCCAGCCAAACTTTGTTGGCTTAACTGTGCTGGTCTAATTCCAAGTTAGGATTGAGCCCAAAGATAAATATAGATCTTATAACAACAGAAACACCCAAGGAACAACAAGAAGACAAGAAACAACCTACCAAATCTGAACCAAAAAGAAGAGAATTATTTAGAGGGTGTCAATGTAACACAAACAATTTACAATCCAAAAGATAGAAGACAACTGAAAATATTATTTGAGTGCTTTTAGAAAATGTTCCTGTTTTTCTGCATTTGTCTTTTTCTCTGCCTATCTTTCTTGTCATATTTCTTCAGCTCTTTCCCCCTTGCTTTTATTTTCTGCCCTCCAACCTCAAATTGTCTAAACCTCTGGATTGTGAATTGAGAGTCATTGCATGAATATGAGAGCTATTTCACATGCCTTGGAAACTGATGGCATCAAATTTGACACAGACATCTATTGCCTGCAGTAATTAACAAAGTAAGGATTAACCTCTGGTTTTCTGAAGGGATTCTCTCAATTTGGGTTTCCAAAAGACCATGGATGACTTCAATGTATTCTCCAGCCTCAAATTGACAGGAAAAACACTTCCTCCAGGTTCTAAATGAAAATAGTCTTGACACTATTGGCTAACCTCATAGTCAAATGTTAACAGAAGGTTATGCCCTCTTTTACTCCGAAGTCTTAAATTGTTTTTGGGAAGATAGGGAGAGATAGGCTGCCTCTAGCTATCACATATTGACTTTGTTCTTTGAAAAGTACTTTTATGCTCTTTCCAGTCATCATCCTCACCATTTCTTTTTATGTTTCATGCCATATTTGACGCATTCAACACTTTTATTGAAGAATTAGAAATCCTTGTGGGAGTTGCAAGGACAGAAATTGCGCATAATTGGAAGGAAAATTCTAGAGAAAAAGTGTTAATATATTGGTCTGCTGTTTATAAAATGCATGGAAATTTATATGTATAAGTGTACCTTGTTGTTTTAGAATAGTTTTTAGAGAAGAAAATGTATCATGGATATATTTGAAGAAGGGATGGAAGTGTTGGAAGATAAATATTTGCTGTACCTATTGCTGTACAGATTGAATAAATAATTAAAAAAAACATTTCTATTGCAACTTTGGCTCTAGATATCAGATGACAATCAGAATAAAAGACACTGAAAGTCAAACTGATATGCATAGAAGAATTTCATTATGGCTGCAAAATGCAAAACATGGATTCAATCACCCTTGGCACTTCCTGGTATTTTTTGGTTCTTAAAGAAATGCTGCACTAGTAATCAGCCTCTTTAAGGATAATCAGTCCAATTTATGTTTCAAGTGTGAAATGCCCAGAACCAGCACAGCAGGATGCCTTTTATCATTTCATCTGTGAGCAACTAATTAGTGGAAGGAGTGAAAAGTCCCTGGATTCTATTTAATCCACCTTAACTCAGAGGGTAAGATGACTCTAAATCATTAAGTGGCAGCAGCACATTAGGGAAGCACTGTGACAATTTGATTCAGCTGGATGGAACGTTGCCTTAGGGGGAGCTTAGACAGTAGGACCTACCACTGCTTTGTGGTGGACTTCAGAAGCGGGTGGCACAACTGAGAGTTATGCTCACCTTCATGGAGTGTGAAAGACAGCCTCCTGTGTCTTTCTATTGACAGCTTTGCATTGCTTTCTAAACCCTCAAACAGCATGTCGTTATCTGATTTAGAAAGAGTGTAGCTGAGATCCCTACCATATCTGAAGAGGAGTTTTGCACAATCGGGCCCATGATTCCTCTTTCATGTTTCAATCCAAATCCATGCATTCGGGTGCTGTTGACAGGTTATCCAAGAGGCATTTGTTTCAGTCATAATTTTGTATTTACTGATATTGAGACTTGTATGTACCCTTCCAAAACTAGTTTCTGATGTGGTAAGCATGCAGCGATACCTTATATAGCATGGGGTTCTGTTCCCCGGCTGTCCAGCACTGTGTGAAACAGAGGTATTGGAGACATCATCAATCTAATAGTTGGAAATGGGTGTTGCTCGAGTCCAGAATGCACTGCTCCCATTGGTTGGAATGGTTTTCAATCACACCGGGAGAAAAAGTGCTATAGGGAATTAATCCTAAAGAGTTTATAGATTATATTAGTGGTTCTCAAACCTTTTAGCACTGGGACTCATTTTTAGAATGATAATCCATCCGAGACCCACCAGAAGTGACGTCATGGCCAGTAGTGCCGCCATTGTGGCGCCAGAGCCTGCTGCTTTCCTGAGAATGCAGCAATAAGTTGGGTTATTTCTCAACCATTTTCCAAGCAGAGTGTATCAGAAAGAAAAAGCCTATTTACAACCTTGACACAAGCAAAACAACCACACAGCCCTCTTCCTTTCCAGCATCCCATCTTCTCATATTTTCAATATGGCTGCCCTAGGTGTTTCGTGACTTACCTGAAATTGGCTCGCAACCCACTGGTGGATCCTGACCCACAGTTTGGGAACCACTGGATTTTACGATTGTAGTCTGAAGCTGTTTTCAGACTCCTCAGGAGAAATTATCTTGAAACCGTACAAGTAGAAATGCAGGGCCTCATACAAGCATTAGAATTATTGCTGTCATATTAAACACTTGCCTCTGCTCCCCCCTTTTTGCATATTTGTTCAATTTGACAGTTCATCCTTATTTTATTCTGTCAATATAGATTTTACTCCAAATCTCTCCTTGTGTTGTTTCTTTTTAATGCTTTCACCTGAAGCTGTTCAAGGTTCTGTTTATTTGACCTTTGAAAGAACACACATATTCTTGTTTGTCACTGTAAGAAGCAACATTATGGATTCTGTCATGCATGCAGCTCTGTTTTGTTTCATTGTTAAAGCAGCTGGGAAAATCTGGGGAATAAACAAGCAGAGAACAGTTTCCCTACAATTTCCCTTAAGGATTTCATAAAGGTGGAAAGTGTTTTGTTTCTTTCCATTGTCGTTCAAATAGAAAATGGAGCCATTGTATTCACATTTAGCATTTTGTTGGAAGATCTGATCTTTCTTGTTCCCTGTTCATAAAATGGTTTCACAGCACATTTTCACACATGCAAATGTAAATTCTGTGCAGGCCAAAATGCATTTTGGCAGTCCAGATTCCTCTTTTCTGCTTTCTATTCCACATTAGCAATATTCACGTTATTCACCTAAATAGCAAGAGAGGCTCAAAGCCAATCTAAATCTCACATGTGAAAATGCCCAACAATTCTAGAAAAAGCAGGGATTACCTGGGGAAATTATAGCAGTCCATTTTATTTTTAAAAAAATGTTTCTTTGCCATCCTAGGAAACTGTAGACTGAAAACACTGACTTTTAACCAATACATCTAGTGCCTTACCCACATTTTGGGCTGCCATTAAGTAAGCAATCTAGCACTGCAGGTGTCCTGCTAGGGTTCACAGTTGCTATAATGGACATCAGTAGTAAACCAGATACGGAGACTTATTCGAGAATACTTAATGCAAATAGTAACACATTCACACCCTTTACAGATGTTTTTCATATTCATGTTCTGGATGGTTAAAGTGCAGATTTTGTTTTTTATTTTTCCAGTGCATGACTATAGATTCCAAAATGCATAGATAAAATGTGTAGATGCTAAACATGTGTATGAACTGCTGCCAGCCCACTCCTATGCATTTTAACTTAGAAGTCAACCCCACTGTGTTCAAAGGGACGTATTCCCAGATCAGCTTGTGAAGAGGGAAAATTCCCAGATCAGCTTGTGAAAGTACTAGAGCGATGGCAGAATGTTGCTGGCACTGAAATTCAGAATGAATTTGGATGATCCATCAAGTAAGAAATTTGCAGGAATTTCAAGGGAAGATAAAATAATGTCAGTAAGGTGAGCAGCATTGATTTGCTCTAAGGAGCAATAATTCCAGTTGAATTTAACTGAAATAAGGTAACTCCTCATCATTCCATATCTTATTATTTCAGGTGTTCAGTAGGTTTCATGACTTAAAAACTGGTCACTTGTGCTTAATAAAGTTAAACCCCAACCTCAGTCTAGTGTCTTCCTTGGGGGTGGTGCAAGGGTATTAGGCTACCTTAGAATGCCAGATGCAGGGGAATGGCAGCGAGATACAAGTATCTGGTTGTCTTGCGTGCTCCCTGAGGCATCTGGTGGGTCACTGTGAGATACAGGAAGCTGGACTAAATGGGCCTGGGGCTTGATCCAGCAAGGCTTTTCTTATGTTCTTATGTCCATAAGTTGAGGGGGAGTGTGTGAGAAGGCTAGCTGACAAAAGAATGGAGTATGACTCTGAGGACCGGTCCAGGCTTGACTTACGATTGGTTGCTGAAGCTCAATGGCACACAGCCAGAGAAGAACCACACTGTGAAGGCTATATCTGGGACTGAGAATTCGGTGAAGCACAGAATACTGTATATTTGTAAAAGCCCCATTGAAAAATGGTGGCTTAGATTAGCTTGCCTATGTAAACTGCCTTGGACGTTTGCTTTGGCGTGGGAAAGGTGGGATATAAATTCTTCAAATGAATGAATGAATGAGAAGCCAGGACAGTCACTAGAAAAGGCGGTGTGACAGTTCCTGGATTTAGATTTACATCCCCTCTTCCAGCCCAATGTATTGGGTAAAGGTCTCTTTTCAACCCTTTCTTACAAGGCTGGATGGGATCGCATTTGTTCAATAAAAACAAATTAAATGAAATGCACATTGAGGGCAAACTGAGGGAAATGGAAGTTCTTCAATCTCAGCAGAATGATGCCAAGTAATGCTGTGCATCAGTGATGTCATTCAGGGGGAACGGACCAGAACGAGCGTTCCGGTTCCTAACAGGCTCCGTGGCTGGCTCCGGGTTCCTGACAAGCGCCAATCAAAAGTGAGTTCCTGTTCCTAAATCATTTGAATGACACCACTGCTGTGCATGTATTGAAAAGCGAACATTGGAGTTACTGCGGGAACAGGATAAAAACATTTGTGTAAAGGTATGCCCAAGAATGCAGCCACTTCCAAGAAATATACCGGGCACCAGAGCAGTTGAAGAGTTACTAATTCCGTCCTTGAGTGTGCTAATGACTTTCTGTAAAACCCAGTGAAAGCAAATCCATCTGTCTCTGAAATGTTGGTGGGAGATTGACTCGTTTAATCTTGAGACAGATGGCCTGTGCTCCTGTCACAGATGAAGGACTTTCCTCATACACAGAATATTTTGGGTGCTTGCATGCGGCATTCTCAGCAGCACTTCAAAACAAGAAACTGCTTCAGTTTTGAGCTGTGTGTGCAAAGAGATATTTGCAAGCAGGAGAGAATTTGCTTTAGATCCTAACCCGTAGCTGTGGATATACTGTACAGCAGTGTTTTCAGACTGTGGGTTGGGACCCACTTGGTGGGTCGTGACCTGATGTCAGCTGGGTCCCGGAAAGCTGGGAGCAGCCATCTTGGAAACTGCAGGCATTACTCTTATTATATTCCTTTTGTGAGTGTTAACAGTTTGAATTTTCAAGTGAGGGTTTTTTTTTTTAATTTTGTTTTTAGTTCACCACTTTTACATAATATTTTGTCCTAATCTTGCTTTCTGTCAGGGATGTTTCATGGTTGTACAATTACTGCAGTCCAGTTTGCATTTCAGGAGTGTCATTTTATGATGTTACAAAGACACCACTTCCTGCTTTGATGATGCCACTTCCTGCCACAACATCACTTCCAGGTTAATGACATCACTTCCGTTGAGTCCCGACATGAGTGCCATTCTACAAAGTGGGTCCTGGTTTAAAAAGTTTGAATACCACTGCTGGTACATGGTATCTTGGGAACTGTGCAATGCAGGCTGCTTCTTGCCAGTGGCATATGAAGAGGGTTGCCAGGGAGGGTTCCAAGAGGCTGTCCCATGAAGGTGGCAGCAAGGTTGATCCTGGCTGCAGCAGCGATTTGGCTGGTGCTACACCCACCTGCAAGAGAAGTATATTTATTGGTATGATTATATATGTATACAAAGTTACAAATGTACAAATATATACAAACTTACAAAGTATGTGTGTGTTTCTGACCATTATTATTATTCATTTCAAGTCATGACTATTACTGAAAATAATTTTGTCACAAATTTATTGGTCCCAGATACCAAATGATCTTGGTGTGTCATTGTTTCTTGCTTTTCAGGAATAGTCCTAACAGTTTTTCTCATACCCAAAAAGAATGCATTTTAAGAACCCAATTCTAACTAACCTCCTCCCTCTGGCAGATACCGGCAGATGTGCCAATGGTGTGCAGTACATGCTGCATCCTATGGGTGCAATTGCAGAGGTCTCTTCATGGTAAGGGAACTTTTCTTCCTTGACTCTGGGGCAATCCTCCACTGCCTGAGTGGGTCTTCTTGGATCTGCACCATCCATTTTGCTTGCACAGAACTGAGGAGGGTAAGGGAGAAGGAAGGGAGAGAAAAAGGGAAAGCGTCTTGGTATACACCATCAAGATCTAAACGCTCCATTCCCCTACAATTCCCACCCACTCTCCTTCCCTGCCCAGATTCATTCATTCCACTGTCTCTTCCACTACCTGCTCCTGTGCATAGCCAGTAGTGGCAGCTGGTAGTCACTACTAGTTGGTGGTATTCACTACTGCTGATGGTGCTGCCACCATATGACCAGTTATAACCTGCTGTCTTAACTCCTAGTAAAAATGGGGCTGTATATAATTATATTACAATACCATAGCTTACATATTGGTTTCTCGAACCGCACATATGCCCTTGTAATTTCAGGAATCTTTACAACAGCCTTGTAAGGTAGGCTAGTACTGTTAGCCACGCTATAACAGGTGAGGGAGGCAAGGCTGAGAGATAGTAACATGTCAAAGGACATACCATGGCTAGGAGCAACTATGGCTAGGAGCACATGAAGTTGCCTTGTAGCAAGACAGACTATTGGTCCACCTAGTTCATTATTGCCTTCACTAACTAGAGGAGGCTCTTCAGATGTACCTGGAGATGACAGGAATTGAACTTGGGAGCTTCTGTATGCAAACCATGTCGGGCTCTACCACCAAACTTCAGTCCCTTCTGTCTCTCACAGAAAACTCCAAGATTGCTCATTCAAACCTTAGAAAGATGAACAAAGTGACACCTCGACAGAAGGACCCAACTGGGGATTCTGAGAGAGTTTTGCCTGCTTCCTTGCAAAGATGTGGGAAAGGCTGCTGCTTCCTGCATCTTACGGGATGTGTGACAGGAGGTGCTCTAAAGTGGTAATGTTTTCCCTGTTTGAAGTTACACAAGACAATGCCCGTGATTTCAGGGTAACAATGCAGAGTGGAGTGTTTGTAAACCTGTGACAAGGAAAGAAGATTTAGAGGAGGAGGATTAGATTTCAGAAGGGTTTTCTTTTGTCTACGTAGGCTATTATTTTTTAATGTTAAATTTATATTTCCTTGTAATGCCGCCTTGGGTGCCTTCAGGCATAAAGGCGGGATAAAAATCTAATAAATAATAATAATAATAATAATAATAATAATAATAATAATAATAATAATAATAATAAAAAACTGCCAGTGGCAACTAATGGCTAAAATAAGCTACTCGTGTGTGTGTGTGTGTGTGTGTGTGTGTGTGTGTGTGAGAGAGAGAGAGAGAGAGAGAGAGATCCTGTGGACTGATGCTCAATTTTCTCTCTCTACCACCTACCCTTCTATCCCCCCCTTGTGCCTACACCCACAATCTTCCTTTTTGGTAGCAAGTCAGAGAGATTACAGGACTGCTAAGCAGGGCGCCCTTCACAACATGAATAGGAAAGAAACTCAGCAAGACAAAGGGGCAAATTGATTAATTGGGGGCTGTAAGTTTTACACACACTAATCTTGCAAACAGTGGGTGGAAAGAATGTGTGTCAATGGAGGCTGAACAATGACTTCTCTTAGCCCAGCAATCAGTCCTTCTTGCAAAATGAAAATGGCCCTCATTGAGGTTGTTCCACACCCCCCCCCCAAACAATTGGCTATCTTTCTCTTTGCTTTTCTGGAGCATCCCCAACCAAGGGTATCACGTCAACCTTACATGGAGGGTTCAATTAGATAATTGCGAGTTCTATGCACACTAAAAGAAGAGTTCGCCCAGATACCAATGGTGGTGGATGACCATTTGCTAGATAAGACCTTCAAGGCTGCAAGTGCACTGAAAAGAAAAGAATGTTCATTTAATCAGAGTTTACAGAAAATTGCTCAAGGTTTGCCGATTACTAGAACAGAATGTATTTGCCTTGTTTTAACTACATGTTGTATCATTGTAAGTCTGGAATGATTGGCTGCTACATATATGCTATTATGTATGATACTGAAAAGCAAAAATGTTAAAAAGAATAATTTATATACCACTGGGTCAGAAATGATTTTATTCCAGAATTTTTTTTTGTATCTTCCATTAAAGGCAATGAGAAGGTGAACAGGAGTGATAGGCATGTTCTTTTGAGCTTGGAGCAAGCCTTGTTGAGAATATTCACACACCCATTCTCATTACTTTAGGTAATAAGAGGTAGGGTAAAGGTTGGTTACCCCTGTATAGTACAGAAACCAGTTTCCTTGGATACACCGTCTTTGAATTGCTATATTTAGGCCTGCATTTCTACAGGCGTGATCCAGCTGATTTCACTGATAGTACTTCCAAATTATCATAACTAGAATTGCAAAACCAAACAGAAAATGTCCCCCCCCAAACTTGCAGTTGGAGTGAGAGGCCAGGCAACCCACTGGAGTGCAATTAGCACATTTGATTGTATCAACAGGCGAAGCTGGACAGATAGATTGGTGCTAAACAACTGCAGCACAGTCAGGGGTGTGGGCAATACCTATGAGGAGTAGAAAAGTGGCAGATGGGAGGGGATATTTAACTGCTTAACCCTTCCTCATCTCTGCTGGGATTCCACATGCATTCACTACTTCATGATGAATAATGGCTTGGAGGAAGAGGATGCAGGGGGGAAAGGGCAGGTAGTATAGAGTTTAGGCTTCCCACTCAGTAGCGTAGCTAGAGGGAGCAAACCAGTACGTACTGCAGGTGCCACAATGCACTGCATAAGTGGTCCACTCACTGTTGCAATCATTCTGGGCAGCAATGTTAATGTGCAAGAGACACTGTTTGGTTTGGCAAGTGCCTGCACATTGCTGTCACTGCCTGGAATGGCTCCAGTGGTAGGGTTACCAAACTGAGACAGAGTGCCTATACCTTTAACCATTGTATAGACTTGGTAATTTGGGCAGGTGCAGCTCATCATGGAAGGGTTTCAAAAGCTTTGTTTTTCTTATTGCCAGCGTTTCAAATGCATGCTTGCTACATCACAGGAAACGCACGATAGTGTGCAGGCTGCAGAGGGAAAACATTGGGAAGGCAAAGAGTTAAGCACTCTCCTTCAATTATCCCCTGCAGATTGCTCAGCCCCTCCAGCACTTGGCAACTGCTTCATGGTGAAATGGATTCCCAGACCCAGGTCTGCCACCAAATGTCGAGTTCAGCTTTTGGGAAAAGGATTATTTCTGTATATATGTAAAATAGTTGCAAGAATTATGGAAATGGCAATGGATATGCATTGCCTAAGTAAATACCTGCTTTATGAAAACAGAAAAGGGGAAAAAAATCCCAAAGAAATCAGTAGGAAAACTACAGAACTGTCATGTGAAAGAAAAGTCCAGCATGCATTAATATGCAGAGACGTTTTCTTCTGGTGCTGACATTTGAAGCAATAATGGGTCATGGTTAAATAAAAGCGGAAATCAGCAGTCCTCTATTTTATTTGTCTGGAGCGCCATGCTCTTACATTGCTAAGTCGTTTTCCCTTCTGGAGAATGCAAAGAAATCAGGACAGGTGAACAATGACAGCTGTTGAAAGAATACAAGTGACGCAGAGTACAAGGCCAAGATACAAAGTGACAATAATGCAACCATAAAACAAAAAAGAGGAAACTGCAGCCATATTTCTCTTTGTTTCCAAGCCTCAACAAGGATTTGGGGGATTCAAGCACTGAATAATTTCTTTCGTGCCACTTTCTCCTTTTCATCCCATTCTCTTCCTTTTCAATTAAAGCAAAATTGTTTTTCACAATCAAAGATGCTCATCAGAAATGCTGAAATACAAAAGGCTACAAAGTGAACCCCTGCCTTTGTGCTTTGTTTTGATTTCCAATTTTTCACTGCTTTATTTCTGAATACACTAAGGGTGATCAGGTTAAAAGGTGAGGTCAAGGAAAAGCAAGTTGTACTTTTACATTCCTTTTTTTTTTTTTTAAAGAAGATTCATCGCAATAATCCACAGGGATGCAATCCAATTGAATTTGTACAATCAATGTATTTCTTAAAGCTACAGTCCTGCACACACTTACTAGGGAGTAAGCCCCATTGAATTTGGTTGGGACCTAGTTCTAAATAGACAAGTGCATGTCTCAATTCCCTGAAAAAGATATTAAAAATTAAGATGTACAAATCATGCACAAGATAAGTTCTCTCTCAGTGGACTTCTTTTAGGAGTGAGGTCTGCACTATTACAGATATTGCTGAAAAAGCACTCCCCCTCCAAGCTCTGCAGATGTCTTCTGATCCTGATATGGGCCGGGTAGGAATCTGGAGGGCAGCTGTGCTTGTTTGCTCCCTGTGATATGCTGAACTGAGTTATTTAGGGCTGTATAACAATATTTCTCAGGACACAATCCTAACCTACTTTCTAGCACTGACATAGCTGTGCCAATGGGGCATGTGCGGCTTCTTGCAGTGGAGTAGTCGTCATGGAGGCCTCCCCAAGGTAAGGGAATATTTGTTCCCTTACATTGGTGCTGCATTGCTCTTACCCTGGTGCTGGAAAGTTGGTTAGGATTTTGCCTTCAAACTGTGGGTTGGGACCCACTTTCTACTCTTTCAGCAGCACTACTTCTGCTGAGGCTCCGAGAGAGAGAGAGAGAGAGAGAGAGAGAGAGAGAGAGAGAGACGGAAGCCGGCCTCGGAAGGCAAGGAAGTACAGGAGAAGGAGCAAACCAAGAGGCGTGAGGGAGGGGCATGCTGCTGAGGCTTTGGGAGAGCCCAACTATCACACAGGCTGCCCTTTCAGCAGTGCCACTTCGGCCAAGCTGTTACTTCACAGGCCAGTTCTCAGCTGCAGAGTGTAAAGTGATACTGTGGAGAAGCGGTGCTGCTGAAAAGGCGGGATATATGAGTTGTGCTTGCCTAGCATGATGATTGGGCTCTCACATCTTGAAAATACGTTCCAATATTTGCACATTCTCTCTTCTGTCATTTGCAGCTAATGAGTTTCTCTGTGAGAGCAAAGTGTTTATTTCTGGCCATCATCTGCTTAATGACATCACTTCCTACTCAATGATGTCACTTCTAGCCCTAAGCAGGCACCATGTTATTTAGCCCACTGTATGAAATGAGTTTGACACCCCTGAGATAGAAAAAAAGCACAAAGAACTGTAGCATTGCAGCCCTCCCTCTCCTTCCATATTTGGCTTGATGCAACTGTGCAAAATCACTTGCCTTAGATAAGTGGTCTTCAATCTTTTTCACGCTTTTACCCCAATAAGTAAGAAAGTAAGTAAGTAACATATGGGACTGTGGACCCTGCACCAATCCCACCTCCCTCCTGATCTCACATCGCCACCCAACCCCTGCCCCATTTCCCCATACCTCTTGCATCTTCACAACAACCCTGTGTTCTGCCAAATTCCCTGCTGGGCCTCCCCAAGGCCCACACTAGGCTAACTAGTTTCCCCTCCAGAGCAGCCTCAGAGATAGGCAAGAGGGAGGGGGTTCATTCACCCACTGGGCCTCCTCTCTTCCAGCAGCTTTGCTTGGGATCACTGGCTGGCCAGCCTCCTCCAAATTGCCCTCATCACCAGTTTAGCTCCAAACTACCCTAAGTCTAGCACCAACAAACCCCACCACCAAACAATAGGCAGTCAGCTTGCCCAAGCCATAACTGCCTCCTCCACTTGGTGGCTCCAGGGGCGTGGCAGACATACAACAATTCCCAATGGTTATTCCCCACAATAACCTTACCTCATCCAGTCTTTCAGCCAGTCCATCTGACAGCTGTTCAGGCAGAGAGTCCAGCAATCCCAGGTCCTTTTCTCCAGCTTTATACTGAGGCCAGCCAATCGGTGTCTGTTGATGGGCAGGCTTTCATTCATCAGCCACACCCATCTGCACCTGTGCTGGCCTCCCTTCATAGCCAGGGGCCTCATCAGCCTGCAGCTGTGTTCCTGCTGCAGGCAAAGACCTTGGGGGTTAACCCTGTAATCCCTGGCTAATCTGGGACAAGGGGCCATTGCTGATACCATTCCCTATCTCCTTGGGGTATCTCCTGCCTTTTCCAATACACCCTGGGAGGTAGCAGCCTGAGCAGGGCTGGCCTTAGGAGCTGCAGGGCAAAACAGCAAGAAGCTGCTGTGCAGGATTATATCAAGAACTCAGTTTTGATAAGGCAGTACCATGACTGGACTGGATCCCAACCCTCTCTTGCACAGGCTTTGAAAATTTGTCGCATCCTCCCAAAATGAAGCTTCACGACCCCACAGGTTGAAAAACACTGCCTTAGGTCAAGAAACTTGAGTATTGCCTTGTGGGGACGCTGTCAGAGTGCAATCCTAACCTGGAGTTAGGCCGGCACAGTTAGGCCAGCAAAGTTTGGCTGGTATAAGGGACACCGTAAAGTATGTTTGGACCACTCTTGGAGTCAGAGAGGACAACACACAGATGTGCACCATTCTCCCTGACTCCAAGCACACTTTATGGTGTCCCTTATGCTGGCCAAACTGTACTGGCATAACTGTGCTGGCCTAACTCCAGGTTAGGATTGCGCTCTAATTTTCCTTCATGTAATTAAGCTTCAACTTACACCCATGTGGGAGGGCATTTGGAAAAATAATATTCACCATTTAAAAATGACAGGTGGTGTCTTTTATTACTTCAAAACTGAACAGAAATAATAAATTAATGTGATTGTGTGCCGGAGATACTTGCATGCCCTGAAGCCCTTGATGAAAAGGATCTCTAATGGTCTCAGCCAGCAATTGGATATGGGTGGGAGCTGCCTCAACCCTGGGAAAATGTAACTAATTTCCTCAGGGGACCTATGGGGCTGGCACACATCTTGTTTTCCTCTCCCCTTCCCCCATTTATCATTGTCCTGAGTTGGGAAGGAATAGAGGAATATAAGAGAAGCATAAATGAGCTCACAATCTATCGCATTTTTCTTCTCTGCATCTGGAGTTTGAGAAGCAACCTGGAGAGAAGGGAAAGGTATAGGAGAGAAAGACTTCCATAGTGTCTGAACTGTAGCCACTGCTGTGTAGATCTCTGGAGCAGGGGTGGAACTTGGACATGGCATCCTTCAGTCACACCTTTCACCAGGCAAACGTACAAGGGGGCCAATAATGTGGAAGATCCATTGGCACCATTAGGCGATAAACAATCTTGAGCATGCTCAGAAGCATCACTTCTGGCTGAGATTAGGGTCCCCAACTCTGACTGACAGCGCAATCCTAGAGGGGGTGGAGTGTTGATACAACGTGGTTGTGTCGGTGCTCCGCCATTAGTGCCTACGCGGGAAGCCCCGCATCGGCCTAACAGCACCCCTGCAACGGCGCTAAAGCAACAGGAACGGCACTGCTGGCAGCACCGGTCCTGTTGCGCCTGCGCAGCGTTTCCCTCACGTCGGCCAAAGTTGGCCGGCACGAGGGATTCTCTGTCCCATATTGGGACAGGGATTGGTAGGAGGCGGGAGGCAGGACCTGGGCGGGCTTGGGAGGTGGCTGTACATCCACATCCTAAGCCCGTCAGCTAGGCCGCACGGCCCCAATTCGGGCCATGCAGTCTCCTCGGATCTGTGCCTGCTCTTTAGCAGGCGCAGATCTGAGGAGCACATAGGGGAGGCTGGAGTCTCCCCTATGGTAAGGGAATGCACGCTCCCTTGCTGCGGGGGGGGCTCCAGCCTCTCCTAAACAGCGTTGGATATGGCGCTGGCCCATTGTCCGGCACTGTTCAGGATTGCAGCCTGAAGCTTTTCCTGGTGATTATATTTCCAGAGTGATGTGATGTAATGTCATTCACAGCCCAATCCTGTGGGCTCTGGCTGGCCTCTGCTGCCGGCCACTGCTGAAAAAGTGCCAGAAAGCACTTCCCAGCAGCATGCTCTGTAGTGGACATCAGCGGGAAGGCCAGAGCCTTCCTGCCCATGTGACAGCTCGGTTACAATCTGGTATGGTGACAAGGGAGCTGTGCCTAAATAAAAGCATCATGAAAAAAGTGGATTGAGAGAAGGGATTTAAGGATGCCATCCTAGTCGCCCTGTAGCATCAGTGCTACCTGTAGTGTTGACACTATGCACACAGCGCTGATGCGGGGGCGCTGAACGGCACCCCTGTGTTGGCACTTTCTCTCTGAAACTGGTACTGCAGGCATCTGGCGCAGAGGTGTGACAAGCCGGACCAAGGGAGATGTGGGCGGGTGAAGGTGTTTCTGGGCAGGGGAGGGCAGACTGTGGGTGGACTGGCAGCCGTGCCAGCCTGGGAGGGAGGCAGGCCTTGGACTCAGCCATAAGGACTGTTAGGCAGGCACAGATCTGAGGAGTCCATAGGGGAGGCTGGCGCTTATGGCAAGGGCACAAACATGCCGTTTTGCCAGGGAGAGCTCCAGCCTTCCCAAAGCAGTGCTGGGTATGGCGCTGGCCGGCCAGCCTTGCCATTCCAGCACTTCTTAGGATTGAGCTGTAAAAGAAATAACAGAGGTAACTTCACAGAGATTTTCTGGGCATTGGTTCCAGGTATAGGAAATCTAAGGGAAAAGACCAGAGACTTCAGACACATGCATTAGAACAGTAGTTAAGAATATAAGAACATAAGAAGAGCCCTGCTGGATCAGGCCAAAGGCATCCAGCTTCCTGCATCCCACAGCAGGCCACCAGGTGCCCCAGGGAGGCATGAGACAACAAGATGCCTGCATCCTGTTGCCACTCCCTTGCACCCGGTACTCTGAAGTAGCCCACCACCTCTGTAAGGAGGTTGCACAATCCATCATTGCCTATAGCCCCCAATGGACCTTTCCTCCAGAAATCCGTCCAATCCCCTCTTAAAGTCATCCGGACCAGATGCCATCACCACCTCCTGTGGCAAAGAGTTCCACATTAACTACCCACTGGGTAAAAAAGTACTTCCTTTTATCTGTTTTAACTCTCCCAACCCTCAGTTTTAGCGGATGCCCCCTGGTTCTGGTGTTTTGAGAGAGGGAAAAGAACATTCCTTTATCGACTCTATCCCTTCCATGCATAATTTTGTATGTCTCAATCATGTCCCCCCTCAGGCGCCTTTTTTCTAGACTGAAGAGCCCCAAACGCTGCAGTCTTTCTTCATAAGGGAGTTCTCAAACCTTATAGCACCGGGAGCCACTTTTTAGAAAGACAGTCTGTCTGGGCCCACTGGATGTGATGTCATGGCCAGAATTGCCATCATTGTGACGCCAAAGCCTTTTGCCTTCCTGAGAATGCAGCAATAAGTTGGGTTATTTTTTAGCCATTTTACAATAGTAAAGTGAATCAGGAAGAAAAAAGTCTGTTTGCAACCTTGACACAAGCAAAACAGCCACATAACCCTCCCCCTTTCCAGCATCCCATCTTCCCATATTTGTGATATGACTGCTCTAGGTGCTTTGTGACCCACCTGAAATTGGCTCATGACCCACTGGTGGGTCCTGACTCACAGTTTGAGAACCACTGTATTAGAGTAATTATATGGCTCTACAGTGGCATTCCTAGAGGGTGGGGCAAAACACTAGGTTGTGCCGGAGCCTGAGCTCCTGGGTAATGCGGCCATTTGCGGCTCAGAGAGCAAAGCCTCCAAGACAACACCCCAGGCAGTGAGTTATCCGGGGGAGGGTCCACTTCACACAGGAGCTCAGGTTCCTGCAAGGGTTAGCGTTTTGCCCACCCATAGGAATGCCACTGCTAAAGGAATATAGGTTTTGCTTTACTGCAGGGAAAGCCTCAGCTCTGTGCCTGCCTACTCCTTGCCCAAAGGACGGGCCCATTCATTTAACAACAATAGTGAGTTTTTTAAAGTGATATCTGTAACATGACAGCTGACAATCAACATGGAATCTTACGTTCAGTTTGGCCTTCTGTGCTGGATAATTACCTAATGTGATAAGTAGCAATGATTTATGGCTGATCACGCCAAAGGTGCTGATAGCAATTTCACACTTTCAGGTTGTCAAGAGATGATTTGCAGTTATTGTACAAATACTGTAATATGTGAACTCTCATCAAATTACCAGTGAGGTTAATTACTAATCCTGTGTAACACATTCTTTTTTTCCATGCATAAAGTCAATAGTGCAGTCCCATCCCCATCCTCATCTCACCTCCCATAGTTTTTTTTTCTCCCATCTGTGAGCACATATATTGCTGCAAATATTTCCATGGGAATATGCATTTCTTTACCACCCACAAAGTGCTGCTATTATTTCTGTTTAAGAATTTAGAAGTATTTTCCATTTGAATTTAAATAGAACCCAGTGAGACCATAACAAGGAGAAAGTGGAATCCACCCTCCATAAACACTACCATTGCATGTAGATATATGTTTCAAACAATTGTGCATTTTAATTGGAGGGTGGGCATTTCAACTGAAATATGGGCACTTGTATATGTAAGAGTACGAACCAAGTTAATGAGAGAATTTGTTTTATGGTCCATCTGAGAGGACTCTGGTTCGTATTAAGCTAACTAAGCACGGACATTTTTCCAAGATATTAACTTGGGCTTGGTGGCATTTTGGTAGCATGGAGCTGTTTCATGCTATCTCTTGTTTCGTATTTTACTCACCGCAGGAGCTCTCAACCATTGTGATACTGAACCTTCCCAGTCAAGAATTAGATAGGGCGACCCTGGCCAAATGCAACAAATAGCCCAGACCTTTCAGCTGAATGTCATGGAAAATAAGCAGAGCGTTTATTGTCTTCAGTTCACTTCTTGTGTCACTGGAGATACAAGAAGGAAAAACTAACAACTTTGTTCTGCAGTAGACCCTGCTTGCACAAATCTCTTTTCCAGCTTTCAGCTTCTTGGCCATACTTCTATATGGCCCAATTCATGTGCCATTCTCTTTGAGTGGGAACCACCCAAAAATTTCCCCTGTGAGGTCTTCCTATATTGACTCATTAATGTGTAATGCCCAGAGTGTGTGGGGTTGCACTCTTCAATTAATGTATTCCCACAAAAACCTCAGCAGCAGAATGGAGGGTTCCCATGGTTTAAAATTCCACACCTTTGTCTGAAATGCTGTGTTTAAGCAGGTGTAGGTTTCCCCATTACTTTATCTCCATGTTGGGTGAAATGTCATCTGCTCAATTTCTGTGTTGAGCTGCTGTTAAAGCATGGAAGCAGAGACAGTATAAAGCCACTACATCTAGTCAGATGTTGGGTGGTACCAGTTTGGGAAGAACTCACATTCAGAGCTTCATAAGTTACTGCAATGGTGTATCACTATGTCAGAGAGCTTGTTTTGGTGGCTATTGTACCACCTTAGTAAAGTATGAGTTGCAAGTGACATTCCGCTGGTGTGCGCAGTGAGGCCACCAGCACAATGGTCGTGTGCGCAAGCGGCAGAGAGGCCACTGTCTGTCAGCACTGATGAGCTGATGGTGGGGATGGATAGCGGCCAGAATGGGGCAGGGAGAGGGAGGAACAGGGAAGTTTTGGGGCATGGAAGGAGTGGTTACTGGCGGCACTTGTGTGTGCTAGCATTCAATGCTCCTTCCCTCTCTTCAGCTTGTTTTTGTGCCAGCAAAATGGCTGGTGCAGAATTGAGGAGACCTTCGGAGAAGCAGAGGCTTTCCCCAGGAACAAATGTTTCAATAGGATTGGAGTGTACGTTTCTCTTTTGCTTAAGGTGTTTTGATGCAACACTATTGCAGGGAGACGTCTTTGTAGAACTAACATCAAGATGAAACAAAGACCTTATACCAAGTGTTGATATATCTCTAATCTTTGGAACCAAGCTCCAAAGATAGCTTAGCTACAGCTTAGCTTTCATATTATGGGTAAATGTTCTCTGGGGCCAAGTGACACATGCACCTGGTAGAGCCACTGAAGACAGGGAAAAATTGGGAGGGGGGGGGGAACACACCCGAAACCTGCCAGCAGGGTCACAATGTGGAAAGACCTACATAGATCACCTGGTCATCCAAATGGTACCCTGCTGATGGTGTATAAGAACTGTTCCTTAGTGTGAGATGGAGGTGATTTGGTTGCTAGGCAACCTTTGAGTCAATGCCAGCATGGCATGCTTCTGTAGCACCTGCTTGCCATGCAAATTTGTACCCACAGAAGTGGAGAATTGGTCTCCCGGCTGCTGATCTCACGAAGGCAGTCAAACTGGAATAGCTAAACAGCTCAGCTTTGGGCTTTCCCAATATGATTCCTAGTGGCAGTTTGCCGAAAGGAAGGATTCTTTCAGGTGAAAGGCCACAGGTTTCTCAAACATAGACTATTGCCTGAAGCTCACACATTAACCTTTTACCTGGTAAAGCTGTACAGGAGAAGGTGGACAGAAGTTCAGATATGCAGTCATGGAAATATGTGGAACATATACAGTATATTCATTATATATAAGTTACATCACACACACACACACACACACACACACACACACACACACACACACACGACTGCATAAACATTGTTTTATACAAATAATTGCATTAAAATAGCATCTGGCAGAAGAGCAGAATTACAGTTTGGCACATAATACGTTTATTCTTAGATCTGGTTGATTCCTTTCAGCAACAAATTAAATGTTTATCAAATTAAACTGTGAGCCCCCTGGCACTGTGGTACAAAAACAAACATGGTTATACTGAATTTAGTAAATGTTCACCAAATGTAGTAAATGTTCAACAAATGTATAACACTAACTTATGCGGCAAATACTTTACTAATACTATTCTTTAGCTCGCACAGTTATAGCCCTGCCCCGAAACGTGGGGTTAGGGTTAGGGTTGGGGTTAGGGTTATATTGTGAACATTTAGTATTTTGGGGAGACAAACCCATTTTTTAACGGTCAAATCTTTTTACTGAATGACGTGAACGCAATATGTGGTTATCACTTTAGAATGAATGAATGAAATTTAAATGAATGAATAAGTTTTATTTCAATTTTTTTTTGTAATTAGCATGATATGATTCAGGACAAAAGAGAAAGGTGACAATTCCAAAGAAACTGTGCTGACAAAAAAACCAAGATGCTGCGGGCCGGATAAAATCTTTACCTTTACCATATTACATTGTGTAACAAAGGTAAAGGTTTCCCCACAACCGAATGGTCTAGTCGTGACCGACTGTAGGGGACGGTGCTCATCTCCATTTCAAAGCCTGTAGAGCCAGCGTTTGTCCGAGGTCAAGCTTCCGTAGTCATGCGGCATGACTATACGCCGTAGCGCACGGAACGCCATTCCCTTCCCACCGAAGTGGTCCCTATTTATCTACTTGCATTTAGGTGCTTTTGAACTGCTAGGTTGGCAGGAGCTGGGACAAGCAATGTAATATCATGGTATTTAAAAAATAAAAAATAAAAAAAGCAAACCGGAATTAATTTCTTGCTCATAATTCCCTAAGGAACCTATTGTGGGTATTATATATTTTTAGTTTTTCTAGTATTCAATATATGTACTTCATGGGTTCAGGCTTGTCCTCTAGTCTCCCACGGCATATTTTGTTTTTCTGTCTCTGCTTATAATGATGCTGTTTCCCTCCTTTAAGTTCGGGAATGTGAATATTTTTTTGGTCCTATATAAATGTTGATGTTTCTTCTCAGAATGGTTATCCTCCCGAGATGGTTTCAAAGGACAGCTTGAGCTTTTGCTGAGATATGGGAGTGCAGAGCTAATCAAAAAAGAAACTATTTGTGATTGTGAGACACTTACCAGCCCCTCGGATCCATTGCTGTTATCTGCAAACTGAAAGGGTTTTGGCTGGCTGCTTGTTTGGCAACGGCTTTTTGGAGAACCAGGACAAGATAAGAAGAAATAAGAGACAAAAAGTGCAATTAAAAGCAGTAGCCGGCAGGAAGAACCAAATTAAAGATAACTACTGCAAGAGAAGAATGGAATACAATGTGTGAAATAATCATATTATTTTGGTCATAGCACTTGATTGAACACATGTTCCGGTTCTGATGTGCAGTGTCTATGGCCAAAATTAATGGCTCGTGTTTAACTGATCACCAAATTTAATGGGAAAAGGCATTAAAAAAATACTCTCATTTCCCAAAAATAGTAAATGTTCACCAAATTTTAGACCACATAACGGAGGTGAGCACCGCCCCCTACAGTCAGTCACGCCTACACCATTCGGTCGTGGGGAAACCTTTACCTTTGTTACATAATGTAATATGATAAAGGTAAAGATTTTATCCAGCCCGCAGCATCTTGGTTTTTTTGTCAGCACAGTTTCTTTGGAATTGTCACCTTTCTCCTTTGTCCTGAATCATATCACGCTAATTACAAAAAAAAAAAAATATTGAAATAAAACTTATTCATTCATTTAAATTTCATTCATTCATTCTAAAATGATAACCACATATTCATTTATAAAACTGATTTTTTTTGGCCTGTGAAAATATGTAAAATATACAATGTGGCCCTCATACTGAAAAGTTTGGAGGCCCCTGGGCTAGATAAAAAACACAAAATTTAACTGAAAAAGTTTTGATGATACAAAAATATAAATATTACCTTTGTAACCAGCCCCTCTGAACTGTATTAGAGACATTAAAAATTCAACGGAAATAATGTTTATGCTACACAGTGACTGCCCTCTCCTATCCCTCACCATACCAATAGCAGCTGCACTGTGTGCACTTGGCAGGGGGCGGGGAGGGAAGAGTGATCAGACAGCTGGCAGGAGGTAAATAATTTTTTAAAAAATTACCCTCATGTAGGCTGCCTGGTTGCCTATGGGTGTCCGCTGACATGCCCCATGTAGTAGAGCCAGGGATTGGGCGGGCATTTGGTGTATGTAACTGCTGCTAGATTCAGCCTCTCCCTCCCCTGACACCCCCATTTCCTCCCCAACGTGCTCTTCCTACCCACAACCCACTCCCGCCACCAATGTGCTGGTCCCAGAGCGACTGCCATGCGCACTGCACCTCTTGCCATTTCCAGTAGCAGCATGGCAGCACACAACAGCAGCTCAGCTTTCATGCCGCCATAAAGGACCTTGCAGTGCCGGACCACGAATTCCAGCAGTGCAAGCCTCCAACAGGCTTAGAGCCTGGCTCTCTCTAAGCAGTTCCCTTTTCCCTTTCCTTCTGCTTCACACACTCTGGTGTTGTTTTCAATCATATTGACGCAATGAAAAGAATACAGTTTTCAGCAGTCCTTTGCTTTTTTATGCGCTCACACCCATTTGTTAGGGCTTTCCGAAGCTAGCTGTTTGCTGGATTGAGTTTCATTGCCTCGTGCATTGGTTACAAGGGTGGGAATCAAACCACAATGAATAAAGTAAATGGACAAGACTTCAGGGGGCTTTGAGTATGTAGATGACAAAGGTGTGTCTGCCAATATTATATGTTTTTTTATTTTTATATACAGTAGTTAATGGTTACACCAGACAAGGATTGGTGTAATATAACTGATCACAAGCCATTCAACAAATCTAGAACATAAAATGTTTGACATCATAAACAGCAGAGCAGTGCACAGAATGAACATGACAAAAACTATTCCATTTATGAAATCAGCGGGCTGGTTTGGGCAATACCTCAAAAGTGGCTACTCCTTGTGCAGTTAAGGACTGCACCCATCATGTTCCTCGTCCTCATGCAATTCTGATCCTTCAGTAGTATCTGGAATGCATGTGAGCGCATTATTCTGGCAACCCATTCAGATAATTAGGAGAAAAAGAACATACACAATCCTGCTTCTGAGCATGCAAAGAAGAGCCAATTTGGACAAGTCTTGCCCAAACCAGGTCAATAATGAACTAACGTTCCACCAACAAATGCCTGAGGAAGGTTCTGTTTGGTGCAAATCCATGAATCATGTTGGACCTTGGCTCTCTTCTGCAATGTATTCAGCTCAAAGCAACATATATAAGTTGAGTAATAGTGACTGACCTGTGGCCACTAAATTGGCTGAGGAGGGAGTCAAACTCAGGTCTACCTGGCCCCAGTCTAGTCACCACATCATGCGGATTCTTTTCAAGTTGTAACTGGAATTCCAAAAGGTAAACTTTAAATTTTAACTTTAAAATGTTTGAATGGCATGGCAGCCATTCAAAGTAAAAAAAAAAAAAGGTAAAGGTTTCCCCATGACCGAATGGTCTAGTCGTGACCGATTGTAGGGGGTGGTGCTTGTCTCTGTTTCTAAGCCTGTAGAGCCAGCATTTGTCCAAGGACTAGCTTCCGTGGTCATGTGGCTGGCATGACTATATGCCATAGCGCACGAAACGTTGTTACCTTCCCACCGAAGTGGTACCTATTTATCTATTTGCATTTTTAGGTGCTTTCAAACTGCTAGGTTGGCAGGAGCTGGGACAAGCGACAGGAGCTCACTGTGTCGCGCAGTCTTGAATTGCCAACCTTCCGGTCAATAAGCTCAGCTCAGCGGTTTAACCCGCAGCACCACCACGTCCCTATTCAAAGTACTATGCATTAAATGCATTGTGCACTTGCATATGCTTGATACAAATATCTCTGTATTAGGATGCATATGAAAACAGACTGTCAAAGAGAATCCACATTAAAGATAAGTGTGCCTTTCGCGACCCAATCTTATATGCGCTGATCACTGCAGGAAGTAGTGTTCTCTGACATCAGAATGTGCATTATTGCCTTGGCAAACAGCCTGCTGGCAGCACACGTAGCTGCAATGGATGGTGAGGCTGGAGTTGCCCCATACCTGGTAGAGAACAACTGCTGAACCAGGTAATTTGGAAGGAGGACAGAACAGACTGTGGGGAGTGGGGAACAGGACAGAAAGGGGGAAGAGCAGGAGGTGTGTTGGGGCAGGATGGGGTTACACCTGGTGTGGACCATCTGCACAGGATGCCATCCTCTCTGATAGGAACTGGCATGCCCTCTTTGTCTCCTTTGGCTTGCACCAGCTAAAAAGCTAGTGCAGGTCCAAGGCAACCCATTGGCATGGAAAGGTAAGGAGAAATATTTTTCCCAATCTGCCCCCCTCCCATAGGATGCAGCACAAGCTTTATTGGCATAGCTGTATTGGTAGGGGGATAGGATTAGGTTCTTTTGGACTGCCTCCCCCCCCCAGATTGGGTTCGAAAGGGAACTGGAACCAGATTGGGTTCCAAAGGGAACTGGAACCAGATTGGGTTCCAAAGGGGATTGTGGAAAGACACTGTGAGCATTTGCTTTGGCATGGGAAAGGCAGGATATAATTATGTATAATAATCAATTTGCTTATTTCCGCACATCTCTACCACGTCCCCAGTCATCGGCTTTATTAGAAAGATTGCACCCTGCTGGAGAAGCTGTACCATGAAAAATAAAGCTCTGGGTGTACATTCCTGCAACAGTTTTCCCTGTCATCCTTGAATGCTGGCAAAAGAATGGCACAAAATTCTCATGTTTCAAATTTGTCTTGTAGTAATGATTATGTGAATGGAAACTCTTGAGAAATGGAACTAAAGTTCACAGGATTGTCTTGAGCTGTCAGCAGGCTTTCATATGACATCCTGTGTTGAGGATCATGAGGTGGTCATGGGTACCACTTCATCATGGAGAAAGTGGTTGCATGAAGGTACCTTGAGGCTACTTTGGTCATTTGTACAATAAGCGCCATTTGTTCTTCATTTGTTCTGGTTATCTGGACACATGTTGAAGCTGTGCTGTTATGCCGGATGTGTGTTTCTGGGAAACCTCAGGCTGACATTATCCAGGCATTTTTAATCCAGCATCAGCCAAGTGGTAATCTTGGTTGTAAAATTCAAAACTCGACGATGAACAGATTGTGGCCATGAGGTTCAGTCAGGTACCATGTGCCTTATTTTTGAAAAAAAAAATTAATTAAATCTTTTGGGGATGGCAAATGAAAATATCAGATATACTGCCTAGCAAGCAGCTTCTCAGATGACACTGTAATAAAGAAACTGCACAGTGACAGGGGACTCTGCAGGGATAGGCACTTGAGTTGTCGCGGTTTGACTCGAGTCACGAAAATAATGGTTTTTCACTACTCGTGCTAACTCAAGTCATGGACATCACTGACTATGACCCAACTCCAGTGTTGGGGCCAGTGTCTCAAAAAAGCGTTATGATTCTCTTTAGTATGCATTTGTGTGTTTGCTTACTTTTCCCCCATCACTTCCACATTGCCCCAAACCACCTCATAGGCGATCTGGAAGCGGTCCTTGAGACCGACAGCAGCAGCACAGGTGGGTGGTGGGAGGAGAGTAGGTGGTTTCAGGAAATGGGGCTGGGGGGTTGGAGGAGGAGGAGGAAGGATTAATCTCTCTCTCTCTCTCTCTCTCTCTCTCTCTCTCTCTCTCTGAAAGACTCGACTCATTCCTTGGAACTCGAGTCAAAATGACTCAAAAATTTCCATGAGTCGATTTGCGATGGCACAGACTATGATTCATGAGTTGAATCATGGGGTTGCTGATTCATGGCTCGACTTGTGATTTGGACTCTGACTGGAGCAAATCCCTGGGTCTATAATGTCACTCACAACCCAGTTGTAGTGCAATACTCAGTCCAGGCTATAAACAGGAGACAGGATCCAGTGTGTGTGTGGCTCCCACCAAGCCGGCTCAGGCTGCCCAAACCACTGCTGGGGGGGAAGATCTAGTAGTGAAAACCACCGCCAGTTCCCACCCCCTTGCAGCTGGTTCCTCCCCTCCCTTCCTGGTTCCTCCCCCATCTCTGCTTCCCCCTCACCCAAAATGGGCTTTCCGGCTGCTGGCACTGCTGGAGCACCAACCAGCTGCCCACTCACGTTGGGGCCTGGCACTGAATGAGCGTTGCCCAAACACAAGCATAAACATGTCGCGGATGCTTTACGGCTAGGGGCACTCCAAAATGGTAATTAAGAAATACAGCGATATAACGCTAAATTGGGCTCTTTAAGCTACAAAATGTGATATCCTGCTGAATCTATGAAAAAAACAATGAAATTTAGCTTTTAAACCGCCTGCTGATTGTCTTGCAAAGAACCTTTGGGCCATTTTAAGTGCTTATTGGCAAATTGCAAGCCACTAATAAGAACATAAGAAGAGCCCTGCTGGATCAGGCCAAAGGCCCATCTAGTCCAGCTTCCTGTATCTCACAGCAGCCCACCAGGTGCCCCAGGGAGGCATGAGACAACAAGATGCTTGCATCCTGTTGCCACTCCCCTGCACCTGGTACTCTGAAGTAGCCCACCACCTTTGTAAGGAGGTTGTACAATCCATCATTGCTTATAGCCCACGATGGACCTTTCCTCCAGAAATCCGTCCAATCCCCTCTTAAAGGCATCTAGGCCAGATGTCATCACCACCTCCTGTGGCAAAGAGTTCCACAGATTAACTACCCGCTGGGTAAAAAAGTACTTCCTTTTATCTGTTTTAACTCTCCCAACCCTCAGTTTTAGCGGATGCCCCCTGGTTCTGGTGTTTTGAGAGAGGGAAAAGAACATCATTGCATTCAGAGCTGTGCTTTGTTCTCAGTTTCTTTGTTTACACTCCTGGGCTTCTTGGAGCTCCTGCTATCTCCTCCCAGCATCTACTGAGCATGCTCATGGAAGAACCTTTTAAAATACTTGCCTTACAAAGGCTTGTCTGAAGTAAGCTGGTTTACAGTGCTTCTGCAATACTTTTAGAAAGTATTTAAAGTGGCAGTGGTATGTTTTAGTTGGCAGTGCTTTCAAAAGCATTTCCATTGTATTAAGTTGCTGTATCTTCCGTTTTTTACCAATTCATCAAGGTGCTCAGTTGTGATGTTGTTTTTCCCCAGCAGTAAGTAGGTGCATTCTCAGTGTTTAAAACATGTCTTGGAATTGCTATGTTTTGGTGTTTCCTTTGAGTCTATTAGGTTCAGTGTGCACACAATGGTTTGTTAGGGTTACTTGATATGCTTATATTTTGAAATTGGTCACTGTAGGCTGGTTGGCCAACTGACTCAAACCTTAAGTTTAAAAAAACTGACCCATTTTGCCTTAATGTCTGTCTTGTGTCATTATTGGGGTGGTGGTGGTCTTTCATGCCTTTTATGCCAATCGCAACCTATATTACATAGATTAGAATTTATAAAAATGCTTTAAAATGGATAAAAATGTAATTTTTTTTTGAATAAAAACACAAAACACTGCTTTCACCAATTATTGCTTTTGGATAACACTGCCATCCCCCCCAAATAAACTCATTTTAGACTTCCTCTATTTATGGCACATCAGCAACATTTTCACTGGCAGTACACGTGTACTGCCAGCGATAAAGGCCTTCTGGATTGGGCCCTTACGATATAAATAAAATGTATTATAACTTCGTATATCTATGGTAGAATGGAAAGCAATAAAAATATATGCTGAAAAGTGTGCATAAGTTAATGAACCAAATGGATCTCATCACATTTTTGTATAAAACTGCATACATGGAAGCCTTCTGGTAAACACACAAAATGTGCTGACTACCTTTGAATACATTTTATTTATATCGTAAGGGCCCAAACCACTTTTTTAGTGACTGCGATTTATGATTTAGCAGAATCTTAAGTTTATTTTTCATTTTAGCCCCCAATTGGGAGCAATTGGTCCATTTGGCTTATAGCCTTGCACATTCAATGAATGTGCCTGAGCAGGTGTAGCATGGTGGTAGCAGGCTCATTATATGGCCCGAAAGGAACCCTCATGTAGATAACTAGATACGTGGAGGGCCGTCTCCTTGCAGTTGAGGACCCTGAAAAGGCAGGAGATCAGTTGCACAGGGAGAGACGTCTGAAAGGGGACACGTTTCAGGTTTTACAATGAATGCATGTGAGATTAAGTTCAGAGTGTGCTGCTATGGTTCTACAAGCACAGGAATGCACACACGCACAGACACACCTATATATTCATTGAACATATGCAGACTGGCTGCGTTCTGCATGTGTTTATTTTATTTGCTCATTCAGTCCACTCAATTATGCTTGCGGATGTCAGCAAGTTCTTGGATGGTATCCCGGTCGGTATCACAGCAGGGATGAGGTAGGAAATAGGCATTCAGGAAACACAACAAAATGCTAATGATAAACAACATATGCTGGTTAGCACGCTGTGCAACTCTCAATTGCTATGATAAGTTTTTCACACAGAACAGCTGCCATGCATTCAACAGCGCACATGACTGTACATTCATATATGAGGAAAGTGCATACGAGTGAACACATGGTCACAACTTTGGACTGGTTTGTGCTCTCCAATGTGTCTATGAACATGAACATACATTCTTATGACTACTTGCATGCATATATGTATACCCTTAAGGCAGGTACCGTGTATTATCTGCACAGTGCTTGTGTATGCATGAATGCATGAGCATTTGAGTGCAATTTCTTAAATTGTGCAGGTTGTGGAATTTAACTTTTCTTGGTGAAGAAAGTGGGTTGTCTAAAAATAACTTTAAAAGCATAGAGTGCACATGGTCTCATTTGATGAGCCATGTACATCCTCCAAAGGAATTAAGAAAGGTATTCAAAATCACTCCGAGGGGTTATTTTTGGCTCATGTACTGATCACACTCTAGTGCCTGCTGATCGGATAACACAAATAATACAACTAAGAACAGAACATTAAAAGGTAAAATATTTTAAAACAATACAGAAAACATAATCCATCATGAAACAATGGGTGTAAGCTGATTAGTATACACTGAATTACCATTGGAGCAAAAAGCCGGATGGCAGTCATTGAAGGCATGCCTTGAAAGAAAAGGCAAACAACAAAGCACATTTCACACATTTGCAGTTAATTGGCAAAATCGTAAAATTAATGTTTTCAGTACTAGAATGGCAGATTTAGAAGGCTGCAGTCTCAAAAATGGAATCCTTTGGAAGCTGAAGTACGGGAGGGGGATAATCTAAGTAAGGAAACAGAAATGCAAGACTCTGATGGGTAATAAGGTACCTCTGATGTTCTCAAAGAAGGAAATTAACAAAATGGTTTATAGGCGAAATTACTTGGGGTCCTTGAGATCTAACGAAACCACAAAAATGAGAAGACAAATAGATACAATCTCAGAAATGAAGCATGAGATATCAACTATCTGAAAGTGCAGCTGTAGCAGATTATCCGTAGTAGGCTGCCTTGTGCCAATTCCTTTGATGAAAGCAGCTCCCCCTTTAAGATGCAGTTACAAACAAATGAGGTGGTGACGAGCTCCCATTAATCTTTTGTAAGGATCCCAGTAAGACCAAGATCTGTGCCTAGAAATTCTGGAAAGTACACCCTGAGCTTCAGCAACATAGGTCTTTGAACTGCTGCATATTAATAAACACCAGAATATACTGTACTCAGATAAATACTACACATTGCTGTATCTTATATAAAGGGGTAGGGTTTTTTGGTGATATTTTTTCCAAACTTTCTTGATTAAAATATCAAATTGCGGTGTTATGAGTTTTTATCCAAATTTTTATTGCAAATAAATGCAATAAGGGTGAGTGTTTACAAAGGCAAGCAATCACTGGCACTCACACCCAGCCTGAAATAACCTGCTCAAAAATTCCCAAGCTGCAAAAATTCCCAAGCTCCCAAGCTGCTTGGAGCATCAAGAAACTGCTGCTTACTACTTCCACATTTCATTAAAATTGTCCCAGCGTGCACTGTGAACTATGAACATGTGTGTTCATGCAAGTTTAAGCAAGCTTCCTCCTGTTTCTGCCACTCCTCCTCCTGATCTCTTACTGAAAACTATTTGTGGATTCCTCAAAACTGTGTCAGAAATAAATGAAAGTGGTGTTATTTTTGTCCTGCTAACTGGACAAGAGGCACTTTTTCCAGTGGTATTCCTCTTATATTTAGCAGGGGGAGAGTAACTGTCCCTCTTCACCCCTGCGCAGTCTTTCTAGTGGCTGTTGCTGGCGGTCTGCCTTTTTTTAGATTGTGAGCCCTTTTGGGACAGGGAGCCATTTAACTTTATTATTACTATTTGCCTGTAAACCGCTTTGTGAACTTCGTGTTGAAAAGCGGTATATAAGTACCTGTTGATTGATTGATTTTTGTTAAATTGATCAAAATTTGTTCAAACTCTGTCAAAAATAAGCAAAAGCAGTGTTATTTCATGTTTTGACCTAAATTTCGTTTTATGTAGTGGTTTCAGTAGAAATTCTCATTATTTAGCGTTCTGTGTTGATCACAGAAAAAAACCATCCCTACTTATATAGAGTGAACCACATCTTCCAATCTCAGGTTTGTGAAAGTCCGTTCATACCAGGAGTCACTGGAGATCTCACCCTTAGCAATTGTGGTTATTATGGCCCTTCAACAACTGCTGCATCCGATTTCATGGTTGGCCATGAAATGGCTTTGGTGAGAGCAAAATAAAGCTGCAAACCTATGCACATCAACTGAGCAGCATGTCCCATTGAGTTTCTTAGGACATGTCCAAGTAAACATGAATAGGATCAGGCTTTATGTTTCCAAATGTGCGTGTTCAAAGGTTCAAATATAGGTAACATTTTAAACAGATGTTACGGGAGGAAACTGACAGAAATGTCTCCAGTCCATCAGATTTTCCCAGAGGGACAATGAGCCCCTACGGCTGGTTGGCCCCATCTACAATTTGGTTCTTCCTTCCCACAAACTGTATCCTGTGGTTGAACAAAGTAAATATCTCAATTTGCTGACTGTCCTTTTCCCTCCCCATTTCTTTTTCCTTTCACAGCATACAATGTACATCATGAGCCATTAGGCATGCATGTCTGTTCATCAATACATTGCATATTTTAAAAGGCCTTTGTTCCCCAAATAAAATAAATGTATGCAGATTTTCGAGCCATGTGAACAAGGCTCATTGGACCTCCTTAGTCCCAGTTTGTGCACACCACCTACACTCACACACTGCAGTGGGTGAGATCACTGTAAACAGGGCTTCCGTCCAAGTTTTCTAGCATATTCCTACTCTGTTGTAAAAACCTGTTATGAGACCAAATTGCCTAATATGGGAAAGGGCTGCTCTAAAAATACACGCTGTTATAGCGAGGGTGGTGGTTGAAACGGATTTCATTGAGTGCAAATGTGTGAGAAGAGTCCATTCCTTTCTGCATCAATGCGAGAAAACGCTTTGCGGTAGAGATTTTTCCACTCTGCCAGGAATTTGACATTTCCAGTGGTTACTTCATCAGCTTTGTCAAAAGGCGTGAAAGTTACATGCCTGAAACTCAAACTCTTTTTTAGCAAATTGCTTTTGGCTTGCAAACCAACTTGGAGAAAGCACCTGCAATTCAACTAACAAGAGCATCCACTCTCTCTTGTCCAAAACACAAATTTGGAGTCAGAAGTTAGGGTTGCATTGTTGTTCTCCCCAGAAGTAGCCTTACAGGAGTTGTATTCAAGGCTGAGTCTGCCTTACCAGAGTTGGTACTTAAGACAGTGATGCTTTCTGCCTGTGCCTCTTTGGTTCTTACCCCCCCCCCCCATCTCTCTCTCCTCTGATTCCATCACAGGGGATAGGATGCTCCTGCTGCTATCACCACTTTCCTAGAAGAAAATAAGAATCGTAGCAAGTAGCAGTGTATGTCTCAGGGATTCCTGTCTCACATGTCTAGACTCCTTCCACCAGCTTCTGCCCAGCCAAGGAGGAAGGAAGATTCCACTTCAACTGCAGGGCCAGAAGGGCAAAGTACAGGGGCTTTCTGGGGCCCCTGGAGAAATTCCTCTCCCTGTAGCAGTTCAGATTCCCCAAGAGGGGATTAGGTCGAGTCTCTCTCTGCGGAACAGCTTCACGGAGGGCACAATCCTAACCAACATTCCAGCACTGACATAGCTGTGCCAATGGGGCATGTGCTGTATCCTGCAGCTGGAGGCAGTGGCGTTTCTACAGGGAGGGCAAAGCTCTAAGTCTTGCAAGAAGCCTTACCTTGCAGTGGAAATCACTCCTCTCCTGCACCATTTTAGCCAATCCTCACAGGGAACAGCAACATCTTGGCGTTGCTTACTGGCTACAGCAGCAAGGGAGAGGAGGGATTTACATGACCAGGTAAGGCTTCTTGCAACACTTAGAGCTTTGCCCTCCCTGTAGAAACACCTCTGGCTGGAGGGCAGTCATGAAGGCCTCCTCAAAGTAAGGGAATGTTTGTTCCCTTACTTCAGAGATTCATTGGTGCTGGAAAGTTGGTTAGGATTGAGCCCTGAGTTATCATCACTGAGCTTCCATTTACCAAATACACCGACGCACTATCTGCTAACCCATCCTTCCCCTTCTCATCGACACTGTAATGCTTCGCATTGCATTACCTCCCCATGCCCAGCTGTGCCCAGTTTCCCACGCTTCCTGCCCTGCTGATTCGGCTTCCTGCTCCCTAGTTGCCCCGGTAACTAGAGAGTTGTGGGTTCAAGAAATCTCCCTTCTTGTGAATAGCCTGGTCTCATTCCTTGGGTCTTGCTGCATGAGCTTCTTGCTGTGTTCCTTCAGCAGTCTTGCTTTGCCATTGGCTGAGCTGAAAAAGAGTCACCCCAAGCTAAGCTGACCAGGCATCAACCACTGTAGACGTGGGCATAATGACTTGACATTAGCTCTCTTATGAGTCTCAGGGTGCAATCTGAACTTGGAGTTAGGCCAGCAAAGTTTGGCTAGCACCTGGGCCATCTTAAAGTGCGTTTGGACCACTCTTGGAGTCCGGGAGGATGGCACACATCTATGTGCTGGCCTTTCTGAAAGTGGTCTAAGCATACTTTACTGTGCTTTGTGCTGGCCAAACTTTGCTGGCTTAACTGTGCCGGCCTAACCCCAGGTAAGGATTGCACTCTGAAATGCCACATATAGACCTAGAGCTCATTCACAGGCATGGTTGCTATGGCTATCCTTCCCATGGCCCTTCCAGCTCTGCCAAGAGACTCTGGGACACATCATGCATTTCACAAAGTCTCACGAGTCCAGAAGGAGACTATTGACTGGATGGGTCAGTAGGTTGCCCATTTCCACATACTGTAGCCGTGTTTACATTGGATAATTAGGAGATAGAAATGAGAAAATATTGACTGTGTACCATATGTGAAAAATCGGAACTCAGCCTCAAATGCTGACAGAAGCCAGATTTCTAGACAAGGCTGCCGTATGAGCTCCTGGTATCTTGGGCAGTTTGCCAAATGCGGATCCTCTTACCTGGGGAAGTGCCAGGCTTTGCTCTCCCTGGATTAGACAAGGAAGACAGGAAAGGATACAGAAGCGGCACTTCTAAAAGGGTGGCCTGTGTGACAATTGGGTTGCCCCAAGGCTAGAAAATATTATCAAGGGCTCAATCCAACATGCGCCCTTGGGCTGACACTAGCTACCGTTCTGGACACCTGTACCAGTGCTGCATCCACAGGGCCGACACTGGCAGCATCACCAATAACGATGGCCGAAGCCGGTGGTGACCCATCGCTCCTGTGCAGGCCAAGTTTGGCTGATGCAAGAGCATTTCCAGGCGGTACGGAGGAGGGTGGGAGAGCATTTCTGGGTGGGGCTGGGCGGGCTGGGAAGCGTGCCGGGCTGGGGAGGGGGGTAGAGTTAGGATGCACCAGGATGTACCTAGGGCGTGAACGTGGAGGCTCCGGCCTGCTCCCTAGCTGCGCTGGATACAGCATAGGCCCTGTAGTCTGCCTGTTCCAACGCAGCTTAGGACTGTGCCCCAAGACTTGCACATTTTCTCTTCTGTCATTGGCAACTAAAGAGCTTCTATATGAGAAATGGAGTGCTTATTTCTGCCTAATGGCATCCCTTCCTGTTTAGTGATATCATTTCTGAGCCCCAGTCGGCACCATGAAAGCTATTTGGCTGACTGTATGAAACTAGTCTGACACCCCTGTGCTGGAGTGTCAGTGTGGGAGGAGGAGCATTGGATGGATGTGGGCACTCCTCATAAACCTGTGGCCTGAGGTAACCACTTCAGTCTGCCTCTTGGATGGGCTGGTCCTATTCTGAGGTACTTCACCACCTCTGAAGCACGTAAAAAATCCTGCACATTCAACCACAAAACAAGATTTCTCAATGGAAAATGCATCTTTCCAAGGACATGGTTGAACTGAGTTCTCAAATGAGAGGGGAAAAAAGATTGCCATGAGGGAGACAGTAACCAGAAATACAGGTCTGAGAGCACTGTGAAGGGCTGATGGAAGAGTGTGTTTCTGAGAGCTAAATCAGTCCTCAAAGTTTGCATGGCTTAAACAGACCCTGTTTGTGGAATGGCTGGCATGTGGATAGTCTTGACCAAGGCCCTTGAGCCTGGGGTGGCCCCCAGATGGCCACTGGTGACAGTACATTGGAGAGATGGGAACGTCAGTCATGTGAAAGGCTTCTAAGATATATATGCATGGAATTTCTGAGAAAGGACTCAATAATTAACCACAGGGGCAGACACAGAGGGAATTTTAATGGGACACAACAGGAAAGCTTGGAATGTGTGTCCTGTAATCTGGCTCATTGTAAATACCTTAGCCATAAAGAAAAGCAGATAAAAGAGTGGCCAAGCTACATTGCTTTGATGTAAATGAGGAAGTCCAGAGTTAGATTCTCGTCCCCAACCCTACACATGGGATGTGGGATAACAGACAAGACACTGCAGATCCAAGATCACTGATAATGATTTTTCTATCACATCTTTCTGTTGTCAGACAGTGAATCTAACGCTAATGATGATTAGATGGTGGTCATGTGGCTTCACATAACCAGTCACAAAGTATTTATCTATTTAAAAGATGTACTGTATATCCTGACATCCCCCCCCCCAAAAAAAGGGACCACAAGAGCACAGAGGTGGATCTACAGGGAGGGCAAAGCTCTAAGTGTTGCAAGAAGCCTTACCCTGTCATGTAAATTCCTCCTCTCCCTTGCTGCTGTAGCCAGTAAGCAACGCCAAGATGTTGCTTTTCCCTGTGAGGATTGGCTAAAACGGTGCAGGAGAGGAGTGATTTCCACTGCAAGGTCAGGCTTCTTGCAAAACTTAGAGTTTTGCCCTCCCTTAGATCTGCCTCTGCAAGAGCAGCTTCCAACATACTTTAAAAAACAACCCAAAAATTAATTTAAAACAATTTAAGCTGACTTGAGCTCCTGAAAAGAAGCTGGGCGTACGTGGAGTGTTTCCTGAGAGAAAAATAAAATTACAGCCTAAGAGCGCAATCCTAATCTGGAGTTAGGTTGGCATAGTTAGGCCAGCAAAGTTTGGCCACACAAGGGACACTGTAAAGTATGTTTAGACCACTCTTGAAGTCAGAGAGTCCAAAACACAGAGGTGCACCATCCTCCCTGACTCCGAGAGTGATCCAAACACGCTTTATGGTGTCCCTTGTGCCAGCCAAACTTTGCTCGCCTATCTGTGCCAGCCTAACTCCAGGTTAGGATTGTGCTCTGAGTCTTATTGAACACAATGGACTTACATCTGGGTAAAATAAACAACACCTCTAGGCATACCTTTGCTAAATAAATAAGAATGGAATAAAAATGCAAGCAGTAAATGAATTACTAGACCAAGGAACAGAATAAAACCACAAATATCAGTGGAATGACCAGAAAACTCCTGGCTTTGGGGGCCAGCCGGGGATATCTGAGGTGGGAGTTCCGCAATCGTAGGGTCACACTGAGGAGATGTGCGGCAATCCCACCAGTTGTACCTTTGCCAGCAGAGGCAGATCTAAGGGACGGCAAAGCTCTAAGTTTTGCAAGAAGCCTGACCTTGCAGTGGAAATCACTCCTCTCCTGCACCGTTTTAGCCAATCCTCACAGGGAACAGCAACATCTTGGCGTTGCTTACTGGCTACAGCAGCAAGGGAGAGGAGGGATTTACATGACAGGGTAAGGCTTCTTGCAACACTTAGAGCTTTGCCCTCCCTGTAGAAACGCCTCTGTCTGCCAGTGATGAGATCTGAAGCAGAGCCTTCAATGCTGAACACAATGCATGAGTAGGTTCACTGGGAGGAGTTGGCTCTTGGGAGGAGCCTGTGGGGACAGGACTGTGGCCTGCCTCTGCCGCCTGCCCTCCAGAGCCCTCCCGAGGATCAGGCAGGCCACAAGTAGCATCCTGCAGCCTTCTGAAAGCATTCTGAAGCCTCCAGAGGGTCGTTATTAATTACTTTTGATTTTTTGACAAAAACCTTCCAGATCCTTTGTGTTCAAAGGCTTTCCAGATGCTTCAGAATGCTTTTGGAGGGCTGGAGGACATCAGGCGAGGCTCCGGAGGCTCCTGGTGAGTCCAGGCAGCAGTCTCCGTGGGGATGTGTGGCAATCTGCGGTCTTGGCCCTGGGTGGCACATGAGCCAGGATTGTGACTACAGCTCAGGCAAGGATACTGTTGGGCAGCAGAGGGGTAGGCAGTACAGAAACCAAATTCCTAAGCTGTCATGGTCTCCTATCACCAGGTATACAAAACCTGGTGCCTGAAGGACAAGACACAGTCAAAGGGGACAAGAATCACAATAGACTCCCAACTATGATACTGCCTCCTTGCTCCCAGCCCTAATGGGCTGCTGAACTTAGAAACATAATAGACAGTGCTAGGAGAGGTAGGTTAACCTTTCCTACTTCATCCAGCCAGGTCTCCGCCATGCACAGCAGGTCAATTGGAACTATCTGATGTGTCCACAGAACATCTGAGGCATTCTGCAATTGGACTGCCTCGGGCAAATTCAAGGCATGTGTTGTGTTGAATGACTACTGGCTACAGGGGTGTAACTAGGGTGTGGCAGGGGGTGGCACGAGCCATGGGCGCCATCTTACAGGGGGCGCCGTTCGCATGGTGCCCGCCCCCCCAAAATGGCGCCCACGGCCGCCCGCTCCCTGCGCCGCATTCTCCTCGCTCCGGCTGGCCTTAAAGAGCCAGCCAGAGTGAGGAGAACGCGCTGCCACCCGGCGCCCCCTCCCACTTCTCAAGGGGGGTGGGGCGCAGGGCGGCGCTGCGTTCTGTTTGCTCCTGCCGGCCCTTTAAGGCTGGCACGAGCGAACAGAAAGAATGCGGCCGGGGCGCCGCGTTCTGTTCACTCGTGCCGGCCTTAAAAAGCCGGCACGAGCAAATAGAACGCGGCTGGGGCACCGCGTTCTGTTCACTGCTGCCGGCCCTTTAAGGCCAACGGCAGCGAACAGAACACGGTGCCCCCGCCACGTTCTGTTCGCTGCCGCTGGCCTTAAAGAGTCGGCAGCAGCGAACAGAACGTGCCTCTTAGAAGGGACGGGGCGCTATGTCATGACGTCACAATGTGACGTCATGACATTGCGTGCCCCTAGGGGCGCATTTTCATTGGGCGCCATGGGCACCCTTTCAAATAGATTCGCCCCTGACTAGCTATACGTCAATCCACAACAAAAGGATCTTAACCATTTGCTCACTAAATGCACATCTTGCTTAATATAATTGAATACAAGTGGCCAGGTTTTCTTTCATGCTTACCATTATGAAAATAACTTTTCTTTCTTTCTTTCTTTCTTTCTTTCTTTCTTTCTTTCTTTCTTTGACTTCGACAGACCAAATGTTTGCAGTCAACAGATATATGCTTCCTGGGGGGTGGGGGGAGCTTGAAAACATAAAACTGGAATTACGAAGCTGGACAACAATCCTGTTCAAGTAAAGCCCAACTGCAGCAGAAGCCAACCTTCAGCCTCTGGAGCGATGCAGTCATTGGTTTGGGCTGAAGGTAACTTAGGATCTGTGATGACAGATGCTCCATACCTTGAACTCTTCTTGACCTCACAGTAGTGTGTGGAGTGGCTACAGGCATGGGCCAGATTCTCAGCTATGCCGTTTATGATGTGTAGCTTACAAAGCGTAGGCTGGTTCAGCCAGGGGCTATTGACTATTGAATTTACTGTCTGCGGTGTGAAGCAATACAGCGTGCGGCAGTATTGTATTTTTTCTCTGACATATTTATGGGATGGTAATCTTCAAGTGTGATTGGAGTTATATCCTTAGGTAACTCTCCAAGTGTTGTCATGTAAGCTGATTTATTCTTCAATCTAAATCCAGGCTGAAGGCTACTCTTCCTACAAGGCACCGAAAGGGACTCCAAATCTGCAACAATCTTATACAGTCGCTCTTAGAAAGAAAGGGGGGGAAACAGAGAAAGAAAAGAAGTGCGTAATTTAATGGACAGCTGTCATTTCTGAGTACCGCAAATTACTTGGCTATTGTTGTTATGCTTGTAGTTAAAGCTATGTTCTAAACATAGCAGGAAGTAGGTCCACTTAATTCAGGGGAATTCACTTCCAAGGAAGTATGCTTGGGTTTGGGCTGCAAGGCAAACACCTAGAAACCGCCCCAAGGAGAATGATAATTTAGTGGCCGGCTTTTTGGCTGATTTTTTTGTTGTATGGTAGTTCTTTTGCTTTTTGCTGATTGTCACTGCTTGCATTCTAAGCTAGTTGGGGGGGGGGCTCTCTCTACAGATGCCTGCGTTAGGCCGCATCCAAGGACTCCTCGGTTCTGTGCCTGCAGTTCCGCAGGCGCAGATCCAAGGAGCACATTGGGGAGGCTGGCGCCTCACCTGGTGCAAGTCTCCTTGAAAGCTGCACTGCTCCAGCACAGTGTAGGATTGGGCTGCCCGTGCAAAATGCAGTGAAACCAACTGGAGTGTAAAATCTTAACCCTATCAAAAGTTATGGCCAAAAAACCCAGAGAAAACGAAAATGCAACTGTGATGTCACTTCCTATTGTGATGTCCCTTCTGGGGCAACTTTCATTAGCTCCACCCTTGTGTGAAATGATAGTCCCAGGATGACTACTTCCATCCAGCACTGCTTATAAGCGTTACAGGAACATCTGCCTGGCCACGGTTAGAAACCAAGTAGTACTAGATGCACTTTTGGTATTATCCAGCACAACAGTTCTCCTTATAATCTTCAGACTACATGAAGTAGCAAATGCAAAGCAACATTGAAGACTCAGCCATGGTGACTGAGACATCAGTGACTGCTGCCAGGAGCAGCATTGCAACCTCTCCTTCTCCTTTCTCCTCATAACATCTGCTATTACAACATGTGGGAGGTGATATCATTGTATCCCCCCCCATATTGGCTGCCTGTTGTGGGTATGCAGGAAAACCCTCCATGCAACGACAACACATTACTAGTTTTGCAAGAGTAGACATTACTAGCGGTGATGACATGCAGCAGCTGCTCCATCATATCTACTTCCAGGCGCAGCGTTCCAATAAAATCAACACTACCATCCAGGTCTGTGTAACTGTGCAAGATCAGCTTCTCCAAAGCATAGCATTTCATTACCAGCAAGACCAGATTTTTTTTGGGGGGGGGGGGGATTGGGATTCCAGAGATCAGCACAAGCAAATGTTTATCTATATACAGTATTTATTATTCAGTTATCTCACTTTATCTTCAAGAAGCCCTTTTCTCTGCCTAGCAGCCCTGTGACGTGCATTAGATTGACAGCTAAGGACTGGCCCAAGGTCCAATACCGGGACTTATTTGACTGGGAAACAGTTCTCCAGGATGGCATGGTCCTGCCACTCTCTTACACCCACTTGCCCCCATGGTTCCTCATTGTCCTATCACTCCCTAGAACAGCAGTTCCCAACCTGAGGTCCAAAGACCAAAGGTGATCTGTGGGATTCTGGGAGGTGGTCTGCGAACTGGCTCAGCCCAACAGTTGGCGGGTGAGCTGAATGCCATGCATTTGTTGCTTTGCTAGCCTTGCATGGGCCCACCCTCCCTTGGATCTGATTGGCTCAAAATCAGGACAATCTGACAGCCATTGGTTCAATGGTTCAATGATGTCATTGTGCTATCACTACATCCTCCTGCAGCTGTGTACTCAGTGGTCCACAATGGACAAGAGTGCAGGCATGGCTGTCCATGGCTGCCCAAAGACAATAAAAAGGGAGATAGAGCTAAAGACAATACATGGAGGAGAAGACAGTTGTCTGGGTCCAGTGGTCATTTGCTAGAATGGCAGGTTAATGCTTTTGAAATAAAATATCTTGCAGGGCTTTTATTTGGTATACAGTGCTTATTCAAAAGTGTACACACACATAAGAAAACTGTGCATTGTACAAATGCACAGATGTAGTGATGCACACTTTTAATGAGCAAAAAAAATGGCCCCACTCCAAACCTCACCAGGCGGCACTGACACCCCCGGTTTTAAAATAAGATTTAAGTTAAATCTCAGGGATGGGGGAGATGCATCCTGACCCTAGTAGATATGTATGTAATCAGAAAATTCCAGCATCTTGTTTTCTTTTCCTTCCTCCCCTCCCCAATAGCTAAGGACATAAGACAGACTTCCTGCATCTGAAGTCAGTTCAGGTCAGGCTGTTTCAGAGTAAATAAGCAGCAGGCAAAGAAAATCCTTCTGCAGCGTGAGCTAGAATGCTGGGATGGAATTTCAGGCAGTGATACTTGCAGTGTAAGACCCCTAATTTTCACTGCACAAGTGCTCAAGAATGTTGGTATTTTTCTCTGTGACATGCTGGATGGTTGGCTATTCTTGTATGACCTTGGACTTGCAATATTAGAGAGTGGAGTAGGAAAAAGCCAACCTGCAGCAGCTCCCACACTGTTTATGGTGTGTTACCAGCTGTGTTTCTAAAAACATGCATAACATGCACACATAAGGGTGAACCAATTATGTGCAGGGATGCTGTGTCAAAGCTAATGGCATCTCTGTATAAAATGGGTAAAAAGATGACAGAGGATGGAATCCTAACCTAGCGTTTGGCCGGCACTAGTCCCTTGTGCTGGCCTATGAGTGTCTTAAATGCACCGTAAAATGTGCTTGCACCACTTGCAGAGTCAGGGAGGATGGTGCACATCTGTCCTGACTCCAAGAATGGTCCAACAGTGCTTTACAGTGCATTTGAGACACCCCTAGGCTAGCATAAGGGACTTGTGCCAGCCTAACTCAGATGAGAATAAAAGTGTGCTTAAGGTTTACTGGACATGCTCAAAAAGCAAAAAGGGGAATTAAATTAGCTCATTCACCCTTAAATTATATCTTTAAGGGGAGTACTCATGTTTATCTTGTACTAAGTACTCATGTTTATCTTGCACAGGATTGTAGCCTTCATGTACTATGTACTGTATCAGATAGCCCTTGGGAGTGGCAATAACACTAGCTGGGACAATAACCGATGCCTGTAGACAGATGTCTTAATTTGCCTCCTGCTGAGCCTGATGTTCCTTCTCAGCTAGACCTTTTTGACAGAGCCATTGCAGTGCGCCAGGGGTGGGGCAATGCACTGTGCTCTTAGTGCCTCTGCCCTGCCCCCTGCACTACCCTGCCACACACCCCGGGCCCAGATTCACTCCATTTAGGAGTGACCTGGATGGGCGTGAGGGCAGAGAGTGAAAAATACGCTAGAGCTGCAACAGCTCCAAAATGGAGCATGGCATGGTGGGGTGGGGTGGGGTGGACAGTGCAAGGGGAGGGGAGCTGGTTCAGGGGGTGGCAATCATCAACCTGGCCCCAGGGCAGAGCCTCATCTGGGTCTGCCACTTTAAGCATGGCACAACTAACGTGCCAACGATTGTCTTCACATAGCTTCCATACAGGCACTTTCATCCTGGCTGAGGAGTAGCAGTAGCTGAAGAGCAAAACACTGCTATTCCTCTGCTCACTACTGCCCGGGTGCTGGTGACAACACTTAGGGCGCAATCCTAAACTGGAGTTAGGCCACCACAGTTAGGCCAACAAAGTTTGGCTGGCACAAGGGACACCATAAAGCTCATTTGGACCACTCAGGGAGGATATCAAACATCTGTGTGCTGGTCACTCTGACTCTAAGAGTGGTCCAAACATTCTTTATGGTGTCCCATGTGCCGGCCAAGTTTTGCTGGCCTAACTATGCCAGCCTAACTCCAGGTTAAGATTGTGCCTCGGAGCCTCTCAGTTCAATCCTATGCACATCGGCCTGGGAGTAAGCTCCACTGGACAACATTGGACTTGCTTGCTTGCAACATGCGCAGGCTTGTGCTGTAAAAACAGTGCGAGCAATTCAAATGTACGGAAGTGAAGGAAGCGCACCAGTAGTTGGGTGTTTCTTACAGGTGACTGTGAACCCCTGGCCATCATTCTCATGGGCCCTGCTATTGTCCTGAGGTGTTTTAGTCAAACACTCGCAGCCCTGTGTGAACTCCTGAGAGAATCTGACAAGTGCCTCAGAAATTCCTGAAAAGTCACTCTCCTCGCATTCTTGTTGCATGTGGCAATGAAAGGACGGGGCGTGTGCCAACACGAAGGGGCTCCTCGGAGAACATGACTCCAATTGAAAGCAATTGCATAACGACTCCCACACGCCACTTTGTGCCCAAATGATAACTTTGTTTCATCTATCAAGCATTTCACACAAGATACAAATGTTAGGAGTAAATCCGAGGATGAGGTTTATTATGAGGCCGCTCACATTCCATTTTAGTAATCCTGTCTGCTTCCAAGGCAGATTTGAGAGATGTAGCCATGTTCTGCTGGATCGCTTTAATGGGATTACCTTTAAGGCTGTTCTAATAAGTGGGGCTATTAAGTTGTCTGGTTCACACTGAGACTTATGCATAACCATTGGAGTTTCCCTCTTTTCTCCTGGTTTTGTTACAAATTGGAATTAGTGTCTATCTGGCGTAGGGTTTCAAGTTTTAAAGAGGATTGGATCTTTCAGTTAAATCCCCCTCTTTCTTTTTTTTTTTATTCTGCTTATCTTGGAAAATCCCATTCTCCCACTCTATAAACTCTGTCCAGGAAGGGATTAGAGATCAGGACAAGTCAGCCAGGGAGGCCAAAATTGGGCCTCCGATGGCAACTGTGGCTAATATTTCACAAACAAACCAGCCCACAAAACATTACTGTATTTCTGGAAGTCATCAATATTACATCTCCAAGCTGGAAGACATTGACAGTGAATCTTTCCTTTGAAAAGAAAATAGTCGTATGCCCATAGATGATGCCCATATGCCACATTTTTGAAATATCAGTGGATATTCAACCTGAAGCCATTCACAAGGTACTTTTACTGTGAGAAAATGTGGCAAGTGGTAACTGCTGAATCCATGGAGAAAGCTATTGTCTGTTTATCGTACGGCCAGATGGCAACTCACCAGGCTACCGACATTGAACCACAACCAAGGAAGGGATCCTGCAGTTAACTGGGCGCGACCATATGGGCTCATATCTTATTCAGTATGGGTTTCTGTGTACCGCTAGTGGACTGCAGCCCTCACTTTTTGCAATGTTTAAAGAACGTCCCATAGACTTTTATGTAGCTTACCAGGAATTAATTGCACAAGTTTCATGGCAGCTGTTCTCCACTCGTATTCCATGCTGCTGTGTAAATCAAGGAACTTGGCTTCTTCATTCATTTAACCAGCTATAAAACTTGGTATACCAGGACCTTAAGGAACAGTACCGGTACCAGGTTTCTGGAAGCCCTGGGATGAAGCCCTGAACATTATGTATTGGGCCCCCATGAACCTTAAGCTTAGAGGAAGTAGGTGAGAGGCAGTGGGTCCTGCTCAATGGTACCGTGCCCTACAGCATGTCTTGTGCCTCCCCTCTGCTCCATACATGGCCTGCAGGAAGAGGAAGGGCCACCAGCTCTCGCTCTTGCTCTCTTGCCTGGACTGGATATGGCAATGCAAGCCCCCAGCCTGGAGGGGGCAGCAGCAGGATCCTGTTCCAGTTGGAAGAGGGTTGCAGCAGCCCCTCTGCTTTCTTCCCCAGCCTTGTTGCTTGCTCACAGCAGCAGTGCTGGAGGAAAAGGGGAGTCACTGCTGGTCCTGCCATCTTTGGTCTAACTCACAGGCTGAGATTGCTCTCGAGGAGGTTAGGTGGGTGGTAACCAGTGGTAGGATTCAGGAGGTTCACCCAGGTTCTATAGAACCGGTTGTTAAATGGCCGGACCCTGCCCACTCGCTTACCTCAGCTGGCTTCGGGTTTTTTTTGGCTCCGGCTATGACATCATAGGACCGGTTGTTAATTTATTTGAATCCCACCACTGGTGGTAACATACCGATACATGATCCCCCTCCCCCTGCCAATTTGCTGCCTCCTCCTCATCTATCGTTCAGTATTATTTCGATTGTATACCTGGAATGATGGAATCCCATCCGCGCTAAAACCACTGGAAAAATAAAGGAAAGAATTAAGAGGAAACCTTTATGACGGTCATTTTCCAAGTGGAAAATAGAAGACCCTATTTTAAAACTGCAGTACAAACAAACAACAAAAAGTAATAGCTGCCTTATAATTAGGGTTACCAGATTCAAACAGGGACAGAGTGCCTATACCTTTAACCGTTGTAGCAAAGAGGGACTTTTGGCAGGTGCAGCTCAACATGGAAGGGTTTGAAAAGCTGCCGCTGCCAAAATTCTGTCTTCTATACAATGGTTAAAGGTAAAGTCACTCTGTCCCAGTTTGTATCCAGCAACCCTACTTATAGTCAGGATCTCAGATTTGCCTGCTGTATACATCTCTAACTGCAATTTGTCTGTCAGCTGCTGTCCTTATTTCCTTACATCTTAATATATATTGTGGGGTAACCTTTTGTGCAGTGTTACCATCCTTGCTCAGGAACACATAGGAATAGTTACACACATATATCCAAACAAGCACATTAAGG
>JAJKFI010000003.1:38858011-38880120 GCA_029204185.1 Lerista edwardsae | reverse complement strand
AATCAATCAATCAATCAATCAATCAATCAATCAATCAATCAATCAATCAATCAATTGTATGTACATACTGCTTTTCAACAAAAAGGTTCACAAAGCGATTGACAGGCAAAAAATAATTATAAAGTTAAATGGCTCCCTATCCCCAAAGAGCTCACAATCTAATTTAAAAAATGCAGAACACCACCAGTAGCAGCCATAGAAAAGACACTGTGCTGGGGTTAGTAGGGAAAGTTACTCTCCCCCTGCTCAGTGTAAGAGTAACATCATCATCACCATCATCAAGCAGTATTTGTATACTGCTTTTCAACATGAAGTTCATAAAGCGGTTTACAGGCAAATACAGTAACAACAACAACAACAACAACAACAACAACAACGATGTTATTAAAGAACACAACTTGAAAAAGTGCCTCTTTCCTAAACAGGGATTTGAACCTGGATCTTCTAGGTTAAAGACCATCTCCCAAGCCATTGCAACATCATGGCTCACTATAATTATAGATTACTATAAGACAAAGTAACGTGATCTCCTGAAAGCACAGTTTCAGCAAGAGGCTCAGAAATGGTGACACAAACTATGTAGTTGGAGCTTGGTGGAGTTGGAGCTCTTCCCCACCAAGCTCCAACTGCAATGCAGCAAGTGTTGTTCACATTCTGAGAGTGCAATCCTAAACTGGAGTTAGGCCAGCATAAACTAAGCCAGCAAAGTGTGGGACACGGTAAAGCACATTTGGACCTCTCTCGGAGTCAGAGAGGATGTAATGGCTCACATCTGTGTGCTGGCTTCTCTGACTCCAAGAGTGGTCCAAACCTACTTCACGGTGGCCCTTGTGCTGGCCACACTTTGCTGGCTTAGTTTATGCTGGCCTAACTCCAGTTTAGGATTGTGCCCTGAATTGGATTTGTTTCCTTGTGGCAACCAGGGCTGGCCTTAAGCCAATATGACCAATGTCATCACATTGGGCCCTGCACCTTTGGGGGCCCTGCATCAGTGCAGTGAGCATATCACCTGCTGCAGAAGCCGGGATCTCTACAGACTGTAGGTCAGTGGGGCGAGCAGAGCAGCTTTACCTTGGGCCCTCCCACCTGGCCCTGCATCCGAACTGCCCAAAATGAGCTTCCTGGAAGTAGTCGGTGGTGACTTCATCATGTCACCATCAAGTATTTCCAAGTGCTGCATGTAGCACCACAAGCTCTTTTCTTGGTGAGTGGGGGGGGCAGGGAGGGTAGCCCCCCCCCCGCAGGAATGCCTCACATCTGGCCCCACTGCTTGTGGAGCCAGCCCTGGTGGCAACATAATCAAATACAGAAATCTGATTGGCTGTGTAGTGTCAAGGCTTCAAGCAAGATAATTCCATGATCCTCCCTGATTGGCTGGGTTCACGCCTGGAAGGTAGAAAAGTACAAAAGACTGGAACAGCAAAGCAGCAACAAATGGCGCCATAAACAAATGGCGCCACCTGCAAATGGTGCTATAAACAAACTACTAAATAAAGTGCAAAGCTTCCTCAAAAGTGCAGCTTTCACCTCAGAAATGTGCACTGTTCGATATTCAGTGTGGTACTGAACAGAACACATATTTCTTTAAATAGAGCAGATTTTGACTTTTCCTTTGAAAGGGGGGTATTCTTAGTAAATAAATATATATAGAACAACTCCCCGGGAACAGCAGCTTTTGTGTTTGTAACTGGAATTGTGTCATAGGAGGTTATTGGTCTTGACTCTGCCTAGCAGAATTAATCTGCAATATTAAGCACTTTAGGTATTTTCTGTCTCTCTGTTAAGGGCTCATATCTCCCCATACTGACAGTTCATTTATCCTTTCCTTTCTCATAATCCCTCGTTCCTGTACATCCTCCCACCCTGCACCAGCAATTAGTGTTATATACACATTCTACAGGGGCTGTCCTTTGTGTGTGTAACCCTTCCCTGGATCCGGCTGTGTGGGAAGAAAAGGACAGAAGCTGTCTATCTGGGTGCCTAAAACAGTGCCTAAGGTTTAGGCATCTGGATGCCTAAAACAGCTGGCAGTGGCGTTACCGCCAACTGCTTTCAGGGGACAATTTCAAGCCGGACCCAGGGGCGGGCAAGAGGGAGGGCCATCCAGTGCCATTCCTCTGCTCATTGGGCTCTCCTCACAATACCTTGGCATGGAAAATTCCATGCTGAAGTGTCAGCTACGGAATGAAGTGCCGTATTCAGGTTGCAGGCATTCTGCAGTGCAGGGCCCCTCCAGGTGTGGTGGCCTAACTTGGTCAAACATGACAAAAGTGACAAACTCTGAGGCTGGGCTTGATAGGCATAGATGAGCAAGGATTGACCTATGAGGTCTACCATGTAACTCTTCACATGGGCATTGCACCACAAAGTTCATCTGCCAGGCAAATGAGATGAAGCAGTAGTGGTACAAGAGGTCAAAGGCACTGAATCCTGGCTGACAGGAACCCCAAATTGCAGCCCTCGCTTGCTGCCTTACAATAACATTGCACAGTGGTTCTCAAACCTTTTAGATTGAGACCCACTTTTTAGAATAGTACTTGTGATGGGATTCACTGGAAGTGATGTCATAGCTAGAAGTGACATAATCAAGCAGGAAGTACTGTCATTGTGATGTAATAAAATAACAGGCAAACAGGCATTCTTGATCTGCAGCAATTGCACAACCATGAAACATTCCCAACAGAAGCAAGATTAGGACAAAATACTATGTAAAAGTACTGAACTAAAAACCATTAAAAATATGCTCACTTGAAAATTCAAACCGTTACACTCAGAAAAGGAATATAGCAAGAGTAAGCTCTACAGCTTCCAAGATGGCTGCTCCCAGCTTTCTGCGACCCACCTGACATCAGATTGTGATCCACCAAGTGGGTCTCGACCCATAATTTGAGAAACACTGACAAAGCATAATTGAAGAACCAATTATACTAATCCGGTACCTGAATTTCTGAGTGTAAAGTAAGGCTGACGTGTTCCTCTGAAAACATCATGTTCACAGAATTTCAGACTGTTGCCAAGTCCAATCTGACTATGCATCAGCCTTCCTACTCTAACAAGCAGCGAACAGGAGACAACAAAGTACAAAATGCTAGAAGAGCTGTAAGTCCCAGAGGACTCCAGCAAACAAGCCAAGCCACATGTTAAAGGAAAAAAGGCCGCTTCGAATGGGATGGCACTCGAAAATGTCACGAAACCACATGCGAAAACCTTCCTCAAAACATTTTATTTGTAACGGAACAATGTTTCAGAAGCATGGCTTTCCAATATTCCGTTATTTTTTCAGTGGTCTAAACCAAGCCCAGAAAATGGGCTGCTTTCTAGTGCACAATTAATTGCCTCCTGATTCCCGCAGGCTGGTTGGACTGGCACATGACGCCTATTTGCCCGCTCTGGCAAAGGGGTTGTCTCCCTCCATTTCATTGAATGGGGGCCGACATTATTGCCAACCACAAAGTTGGGTGTGGCGTTCCATCCGGCTCTGCTCTTGGGCAGCTGGTTTCGAAGGCTTGCGCGTGTTTCAAATTAAAAGGGAGACAGACGAAAAGAACAACTTTTATGTTTTATTCATGAGCAAATTCAGCTGCCGAGAGCGACGCCTAGAATTCACAATGCTGGAAAATGCTCAGAATTATGTAATGAGGACTAATGAACTCCACGATGGTATTTTATGCCAACCACATTTTTACACGCAGTGAAGGCGCTTAAAAGAATTGGGAAAGGGTAGACATTTTTTTAAATATACACAGTCATGTGTGGACTGACAAAGCAAAGATTTACAGAGTTGTCCTTTGCTGAGTCAGATCAATTATCCATCTTCTTGACCCGAGTCCTTTTCCTTTTTGAACTGGCAGACTTGCTATGGTTTTCAGCACAGAGCTTTCCCAATCATCTCCCCAAAGAATCCAGGATCAAAACATGGGGATTTCCTCACACAAAGGGTGTGTTCTTCCATCAGTTTATGGCGGCAGCCGGTGGCAGCATTCTCAGTAATGAAGCCAGAACAAAATCAATTGACATGAAATCAAAATGGAATTGTGCACGTGTGCTTTTGTATGTTCCTTTCATTAAAGGTGGCAGCCTCTACGTGATTAGCAATTAACCTAAGTGATGAGGTTAGGTGGTTTTGCATTTGAAGCAGGAAGATCATGTGATGAAAAACACACAATCCTTCAAAGCACATCAAACATAAATGAGGCATCATCACATTTGAGAACAGGAGTGTCAAACTCATTTTATACAGAACAGGAGGAGGCTGGAGCTGGGGCTGGGAAGTGGCAGCAATTTCCACCTGTCAGGTGGATCCGGGCAGCACTAGCGGGCTTGGTTGTTTGTTTACCGCATTTTTGCCCAAAGGGGACCCAAAACAGATACAGGAAGTACAAAAAATGGTAAAATCACAATAAAAACAAATGACAATATAACCTAAAATCCATGAAATACTAAGACCATCTTCAAAGAAGAATGAGACTGTACATCAATAAGACTGAACAAAGACTGATAGAACATTAGAACAGCAACCACCACCTTATAAAAGAAGAACCAAGCTCTAAAGTGCCTGGATCCCAACCTCATTCTTTCTCCGTTACTCTCCTTGGGGCGCAATCCACAGATGCTCTTGGGCCAATGAATGTGGCTTATGTGTGGTTGCAAATATGCCATTAGGCATGTCTGTGCTGCAGACAGAGACACTGGGCCAATGAAGGAAGCAGCATCGGCCCACAGACAATGACAGGGAGGCTCAATAAATCACTCCTGTGCTGGCCAGGTTTGGCCAGTGCAGGGTTTTGGGAGGGCAGGGGAAGAGGGGAGGGAGGCGGAATGGGTGGGGAAGGGCAGAGGGAGGGCTGCTCCATAGGAAGGCCAGCCCAGGGTTGGGGCAGGGTCAGGATCTGCCACATCCTAACCCCTGTCCCCAGGCTGCGCGGCCCCTATCCAGACTGCTCAGATTTGTGCCAGTGATTTCGCTAGCGCACATCTGAGCAGCCCCATTACTGGGGCTGGCGCTTCCCGGGGGTCAAATGTCCCCTTGCCCTGAGGTGAGCTCCAGCAGCAGCCAAACGTGCATTGGATGCAGCGCAGGCTAGCCAGCCGGCCTGCTCCAATGCAGGTTAGGATTGGGCTGTCAGTTGTGCACCAGTAACGTAATTAGCACAGATCCAAGGTGACCTATTGGGGTAGCAGATGCTTGACCCAGGGTAAAGGAATGAAAGTTCCTTTATCCCAAGAAGGTCTCTGGGACTGCCCCCCCTTGCAGTGGGGGCATTGACGGGGGAGGGAAATTGAGGAAGGATTGGCTGTAAGCAGTGGTGTCATTCAAATGATTTAGGAACAGGAACTCACTTTTGAGTTCAAATTCAAACGTTGAAAAAAAAACACCAAAAAAAAAACACCCGGAAGCAGCCACGCCGCCCGTTAGGATCCGGAACGCCCGTTCTGGTCCGTTCTCCCTGAATGACATCACTGGCTGTAAGTGTGCAGGACCCGTTCTAAGTCATCTAGTCAGCACTATGACTGAGCAGGAATTTGAACCTGAATTTCCCTAGTCCAACACTGTAGCATTCTGGCTTGGGTGATCAATGTCTAATTCACACATCAATTCTATTGCAAACTTCGAAGTCCTGATTTCATTTTAGGCGTGTCTTCGCCAATCAACTTGCTGGCGCCACATCTTGCTCCTCAGGGTGTGTCATATATTTTTCCAGATATTTCTCAGTTCTTCTTCCAATACCAACATTTCCTGATTTTGATCAGAGAGAAGATTCAAATTCTGAAGATAACTCCCCTGGCCTAGACATGGGCACATGAAATTCCTTTTGAGACATTCAGCTCCACATTCATTCTTATAAAACACAAAGCATATGCTATCCTCAGAAAAAAAAAAAAGGATGATGAGATGATTCTATGCTTTGTAGACATAATTACCTGTGCCGTGTCTGCGATGACAGCTACCTGTGATGTGGAAGTAGGTGTGGAGATGTACCATTGGAATCTTGGATGCAACACTCTATTGAATGAATTGGAACAATGCAAGAAGCTGATAATGCAATCTGTTCCCTGGTGGACTATGGCCTTTATCAGTTTCAAGTGAAGGAGCAACACCAATAAGCTCCATTCTGCAGCCCGAATCAATTGTTTTTGTAAGTCAAGCAGACTCAAGCTCTGCCATCCAAACTGAATCCATGTTTAATGCAATTTCACGTCTGGAAGTTATTCATGGCAAGAATATTATGCCTGCTGAAATTCTCTGCCTCAGACAGACAACAGGAATTACATCACGTTAACACCTTCAAGTGGAGACAGATCAGACATGCCTCTCCTGTCTCAGAACTGGCCATACAGAATGCGAGTCAATGTTCACAAATCATTGACAGTGTTGCTGTCAATGTGTGCTGTCCATGCAAGTGTGCTGTCCATGGAACCAGCCAAGGGCTAATAGAACCAATTCTGGATGCTTGGTTGATGTGTTGAGAAGACCCACGTACCCGTGGAATTGTAACACTGTTGATCATGATATATAAAATATAAGCAGGGTTTAGTCCGCTTGGAATTATATGCCTCAGAGCTCTGTGGCTGACTACCTGACTTGCATGTACAAGGTTCTGTGTTCATTTCCTTGCATCTTCAGTTTACAAAACAGATCAGCCACAGTTTTTTAAAGTTCCCCAAGAAGACCTCCAGCCTGCTCACTTTCAGTGCTTCGTATGGTGTGGCCATGCAGCCCCATTGCACCAGTGCTGAATAGGCTTGAGCTGTTATAGCCCAACCCTATGCTTTCTAGCACCCAGGGCTCCAAAGGTATCAAAATGACTCCCGTTTGAGCCTATGCGTGCCAGGAAGCTGCCAAATATCTCCTTGGATAGACCGCAGCCTGCGGCAAATGGGTACCCTTGTCTCTATGCCCACTATTGAACAGGGGCAGAATTTAGGAGGTCTGTGTTGAGCTGCCCGGCCAGGGAGGAAGCACAGAACATGGTGGCAGAGGCTGCTGCCTTCTCTGACCCATTCCCAGACTTGATCGTCCTCTTCCCCTATCCAGTTCGACCCCATCCCCTCTACCCCTTCAAGTTTCGCCATTGAGTTGTGATGAAACTTACCACCATTCGCTCTCCAACTGTGGGCACAATCCTAAACTGAGCTAGGCCGGCATAAGCTAAGCCAGCAAAGTTTGGCCAGCACAAAGGACACTGTAAAGTATGTTTGGACCACTCTCAGAGTCAGAGAGGCCAGCACACAGACGTGATGTGAGCCATTCTCCCTGACTCCAAGAGTAGTCCAAAAACACTTTACGGTGGCCCTTGTGCTGGCCAAACTTTGCTGGCTTAGTTTATGCCGGCCTAACTCCAGTTTAGGATTGCACTCTATGTCTTCTTGGTCCTGGGGCTCAGCGCCTCCTCAGGTGTCATGAATGTGCTTGATGTTCATGCCACCAAGAGCCAGTGGTAAGCACATAAGCACATACCACCAGAGTTCAATTCAATTCCCGTAACCTTTATTGGCATAATACGACAACAATACTACAAGACAAATATAATAACACGATAACAAAAACAAAAAACAAAGACAAATTAGCAGCAATGGTTAACACCAAAAACTAAGGTATAAAAAGAGCCATGACATCAGCAAGAAATCAGGCAACAAAATTTGTGTACAAAAGACAGCGATCGCTCAAAATTATAAATAAGGGATTAAAGAAAGACAAAGAGAGGGAAGAAATCCAAGGCTCAAGAAATTTTGAGCGATAGGCACTATGAGCCGGACACTTCAAAATAATATGATCTAAAGAGTCGGGGGAAAATTGGCGAAAATAACAAGCACGGTGAAACGAAGGGATATGGGAAAAACGACCAAAATACTTGATTACACCTACAGTCATTTGAAACCCGTTTGTACAAAGGGGGAGGATCTGAGAAAGGCGGGGGGAAAGCAGCATATTTAGTAAAAAAGTTCTAGATCGTTTTGCCCATTTTTGCATTAAAGTCCCCCAAGATGACTACATGAGCAGAAGGGTGTGCCTCTTAAATCTCCCTGAGGTGTTTCTCAAAGTTGGTCCAAAACTACCTTAGAGTTAACTAGCCCAGGACTGGGCAATAGTCTCCTTTTTTTGTAAGTCCCAGGCACATTTTGGAGCACTGTGGTACAAATTTGTGACACTACCAGATGTAATGCTGGTGTTGTACGTTCTTTTTTCATTGTATTTCATATGCCCCAATGTCACACCACAGCCTCAAGAAAGATGCTGGGAAACTCAAAGACTTTCAGTCTTGTTTTCCCTGTCTTGAATTGGTTCAAATAAAAAGTTTTCATCTCCTGCTTTCTTTATTCTTGGTTATTTGCTTGAATCTTAGCCCCCCTTACGGAATCCATGCCAGCTATACACTAAAAATAAAATCTGTTTGGAGATGACTTTTATCGGAGCAGTGCTAGATCAGCAGTTCCTGTCCCTTGCGACTGACTGTAGTGTGTGTGTTTCCTGCTGTGGCTTGTGCGTAATGCAACTGTCATGTGTTTTATCTGAAATGTTAAAAAAAAAAAAGATTTGGCATCACAAAACCTTTGAAAATGCATCGTATAGCACAGAGCTGTAGGCAAGCCAACTGTGTGAAACTCAGTGACAAAACAATCTGCCTTTGTGCTGAAATAGAACTGAGAAACCTCACATAGTAAATGTGGTTTGCATTTCATGGCCTCCCCAGTTCTAGTGTGCAATGTTGTCCTTGCAATTTCAATTACGGCAAGTTGGACCAAGGTTAATATTCACAGATCTTTGGGCCTGCAAATCCTAATAATTGCCATAAACCCACAGCTACATCGAAGTGTGAACAGAATTCAACCTCAAACTCCCCTAGGGTGCAATCCTAACCTGGAGTTAGGCCAGCAAAGTTTGGCCTGCACAAGGGACAGTGTAAAGTGCCTTTGGACTATTCTTGGAGTCAGGGAGGATGGTGCATGTCTGTGTGCTGGCCTCTCTGATTCTAAGAGTGCCTTTATGGTGTCCCTTGTACTGGCCAAACTTTGCTGGCCTAACTGTGCTAGCCTAACTCCAGGTTAGGATGCACTCCTAATGAGATTGCCCAGGTTTTTTTTTTCCCTAATTAAAGAGCCTCTGATGGGTTTAGATGGGATGCTCTAGAAAGTGGTGACTGTGGCTGTGTGTAGCTCTTTGCCATTGTGCTGCCATAATGCCACTTTGACAAAGCAAGGATTCTGCCCAAAATGTGCAGGCCACTGTTATATATTTTAGGTGTGCTTCGATTTTATTGTAATGGATTGCATTTTAACCTTTATCAATGGACACCATTTAGCCTAAAAGGTAAGTCCTTTTAGGACTGACTGATAACATTGAGAGTTTCAATTCTCATCTACAGAGGTGAGAATTTGGTAATTGCTGACCTCTAGTGAGGTGATGATCTGAGCAGTAAGAGTCTGTCATTGAATTGAGAATTGAAAAATGACCTGTGCAGAGGGGAACCCCATGCCCTTCTCAGTAGGCAGTGAAAGATCATGGCAGAGCCACAGTGCTGCTAAATCAGCACTCTGTATCTACATGCCTATTGTCCGGCCAGCACCTAGTACAGTTATGGCCATGATGTCATATGATGTTAGCATCCTGATCTCGGCACCTATCAGGGAGACAGAAAGAGAGGCTTGGGAGAAGGCCAGATGATCTAGGGGAATAGCGTGTAGTTTTGTGTGCCTGCATCCAGTGATGTCATCTGGGCGCGCCAGGAACCGGAACACCCAGATGATTGACAGCCCTCCGCCCCTATGGCGGAGGGCTGCCACACACCCCTGCGCCTCACAGCGCCCGAATCGCTCCATTTCAGAGCGATTCAGGACGCCAGGGAGGGCAGGCAGGCTCAGAAGCAGCTTGCCTGTCCTCCGGAGAGGCGGTGCGACCCGGGCCCGTCCGCCGAACTGGGGGAACAGCGTATCGGGCTATTCTGCCAGGATGATGCCACTGCCTGCATCCCTTCCCACTTTCCCTGTCATAGGCCAGCAGCTAAATGGGGGGAAAAACCAGGGTAGTTTGTATCCACTGCCACCATTACAGGTTACAAAGACACAACAGAGGGAGGGCATCTGGGAAAAAAATATCCCATTCCAGAAGACTCTTATTATTCCAGGGACTCTTATTAAAAATCAAACACATGGTAGCATCTGCAGGGCAAAGAGATGTGCAGAGCCAGAGCAGGGTCCGACAGCCTTGCCACAGCGCTGAGATGCTTCCAGAATTCCATTTCGGAGTGATTCGGAGGCAACGGCAGGAGGGAGGGCCCAGCTCCACATTGGATTTTCACGCCAGTGCATCCAACCCCTTCAGCAGCCGCGAGGGCGCAACACCACTGGAGAGGTGATAATCCACTGAATTGTCCATGAACATCGACTAGATAGACAAGGGGATCTAACTGCAACTAGTTTATTAAGAGTTTAAACAAATGGAAATTGGACAATGCAGGGAAAGAAGTGAGTAGTGAAAATGCAGGACGCAGATGGAAAATGGCTGAGCTTGGGTGGAATGCACAAAGAAAGGTTCAGTCAAACGGATGCATAACCCATTAGCACCCAGCAGATGGAACTGGGTGTGGCTCAAAGAACAGCTCACAGACCCACCCCCATGCCTCACTACACTGTGGTTAGCCCAAGGAAGTTTGCACACTAGCTGGAATAAATTGACACCCAGGAAAATAAATTCCTGAATGGAATCTAGCTAGAGGTCCCTAGTTTAAACTACCTAGGGCACAGTCTTAAACTGGAGTTAGGCTGGCACAGTTAGGCCAGCAAAGTTTGGCTGGCACATTTGGACCACTCTCAGAGTCAGGGAGGATGGCACATGTCTGTGTGCTGCAGAGGCAGATCTAAGGGAGGGCAAATCTCTAAGTTTTGCAAGAAGCCTTACCCTGTCATGTAAATCCCTCCTCTCCTTTGCTGCTGTAGCCAGTAAGCAATGCCAAGATGTTGCTTTTCCCTGTGAGGATTGGCTAAAAATGGTGCAGGAGAGGAGTGATTTCCACTGCAAGGTAAGGCTTCTTGCAAAACTTAGAGATTTGCCCTCCCTTAGATCTGCCTCTGGTGTGCTGGCCTCTGACTCGGAGAATGGTTCAAACATACTTTATGGTGTCCCTTGTGCCGGCCAAACTTTACTGGCCTAACTGTGCTGGCCTAACTCCAGGTTAGGATTGCCCTCTAAGAGTGTACTACCTTGAGCAACGTATGTTAACCTGCTCTAATACAGCTGTTACTTTACTTACGAAGGAAGCATTCTCTCTCTCTCTCTCTCTCTCTCTCTCTCTCTCTCTCTCTCCCCTTATTATCATTCCCTGACCATTTTAAGGATCATGAAGCTAATATGAGATACAGCTGAGAACTTCATTTTGAGAACAAGAACTAGCTCCTCCCTCTCAGGAGCAAAATGTCAGTGAAGACAGCATTATGGGAACAACAAATCAAACCAGAGTTGCTTGATAAAGTTTACTTTGAAAACTGCAAATGTGTATTAAATGCCAGACAATTTATCTGTCAGGGACTCGGAGTCAACTTCAAAATGGCAAAATTATCAGTGGGTCACGTGATCCGTGCCTGGTACAGCCAGATAATTATCCCGATGCTTCTTGCAACTCATGAGTGTAGCATCCAATCATAAGTCCAGGTGTATAGGTCAAGTTGACCGTTCAGATGGGAATAAAATTGGTACCAGCTTGCTTAATGTTCTGACCTTTCGGCTTCTCAAATGTGCTGCAGTGACCTATTTAGGGCCCAAGCGACTCCACGAAAAATGTGCAATGAGACATTTTGACACGAGAAGCGCTAACATTTTTTCCCCCCTCTCGTACAGCATTTATCACACAATTCCAATTACTGGTCAGCAGTTTTCTGTTTAAAGGTGGCGAGCCAAATTACATTTACAGCCCGAGTCACAAGGGCGCTTCATACATTTTCATCCGTTTGTATGATTTATCACATTTCCTCCAGCCACACTGTTGTGCCTGAGAATGTCTGATCAATTACAGTTTTGCTGTCTGAGAAACTTGAAGCACACCGATGTTGCCCAAATGTCACACACAAGATAGTGTGGCTTTACGTCCAGGAGAATCAATATTTGAACTGTAGCCTGGTGCAATGGTGCATTGATGGAAAAGGATCGGGGCTATAAATGGAGGATTCGGATAATGAATTTTTATTTGAAACTGTAAAGTTTGACATTACTCTTTGATGGTTTCAAATGTATGTTTCCATCCAGTCTTCCCAGGTTTGGTGGCAAATCTAGAATAAGCCAAACCAAAAGAATTGATGTCCCTCCATCCACTATATCAGTGGGTCCCAAACTTCTTACCTTCATGACCCAAGAAGTGTCAGTGTCTGCAGTAGGTCCTGGGCCCATCTTAATCAGGAACCTGCAAGGCAATATGAGATGCAAAACAGAAGCTGCTTCTGGGTTGTGCTGGTCTGCGACCCACATCATTGACATGTCATGCCCCAGAAGGTCTTGCAGGCAGCTTCTGCAAAGTATTCCAGGGCACGATGCAATGCAAAGTGACCAATGTAGCAGGTCATGTGTCAGTGAAACTCAGAAGTGGCTTCCCATTGCGACAGGTCTGCAAGCCTACCAAAAATTATGTTGTGACCCATACTATAGCATAGGGATTAAAAGAATGAGGTCTAAGCTAAGTCACAGGTTCAGATGTCACCAGTCATGAATTCACATTGACAGCAGTAGGCAAGTCACTGCCTCTAAGACTCATGCCCCAATCTGCAATCTCAGGAAGACTCACCAGGTTCTTAGAGGAAGATCCTTAGCTCAGTGGTACAGCACATACTTTGCAGGTATAGGGTCCTAATGATGTTAATCTGAGCATCTCTAGTGGAAGGATCTCAGGTAGCAGACTACTGTCTCGTATTGCACTAAATAAACCAATGATCTAATAGAAGGTCACCATTTGTTATATATATTTAATAGGAAGATAACAGCATTGGTCTACCTGACAAGTTTGCTGCAATGAATAGTAATAAGATCCTGTAAGGTGACTGTTTTTAAGGATTACATATAGTAGTTGTGTAGTACTTTTCCTAAGTATTATTCATAATTTGGGAGAAGAGAAATGTATGGTGGCATGAGAGATGAGGAACAATAGGGGTGAGTAACTAGGGTTGTGTCACTGGCGATACGATATGTCAATAATACTTAGATAGGGCTGTAGTTCATTGGTAGATGCATTCTGCATGCAGAAAACCCCAGATTTAGGGTGCAATCCTAACCTGGAGTTAGGCCAGCACATTTAGGCCAGCAAAGTTTGGCCGGCACAAGGGACACCGTAAAGTATGTTTGGACCGCTCCTGGAATCAGAGAGGCCAGCACACAGACATGCACCATCCTCCCTGACTCCGAGAGTGGTCCAAATATGCTTTATGGTGTCCCTTGTGCCAGCCACACTTTGCTAGCCTAACTGTGCTGGCCTAACTCCAGATTAGGATTGCACTCTCAATTCCTGACATCTCCAGGTAGGACTAGTAAACATCTCAACTGAATATGTGGACAGCTGCAGCCTGTCACAATAAATACTGTGCTGGATGGAGCAAAGGTTGCACTCAGTATCAGGCAGCTTCCAATGACCTGCCATTTTCATTATGGTGCAGTCTCTCCCTATGAATCAACTTCATGATGATTCCTTTATGGCACCTTCTAACACTATTTGGCTCAGTATTTCAGATGAATGATGGTTTCAGTCCTAAATACTATCCATACACGTTCTTGCATTCTTGTGCTAGCCATACATTCTGTCCCTTCTCTTTCTGTCTATGTGCTTGAGCTTGGCAGATCCTCTTGACTGAGAGTTATTGTTACTCCAAACAAAGAAGAAATAATTTTCATATAGTTCCCTGGCTCTGGCAATTAAAACATATTGCAAGATATCCATATTACTAATATGTCATGATGTTATGCCAGGAAAAACACTCACAACTGGGAGAGTCTTTTGTTCCACTGGGGTTGAGTGTGATTTCACAGTTGGAATCTATTCCTTATGCCAATACAAATTCTATTGTTATCAATCTGAATCTTAGCAGCAAATCACTTCTGACATACAAGGTTCCTCCTGATAACTGGTAGATTAATCTTGCAGTTACTTAAATAGAAATCACCTCCTTTTTTTCCATCTTTTTTGCACCTGGCATGTTCATACTTAATTAAACTTGCATAATGCTTTCTTTATTCCATCTTTAAACTGTAGACAGATTCTTTTTAAAAAAAATAATTCTCAGAAACATCCCCCCACACACACACACCTTCTGTGTTCAACGACAGTCTGGAGACGTTCTGGGGAACTTGAAAGCCTTCTCTCTAATTTATATTTCAGTTGGTCCTAACAAAGACATGTTGCTGTGTTGTATTTGGATTTATTTCTTTCCACAATTGGATAGTTAGTATTGGTTAAATGTTAAGACTTTGTGTTGTGTCATCAGGAAGGCAACTTATCTTGTTAGAGGTTTCTGCAGCCCTTGATACTGTGGTTCATGAAATACTGGTGATAGGACCGAGGGACCTATACTAGCAAATGTTGTGGGATTGCTTGTTTGAAAATGCCCAGAAAAGTGAGCAACCATTGTGAACATCTCCCTCCGGCCTAAACTGTGTATTCCCACAGGATTCCAGCTTCTATATCACCAGGTTTTAACTCAGAATGTTCACCTTTGATAGAAGCCAGCTCTAACTTCCATTATTTCATATTCATTTGCCGCAAACTAGTCTTATCTAGTGTATGGTTGTGGTTGGCGACTGGATACAGGTGACTTGATATGAAGCTGAAAACAAGCCATGGAGGAGATAATGGTGGTTTAATAGGTCCAGGGCCGGCTTTAAGACCAATGTCGTCACATTGGACCCCGCGCTTCAGGGGGCCCCGCACTAGCAGGTGAGCATATTGCCTGTGGCTGCAGCTGGGATCTCTATGGGCTGTAAGTTAGTGGGGCGAGCAGAGCAGCTTTTGGTCTCTCCCACCTGCCTCTGAACAGCCCAAAATGGGCCACCTGGAAGCAGTTGGCGGTCATGTTATGATATCACCACCAACTACTACCACATGCCATGCTTTGCACATGGCACAAACAAAGCTCTTCTTGGTGAGTGGGGGGCCCCGCAGGGAGAGTTGGGCAGGAATGCCCCACATTGGGCCCCGCCACTGCTAGAACCGGCCCTGAATAGGTCTCAGTCATTCTTTGGAGTACATTGCTGCAACTCATTTCCTCTTCCATTCTCTTCCATTCCTCTTCCATTCTCAATATGGCGTGAGGAGAAGGAAAGATGGAAGTGCTTGTCTCATGATGTGGGGCAGAGATGTGTATGTGGTTGTGAGAAAGATGTCAACTGTCTCCCCACTCTGAGACCCCACCATTCAGGGCCAGCGTTAAGCCAATTGGACCAATTGCTCCCAATTGGGCCCCATGTCTAAGGGGCCTCATGCTAAGGTAATCCAGTCTAGTCTTGTCAAATACGTACCTCACCACTTTGTAATGGTGCAACTCCTAACACTGCAACCTCAACCTTTACTTGTAGGACTTGTTTTCCAGCCCTCTGATCATCTTTGTTGCTCTTCTCTGAACTTGCTCCAGTTTGGCTACGTCTTTCTTGAACTGAGATGCCCAGAATCGGACACAGTACTCCAGGTGAGGTTTTACCAGTGCAGGGTAAATTGGAACCACCTCTTCAGGTGTCCTGAATATGGGACGATCATGAGCACTCTGGGACCTTTTAACAAATTCAAAAATTGTGACCATTATTCATGTCTTTGTAACTTCAACCCCCTTCTCTATATTAATGGATAGTGCAGGTCTCCTCATGTGCACACAACTTGCAAAAAAACACAGAGGAAGAGTCTTAACTATGGAGTAAGTAAATATTAGTACTAGGATTTTTTTCTCTCTCAGAAAATATCCTGATTTCTAGCTTAATTCCCATTCAGGTAGTGACATAAAACTGAGATATGAATAAATGTATACCCAATAGACTTATTAGGATACGAAATTATAAGTTTCCAAAACTAAATATAGATGACAAAAAAAAAAAAACTCCAGCTCTGCTGATGTAGAAATACATGGCTGGTGCAAGATTGTATCTGAGTTATAACTGTATTGCCTACTAACATTCATTCTGAAAAGAGAAAAGGTGTAACGTAAGTTACTGCTCTATGTCAAATTTAAGTGTTGGGAAGGTTTGTACACAGGAAAAAATGCTAAGAAATCTTTATAAATAACACTTTGAAGAAATTTGTGTCATGTCCTAAGAGCAAGTTTAGTGAAAAATTACTGCCATCTGACTTGCAATACGATAAATAAGCAAATGAAAAGTTGCAGTGGACCCAGAACATTTTATTTCCATCCCCTCTGCACCATTATTGCAAATGGAAGTTATAGCAACATTATACGTTCAACCAGGCACTGCTCGTCTATTACAGCAAATGTCATCCTTCCTTTGACAAGGTGAGATCTGTCCTGATCTACACATACAGTGAAATAATGTGATAGAGCTTCCTCCTCAGGAGAGTTCAGGAGAAAGATTACATTTCACTGCCTGTAAAGGGCTAAGGCTGAAATACAGAGTAGGGCAAAGTCACGGAGAAAGTCACAGAGTAGATTCAAATGTACACAAAAACAAAAGCAAAAATAGAGACACAATTCCCTGGGTATTTTCCCACATACACCCTTACCTTTGAAAAGCATGGGAGCTGCCTAGTTTTCTTTTAAACAAAACAAATGCAGTGGTATTCCTTGAGGGGGATACAATGCTAAGTTTTGCAGGAGCCTGAGCTCCTCAGAGTGAATGGCTCTGAAGGTGGTGAGGGGAAGGGGCTGCTTTACACAGGAGCTGAGGCTCCTGTGAAACTTAGCATTTTGCCTGCCCTCTGGGTAGGCCACTGATGCCGAGAGACCATCTTAAATGATTTTATCTAATGCTATAGAAATTACTAGGTAATATATAGTATAGTTGTGCTAGCTGGGCAATAGTGTAACTACAAACTAATAGTATGAATAGGTTCATTCATTAGGCCCATGTCAGTATTTTCAGAGGTTCTTTATCCTCTAACCACTAGTAGTGGCATACCTAGAAGGGAATCACAGCACTAAGTTTTGCAAGCCAGTCCCCCTCCTCTTTGGAGTCATGCATAGCCACGTAGCCTCCATTTTGCTCTAGCCGCTGGGCCCTATTGTAGGGGCCATGGCTTTCTGAGAGGAAGGGGATGAATATCCCCTTCCCCTGAGGAGATTCTTGCAGCTGTTGCGGCTCCCACAGGATGCAGTGGTAGCCATTTTGGTACTGCTCCTCCTCCAGGAGTTGGACAGCTCAGGACTGGAATGCCCATTAGCTTGAGAACACATGCCTGTGAAATTAAGGGTATAAACATTTTTTCCATATGAATTTGGGGTACTGATTCCAAAAATAGCATCAGTTTTTCCTTATCATGTCTAGTTATGGTGTAGGCTTCCTCACAAGGAAGCTGCTTGAACCATTCGCTCACAAGGCTATGGCGTATATCCAAAACCAGATGTAGTAAGGAAAAACTGATGTCATTTTTGAAATCAGCACACCAAATATACCCAGGAATATGTCTAACTTTTAAGACAGCAAAATGTGTTTTGGAGCTGTGTAATTAGTCTGTCCAATAAAAAAAAATCAGCTGTGTTAAGTATGTCTTTTGTGCATAGTTTAACAAGAGGAAGATTATCTGAATCCTCCTAACAAGCCTGGCCAAATGTTGAACTCAGTCTGTTTACTGAAGCATTCTTTTAAAACAATCTCAGTAGCCAAAAGTCCTGTCAGGAGCTATGCTTATTCTCCATTAAATGCGATTCAACAAGGGGTGAAAGGAAATTCATTATAACTGTGGCTTATCTCACAATGACTGCAAACCTGGAGAATTTTCTTCAGGAATGACATCTTAAATCCAGAGCATTTGATAAAACGAAAGAATCGTTTGCCTTTATTCTTCTCACTTTCCTGACACGGGCCATTTTTGTTTTCCCCGAGGATTGTGGGATGACTGGTGCGAACTGTAACAGGAGTTAATTAAAGACACTTGGATGAAACGGGCACCGTTTTTCAAAGCCTCTTGTAAAAAGAACCCCATCATAAGTAATTTAACACAGGAAACCAGTCTGTACTGCTGGGGAATTCCATCTTAATCATTAACATGGCACCATTGTAAAAGCCACAGAGGATTCTTTAGAGATATGCAGTTTTTACTCAGATAAAATCCTGCAGATAGTTAAAGGCAGGAAATCCAAAACAATCCAAACCCATGACCAGGAATTAACCCAAACCATACTTTTTGCATAATGTGCATGAATTTATTTTTACACCTTCCCGATAGCTAGACATGACACATTCGAGAGAAACCTTAGTGAAGCCTTATTAAAATGGATATTCATCTATTAGGAGCATCTTTGTATGAGTTCTCGTTCTTCACTGTATCAAAAATACAGGCAATTTCCCAGAGCTACATGTTTGCCCTGTCAATTTACCATGAAATGGCCATTAAAGCACTTCTTTGGCAACACAGTAATTCCTATGGGATGTTCCATTCCTGAATCAATCTCTGCAGCTCTTTAGAGAAATAATGGTCTCCAGATACATTGTTTACAGAGAGCTTGTTCACCTTATTTATGCAGAAAACATTTAATGTAATTTGTTTACCACATTTATATACTGACTTTATGCTAATGTGCTCAAGGTGTTTAGTAATAATGAGAGTCATAATTTTCATTTTGCAAATAAGGAACAGAGGCTGGGTGAACTTGAATTCAAACTCAGATTGCCAGCACTGGCCAAATTGGATAATGTGTCTCCCCCATTCAGCCCATTGCATGGAGCAGAGTATGTGTGTACAGCTATTCCCTGTCCACCTGGCACATCGCCCCGGTCACCAGCCATCCCCACATGTGGAAGAATGAACAGAATGTACAAATGCCACTTAAGGTGTGGCACTTAAGGTGGGCAGGAGGTGTGGACTGATGGTTGAGCTGCTGGCACTGCCTGAAACTAAGCAGGAGAATCTGCGGTTTGCCTTTGGATGGGAGATGCATGCCAGGTTGTGACAAGCTGCAGTACCTGTGGTGGCAGAACAGAGTCGCTGTGGAGCTGATGATTCACTGCAAGCGTCCTTGTCAAGGAAAAGATGTAGGCATACAATAAAGACTGACCACGAGGGCTTGTGTTCAGACCACCTTCTGGTCAACTGCAGCTGCGTCAGGTTGTGGACTTGAGTTCCTTATGGACACACTTCTGCAATTGTGGAGCCAATAGATAGGTAACAAGTCCTCTGTTGTGTCACTTATTCATTTTTTACTCTTAGCCACAGATGCTGTGTTCTCAGGGGACTCAGCCCAGAGGGGGGCAGAGCTGAAAAACAGGAAGCACAAAGACTTAGGGTAGAAGAGTTAGGGCAGAATAAAGCTAGAACTAAGTTTTAATTTTCACAGCCATGAATGTCACATTACAATGTTTACATTGGGCATGATCTACTCATGCTGCATTGTAGATGGAGTGCCTCTGCCTGTGCATGGATAATCTCAACAAGTGCTACCCTTCCCCCACCCTATGCATTTGTATGATCACAAGCACAGAGCTACAGGAGGCCCATGTATGCTTCCCACCATATATGCTTCCATACCACATGCTTTCAACTCTTCAAGTTATTTGTGCCTTGTGTACTAGCAATTCACACTGGGTAACAGGGAGGGCTGGATGAAGCTATCAGAGGTACCCAAAGACCTACCTTTCCTATAATGTCCCATCATAGCACTACATGTCTTCCTAGGCTCATACAAACATGGACAAAGAAGAAAACCAGAAGAAATCTATCAATATCCTCTGTAATGCAAGGAGATTCTCTCCTTAGAATGTAGGGTTTAGTTACTCTTTTGTAAACAAGTGTTGAATATGATTGATTTAACCTGATGCAATGGTTAGACAATATTCCATTCACATATTGCATCAATAAAAGGAATTCAGAAATAAATAGTGAAAAAAATATCCAGAAATTTTCAAAATTCACCGTTTCCAATGTAACCACTGCAATTGTAAAGGCAAAATTGCACTTCAAAATTGGAAATTCAAATACTCTATATCTGTTGGCATATTGTTTGGTAGGGTCCAACGCTAAAAACTGTCAGATATAAGACACCACTGTATATCAGTTGTCAAATACAGTCAGATAAAACTAGTAGTTTTTATCTAGGAGTTTCCAGCCACCTAGTAGGAAACTCCATAAAAATATTGAATATCTGACTTCAGTCTGCTGAAATATCATCCCCTTAATTTCATAATGCTCATAACACATTACAACAGGTTCTAACACTCAGATTACAATGGACACGTTATACTTAACCATCAAATACAGAAATACATTAACATGGGATATCAAATTCAGCTATCAAAGATTCAGAGTCGAGTCAACAAACATTTCAGTATTCCAAAAATATTTGGCATTTATACTCATAGAGCAAAAATTTTTTGGAAATATGTTTATGACTAAAGCAGGATAAAAAGAAATCCGGAATTTAGAAAAATGGCATTGTTCTGGGGATCATTCTCTCTGCAGAGATTGTGGCTATGCATACTGGGGTGGGGGGGGGTGGGAAGCAATATAACTACAATTGTATGCATGTGCGCAGTGCTCCATGTTATTGAGAGTCCTGAAAATACATGGTTCCCAGGAACATGGATACACATATAGATGTACTGCAAACAGCCACTGAAGATATGTTTGAGAAGGTTGTAACTTGCCACCTCTCACTAAATAATTGTTCATTGTGTATGTCAGTAGCAAGTACTGTTGCCCACACAAGCCTAGCTCTGGCCTGCGATCTGGATCAAAGCTGAGCAAGTACGGAACAGGCATATTAAAAAAACTAGTACAGAACATGCATATTTGAAAATAGCCAAACAAAGACTGCAGGATTTACCTTACAATTAAACTGCAAGATTCAAAATACAACTCATATTTATTGCAGGCCACAGTAGGGAGTAACCACTGATTACAGTTCGGGCATATTTCTCCTTTTATTCATGCACATCTTTTTTTTTCCAGTTACAACCGGTTGCAATGCATGATGGACAGCATGAAAGAACAGGGATAATATTTACGTAGACCAAAGTCAGAATCTATCACTACAGATGAAAGCTTACGGGAGTCATTAATTTTGAAGGCAGAAGAAGCACGTGTGCTACTGGTATTGTTTAAAATTGCTAAAGAATGTTGTTCTCTGGTTATGGAAATTGCAACCTGTCACTTAGCTAATGGATTCTTGTATACAGTTTTAATTGGAGAATCCTTGATTTTTGGACTGGCAGAAAAACAATATACTGCTGTTGTTATGAAATGTCAGTTATTTGAGCAGCTGTTCTCAAGAGAAAAAAGAGCATGCAAATGACCTCAACAAACTTGTGATGAAGAATAGGCTACAAAGTGTGAAAATATACCAAGCTATTGATAGGCATTAGAACATGCATATATGGGGCACACATATAATGTGTGTGTGTACACACACACACATACACACACACAGAGTGTGCAATCCTATACTATGCCAGCCTAGTAAGGCCGACATAGCATGGCTGTATCCTAAAGCCCATTAGGAGGCAGCAGCAGCAACGTGCAAGACAAAGGGAGGTTTTCCCCTTGCACCCGCGTAAGCCCCGGTTGCCCTTATGGGCCTGCTCAGATCTGTGCCTGATGTTTTGCAGGCACAGAGGAATGTGCACAGAAGCGGCCCAAATTGGGGCCACCCGGACTGGGGATGGGCTTTAGGATACGGCACTACGGCCGTCCTGTGTCACAATCACCGCCCCCGGAACGTTTCTGGAATGCCGTCGTGGGGGCCCTGCACCGACCGAGCGACGCTGACGCTTGCCTGGTGCATGGCTGGTGCTGCCGGCGGCACCCGAGCGCCAGCACTGCTGCTCGCGCCGGTCCAGTGTCACCGCGCCGACACAGATGCACTTGATGGCACATTTGCGACAGTGTTCGGCCAGCGCAAGAGCTTAGTGCCTGCTCAAGGGGGGTATAGGATTGCGCTCACACACACACACACACACACACACACACACACACACACACACACAC
>JAJKFI010000003.1:38762140-38858001 GCA_029204185.1 Lerista edwardsae | reverse complement strand
ACACACACACACACACACACACACACACACACACACACACACACACAGAGGGTGGAGTGATTTTATTAAAAGCAAAGGAATCCAATCAAAGTCTAAAGCCAATGATCTGATGACAAGTTCAAATCGATTTGTGATCATTAGCCGCTCAAATACCTGGTCCCCTTAACCATTTTTCAAGCCCCCTGCGCCCCCATTTTCCAGTTCCAATTCTCAGTTTGAATTGACGAAGCTTTTTCTAAGCCATGTTGCTTTCAAGCTTTCGGGCCCTTAGCTTCCTTACCTCCTGGGATCTCTTTCGGGTCTCAGCCTGCCCTGTAAAGCTGCAACAGTCCCTCAAACGTTTCACATCAGTAAGCCAGGGTGAATTTTATTCCCAGCCAAACTGACAACTTTCCCTTTCCTCGCAGATATTTGGACTGAAGACATTCTGTCAGCTTGGTTAGAATGCTCACATTCTTTGCCATTACACCAGCCCAATCAATATCAGAGGCTTGAATGCCGCAAACGCAATACAATGTAGATGATAGACTTTCAGTCACTTGTTACACAACTCAGGAAGAAAGAAAGAGGAAAAAACGATTAAACGTAACACTTTGTCATCCTTTACAGAGAATGAAAGATGTGATGAATCATCAGACTTTCTATCCTGATGATACATCCATCAGAAAAGTACAGTCTAAATCTGGATTTGGTGTTGGGGAATACAGTTCTTTGCAATCTGTATATGTGGCAGATGATGCATGCAAGTAGGGGTATACTACATGTATATTCAGCCCAAGGATATAATTAATTTGAAAATTAATCCTCAAACCTGGATGCATGACTCTTGGGCAGCCCAATCTTCTCCGTCCCGGCACCCACAGGTTCAGTAGCACCAAAATGGTCACCACTGTATCCTATGGGGCCAGGGTAGCCAAAGAAGGTCTCCTCGAGGGAAGGGAACATTATTATTATTATTATTATTTATTAAATTTATACCCCGCCTTATTTGCCTAAAGGCACTCAAGGCGGCTTTACAAAATATAAAAACTAACGTTAAAAACACTTCAAAAACAATATAAAAAAACAATACAATAAAACAATTAAAACCACCAATAGTACAATTTAAAAGCAACAAACCCAGTGGATCATAAAATATAATAAACCAGCCAGCCCGCCAGACCTGTCAACAATTAAAAGCTTTTTGAAATAAAAAGGTCTTCAGCCCCCGCCGGAATGTTAACAGAGAGGGAGCAGTTCTCAATTCTAAGGGGAGGGTATTCCAAAGTTGGGGGGCCACCACCGAGAAGGCCCTCTTCCTGGCCACCACCCCTCTCACTTCTCCTGGTGGCGGCACAGTCAAAAGGGCCCCTCCAGATGATCTAAGAGTACGGGTTGGATTGTATGGAAGGAGGCGATCCCTCAAATACCCCGGACCCGAGCCATATTGGCAGTGGAACGTATCTGCACCAGCTATTTTACTGTTGAATACTTGAGAAGCCCCATGTCAGGCTTTCCAGCCCACCACAGAGCATACAATTTATTTTTTATTTATTTTATTGTATTTGAAGAATTTATACCCTGCCTTACCCATGCCAATCCAAATGTCCAAGGCGACTTACATGTGCAGGCTAGTCTAAACCACCATTTTACAATGGTTTTTTTAGTGTTTTTTTTTTTTTTTTACAAAAATACAGTATTCTGCGATTCACCGAATCCTCAGTCCCAGATGTAGCCTTCACAGTGTGGTTCTCTCCTCTGGCCGTGTGACACGGAGCTTCAGCAGGTGATCGTCAGTCCAGCCTGGACAGGTCCTCAAGGTGGGACTCCGTTCTTTTGCCAGCTGGCCTTCTCACAACATTCACGTACTGGCTAATCAGCTCCACAGTGACTCCATTCTGCCGCTACAGGTACTGCAGCTTGTCACAGCCTGGCATTCCGTCTCCCATCCAAAGGCAAACCGCAGATTCTCCTGCTGAGCTTCAGGCAGTACCAGCAGTTCAACCATCAGTCCACACTCTCTGCCACAAAAGTTCACAGTCCCTTGGAGAAGGCCTCAGCTGGGCCACCCCCTCCCAGGCTCGCCCCTCCTCCCATTCAGCCCCACCCAAACACCTCCCCCATCCTCTCCTTGATCTGACTGACATCCAATGCTTCCTTGTTTGCCACTGGGTGCCAGGCCCTCATCTGTGGCACCATTGGGGTGGCACGGGCCTTCCTGCCTGCATTCCTTGTTCTCTGGGTGCTACAAACATACTTTACTGCACATTCACAACACCCAGAGCTGGCAGTTCATATGTATTGCTGGCGGTAAGGCACATAAGATTGGGCCCTAAGTCATTCTCTTTGTACCCAAATAATTAGCCATCTTTGAACACAAAACTGTACACAAGACCTTCCTCTGCTGAGATACTCCTTTTTATGTCTGTAACAGCTATTTACGATTCTCAGCAGTAATCAATAGTATTAGCCTGGGTTTGTTTTCACGAAAAGTGATATCCATCTTTACTGCAGACGTGACTTTGAACAGATCTTTCAGGATTAAACTGGCCTTTTAAAAGGACAGCATGTATTGGGTTGGCTTCTCCAAAACAAGATAATAACAGAGGGAGTTTTGCCAAACCTTGAAAGCTAGTTATCCTGAAAAGAAAGCAAAGACAGGCATACGGCTAACCACAGTACACACCTGACTTAAAGCCACAGGAGAGGAGAGCTAGTTTGGACTCTTGACAAGCAGGGATTGAAGTGAACTGGAATCCCAAAAAATGACGTAGACTTGTGTGAAGTGGAATTGAAGCCAAAGCTAAAATCTCCAAAGTTGCACAGAAAGTAGCAACCGGTTCAACACAAATGGTTCAATAACTGGGGTCCAAGCTTTCAATCTTCTAATTTACATTTATTTTCTGGGCTTTCTATACCTGTTGTATATATTCTGTTTATTAAAAGCATCTTAAAAACATAAGCATAGCACAATTTTAAAAAATATTTTCTTGGACAGTTAGCTTTCTTTGGATACTGTGTTTCAGCTGCTCCTTGGCAATTGTGAGAGGTATCATATTGCGCAATGTCACAATTTCACTTCCAGGTTCATGCCAAGCATGAAGAATGAGGCCGCAGCAGCCTCTTGAGCAGTGGTGGGATTCAAATAGATTAACAACCAGTTCTGCGGCCTTCAGGGCGGCCTTCAGGGCCATCCGCTGCCTTTCTTCCCTCTCCCAACCTAAAATTAGCAACCGGTTCTGCAGAACTGGTGAGAACTGGCTGAATTTCACCACTGCTCTTGAGTCAGCTATTGTGCTCTCTCCTCTTCCCCCTGAGGCTTGAGAATCTCAGGGGCCAGAGAATGGGATGCAGTGGCCAGAATGCGAGGCCGCCATGCAGTGGTGGGATTCAGGGGGTTCGCCCAGGTTCTATAGAACCGGTTGTTAAATGGCCGGGCCCTGCCCACTTGCTTACCTCGGCTGGCTTCGGGGGTTTTTTTTGGCTCCGGCTATGACATCATAGAACCGGTTGTTAATTTATTTGAATCCCACCACTGCCGCCATGCAGAGCATGAAGGTGAGGAGTTGGGCACAAATGATGTGATAGCAGTGGTTTCTTGACTTAGCCATCACATCCCCTCCTCCTGCCTCAGAGGATCTCAAGAGGCTGGTTGTGGTGGTGACAGCTTCTCAACCTGGCCACTGAACCCCTGGCTCTGATACTCAGAGGATGCAGGGGTATGCAGTGGCCAATGAAAGGCCCTCCTTTAGCATGAAGGGGTGGAGGCTGTGGTGGAGGCTCAGCCTCATTAGAGAAGGAATGGGGCTGCAGCAACATTGCAAAGCCGCCAAAACACAGGGAGGCGGTAGCAGTGGCTTGCCTGTGACCATGCTGGTTTTGCTGCTGCTTCTTCTGCCGCTGTCATTTTGGCTGGGCATCATGTGGTACCCATTTCTAGCCTGGTACCCAGAGCAGCATTTCCCTACCCTTCCTTACTACGCTACTGCTTTTGTGTGTTTGGCATACCATCTCAGGGGCTGGGAGGTTTTAAGCCAGCTTGACCTCCCGCCATAGTGCCAGTTCAGAATAGTCCCCTTCACCGCTGCTATATGCCTTAAGGCCATCAGCGAAGAATACTGAATAAGGGAGAGAGAAAAATTAAACATCTCCTACACAGTGTGTAGTTGGATCTGAAATCTATTTCAAAACCATCACTTCTTATCCTGTCCACCATGGATACAGAAACAATTTTTCACATTTATTATTATCTTTTCAGTATTTGAAAAATGCACATCCCTCTTTAATCTTTTTTTTTTTCATTTCCAAGCTTTTAGATAAATTCTTATATTAAACTCAGGAGAGCTGCAAGGGTATCAGGGTTAAAGCAGTCTGACATCATCTGGCAAATTCTGAGCCTCATAATCACATAAAAACCAGGCACCTTGGAAGAAAAAGGAAACACATTAGAAAAATCTATCACAGGGTATTATTTTGCAGTAGACAGGGGCTTTCTTGGCAAAAATGAGAGCTTAGAAAATACAGAAAACTGTAAGTCTTCCAGACAAATGTCCTTATTCCTCCACTGTGAACATCAAGTATTAAGATGGGAAAGTGAGTAACCTTGATCCATTTGCATCTCCCTAACAGCCTCTGTTCAAGGTTGCACTCTGTTTCCAGTTTCACATACTTCTAGAGTATATCTGGTAATTGAAAATAAATATGAAGTAAATCAAGCACAACATATATCTGGCCTTTGTTGTCCATCCACTGGATTGCTGTTTTGTTGCATTCAAAGGTATAATGAAAAAGACAAGTAGCAAATGAAATTTAAGGATTTATTGGAAATGGAATATAAAGAATAAAACCCAAAACGTATTTTATAACACAATCTCATACCCGCAGCTGCGGTACTGTGGATGCATTAGTTTAGTTGCCAGAAAAGACTCATTTTCACAACCTAGCCACAGTCTGTACTCACAGTCAGCAACAAAGAGTGCAGTCCTAACCTTGTGCTCCACTGGCACACGTCGAGAGCAGGGTTGTTAAACATAAGGCCTGCGGGCTGAATGTAGCCCCTGGAAGCAATTTCTCTGCCCCCCCTTAAAATTGGGCTCTCCTAGCATAATTGGGCACTCTTATATCTTGAAATTATGAATATTTGCACATGTTCTCTTCTGCCATTTGCAGTTAATAGTTATGATGTGACTAATCAAGTGCTTATTTCTGGCCATCATCTGCTTAACGATGTCATTTCCTGCTTAACGATGTCACTTCTGGCCCTGAGGAGGCACCATGAAATGTTTTTGTTCATAAATGACCTGGAGATAGGGATAAGCAGCAAGGTGGCCAAGTTTGCGGATGACACAAAACGTTTCTGAGTGGTGAAAACCAGAAGGGATTGTGAAGAGCTCCAGAAGGATCTCTCCAAATTGGGGGAATGGGCAGCAAAATGGCAGATACGTTTCAACGTAAACAAGTGTAAAGTGATGCACATTGTGGCAAAAAACCAAAACGTCACCTATAGGCTTATGGGTTCTGAGCTGTCTGTGACAGCTCAAGTGAGAGATCGTGGGGTGCTGGTGGACAATTCAAAGGTATCGACCCAGTGTGTGGCAGCAGTTAAGAAGGCCAATTCCATGCTTGGGGTAATTAAAAAGGGGCTGAGAATAAAACAGCCAATATTGGGCAGAAGATTTAGTTGAAAGGGTTAATGCCTCCATTTGCCTGAAGATAAGAGCTGAAGATCTGAAGGTCGCCAGTTCAGGACAGCCGGAAGTCTCTGTGACCGGCAGACCTTGTTAATTGTGACTGATTAACAGCTGAGCTTCGGCTGCCTTGTGTGAGGGGGAGTTGTGCCGAAGTTCAGCTGCTTCTCTGGTGGGAGCAGGGAAGCCACTTATCAGCCAGCAAGAAGACAAACAGGTGGCCAGAAAGAAGGACTAAATCCAGAAAGATCCATCTATATGTGTGTAGTTCTTGAAAGATAGAACATTTCTGTAAAAATTGTAAAAACCTTTGGGTTTCTGAATAAAGTCTGCCTATGTAAACCGCCTTGAGTTATAGTCATTAGAGAAATCTGGTGACCTAAGAAAGGCAGTATATAAATCCAAGTATTATCATCATCATCATCATCATTATCATCATCATCATGCCATTGTACAAATCGATGGTAAGGCCACATCTGGAATATTGCGTACAGTTCTGGTCGCTGTACCTCAAAAAGGACATAGTGGAGCTGGAAAAGGTGCAGAAGAGAGTGACGAAAATGATTACGGGGCTGGGGCACCTCCCTTATGAAGAAAGACTGCAGCGTTTGGGGCTCTTCAGCCTAGAAAAAAGGCGCCTGAGAGGGGACATGATTGAGACATACAAAATTATGCATGGAAGGGATAGAGTTGATAGAGGGATGTTCTTTTCCCTCTCTCAAAACACCAGAACCAGGGGGCATCCTCTAAAACTGAGGGTTGGGAGAGTTAAAACAGATAAAAGGAAATACTTTTTACCCAGCGGGTAGTTAATCTGTGGAACTCTTTGCCACAGGAGGTGGTGATGACATCTGGTCTTGATGCCTTTAAGAGGGGATTGGACAGATTTCTGGAAGAAAAGTCCATCGTGGGCTATAGACCATGATGGATTGTGCAAGCTCCTTACATTAGTAGTAGGAAACTTCAGAGTACCGGGTGCAAGGGCGTGGCAACATCTTGTTGTCTCATGCCTCCCTGGGGCACCTGGTGGGCCGCTGTGAGATACAGGAAGCTGGACTAGATGGGCCTTTGGCCTGATCCATCAGGGCTTATGTTCTTATGAAAGCTAGCTGACCCACTATATGAAATGAGTTTGACACCCCTAGTCTAATGTCACTAATATGACATAAAGCATCTTTGCACCAACATTGCACTGCCGAGAAGGCACTGGCACTGTCCCACCTGCAACAGATCCAGATCTACATCCCCTGACTATGTAAGATCTGTGCCAAGCAGTGCAGGGGTGGTGGTGGAGTGGAGGTGAGGAGGGCGTATTTCTGGGCAGGGTGGTGGTGGAACAGGGCGGTGGATCAGGCTGGGAGGGGGTGGGATCAGCAAAGCAGGCTTATGTCGTCTTCTATGCACCCTTCCTGATTCTTGGCTACTTAGCAGCACAGATCTGAGAAGCCTCACTAGGCAGGCAGGCTCTATGCAGGGTAAGGGGAAAAAGTTATCCCAAGTAGGCCTCCAGTGCGCTCCTATCCAGCGCAGGCCAGGGCGTGGTCTGCTCAGCCCCTCTGCGCTGGTGCTGGCTAGGATTGGGCTGCTCATGTAGTTGTTATTCCCTCCCCATAGAAATCCCTCCCCATAGTTGTGCTCTCTCTCTCTACAGAAGGAGCAACACAAATCACAGTCTGAATGATGTGCAGTTTGTCAGGAAACCACCTTCATGGGGGTTTGTGAGTGGGTCACTGAATCTAAAAGAAAGAAAAATCCTGCTAGATTTGATTAAAAGTCCATCTAATCCATACTGCCTTCTTCCTTTAGGAAGCCCATATGAGAAGAGAAGGGTATATTTCTTTCTCACCATTACTTCCCTGCAACTGGTATTCAGAAGGGATACGCCTGAGCACAATTCTCCCAGCACCAGGGCAGGCTTGGTGCTGTGGGCCTGCAAAAAAGATCATTTGAAAGCCCCAAATCTGCCACCTTTGTAGAACCATCGTGTTCCTTAGTAACAACTTACCAGCACAAGCATGTGTAATATTTATTCCAGATCAATTTATAACAATGTAATACAGCTTAAAATACAGCCATTACTCTATGATTCTTTCACCTTTGGCTATCAAATTATGTACCCGTCATACACAGCAATTTCCATTTTTTATGAGAACCATTTTTTTTTTAACCAGAGGACATTAAGAGAGACTGAATGTCAAAACAGCCTTTTCACTGAAAGGGGGGAGGGTGAACTTCAATGCTACCCATTTAGCATCCCCACATTACTTTTTCTACAGCTCTGACTGCAGACCACTCAATAATATATTTCATTTCCTCTTCCTCATGTATCACAGGAAAGACATTTTAAGGACATTTTTTAAGGCTTCCCAACAAATATTCTGTTTCTGTCAAGTCTCTGGAAGATTGAGTATGCATATTTATGAATGATGTAAAAGTCACCTCAATCAATTGTATCAAAAATTAGATGCAGAGTACTTGCAAAATTACCTCATCAAGGCAAAGTATTATTAGCACACCTCTACAGTTCACAACATATTTCATTTCTGTACATAAATAAGGCACAGCAGGCAGGTGAAGTTTAAAAATTAATTAAAGCTGAAGGAAACCAGTGCCGTTCCATGTGGCTTCCTATCCCATATAGAGTTCTTTATATATTTACCCACCACCATCCCGTATCTTAACAAAACTTTGCACCTAACTATAAAAAAAAATATTACTAGTTTGCTTACTAGGATGTATACTTTTAAGGGCGCAATCCTACCCTGGAGTGAGGCCTGCACAGTTAGGCCAGCAAAGTTTGGGACACTGTAAAGGGACACTGTAAAGTATGTTTGGACCACTCTCGAGTCAGAGAGGCCAGCACACAGATGTGCGCAATACTTCCTAACTCCGAGAGTGGTTCAAAAGCACTTTACAGTGGGCCTTGGGAAGGCCTAACTCCAGGTTAGGGTACCCCTGATAACTGGGCAAGAGGCACTTTGTCAAGTGGTGTTCCTCTTATATTTAGCAGGGGGAGAGTAATTGTACCCATTCACCCCTGCACAGTGTCTTTTCTAGTGGCTGTTGCTGGGCGTGTTCTGCATTTTTTAGATTGTGAAAATCTTTTGGGACAGGGAGCCATTTAACTTGATTATTACTATTTGCTTGTAAACCGCTTTGTGAACTTTGTGTTGAAAAGCGGCATATAAATACTGTTTGATTGATTGATTGCGCTCTTAAGTGTTAGAGGACAATACCATTGGTGGAGATGATGGATATTGGGAGCCTTTGGGCTAAGAGGGGGCATGCTACTGAATACTAGGGAATGGGGACAGCAGAACAGAAAAGAGATACAGTAATCCCTCAGTATCCAAGAGATCTGTTCCCAGACCCATCATGGAAACGTATCCATAAAACATGGATACTGGGTTCTATGTTAAAAATGTCTTAAAATGTAAAACAAAATTACTGGCCATGTTCCAAAAAACTGAAAGGTTTCTCAACGTTTCACCCCAACTTTGTGAGGCATTTTCAAAGGAGTGATCTAACTAGCCTATATCCCCCCCCCAAAAAAAACCCCAATAGCACATTCTATTACCTCCCAAGCTCAAAACTACTGCAAATAACCCTGCCAAAAGCCAACAGACTAAGCTGTGATGGAAGCAGTTGCATTGACCTATGCCTAGGGCTTTTTTTAGTTTTTGGGGCAAGCCAGGGCCAAGGGACAGGTTGCAGGCCTTGACACGACTCAGAAGTTGCTTCTAGGAGTGCCAAAAGACTGTCCACCACCGGTCAAATCCACACCGCAAATGGCGTGGGACCAGAGGCGTTTCTACAGGGAGGGCAAAGCTCTAAGTTTTGCAAGAAGCCTTACCCTGTCATGTAAATCCCTCCTCTCCCTTGCTGCTGTAGCCAGTAAGCAACGCCAAGATGTTGCTTTTCCCTGAGAGGATTGGCTAAAACGGTGCAGGAGAGGAGTGATTTCCACTGCAAGGTAAGGCTTCTTGCAAAACTTAGAGCTTTACCCTCCCTGTAGAAACGCCACTGCGTGGGACCACTGTATCGCTTTCAATTCCTAGATATAGGCTCCCAGTGGCTTCTGGGAATGAACCTGAGGAATGCTGGACTTGACTGTGCTCGTGGACCAGTGCCCTTCACCAAGTTCTGATACGTCCGGTTTCCCTAGTTAGCATCCAAAGGAATGAGAGTTTAATGCCAGTAGTACTGTGGCACTTTGCCTGCTAGGTTCTGTGTCACCAACTGCCAACACATGCAGGAATGCTGTGAAGTGAAAATACATCAGCTCAGTTTACAAAGTTGTCAAGGCTTCTCTGCGGCGGATGTTTCTTGACTTTGTCTAGATGGGACTCCTACAGAACTGTCATCCTATTCTTAACTCATTGGAAGAACTTGGGAAAATACTGTATGGCCCATATGAAAAAGGCATTATTATATTCCAAATCAGACCATTGGTCCCTTTAACTCTGTATTGGACAGGTTTTTCCCCCGGCCTTACATGGAGGTGCCAGGGATTGAGCCTGAGACCTTCTGCAAAGCATCTATTCTTCAACCTGCAGTTCTTGGTCATTGGACTCTACTGTTTATCAGCTTAGTTTCGATACTTACATCAGTGGCTCTCAAACTTTTTAGTACCAAGACCCACTTTTAAAAATGACAATCTGTCCAGGCCCCACTGGAAGTGATATCATTGCCTGAAGTGCCATCATTGTGATGCCAGAGCCTGCTGCTTTCCAGAGAATGCAGCAATAAATTGGGTTATTTTGCAGCCATTTTCCAATAGCGAAGTGAATCGGAAAGAAAAAAAGGTCTCTTTACAACCTTGACACAAACAAAACAACCACACAGCCCTCCCCACCTTCCAGCATCCTATCTTCTCAGATTTTCAATATGGCTGCCCTAGGTGCTTCATGACCCACTTGAATTTGGCTTGTGTGCCACTGGTGGGTCTCGGCCCACAGTTTGAAAACCACTGACCTACACGTTTATGTATGTACTTATAGAGGCTCACTAAGTGGTACCCTACAATGAATATAAACATCTCACAGCCTTTGGTTGCGATCCGGGTTGTACAATTTCATCTTTGAAAGGACTGGTGGACGAACTATCTGGCATCAGAGCAGCAGAACAGGTTAGATCTTTGATCTAGTTTGAGTGGGCAAGGAATGAGTGGCGATTGATCTCCACTACAAAAGAAAAAAAATGTTTTGTGCTAATGCTTATTTTTTAAAAAAAAAATACTTAGAAGCCTGTAATAACATTCTTTACCTTGAAGTACCATGTTTATAAAGGGTTTAAGTAAAAGGAGACTATTGCTCTCCAGGCTATTTCTTTAAAACACTGCATACTTTTAGCAAGTATCTCTTGGCCCTTTCCTAAGCTCTTGATATGCACATGTTGTGATTACTTCTGGGCTATCAGGCATAGGTGCTACATCTGATTAAAAGGAGCTATGTATTTGGCTGTTTGAGCCTGAGGCAACAAAGAAGATAACACAGATCAGGCACCTGCATTTTAAATAAAACCTTCTAATCAACAATTCCCTGTTAATCTTGTTGGTTTTTTTTTTTTTTTAATATAAGAGCACAACACTCTGGTTCCCTTTTTTCCCTGTTTGGGATGGACTCAACACAAAAAATTTCTTGCAGTGAAGAATAGCCAGAAAATCCATTATTTGAACCTCTTACTAACTGGGCAAGAGGCACTTTTTCAAGTGGTGTTCCTCTTAAATTTAGCAGGGGGAGAGTAATTGTCCCACTTCACCCCTGCACAGTGTCTTTTCTAGTGGCTGTTGCTGGTGGTGTACTGCATTTTTTTTATTGTGAGTCCTTTGGGACAGGGAGCCATTTAATGTGATTATTACTATTTGCCTGTAAACCACTTTGTGAACTTCGTGTTGAAAAGCGGTATATAAATACTGTTGATCGTTTGATGCTTTCTTCATAGCATCGAGATACAACTTCAATACAGCACCCTGCATTTCATCAAACTTTTCAGTGAAGGAAATTTTGAGACATCTGGGGAAGAGGCAAATCAAGAGAACAGACCTCTATTCTTGTATTGTTCAGTTTTCAGATTATAGATCCTTAGTTTATATTTCATTGAGCCCAGCCATGGCGCTTCAGTTGAAATAGACAATGAAAGATTTGAACTCACACACAACACAATGAGAGATATCATGCATGTCCAAAAGATTGCATTAACTCGGATGGAAACCCCCCCCCCCAGATTTTATATACAAATATGTAATAGATTAATATTGTATGAGGATTGATTGCAACCAAAGCGAAGTGTGTCAATTATGCATTCAGCTGGCTGATAAGATCACAGAATCTTTATGAACACTATCGGATAATAAAAACATTGGCACAGGAGAAAGATATTCTAGTGTGTATCCTATTTCTGGCTTTGGGACTCTCTCCAGCGCCGAAGGGTGAGAGTCTGCATCAATGCCAAGTGCACACTGCTATCGTTTGTAGGGCTTTTATCTTGGAAAGCTTTACATGAATTTACTCTGCCAACTAGTCCCAATGTAATCCACAAGTTGTCTTAAAATAGCTTGACAAGATTTGAAAAAGAACCTCACCCCATTGCTCTGTCAGTATCTCTGATCAGAGTTCCACCTCCTGGTTCGTCCATAGAAATGTCTCATTAGAAATACAGGTGTGCCCTGGTATCCATGGTTTCAGTTGTCCACAGATACCATGGATACTGGGATGCCTATTAAAAAGATAGGGGAACATTCAACAAATCTCATATTATAATCTTGTTGCAGCAAAACCACTGATGTTCCCCAGTCTTTAAAAAGGTGTCCTCAGTATCCATGGTTTCAGGTTTCCACGGGGGGGGGGGGGAGATCTGGAACAGAACTCCAGCGGATCTCGGGGCATGCCTGTACTGGCCACAATTTAGGATTGAGTCATCAAGTTCAGTTGGTTTAAGCCAATCAACCTCTGTGCTGGATTGTTGCCACTGTCTCTTGCTTGCCAAGTTGGACAAAGGGCTCTTGTCTCTCACCCTGCCCTATGAGCAAACTAGTCACCCAGATCAGTTTTTATCTTTAAAGATTGACCCATATCTGCCCATTCATCATAGAAAACCAATAATATCTTGTGCTTTTTTTTTTTTATTGAGGGTGAATGTACATTTTGACTTTGTATGGCCTTAATAGCCTCACTCAGAGCGCAATCCTAACCTGGAGTTAGGCTGGCACAATTAGATCAGCAAAGTTTAGCAGGCACAAGGGACACTGTAAAGTATGTTTGGCCCACCCTCGGAGTCAGAGAGGCCAGCACATAGGTGCACCATCCTCCCTGACTCTGGGAGTGGTCCAAATGTGCTTTAGTGGCCCTTATGTCAGCCAAACTTTGCTGGCCTAACTGCCAGCCTAACTTAAGGTTAGGACTGCACTCCCAGTGGCATTGATACAGGGATGCAGGCTGCACCGGGTGACCCGCAAGGTGGGTAGGTGACACCACTACTGCCCAAAATGGTAAAATCTTGGTACCTTCAAATAATAGCATCATGTTATAGATCATACGATGCAGAATTTACAGCAGAATGTATTGAAACAAACTGAGTTGAAGTATCTGTATATATCACAAGTTATAGCCAAAAAACCAGAAAAGGAAAATATAGCTGCCTTCTATAACAAAAAGTAGAGTCCTGAGAGAGAATGAGATGTTGTTATGAGACATTTACGAACCAATAAGGTGTAGGTATTAGTAGCGTTCATATCCATGTATCAGAGCTAATACTAGAACTCTTATTTAGTTGTGTGAGCATCATCAAGTTGGCCACTGGTTTTTTTTGCCAGTTACTGATTTGTTGGGTAATCTTTGTTATATATTAAAACAAACCCTAGTGATGCAACTGCATTTAGGCTGTGCAAATGATACTGTGATTTATTCTTTATGGTCCAGTATGGAAGGAGGTCCATCTGGTACGGAAGGAGGTCCATCATGCGCTAACCTCCCATAACCCCTGCAATCTGGGCAAGAGGCATTTTTTCTAGTGGTGTTCCTCTTATATTTAGCAGAGGAGAGTAATTGTCCCTCTTCACCCCTGCGTAGTCTTTCTAGTGGCTGTTGCTGGTGGTCTGCCTTTTTCTTAATTGTGAGCCCTCTGAGACAGGGAGCCATTTAACTTTATTATTATTACTATTTACCAGTAGACCGCTTTGTGAACTTCATGTTGAAAAGCGGTATATAAGTACCGATTGATTGATTGATACTGGGTGACGCAAAGCCTAGTGATGCCACTGGCCTCACCGACTTCACCAGCTTACAGAGACATCTCTAGTGTTTCCTTCAGGTCTTCCAGTGCTATTACCATGGAAGAAGGAAGTCCATATACATTGACAATGGATGATTACTACTTGGAAAAGGCGAGAAACTGCAATGCAACGAAGTGGCACTGGTATAGACATGTCATAACTATCAAGTTGATAATTCTTGGGGGGGAAAGCAGTTATAAATATTAAGAAGGTGCAGGCCAAATGAAAACCGATGTCTGCTGAAAAGCAAATATATTTATTATGCACTTTCATATACATAAGGATTTTTGCTTAATATAATACAAGAAATAAAATAAAATTTTACAATGTGAAATTCAATGTACATTATAGGCTATTTACAACCCAGTCCAGGAAAAACAAAAACAAAAAAGACAAAAAAGAGTCTTCTCTGCGCACCAAGTTATTTGAAGGGCTCCCATGGCGAATATTGAGCATAAACAGATGTTTGCATAGCAGCATAGCTGACAGGAGAAAATGGCACGTTAAATAAAAGAAAAAAAAGCCATTTTCTAATACTGATCATGACAAGGGCTACAGGACATAACTCTTCCTTAACATGTCAGATTTTGATAGATACATTTGCCATTTGGTTCTCTTTGAAGGAGTCTTCCTTGGCAGGCAAGTGATACTAATGTTCACAGTCTTTCCTAGTCTCTCCATCATGAATTGGGACACTTTCCCAAGTCCCTCCTGGGTGATTGCTTTGGACAAGACAAGGAAAACTGAGAGGAGGATAAAGCAGGACAACAGACACAGGGAGTTATGGAATGGAGAAAACAGTCTGGTTCGTTACACCTAATTGGACTAGCCAAGTTATGGCTCAAGAGAACCAAACTACACCCAATTATCCTTTTCTCTGTGAGGGTCCACAAAGCCAAAAATTTTAGCAAATCACACACGAAAGCAACGTGGAACCAAAATGGCTACCGAGGCATCCTGTGGGGAGGCAGTTGCAGACGCGTCCTCTGGGTAAGGGAACAATTGTCCAGGAAGGTGGTGAAGATTCAGCGGCCATTGCTGCCAACCCTGCCCTCTTCCCAGCCCCTATCCATCTGCCCCCTCACTGATTGTTCTGCCATCCTCCACCTCCATTCCACCCTCGTGCTTCTTCTGCCACCTTAACTTCAGCAATGGCTGCTCCTGATCCAGGGGCATGGAGGGGATGGCTCTAGTCTTCCCACCACTGTGCTGCCAGAGCATCTTTTATGACCAGCACTGACTGCATTAAGGCAGTCAGTGCCAGCAGAACTGGCATCACCACATCACCTTTAGGATTGGGCAGTCACTTCTCAAATAGATGCTGCTTAACAGAAAAAAACGTGTTTAATAGTCCAAAGCATCTCTGCCCAGGAAGTCTCCTTTTGAGCCTGGAAGGCAGCACTTTTCCACTGACCTCCTTTTAGACCATTTCTGTGCATTGGGATGTTACCCCTTCCCTCTCCTGCTCTTTCAAATGTCGCAATTATGCTGCTGAAAACGTGAAAACTGTCCGTGTAGCCTCCTCATGAAGGTGGCCAGAAGTTTTATCAAGTAGTCACAAGGTACATACTGAAATAAAAAGCAATACTATTAAATAAATACAATCTCAGCAATAGCTAAGATCCAAAAAGGAAGGCGATCCTTAGGGATATTGCTCTGCAGGCCGAAACATACAATTAATAAGCAAGAAGAACTTTAGACTTGTGTGGTACTGCAAATGCTCAGGACTTGAAGTTCAGAACAAGTCAGGAGAAGCATTTGTGCCCTAATAAGCCATTCAGCAATGTTCTTGAAAGTTTCTGCAAGGAATACCTCAGCATTTCTTTTTTTGCAAGTATCCCAAGAGATACATGAAACTCACCACAGAATTATTAGAAACTACCAAGTTACTCATCACTGTGATTGCTGGCGTGTGTGCACTCGGGAACCTGTGTATTACAGGGATCACAGGTGGGGTGGCCTTTGTTTTATCTATTTATGAAACAGCACTCCCCCAACACAACTATATTTTTGTCAGACATGACAGTCCATCCAATGTCCATGGGGGTGGGGTATGAATTTGTAACAGCATCTCTGAATCAGTACTTCATCCTTTCTCACAAAGATCAATGACCACCTTTCATTTACTTGGGAAAAGAAAGAGGTGCATCTCATAATATCATTGGGATGAGGAACGATCACTGTTCCTGATTGTCTAAATCTACTTGTATAATAACATCAAAGATTCTGTGTCTCGGTCACGCTGGAGTGTGACTAGATGTTAGGAACAGGATTTTTTAATAGGTAAATACTGCTGTATGGCCTCTTGGGACATGGTTGTTCTGCATACAGTTACCAAGGGCCAAATTTTTTTCAGGGGGGGGGGCATAAAATTTATATTTGACTAAGGCTCAAATTCTGTAAAATCTGGTTTTAGAAATCTATTTTAAATGGACGTGTACATCACTGGTAAAGGTTTCAAGACTCAGAATTTACCACTGGCATCCAATCCAAGTATAATTCAACTATGAACCTCAAAACAAATATTAATCAATAGTTTTGGCAAATAGTGAGGTTGGGAGCAGCTGCTACCAGAAAGAGTGAGCTGTAGCTGCAATATCAAGCATGCGGTAGGTTCCCACTCCTGGTACTAGGAACACCGTCTTGTTGACAGCTCCTGTTGAGTGCATTTCTGGGCCTACGAAGGAGCCTAATGCTGAGCCAGGCTGTAGAACCATCTAATCCAACAGTGTCCACTGGCTGGCAATGGTCGTCCAAGCCTGTCACCTGAGAGCCTCTAACTGAAGATGCCAGACGTTTGGAATTGGGCCCTTCTACCAGTGGCGTTTCTACAGGGATGGCAAAGCTCTAAGTTTTGCAAGAAGCCTTACCTTGCAGTGGAGATTACGCCTCTCCTGCACCGTTTTAGCCAATCTTGGCGTTGCTTACTGGCTACAGCTGCAAGGGAGAGGAGGGATTTACACGACAGGGTAAGGCTTCTTGCAAAACTTAGAGCTTTGCCATCCCTGTAGAAACGCCTCTGCCTTCTACATGCAAATATGTGCTCTACTACTGAGCTGGGCCCCTCTCCATGGAAGCCTGGGACAAGGCAAGAGGGTTGGCATAAGCTGTTGGCACAGCCACTGCTGCCGGCCTGTTCCTGGGGCATGGAGAGGAGGCACAAGTACAGAAAAGCCTTCATTAAGAGGGTAACATGAGAACAACGTCCGACTGCCTCACAAATACCCTTTAGCATGACTAACAGTGCTTGATGAATTGTGCTATAGTCTTCTCTCTGCTGCTGACTGGGAATGAATACGAGTACTGCACTTTTGTCAACACGGTCACAAGAGTTGCTTTTCCAGAGGGGAAAACATTGAGCTCCACAAGAAACCGACTCTACAAAGTAGTTGTGATGCAAGGTGTACACAACAGCAGGGCCAGTCCACACTTTCAAAATCAGCTCCATGTTCTGCGCCTGTAGAGACATGTGCTGCATTAAAGCCCATGACTGCAGGGGGGATGCAGGAAATGACCCAATTCATCCATTGTTAACAATTGCCACAATCTGGCATTGATATCCGGGGTAAAGGTATCCGGGATCACCCGGATAAAAGATGATATCCGGGAAAAGGCACTACACTTTATGAATGGTTGCCCTGTACCAGGTGATGGACCAATTCATACAAGATATTTTCCATGCAAATGGCAGCCTGTGTGTGGATTTTGATCAAGCAAACGTGCCACAGTCTATTTAAGTGGCACCTTAATGTCTTAACTAGTTGCAATTGTGCCACAACATTGTTGGTGTAAGCAGGTACAAAAAGAACGACAGCATTTAATTTTGGCTCAAACAGCCTTCAATAACATTTGTTATTAAAGGGACTTTATAAGTAACTGAGTTAATGGGGGGGGCCAAAGGACATGCCAAGTTTGCCTTTAAAGCTGTACGCCAAGTTTCTTTGCCACATGAACATAAAATAAATACAAAAAAAAACCATTGCCTTTCAACACACAGTCCATTGTGGCACATGTACACTGATCAAGCCTTCTTAAACAGGAAACTCAAATTCCTAGCTCTCGCCATCTTTCAGCTGTGTGAGGAAAATACAGCATAGATATTCGGCTACTAAGGAAGAAATAAAAGTGCTTATTCTGTGTATGAAGTACAAAGTACACAAAATAAAATTTCTGAAGCACAGAAAGGTTACATGAAAGAAGGCAGCCTTAAACTGTTAGGCACATTACAGTAATCAAGTTGACTGTACTGCAGCGACCACATTCGTAGATTTCAAGGTGGTTCAACAAGCAAGACGTGCTTTTTCCCCCAGCCCAGACGACAAATGATTCCAAGCAGCTCTTCTTTCTGTTCGCAGTGTTGTGGGGTTGCCCTAAAACACACACACATACACACACAAATTGAAATGCTATATTCCAACAAGATCACCACAGAACTATAAAGATGCTGGCACTTGCCACAACCCCTTTGAAGCCCAAGGATGCCCTTTAATGCAACTGACATTTCTTGCAGGTTCTTCCCCCGCCTCACTGATCATCCTCTGTTCTGTGCTCCCCCTTTCACATGTAGCATCATCTTTACTGCCATGCTGTGCTGTATCAGTGAGGATGATCAGTGACGGGGGGGGGGGGGGAGAGAAGGAGGAACCTGCAAGAAATTTCAGTTACATTAAAGGGCATTCCACATTACAGACTGCTACAGACAGGGAAGTGCACAATATTGTAGTGCCTAAACCTTGCAGGGGATGAGAGCTTAAAATGGAGTTCCTGTTTAGGCATTAATTAGCCTTGCAGTTCAATCCTGTAAATAGCCATGTTGACTTACAGCCCAATTGTATTAAGGATCGAGCTGTTGCACACAGCATTTTTGGAGCATCGCGACATGAGGTGGCAGCACTCCCAGACTGTTGTTAGAGCTGCCGACACCAGCCGGAGCAGGTAAGGCAGTGGCAAGGGCAGTGAGGGGGAGGAATGGAGGGCTGTAGGAGTGGAGTAGAGCAATGGTGAGTGCCAGATTCTGTTCTCTTTTTTTGCAGTCTCCCCATCCTCTCTCCTTGAACTTGCATCTGCTCATGAGCTAGGGCAGTTCCAAGGAGCCCCACTGAGAAGCAGAAAGCTTATGGAGAAATAAGGGGTTTAAATAAGTAGCGAAATTCAGGGGGTTCACCCGGGTTCTATAGAACCGGTTGTTAAATGGCCGGGCCCCGCCCACTCGCTTACCCCGGCTGGCTTCGGGTTTTTTTTTGGCTCTGGCTATGACATCATAGAACCAGTTAATTCATTTGAATTGCACCACTGGTTTGAATCCCTCGTCATCTCCTGATCTGTCTGCCCTACCCCCACTGGGAACAGCACACCCCTTTTTGGGTGCAGCTGCACCCAGGTGGGGTTGGGAAAGGATAGGGTTAGACTCTTTGAGATCCAGGTCAGGAAACTTTCATTAATTGCTAGTGTGTATGTGTAAAAGGTTTTGTGCGCTACTGACTGTTGTAGACTAACCTGTAAGGCCAACAAGTGACAATCTGAACTATTTTTATTCAATAGTTAACAATGACAACTACAGAACCTTCATTAAGAAACAGGCTGGTCTTTTTTTTTTTTTTAAAGCCTGCATATCTAGGTTCACATAGCAACTTGTATCCAGTGAGGAAGTACATCTCTCCTAGAGACCTTGATCCTTCAGATTAGATGAATACATGCATAGCTTCAATCCACAGCTGCCTGTGTTCAGATCAAAATGTCATGCGTTCATCACACTCTGAGAATTAATTCTGATCACACAACTGTGTGAGTTTAAATAAACTAGCAGTTTATTCCAATTACTGTTCATGGGTGCTGGATTACACCATGGGTGCCAGATACACATTTTGGTGAGAATTTTGCTTCTAGGGTATTGAAACATTTTCACATCATTTATGGTGTCTCCTCAACCTCACGATTAAGGATAGTGGAACCTTTTCGTCCTTCCTTTCTTTTTGTGGCCTATTTTAGAGTGGAATGTGGCTCGACTCCAACAATGGAAACTTGGATATGTGTTTCGATAGGAAGGCAAATTTCCTCTTAAAATACAGTGTAAGCATACTGACCAATGGCAAGCACCAAGGTGTGTTATCATTTAAAGCTCTTATGCTTTCAAGACCACATAGTTACGAGGTATTTTGTTACAGGGAACACATCTCATTCACAAACTGGTTGGAGGTGGCTAGTGGTGTGGTAAGGTTGGCAGGAATCAACCACTGAGGCAGGGCTGCCCAGAACCTTATTGGGCAAGTGTCATGTAATGGTATTAGAGGAAAGGTTATTGACTGGCTCAGTGGGCGGGCACAGGGTGATTTGGCCTACACGGAGTGCTACACGGAGCCATGTGCCTGTACAGTGCTGGTCTAGTTGCCTTGTTGCATAGCACCTGCCAATTAAACTGTGGGGTCTCCTATCCCTTGGCCATTGCTCAGCAGCAGTCACTGATGCAGACCTGTTGCACCACTTTGCCAGACACCGCTGAAAGTGGCTCACCTCTTACAACGGCGTTTCCTTCTTATAGTTGAAGCTTGGGTCATTGCCCTCAATTTGAAGTTTTAAGGCTTGCTTAAGGCTCAGCTCTGTCTCTGCAGAAGGATAGCCTTCCAAAACCTCCTGATGCCCTCGATCCTGTACAGTCCGTGGGACGGAAACCCTACCCAGAAAAACCTGATTGCTCTGAAGATGATAGTTGGGATTAGTCATTATTCCATTTCTCCTCTTCTGTTCTCCACTCTGTTGATGGATCAGGAACTGCTGCTGAGACTGGCAGACTTCTTGGTGTGCTGGAGGGACCAAAATCTTGCACTGAGTATCTGTAGGCATTGATTTAAATGGCATGCTGGCCCCACATTTGGCAACAGGTATTCGTTTATCAAACTGAGTCATTTCATATTCTAGAACTTTGGGCTGTGAGGAGGTGCTCTGTTTTGCTTTTTTTCCAGTTGAGCCAGGTTTGCTGGAGTTCTCCGGTTTCCCTGTTTTGCTTGCTTTTGTTGATTTCAAGCTAGGTTTCACTTGGCTCCATTCAAATTCACTGTTTGGGGAACTATGATTCTGACTTAAGGAATGAGTTGTGGAAGAAGGAGAAACAATGGACTGCCTACTCCTACTGCGAGGCAACGAATGCTGTTGTATTTGTTCCGTAAAGGACATACTGTGAAAACTATCAATTGGTACAGTCTGGGCAGTCGCTGTAGATGACGTGGTACGAAGAGAAGAGTTCTTTGAGCTTTTCAGAGAATTATTTGATAAAGAGGATTTCTGCCGATCAACTGTAGAATCGGGAGATTCTGAAGGAGAACTGAAAGCATGAGTGGGCCCATTAGACAAGCCACGCAAAGCAGGCTGCATATCTCCTCCGCCAGTGCTCCCTGAACTATTGGATTTTATGGTTAAAGACTGCATTTTTGAGGATGCAGATTGTAAAGGTTTTTGCTCCATTGTATGAACAGGAGAAGGAGTGCAGCCATTCAGACTAGAAGCACCATATTTTTCCAGTAATTTAATGATCTGCGTGTGCCCATTTTTGGCAGCCACGCGCATAGCTGTGCGCCCAAATTGATCTGCGTGATTGGGATCAGCACCATGTTCCAGTAATATTTGCACAACGTCAATGTGACCTTCTTGGGCCGCAATACAGAGTGCAGTAGCACCTTGATTACACGTATGGTCCACGACGGCCTCATGCTCAATCAAAAGCTGGACTACTTTGACATGGCCCTGCCATGCGGCAGATTGCAAAGCCGATCGCTTCTCGTTGTCCGAGGCATTCACATCAGCATGGTACGTTATCAGCATTTGCACCATCTCCATGTGGCCCTGCCAGCAGGAAACATGGAGTGCCGTCCTTCCTTCGGCATCGCTTGCTTCAACATTTGCACCATTTTCTAAAAAATATTCAGCCATTGTTAGCTGGTTTTCTAGAGACAAGATGTAAAGTGTTGGCCGGCCATCAGCATCTTTGTAATTTACATCGGCTCCATGGCTGAAGAGTAGCTCTACTATATCTCTGTGACCTTCTAAAGCAGCAACACGGAGGGCATTTCTCCCATCATAGCCTCTGTGATCAATATTTGACTTATTTTCCAGTAAGGTCTGCACGCAATCATAGTGACCTTCCTGAGCAGCCAATATGAAGGCTATGCGCCCATCATTGTCAATTTCATTTGTTCGAGCACCTTGTTCTATAAGTGCTTCGCATATTAACCTGTGTCCTTCAAAAGCTGCCATGTGCAAAGGAGTCCATCCTGCGTCATCTCTATGATTTTCATCTAACCCTCTATCTAGCAGAGTCCGTACTACTTCAACATTGCCTTGTGCAGAGGCTATGCTGAGAACTGTCCTTCCTTCACTATCAATGCTATCAACAGCTGCTCCCCAAAACAAAAGAGTATTCACAACTGAAGCATGGCCCATTGATGCGGCAGCAAGAAGGGGAGTGCGCCCATTGTTGTCAGTATGATCTACATCTGCTCCACCTTCTAGGAGCAAGTCAACCACATCTACGTGTCCTTCGTAGGCTGCCACCAGAAGTGGAGTCATGCCATCTTTATCACAATGATCTACCTCGGCACCCCGGTCAATTAAAAGGCTCACAACTGAGGCATGTCCCTTACTAGCAGGAACACAAAGAGCAGCCACAGATAGAGCAGTCCTTCCATCCACATCCTCATGGTTTACCTCTGCACCATGGTCCAGCAGATGCTCCACAATCTCTTTATGCCCCATATATGCTGCTGCAATTAAAGCAGTTCTACCTTCATTATCCGCTTTGTTGACCTCAGCCCCGTGTTGCAACAGATTCAGCACAATATCTTCATGTCCTCCCCAGGCTGCTGCTCTCAAGGCTGTTCGACTGTCAGCATCTGCACAATCCACTTTTACTCCAGCATAAAGGAGTGCAGAAACCACCTCCGTATGCCCACCCCAAGCGGCAGATCGCAGCGCTGTCCAACCATCATGGTCTGTATGATTTATATTAGCAGCACATCCAATCAAACAATTGACAACCTTGGTGTGTCCCTGTCGAGCAGCTAAAGTAAGTGCTGTCTGCCCATGAGTGTCTTCAATCTCCAAGTCTGCACCTCTGGAAACAAGCAAATTGACTACATCAAGGTTACCACTGTACGCAGCGTTAGCCAACAGTGTTCTCCCATTTGAATCACACTGGTTTACTGATGCTCCGTTATCCAACAAAGTTCGAATTGAATCTTCCCTCTCTAAAGCCTGCCGTACAATACAAGATGTCCGATCATCTTCGCTGTTGACATGAGCGCCAGCTTTCACTAGCAACTGTAAAACCTCTTGTTCTTTGGGGATTAAGGTTGACAATGAATCTTTGACAGGGGTACCATTCCAGATCATCCACAAAGCCAACTCAGAGGTCTCCAATTGCAAGTTTGAATTAATTAGATGCAGTGCAAATTCTTGAGCCTCCAGTGGTGATAAATCCTTGGCTCGACAAGTGTAACTCATTGCTAACATTCTGTGGCCCTCTGCTGCATTACACAAATACTTCTGTGTACAGTGCTTTACATCCAAGAGCCATTCTGCAAAGCTGTAGTGAAAAAGGATCTTTGTGTTTCCAAGTCCGTCAACAAGAACTTTTGACAGAACATCTAGCTTGCGTTGGAAGTCCTCCATAGACAACGCCATGTTTTTGGTCCACACTGCATGGAACAATTCAACTGTAGTCAGTGGCCTGCAAGCAGCAAGAATTACATTCAGGATAGGTTGGACCTTTGCAAACTGTTTTCTCACAAAAAGTCTCTGACAAAGCCAGAGGTAGAGGCCATTGAGTGTTCCAGGGATATCACGAATCTCTCGCAACATTATAAAGTTTTCTACTACTCCATCAAGGACACGTTCTAAGTAGAGGAAGCATCCACTACTTTTGATATGAAGTTGATTCAACATTTCTGCAGTTTCTTTTGTGAGATGTTGTCTTAGTGCTTCTTCCTGATCCAAGCGATGAAGAATATACTGCTGAACATCTTTCACAATGTAAGCCTTTCTGAGATCATCCAGACTTATTTTTCGAAAGCCTATAAAAAAAAAAGATAAAAGGAAAGCAATTAGTATTTCTGAAGTTTAGTTTCATACAAGCTTTAATAGCAACATGCTACTGAAGATCTGTTTAGAAATGTAACAGATATACAGCCTATACACAAAATTCAGGACTGCAAATGTTTAAGGGAGCAATCCTAACCAACTTTCCAGCACTGGGGTAAGGGCGATGCAATTCTGAGATAAGGGAACAAACATTCCCTTACCTTGAGGAGGCCTCCATGACTGCCCCCCCCCAACTACAAGATGCAGCACATGCCCCATTGGTACAGCTATGTCAGTGCTGGAAAACTGGTTAGGATTTGGACCTAAGACTGGAAAGACCTAAGACTTGGACCTAAGTGCTGGAAAACTGGTTAGGATTTGGACCTAAGACCTAACACTGGCATAATCGACATGCTAAATCACAGTTGTCTATGCCAGTGGTTCTCCAACGTTTTAGCACCAGGACACAGTTTGTAGAATGACAATCTGTCCAGGACCCACCAGAACTGATATCATGGCTGGAAGTACTGTCATTGTGATGCCAGAGCTTGCTGCTCTCCTGATAATGCAGCAATTGGGTTATTTCAATTTTCAACAGTAAAGTAAATATGTAGAGAAATAGCAAAGAAAGAAAAAAGCCAATTTCTTGACATGAGCAAAACAACCACACACCCCTCACCCTTTCCAGAATCCCATCTTCTCAATATGGCTGTCCTAGGTGTTTCGTGACCCACTGGTGGGTCCTGACCCACAGTTTGGGAACCAGTGGTGTAGAAAGCTCTCCATAGGGTAAGAAAACAAAAGTTCCCTTACCCCAAGGAGTTATCCGCAAGAGAAGTACTCTGACCAGAAGGTTGGGAGTTCGAGACCACGCAATGGAGTTAGCTCCCATTGCTTGTTCCAGCTCCTGCCAACCTAGCAGTTCGAAAGCACGTAAAAATGTGAGTAGATAAATAGGGACCACTTTGGTGGGAAGATAATGGCGTGCCATGTGCCTCAGTGTATAATCATGCTGGCCACATGACCATGGAAGCTCGTCCTCGGACAAATGCTGGCTCTACAGGCTGGAAATGGAGATGAGCACCGCCCCCTACAGTCGGTCAAGACTAGACCATTCGTTCGTGGGTAAACCTTTACCTTTTTTTACTCCCCACAAATCACAGGATGCCGCACATACCTCCTTGGCATTCATGTACTGGTAGGGGGGGATATGGAGTCTAATATTCTTTGCAAAAATCCAGTAAGCAATAGGCAATATGTGATCTGCTCTATTACTGGACAGCTAGATAGTACCTACCCACCTACGTACCTCTGCCACATCTTTCAAACCAGAGCTTTAACATATACCGTATGCCAACTGATTTTCTAATATCTACAATGATTTACCACTCTTAGCATGTTTCCTTCCCTTGGGAAAGAGGACAACAAAAATAAACTGCTTCCCTAAATAAGGATTCCTCCTTATGTCCTGTGGCCTACCTGGTGACAAGGACGAAGCAAACGAAAAGAATTCAGTATGTGATTTGATGATATGAACGAACTGTTGCTGTTTGTCCTTGAAGGAGGGTCAGCTGTTGGCAATCCTCCCAGAACCACTTCTTTCAAACCCAGAAAACATTATGTAGTCTGCACGTACGTTTCTGGAAGCCGTTTCTTGAGTGAAAGAAACAGCTCAATTTCAAGTACATGAATTTAAGAGTGCTTTTATAAAACGACATCTCAGCTCTCTTTTTTGCAGCCAACTAATTTCAGCTTTTCGGGTGAGCAATCTCCAGAGTTCCTGAGAGTTTGCTGAACCATCTTTGAACTTCAAGCCATAAATGGTCACTAAGGTCCAAACTATCTTGAGCAAAGGCAGCCATACTATGAACAAACCAGCCAGTTCAAGGTATACGTTCAGCTGGATATGCAACAGCTTTGAGTCATTTTTACCACGTTTACAGCACACAGGAACAAATGCCCTGTTTTCCAGTAAAGTTTCCGTGGGGGTGATGAGCCAGGATGGAATGAGGGATTCCTAAGGGCAGCAGTACTACTGCAATAGAAGTGTTAATGGAGATTTTGAATGAAGGGTGCCCATGCTGATGCATGCATATTAGCTCCCAATCTGCTAGTTCGGTCAATCAACTATCAGGATTGGAGTGACAGTTTCCCTATACAATTGGCAGGTGGGACTTTTACTCAGCACTCACAGTGCTTAAAAACATCTCTGGCCAGAAGCATCCTTAAAATGTAACTCATTACTTTGAAAGGAATAGTTTTGTACACACATCTGCACTCTCAGCCTCTCTCACACATAGGCACACCTATTCCATGCCCTGGCTGAGAGTTTTGCTAAGAGAACGTCACCCAACTCAGCAGAGAGTCAAGGTGCAATCCTAACATGGAGTTAGGCCGGCACAGTTAGACCAGCACAAGGGCCAGCGTAAAGTGCATTTGGACCACTCTCGGAGACGGGGAGCATGGTGCACATCTGTGTGCTGGCCTCTCTGACTCCTAGAGTGGTCCAAACATACTTTATGACGTCCCTTGTGCCTGCCAAACTTTGCTGGCCTAACTGTGCCAGCCAAACTCCAGGTTAGGATTGCACCCTCAAACATGAATCTGAACTCAGAATCAAGATCGTGCATCTATCATCTTCATGAGTCAAATCAGTTCATAAACATGTCAAATGTATCCATTCAGAACAGAATTCTGCAAGTCACATTCAGTACATACACATGGTATGCATGGACAATAACAATATTATGGGACATTTTATTGTGGAGCCTTCTCATGAACTCTTGTACTCAGCAAGTCGGGAAGCAGCAAGTCCCACAACCCAGCTTTTGCGTTGTTCAAATTTTTCTTACAAGACATCATTTTCTCTCCAACGGGAGCTCCAGAATGGATTTCCTTGATTTACTGAATTTGCTTGAAGCTCTGTAAACAAGCCAGTTCCAAATTTAGCTCCCAGCTTTTTGAAGACGTCTTGGGTAATTTCAAGATACATCTGGGCTGTATAGTATGAATTTTTCAGTCTTCAAAGTACCTCTTGGTCATTAATGCAACAAAAAATGTGAATGCTAAAGACAAAAAGAAATCCTATGGCACCTTAAACACCAAGATTTATGGTGGCATTTCAGAAACACAATAAATCTGGTAGCATTTAAGGTATTACAAGCTTCTATTGCTTGTGCTGGAATATTTCCCCGGGAACTGTAATAGCAATATTCTTATTTTGATCTGTTTAAATCCTAATCTTTTGCAGTATGGAAAATTTAAATTAAGCTTCTTTATAGCTGCCCTTCATTCAATTCTCTTAAACATGCAATCCAAATGACAAAGCAATATGCCTGGTGCTCGAAGTATGAATAATTTACATTGTCATCTAAGCTGATCGAAACATAATTAAGCATTTACTTAACACTGTATGCATACCTACTCATAAGGAACTAATCTTCCAGCAATGCAACTTTAATCAGAAAGCTTAAGAATCTCTCTCTTGAGGACATCTGAGGCAGGATGGAAGCAACAGCAGCCTCTCGTCAGGGCATACTGATAGGAATAAAAAAATTTGCTTGCCAGGTTCAAGAATGGGACTGGGTGAGTTGACTTGTACTTAGCAGAAACACCACATTTGGGATGTACAGTACTGGAATTCCTTGAGCATATTCTGTCCTTCCCAGCCCGGTATTGTTTTCAAAAGCCCATTCAGGTGCAATACCGCGAATGTACTAGTTGGATTCTGGAGAGATCCTTCTCTAGGTACAAATATGCGTAGACCTTTCACTAGAATGGACATCTAAACAATCTGTACTGTTCACTAATGACCCAAAAACAGGATGTTGCAGTTCAAGCATAGCTGGCAGGGATGGTCATCTTCTTATGGTCTTATCTTCTTTACATGTTGGGTGGGGAATTTATCACATCTGGATTCAACCATCATTTGAATCTTGAGTTCCAAAACTAAACCACCAGTTTGCGACCTCCAAAAGCAAACTATCTCAATGGTGTTTTTTTTTAAATAATCCTTGCATGTGATCTTGAACTGAGCTTTATCCAGTGTGAAGTTCTACTCAGCCCAATGTTTTAATTGCACACAATATTGAGGTATGCTTTTAACAGTCACACCTATTTTATTGGTTAATCTTTATCACAGTGGCTGAGATTTAAAAAAAAAAAGCTATTTTAAGGATGCCTGAGGGCTGGTGCATACCCTTTCAGGGATTTTAAACCTTTTTTGGCAGACCTCCACGCCATATCACAAATTGGTCTGAAAATCCCTTCCAGTTCAGAAGTAGTTTTGCCGTATGTCATCATGGGCTGTCTGAAGAACCACAAGCCCACTCCCCCTTGGGCACGCAGAGAACTTGCATGGTTCTTCTTGAACCTACTGTAAAAGGCTGTGATTATGGTTTGACAAATTTGAGAAACCTTAACATAGTTTTAAAAAGCTCAGAGCAACCTGACATTTCAGAACACAAATAACACCAGGAAAAATACAGGCTCCTCACAGGAGGGTGTATCCTCTAAGTTCAGTTTATCATGGGAAACTAAGCTCAAGATACAGCCCAATAATAATCTGCAATGGGTGGCCAACAGAAGAAATTCATAGTCTACAAATAACAGCTGTTAATATGTAGAATTTAGCACTAATGGGTAAAAGTAGCTTGATCAAAACTATCAAGCAGAATCTTTTTTGAAGATGTCCTCTGTATATAGCTCAGAACCTGGCCCTTTCCCCCAGCATGTGTCCTGGTGCAGCTGTGCAGACACAGCATGACTGCATCCAGAGGTGCAGGGGATCAGGAGGCCTGCCAGGGAGATTTTTTATCTTTGTGTAGGTCTTCTGGTGGCTTAGGGGTCTCCTTGGATGCATGCCAACCATAGGTGGTGCAAGTCTGGGAAGAGAAATGGGGTGGGGCAGGCTGAAAAATGGGGGATAGGAACCGGCATGTGTGTAAGCCATCAAGACCACCACCCTCTGGCCCTCTCCCTGACCTGGAATGTGCCCTCCCTCCCTGCCAACTTATTGGTGCCTGCAAATCTCCTGGAGCTGCTGTTGTGCACATCATATGTCTCACAGTTTTTTGGCAGTAGGTAATTGCAGCCTTGCTTTTGCGGCACTGTCATCAAGACACATTCACTACTAGAATGCCAGTTCTGGCATCACAATGGCATACTTGGGATTGGGGCCTTAGATTTACATGCTGCTGTGATCTGAAGCAAAGCCAGTAATGGCATCTAAATGATTTAGTAACAGGTACTCAGTTTTGATTGGCACTTGTGTTGGGGCCTGCCCACCGGAAGTGAAGTCATAGCCAGAACCCAGGAACCGCCACGCCTCCTCGGTAGGCCGCGCAGTGGCCCGGGAGAAGGCCCGGGCCTTCTCCGGGGCCACCGCAGGGGCTACTGATTGCCCCCCAGGAACCGCTGCGCCTCTTCGGGAGGGAGCCCCAGGCAGCCTACCCGCTCACGCTGCTACTGCCGTCTGTCTCCCTCGCTCCGCTGCCTGCCTGGCTCTGAGAACGTGCAGGCAACTCAAATGTGCAGGCAATTCAAACGTTGCAGGGGGCGGAGCGGAGCGCTGACGGAATCAACGAGTGGGCTGGCGAATGGGCAGGGCCAGCCCTAATCCTAGGAACGGGTACGCGCGTACCCCCGTGTACCCGCTACATGACATGTCTGAGCAAAGCAGTAGTATTGAAAGGACTTTTGACTTTTTCCACAAAGTCAGCCAATTCAAAGGTTAGCATTCTACATATATGAATTAGATATTGCCATCCACAACATTTTGGGCTTTCCATTTACATGAACGGTGCCTGTAAATGAACTAGTGATTCATCAAAAGGATTACATCGAATTGTACTGTATTAATTAAATCCAAATATGCTAAAGATTACAGCAGGAAAGAAATGCAGATAAGCAACATGAATGGCCAAATTGGTGACTTGGACTCTTCATAGAGCTGTTCAAGAGCCGTCTTCAGGAAGTTCAAGTAGTAAACAAGCTGAAGGACAATTAAGATGTGAATGACTTATGAGAGGCAATAGAAGCAATGAACTCAAGTGACTAGTTGAGTTACTGGATCACAGACCTCTCTCACTACACATCAATGCTTGCAACTCAGGGGCAGATGCATGTATTTTAACGCATGGAAGGACATTTGTAGCTTCCCTTTGCCTAAACCAGGGCCCCCCAGCTAGCCAGGATTCCAATACACATTTGATGTATTTCACAGAAATAAGTGTTATGTACTACATTTGTTCAGACCAAGAACTCAAGATTTTCTATATCCATTACCCCAAATTTAGCATCTTACTCTCAGCAGTGATCTCTTCTTTAAGGGGAGCCATATGGTGCAGTAGGTGTCTTTTGAAACCAAGTGGGCCAATATGATTGGAGGAAGGATGCTGTTTTTTGATCCTTATGAAAAAAATGTTAGCATGATAACTTGATTTACATACCAGGAATTAATCTTTCCAAAGCAAAGGGGTGGGGTGAGGGGAGAAAGTGCTTTGTGCCCTTAAAAAAACATCCCGCTGGTGAGAGCCTAACTTCACCTTTCAGCCCTGGAGATGTGCCAGTTAGATTAGAGACACATTAGTGAAGAAATGCTGCTGTTTTAATGTTACAGCCGGAATAATGTTTAGCACTTAGAGCAATAATGCCGTTCTCAGAGCTTCAGTCATTGTCATAATTGAATTGCAAAGTTTCTGCCTTTTTTATAGAGGGATTTTAACTCTGAAACAAATCTGCTAAGCTTTTGTAACCACCCTGTTTACTGTAGTACAAAGTCACCAAGAATAATTTGCCTGAATCTGCAATTTTAATTCACTTTCTTTCCCAAGAGATTAAATATATTGCTCTTCAAACAGTTGCTACCTATTCTTTTTAGTCTTTGTTTTCTTAATGTGATCAGCTACGTTTATCTGCTTATCTCATGCCATTGTTTGAAAAGAACAATGAAGCTGGCAGGAGCAAATGTTATGACTTCTGTGTTGAAAAATTCAGATTTAATTTGAGCTTGACTAGTGACATCCAGTGCTACTCTTTTTAATTAGACTGTAAAGAGAAAATATGTACACTGTTCCTGAACATAAATATTTCAGTGCACATTTTTCTTTAACTACCACATTTGCTAAATTCATTGCCCCTTTCAATGCAAAAAAAACTTATGCTCAACCAAATTATTACATTTGCAGTACAAGTGCAGACTATGTTCCTCCTAGATTCCCTGTATTTATAATGATAAACAACATTAATCAAAACCATTATTGCAAGGTTTGCAATAAAAGTTACTGGTTGCATGCTGCTTGAAAGAGACAAAGGCCAGGCTTATAGGCTTACAATTTAAAATGTGTCCACCACACCGTGTATTTTCCAGTAAAAGAAATAGTACCAGATAAACTGAACTAAGGTCACATACTCGGGAGTAAACTTCCAAGGGGAGTTCCATAGGACCGTACTTCAAATTAAGAAAGACATACTCTCTAATAATTCTATTTGTATGTGTTCCAGATATTCCAAAGATGCCTTTGCCAGTGGCCTGTAGTTTTCTTATGGCCCAATTCTATGAAAAGTGATCTGCCGGCACAGTGCACATTCTGCTGGCAGAGGAGGCAGGATCCAGGTACAAATTACTGTATCCTGAAGCATCATGTGTGACATCATCGCACTTGCCGCCAGTGGTGAGCAAAATGAGGCCAACAGTGCAGTTGCTGGAGGGGCAGCCAAGACACTAACTGGAGGCACTGTCCAGAGGCACCCGGTAAGGCAGTGATGGGAGAGAGGAGGAGTTTCTGGTTAGGGAGGTGGGCAGAAGGGTACAGGGAGGGGATGAGATGGGTGGTACTTATGTGAGGCAAAATCCTATCCTACTCTCTCTCCCTTTCTGCTGTCATTACACTCCTCAGTTATGCACCGGGAAAATAGCTAGCGCATAACCAAGATGAACCACAGAGTCGGTGGAGGCTCCCCTCAACTCTAGAGGAGACCTCCAAGACAGCCTCCCTCACCATAGGGTGCAGCACTTGCCTTTTTTGTCCACATGAATTGGTAGTGGGAATCTAAGTGAGGTTTGGGGCCTTAATGTCCCATACAACCCTGAAAGGAGACACCTAACATCTACCAGCATATTGGGCTTCCTAGCAACCACATCATAGCATTGGCTAAGCCACCCCATAACTGACCAAGAGCCTTCTATAATTTCTTGCCAGCAACAGAACTCTTTCTAATTTTGTCCTGAAATGCATTATTTTCTAAAACGTAGAACTGAATTGAATTTTATTTGCATTACACAAGACATACATATAACACACTGAAACTTGGGTACTGCCTACAACCAACCAACATATTCCTACTTCCGTCTCCCAAAAATAATGAAGAGGAAAAAAGGACCAAGACCTTTTGGAAACCTGTACTGTAAGTTAGTTACTTCTTTAAAACTTGATGGATTGTCTTTTAGTAACATTCCTTGCTCTCCAGTCAATCCCTTTCTGCCTTGGGCTTGTTTACATGAGATCTTATCTCAGGATAACAGCCTCTGAACTCACTTCAGGTCAGCGCACCTTGATTAATGGATGCAGATGCTATCCTGAAGTTTTAAGTCCAATGCAAAGAAATCACCCCCCCCCCCGCCAAATTATTTACAGTCATGCCAAAATCCACAGATAACGGGATCCATGGATGGGCCTTTTGCATCTTCTGGTTGCATCTGGTGGCGTCCTCCAGTCACATCAGGTGGACGTTCTGAGGCATGGGGAGGTCGCACACAATCTCCCTGCATCTCAGAATGCGTGTGGAAGGAGTCTAAGATGTACTTCTTGAAAAACCAGAAACACGTCTCAGAAAGCCTCCAAGACTTGACAGGAAAGAGCTCCTGTCTCATCTGGGAGGTCAGGTCAGCCTATACCATGGGTTCGGAATCCACGGTTGGTCGAATCCCTGGATAAAGAGGACCGACATGCATTTATCAAAAGATGGGTCTTGCACTTTCCCCTCCCACAAGGAAAGTGCTCACGGGAGTTTCCAACTGAATAATAAAGTACAATACCTTATCAAAAGCAGCAGCAACAGAACAGCAGAGCTCCCTAAACAGCAGCCCAGCCATTCAAGCCACAGCATTACAAAGCAAAGATCAAACAGAACCAGAATGTTTTTTGCTGGCCCTCACATGACAACAGTCCCAGGAAAGGACACAATTGAAGCACCAGCCTAAGCTGAGCAAAGCCACCCTGGATCACATCCACATGCACAGCCGGTCCAGAAGTACATCTAGCCTACAACCTGTGCGTCTAATGGGAGCATAATTTCCTGCAGAGCATGCTGACAAATCCATAACCTGAATTGCAGATCTAATCAATAGCACCTCTGTCCTGGCCATATTGAATTTCAGTGCAACACAAATTCTCGACTGTGATTCAGAACATACACAACTTGTCCAGTACTAAATGAAATCAAGAAATTGAGCTAGGTATCACTTGCAAATTCTGACAGTTAACCCCATATCTCCTAGTAGCCTTTCCCAGCAGTTTCATAGATATGTGATTTTTTTTTTGGGGGGGGGGGGACAGAACTGAATCCTGTTGGACTGTTAAGACCAATGGCCAAAGCACACAGCCAGAACTGTCCAAAACTATCTTCTGGAATTTACCTTCCAGGAAGGACCAAAGTACTGCAAGGTCCTCTCAAGTTCCCACCACCAGCCAGACAATACAGAAGGATGCTATAAATGTCCTTGGAACAGCAACATTGACACTGAATTCCTGCCCCTTCCCCATCCCCACGCTCTGGAGAGAAGTAGCTATGTGGAATGCCACTGTACCAAATGTTCTATTATGAATAATTTAAATCAGTGCTCTTCAAATGGTGGATATGCAACCCACCACAGAGCATGAAAGGGGGGCCATTTCCCCTTAAGGGGAATGACCCCAGGAAGCACTGCCTGGTGGTGCTGCAGCGATTGCAGCGCCATAGGCATTGAGGGGCATGTGCCCTACCTGGGGGGGGGGGTTCAGAAGGGTTGGGGAGGCCCGTTGTCACCTCTGCAGACCTTCCTGATGATGAAAATAGCTCCATTGTAACGTTGGAGCTTACTTCCTGTTTGATGCAAAACAGGAAGCAAGCTTTGATTTCACAAGGGAGCTAATATTCAACATAGAGGCCTGTGGAAGTGGCAGCGAGCCTCCCCAACCCTTTTGGATGCCCCCAAGACACCCCCCCCAAGTAGGGCACATGTGCCTCAGTGCCTGCAGCACTGTGATCGCTGCGGCGTCACCCTAACCCTCGCCCTGCCCCTGCAAGCTCTTAGAGAAAAACTTCCCAAACTCAAGAACTCTTTCAAGTTCTGAGAGCTTGGAAAACACCAGATTGGCTGGGTTAATTATATGACTTTCTGATAGGGAGGGGAAAAAGGGATCTTGGATAATTTTCAAGTTGATCTGGGACAAGTTCAAGGAACCTCACCCATCTCTAATTTAACCACACTCTTCAGCCAACAGTCCCAGAACAGCTTTCACAAAGTCAATAAAAACAAACCACCATATTTATCTTGCTTTCCGTTACTATTGGACCTGTGAGTCAAAAATTGCTTTTGTGATGAGTGTTGGTGTCAAGCATAATTTAAGTTACTAAGACCGGATTACTCTCAATACCTAAGGTTTCTATCACACATAGTGGATTTTAGAATATGCTGTCAGTATGGAGGAAATTAGCTTGCATACTGTTAGCCCAGCAGTGACTAGATGTAATTTGATAATAATTAAATACAGAAGAACTTGAGAAAAAATGAACTTGACTGTTAGAAATGTGTTGGATGAAGATCTAAAAATAAACTTCCTTTAAGAAACCTGATACTTGGCAAGCAACTACACCATGATAAAATTAATAACTTCAGGTATTTTAGAATCCAACACTTATTGCTTTGAGGCACTGGTGGCATTTTAATATTGCCTTGAAAATGTGTAATTACGATAAACGTACACAATCAAGTACAAAATGTATTAACTAGTGCTTATTTCACGGATCTTATTTTGTAGGTACCAAATCATTTGTTTCTATTTAAGGACTACAAATTTTCAACTAAAATTATTACACATGGTTATGATATTGCAATACAGATCCTTTTAATTAAACTGTTGAAGCAGTTGTACAGTAAAACAATTTTTCAACCAACCGGAACAGCTAGAAAAATGATAAAGCATTTTTTAGCCCCATCAAGGTCAACTAGAGTTAACAGGTCTTGCAGTGAAATCCTAAGCATGCTTACTCAGAAGTAAGTCACACTGTGCTCAATGAGGCTTACTTCCAGAGAAGGATGTATAGGACTGAAATCTTTACAGTGTTTAAGTCTGGCTTGGCCATGGCCAAATCGATTAACAGCCCAATTCTATCTTGCGCTGTAATTGCGCTGTGCACCATATGCAGCACAGGGTAGAAGGTGACTGCTATGCAACTCAGAGTATGGGATTTTATTCCCCCTTACCCCACGTGGCACAGCAGCCACTCCTATGGGGGTAATTGGATTCACACCAGTGAAACTGCTAATGCAAATATGAGCAGCCCGGGGGAATGGGGTTTGGTTCCAGCCTAGGTTGCCTAGGCTAGTCCCACCCCCCAGGCCATATACAAATTGGCCCACCCTCTCCCAGTCCCAATATGCCCCCAATTCTTCCCTCTTCAACCCCACACACCATCTGCCCTTAGCTGGCACTTCTTTACTATTTTGCCATGCGCCTGGAGGCTGGATCTGGACTCCATGAGCCAGCACACATCTGCTGCACACATCTGCACATCAGCGCACTGGCTCTGCTGATTCAAACCATATGGCACATTTGTGACACTCCCAGAGCACAGGTTGATTGAGCACTCTGGACTGCGCTCAGAAATGCTTTGACAGCAATATTAATGTACAGAGGGCCTTCATTGGAAATCTCAGGCACTTTCCTAACACTCCACTGAAGCTGGAACTTTAGGGTTCTTGTAGATTAGCATTGAAGAATCCTGGAAATAAAACAGTCCACTGGACCTAACAGGAAGTCAGCACAAACTTTGTTTGCACTACTGTGATGGACGTTGATTTTTCTTAGCCTGATGGGATGGTTCAAACGTTTACCCTCCAAACAAAAATGAACATCATATGCACAGCTGGGCAATGAACCCATCCAATTTGCCCCATACCAGGTCTTTCAAAGTTGTCGTCACCACAAAAGAAACTGGCAACATTGGGGGCACACTATGATTTTATGTTATATAGAGCAAAACAAAGTGCAGATTGAAAAACAATCTGTCGGGAGCAAGATATACAAACCCACAGAAAAGAACAAAAAGCAAGAGGCTGACAATATTTGGAGATTGGTTCTTGCTTTACTTTTTGTACTATGATAATCCACGATACCCCACCAGCATATACCGAGTCAGACCATTACTCCAGAAGTTTTATAATGTCTGCTTTGACTGGCAGCATTTTCCAGAGCCTCAGGGCACAATCTTAACCAACTTTCCAGAACTGACATCGGTATGCCAATGGGGCATGTGCTGCATCCTGCAGTGGAGCAGTAGTCAGGGAGGCCTCTTCAAGGGAACGGAATATTGTTCCTGTACCTTGGAGCTGCACTGCCCTTACCCCGGTGCCAAAAAGTTGGTTAGGATTGCACCATCAGGCATGAAAACCTTGCCCTTTGCTGCAATCAATCAATGCAAATCAAGTACACCGTCAGTGTACTTTCATTTTCAGTGCTTTGCCCCTTCAAAAGGACACATAAGGACATAGAAAATGATCTGACCTAATCCTGTGTTGGATTGTGAACTACGATTAGCAGGAACCATTATGCCTGAGCCTAAACCAGAACCGACTGACTAATAGCATCAGGAGAGAAACAGGCATAGCAGACAGAAGCCAAAGAGTAGAAGAGTGAAGGGATTAGAGCTAGCTTTTATGGGAGGGGTAACAAAAGGGGTAAAAAAGAATACCAAGCCTGGTATTCCAACAGGCCTTTAGTATTAACAGCAGTTTTGTTCCAAACATTGCTGCAACACAGGCAGGCTTTACACAGAGGCTAAGAATTCCACCTTTCTGTCTCTCTATATTTAAGAAAAATCCTGGGAACAATAGCAGCAGAGTGATGAAATGATCTCACAATTCAGCAAAGACTGGATCAACAAGTTGTAGAAGATTCCTAATGGTCTTTGCCAACAGTATACTCCCAGGACCAAATACAGCTACACCCATGCAATGAGTTTGCAAAATGCAGCCTTCACTCCCAGAAAACAAAAGGTGATAAACCCAGATGTTTAGAAGTCATTGTGAATGTTGTTGGGTTTTTTAAAATATATGCTAGTATACAGTAGCAAACAGATTCCTGTCCATATGTCATATGCACTGTTTCAAAGTCACTGAGGAAGGACAGCCTAACAGTGATATCCAAACTTTTTAGACTGGGACCCACTTTTTATAATGGCACTCATGTCGGGACCCACCCACTGGAAACAATGTTGTGGCAGGAAGTGACATCATCAAGCAGGAAGTGCTGTCATTGTAACATAATAAAATGACACTCCTGGAATGCAAATTAGCATTTTTGGACTGCAGCAATTATACAATCATGAAATATCCCTGATAGAAAGCAAAACTATGACAACATATTATGTAAAAGCACTGAACTAAAAACAATTTAAAAAAAAAAAAAACCATCACTTGAAAATTCAAACTCCTGACACTCACAAAAGGAATATAACTAGAGTAAGGTCTGCAGTTTCCAAGATGGCTGCTCCCAGCTTTCTGTGACCCACCTGACATCTGGTTGCAACCCACCAAGTGGGTACGAACCACAATTTGAATAACATCGGCCTAATAAATCCCATATGACACACCAGCATCTTCAATATGCAGCTATAGTACACACCCTAAGGCAACTGTTATCAATGTACAATATTTGCTGGGTAAAGTCAACAGGAAAAAGTCTTCTAAAATTCCTGAAACAGCACAATTCTATGTATGTTACTTCTGTGTCCAGTGGGGACTTGGACCCAATTTAGCGAGCATAGGACTGCAGCCTTAAAAAAGTCCCTTTACTATTCGGTAAACTTTTGTAAAACTGAAGACGAGTATTCGTGTGATAAATCCGAATAGTGCAGGAGAGACTAGAATTCCCCCCAATGATTTGAACTCACCAGTAAACATTTTTGTAACAGCTTTGCTCTGCTTCCGGGCAGAACACAGGAGCAGCAACCACGGAGGGAAAAACTCATAATGACTGGCCAGAAGCTCAGCGATTGTTCCAGACAAGCCTGTCGACGTTTGGTCGCCTTCTGCAATGTTACATCCCTCATCCACTGAATCTACGAGAAGGAAGAGACTTTGCTGGGGAGGCTTGGTTCCCAGAAGCGGGAGCAGAATGCACCTGGAAGAAAATAAACACACACACAAGCAAAAGAAACATTTATTGGACTTGTAGCCCACCTTTCAAGCGTTGCTCATAAAAATTAAAAACTATATTAGTGTTCAATATTCGTATTTTAAAAATGCAAACAATAAGAACAAACCAGCTGCTAATGCATCACATACTAGATAGCAATCAACATTGAGCCAGGACTGAAGTAAAGGATTTCTGGAACAGGAATGTGGGCTGTGTTTTTCTACACACACCACAGAAACTTAGGTGGTCCTTGGCCACATCCCCAGGAAGTCCACTGCATCGATGATAGCATTTTACGTCAATGTTTCCCTTGCACGTTTAGCATTTGAGCCATGAGCACTTGCAGAGGGAAACAGAAAATCCTTCACCACCAATAACCCCCCACCAGCAGGGCAACCTAGGGTGGCAGAGCTCAAGATTCTGTGGGAAGAAAACTCTCCACCCAGGCACTTGTATAACCCAAGAGTGCCAATAAGAACAGGTCATTCTAGAATTCCTTATTTGTGTATGCAGAGGTTGCGATCCCAGAAAAACAACGCTTTGCAGCTTTCACAGCCAATGCATGAGTGGAGCTCGTCAAAACCTTTTTCTCTTTCTTTTTGGAACTTCTCAATTTTTAAGTCTACTCTCCATCATGTGTTAACAGGTCATTATAACCAAGTTAAAAAACCAGCATTGCCAATTACCAAAAAACAACATTACCAACATTACTAAACTTATATTTAGTAGGGTGTGAGCGACTGTCCCTATTCACTACAGTTACCATATTTTCCAATGGCAATTTGCATCCCTCTGGGGACAGGAAACAAAGTACTTGTTTAGGTATATAAACTACTTTGAAATTACACACACAACTTTTCCACCAAATGCCTTCAAAGCAACATAAAATGTAAGATAAAGAAGACTGCTAAAATATAATCCGTCACTCAATATGGTTATTGGGCTGAATAAGGTTGCAGCATATATTAACCACCAAGAAAAAATGTCTTCAACATAGCTTGCATTGTTCACATACCAAGGAAGTAACTCACTACCAGGAACACAGATACATGGACTGACCAGACTAGAGAAAGACCTGATCCAATTCCAAAAATGTTGTTTTATATTAAGTACAGTGACAGTACTGGGGGCTTAATCTTAATAAGTTAAACTGGCACAGATAGGCCTGCAAAGTTTGGCAGGCACAAGGGACACCATGAAGTATGCTTGGACCACTCTTGGAGTCAGAGAGGCCAGCACACAGATGTGCATCATCCTCCCTGACTCCCAGAGTGGTCCAAATGAACTTTACAGTGGCCCTTATGCCAGCCAAACTTTGCTGGCCTAACTGTACTGGTCTAACTCCAAATTAGGCTCGTGCCCTGAGTTTTGCATTGCCTCTTCCTTCCAAAAAAATAAATAAATAACAATAACCCATTATATTCCTCTCACACATTTTCTGTCTTAATTTTTCACATTTCATTAGAATCTATATTTAGGATCAACTGATCATGGATATAATGTCTAATGCAAAAGATTAAAACCATCTCAAAAGTGCATATGGCAAAAGCATCTTTTCATTCGATTATTCAGTATCTAGAAATACTGTTAATATTCAAATTAAAAAGGATGACAATTTATTAAGTGTCTGCTTTGCACTTCTTGTAGAATTTCAGGCTTTTTTCAATTTTAAAGGCAGCGTTTGCCAGCTGTCAAAGATACTCGTGTCAAAAATAGACCAGTGCTACCATTTCCCTCCCCTTCCCTTGTTTTCAGTTCAGATTTCTGAAGTCAAAACAAATTTCTAACAAATTAAATTTCATGAGGAAAAAATGTACCATAGTTACTATCAAGTCTCCAAGGTTAGCGCATTATACCAGACAACAAGAGAACTGAGAAAGTAACGGAGTCCTTGTAAATCTTTTTTTTAGTGCATCCTATCAAACCAATTACTAACTCCCAACTGCATCATGACTTTAGGCCTATTCAGCAGAACCTTCAATAAGGCGACTGTTCCTGCAACGAAACAGTCTTGCCTAGAAAAGAATGCCTTTATTTTCAAAATGCTATCGTGGTTTCAAGCAGAATTCATCATGGCCATCCATCCCGCTGCCACCATCCAAATGTTTTGTATCTCTAGAGACGCTTGCAGTCTCCTTGAATACTGCATTATGAATTTGAAAATAGGATACAATGCTTTGGGCTCTGAATAGTCATCAGCCCTATAAAATAAGATAAACGCAACATCCCATCAAGCCAGATGACATTTTGAAGTGGGAGCTGGATTTGCACAGTGACGAAGAGTGAAATGCAGGCTGAGAACATCTGAAGCAGATGCATCTCCACAAAACACTGGCACAGTTCTTAAATTAGATGTGCACTGAAAACTTTGCATGCTGTACTCCAAGCATCCTTCATTCTGTTCTAACTCTCTTGTCATAAAAAGTTTGCTCCAGGTATTCATTTACTACCCCTGCCAACATCTTTATGAGGAAGCCTTTTACACTAAATCAGAGGTTCTTGAAGTACATAATAAAAGCCTCCCCTTTAAATTCCTGGTACTTCACATGGGTGAGGACTCGCTGTTTGAATCCACCAATCAAACCCTGAGAGGAAGAGGACTGCTTGGAATGCTGTGGACCACCACCCAGCTTTGCGGCATAGCAAGGACAGAGACCTTGGAGAACGAACTGAGACTTGCTTTGTTTCCATCCTCTTTCATTTAGGGGAACAATAGCAGGAGAGGTCAGTCCTTGGTATCTGCAGTGAGTCAAATCTACAGATGAGGATCAACTGTATGCCTTTCATAAGTGCTTGTGGGCTTCCAAGAGATTGCAGGTGGGGCATTGTGGGAAAGAGGATGTTGCCTTTTAGCCGGCTCCAGCAGACTTTTGCATGCGGTTGTGCCCATGCCCTTCTTTTCATACATTCAATATGCCTGTCCTACCTTAACACACCCATCCCCTGTCACTAACCTCCTTGTGACCCTCTGCAAGCAGCAAAGGTCCGAACTATTGCACATTTTACTCATATAAAAATAGTATTTGCATCAGTTGTGCGTGTATCAGAACTCAGACATCCAGTCTCTGGGGAACAGCACAAATAATTGTACGTGTTCAGACTCACCCCAGTACAATTTCAGGGAGTAATCCAAAACGTCCCTTGGGCTGACACATGTGCCTTGTGTTGGCCCAAGGCCATCGGAAACGTGCCATAAATTAAGCTTGAGCCAGCCAGAGAGGCACTGGGCTGATGCAGACACTTGCATTGACCTAGGCGCACCAGCGGTGCCTGCAGGTAAGCCGAGTTTGCTCAGTGAGGGGCCATCTCTGGGCGGGGGGAAGGCGGGCGGGGCAGAACAGGGTGGAGGGAGGGCTGCTGTGGGAGGCTTGGACTTGCGCCATTTTGCAGGCACAGATCCAACCAGTCCTATCGGGCTGCCTGTGGCTTACCACGAGGCAAGGGGACATTCATCCCCTTGCCTTGCACTAAGCTGCTGCCGCCTCCTAACTTGGTTACGATGCAGCACAGGCCAGCCAGTCTGCCTGTGCCTGCCCAAGTTAGGATTGTGCCCTAAACCTCTTTTGTGCAAGACTGCAGAGACTAGCGTAAGTGCTGGCCTATGCCCCGCACGAGATCTGCACTGCTTTTGCATTGTATTTGGCCACACACCCGTTTCGCTTTACTGTGTCCCATGTCTAATACAAGATACAGATGCCATATACAGGCACTGCAAATGTTCTCAGAAAAGGTCCCCCCAACTTCTGCAATCAAAGCTTCAGAAGCTGCTGTTGGGACTGCCTCCTGCAGCCACTTCACATCCAATTCAACAACAAAGCTGACAATTGAGGCTCAGTAGCCTCATTTCGTGAATGCTACGTTAGTTGCAGTAAAAGAAAAAGTTGCTTTCAGACACAGAAGTGTATTCACTGCCATTTGCCACCCACTCTTTCCCATATTCTTTTTCATTGTGCTCCAGGCTGGTAAGAGTCTTTGGTGCCAATACTGTGCGAAACCTGCTGCCAAAGAGAGGAGCAGAGAGCCTGAGCAGAAAGAACATTGCTGAAACATCAAGAAGACATTACTGAAGTCCTAAGTTGCAGAGATCTCTTTTGCTATAATCAATACTCTAAAAGCTCGCCTTTCCACTTCCCTCCTCCTGGTCCATTTCCATCGTGAACCTTTCAACAATTACAGGATGACTCTATTTAATGTAGAAACTCCTGCTAGCTGCTATGAATTTGTGCAATTGGGTAGGACAGAAGTAGAAAGTGATATCCCACCACAAGAAAAGGAAATGTCCAAAAGCAGTTTGAGAAACATGTCCTTCAGTCCAATGTTTAACTATGATTAATATCATTCTTTGTAAGTCAGTAACCATCCGTACAACTCTATTCCTGAGCATGTCCACTCATTAGGAGGTGTGACCATTAACCATTAGTTGAAGAAAAAATCCGAACACATCATCTGCAATGGTTTGGCCATGTCTGCAGAATGAACACCAGTCGGCTGCCACACAAGCTTCTCTAGCGAGAGCGACCTCACTACTGGAGGGTTCAACAGGCAGTGCCAAAGAAAAACGTGACTCAAACACATTGATGAAGATCTAAGGAACCAGTAACTGACCATCAAAGAGGCTAGAAATACTGCCACCAATCACCAAGAGTGGAAGCATATTATGAATTACACACTGAGTCCAGCAGCACCTACAGCAGAATATTGGCCGAGAGAATATTGGCCCCCCACCCCCAGCAAAGCACCAGCTAAGGACCAAAGAAGAAGATGAGGACTAAATCCCCTTGCTTAGTGGTGTAAATGATTTACACTTTGTTTGATTTCACAAAAAGCACAGAGCTGAGTGGAAGAGTGCACACAGAAGATCCCTGGTAGGGCTAGGAAATGCTCTGTCTGAAATCCTGCAGAGCTGCTGTCATTCAGTATAGACCAGAGGCTCTTAACCTTTTGTACCTCATGCACCTCTAAGACAATTCCAAACTGCTGAGACACACCTTCCCTCAAACAAACAAACATTACTACACTTATTATTTGCAATTTGCTTGAAATTGCATGCAACATACCTTACCTGTACAGTAAAACTAAAACAATCTGGAACCTAATCGTTTGGCATTTTCAGGAGCCTGGTATCAAAATGGTATGGGAGCAGACTCTCACACTTGCCGGTCTCTGTGCAGGTGTAGCATGGCTTGACTTGGTGATGGTATTTGCTGAGACAGGCTACAGAAACAACTCGGGGAAAAACCTGAGTGACTTGCAAACAGGGTTCTGCTTAAACTGTGCAGCCACACAGCGCAGAGCGCCACAACTTGAAAGTTTGGCAACAATCCATGAGATCATTGCTGTGCATCCAGAGATGGTGTCATAATGCAAGAGGGTCAGCGCACTGGAGCAGACCCCTTATAGTGACTATAGCTTGCTAGTGACGTAATCTGTTACCACATCTAGGCCGCAATAGCAATGGGTGATGTTAGCCCTGGGCAGGATTGAGAATGGACTAGCACCTCCCAATAGTCTGGCATATCTGACAATCTGGTGTCACTTCGGTCCTAAAGGTATTGCACTACTAAAGCTTTACTGTACATGGCAAAAAGTGGAACTCCAAAAAACATTCAATTTCAATTATTAAAAAAAATGTATTCACTTTACTGAATTCAGATGTCTAACTCATAAAAAAGTCATTGAGCGGGCTAGTGCCATTTCCTCTCAACCAGAAAGTTATTTCTTGGAGCAGTTTTTGATAAAGCCAGGTGAGACGTCAACACCCCCTTGGGGAGGGGGGAAGCAAAGGGGCCAACAGGTGTGGCGCTCCTACCAGTGAAGGCACAGCAGCCAAAGCAAGTGTGCACTTAACTGGTTTATTGACAACCTCCTTTTCAGCCTCGCCCCCGTGGTCACCTGACACCCCGTTCCCTCACAGGGATTGTCCCACCGAGCCCTCCCTGCTCCCTGCACACAGGTCCATCTCCTGGTCAATGAACAGAACCCAAAATCCAGCCCCACTGGGCTCTAACGCAAAGTCCAGCCCCAACGGGCTCAAACAAAGTCTCTGGGTCGGGCCCTTCTGCCCACTCACAGCTCCTGGCGTCCCCACGGCTGGCGGGGTGGGAAAAGCGATGGCAGTCTACAGCCAGGAGGTGGTACAGCGACAGTCCCAAGCCGGGTGTCCATCCCTCGGCGGCTGCCAGCTCTTGTAGTCATCTAGGTCCCAGCTGCCTCAGCTTCTCCCGCTGCTCAGGGGATCGGGATGGAACAAGACCCTTCCAGAGCCAGTGCACACACGACGGGGAAACTCCCCTCTCCCCTGGATACTTCCCCCTCTCTCTTGGCGTCCTCCTTTATCCCTGGGCGGGGCTCCTTATTGGTCCTTTCCCTGATTGGTGTGTAGGGCTTGCCTGCCCAGTGACCTTAGCTCTCTCCGGCCTCGCGCCTGCTAACATGCGACACCAGGACACATGCCCTGTATCCAACCAATTCCAAGCCTTTATATCAATGACAAGCAATTGTATCCAATCTAGTCAGACACTATATTTTCAGTGATGCCAAATGTTTTCAACAGGTGTTAATAAACATTGATGAAAAGTTGAAGCAATAAATATTGCAGCCAATAAGAAAATGTATTACTGGCTTTTGTTGGCCCACCAGTAGTCAGGGCCAAATTCAAACCAAGTATGACGATTTTTATTTTTTTACTCATCTAGTTCAAAAAGGGACTTAATTATAAGAGCACCATGACACCTGCCATTTTCTCTTCATGTACCCACTAGGAGTGCAGGCCTCACAAATTAAGAAGCCTTGGTGGAGACCATATTGACCAAGATGGACCAATGGTCACTCAATAAAAAGCAGTTTTGAAATCTAAGCAGTTTTTCCATCTCTCAAGGGTTACGCTCAAAATCTCCTTCCTATTTCCTATTACCGTGTTGTTTTGGGGATCTACCACCAGTGACCTCGCTCTTCCATTCTTCCTTGGCAACATTCCCTCTTCCTGGAGAAGATGCCAGGGATTTATTTTTTTCTGGCTGACTGCTTGTGCACACTGCTTGGTAGGAAATGGGCTAGTTAAACAATTACACTGCGGAGTACAGTGCTGCTGCATCAAGACTGGTGACTTCCATGCATGTCTACATAACAGTAAAGTGCTGTTGTAGCCAGGAAAAATATTGCATTTTATGTGCTGATTAATTTGCTAGAGAAGCTATGAGAATTGCTATTGTAGCTACCATTTTTCTTCTTCCTACTACTGTTAGCATGCTTCTGAGCACGATACTAACTACTCACACTGGTGTAAACTCCAGCATAATGGCAAGTAGCTGGGCCAAGGGAGTGATAGCTGGATTATGGAATTGGCCTGCCCAGGCAGGTACTAACAGATGAACATCTGTTTTTACACACTGTTTCATTTTTGCTCACTGAATTGGTGTGCAAAAATTCAAAAATCCAGGAAATGTGACCTTGAATTACTCACTTCTTTGCCTAGCTTCCAAATTGACCATGGCAGATGGCAAGCTTGCAACTCATTTTATTGCTCAGAAAAAACCTCTTGCAAAGAGATCACAATAAGCATGCAGAGCCAGCCACTGAAAATTAGGATTTACAAGATTTGTAATTGCCTCTGAATTCCCAATTATCCCTTTTGTGAATTTATATTTCACCACAAACAAGAAAGGGCCAGCCAAATCTGAAAAGAATTTCATATGATAAAAGAGGAGCACTGCTGCAGCAGAGAAAGGATGTCCCTGGATATAAAAGAAGGCAGCAGACAATGGAAGAACAAAGGTTTCTGCAGTACATGCAAAGACTCCCAGACAGACCAAAATCAAATAGTATTTATATACCGCTTTTCAACACAAAGTTCACAAAGCGGTTTACAGGCAAAATAGTAATAATAAAGTTACATGGTTCCCTGTCTCAAAAGGGCTCACAATCTAAAAGTAAATACAAAATAATTTACAAAATAATTCCTTCTAGTAGGTTTGTAGTAACACTACTACCTAGTAAAATGCCTGTTTTGACTCTGTGAAAAACTGAAGTACTTCTCTCTTCAATGCTTGTAACTGAACAGGAAATGTGAAACAACCGAGGAACTGCATGACGTCTAGATACATCAGCGTAGGCTTTTTGGTTATCTATTATCATTTGTCAATTCACCATTTCTAATTCACCATTTCTAATACAGATCACCAAAATTAGATACAGTTAGATAAATTAGATACAGTTAGATAAATGAGCCCTCACCAGTTCCTTCTAAATCAGTGGTTCAAACTTTTAAACACTGAGACCCACTTTTTAGAATGACAGAAATGGGCACACACAACCCCACCAATCTGATGTCAGAGGCAACCTCTTCCGTTGGCTTCATGGACGGCCTTGCTTTGCCAACAGATTACCTTTGTGGCTGTACTCCAAATGCCCTTTATCTCAGTGATTCTCAAAGTTTTTAGCACCATGACCCACTTTTCAGACTGACAATCTGTCTGGGTCCCACCAAGGCGTTTTGGCAGCTCCTTGCATACAGTATGTGATAGTAGTTTTCCTCTCCCCTAGATTTATCTCCTCTTGGATGTTGTAACATCTGAGGCAATGTCTAATTCTATGGTTCTCAAATGTCTTACCACCGGGACCCACTTTTTAGAATAAATATCTGTCTGGGAACCACCAGAAGTGGTGTCATGGCCAGAAGAGATGTCATTTTGATGCCAGAGCCTGCTGCTTTCCTGAGAAAGCAGCAATAAATTGGGTTATTTCTCAGCCATTTTCCAATACCAAGTGAATCAGAAAGAAAAAAGCCTATTTACAGCCTTGACACAAGCAAAACAACGACACAGTCCTCCCTCTTTCCAGCATCCCATCATCCCATATTCTCAATAGGGATGCTCTAGGTGCGTGATCCACCTGAAATTGGCTTGGGACCCTGGGTCCCAACCTACAGTTTGGGAACCACTGTTCTAAATTGTAATCAAAATGTCTTTATCACTATTACTTTGTCAGAAGTTCTTTATCATTACTAGCAATGCACTATCATCATTCAAGATTGCCTTTGCTTCCTTTGCAGCTACACCAAACTGGAGGTTTGCAATTGACCACCATTCCCAGACTTAATTTGTACATTTTTTCATCATATTTTTGGGAAATCAGATACTTAACTGACAGCTCTATCCCTGCATCCATGCAGCCTGAGGACAGGGGCTTGGGCGCGGGCCTCCCCCTTACGCCCCACCTGTTGGAACACCCTCCCCACCCCCATTCCGCCCCCTCCCACCTTCCCACCCCCAGAAAAGTCCATGTGCTGGCTGAACTCGGATAGAGCAGGGATGGTTTATCATCCTTCTGCACCAGTAGTGCTGTGTCAACGCAGATGCCTACATCAGCACAGTGATTCTTCCACTGGTGCACACATGCCTTATGTGTGTAATAGCTCTCGGCCAACGCAAGTGGCTTGCATCAGCCAAAGCGGGTAGTGGATTGCCCTGCCAGTTTCATGAAATAATCCCATTCATCCTGCATAATTTTTCATTGACTCTTTATATTGGCAATACTCTTGAATCTTGCATTGCAGATTTCACCTGCATCTTCCCTACCCAAGGTCACTAATAAAGGAATTCCACTAGTTCTTCCTCTTGAGCAGTTACTTTGAAATCCTTGTTCATCTTACCTTTAGCCAGCTTTACTCATTCTGCATACTGTTTTAGTGAACCCCAAAGGGCTTAAAGCTACTGCAATTTATTTCTTTAAAAAAAAAAAATCAGTCATACTTAAGGGCACAAATACTGTACCTATGAACTCATTACTTCTTTGTTGTATTCTTTCATATCTTTAATTATTCTTTAATATTTCTCCTGAGGCATCACCTACCAGTAAATTTAAGCTTACAAGTCTATAATTACCTGAGTTACTAGTTTCCTTTTCTGAATTAGGTATAACACTAGCTATTCAGCAATCAAATACCATCACTTTGCCCAGAATGAGCAATTACAAATCTTTGCTATTGGTATAGCTGGTGTGCTGTTTAACTTGCAAGATAAACCAGAATTTGTATCCGAAGAAGAAAAAAAGATACCTTTTCCAGATGCATTATATCATTTGCCAGGTAGGTAGCAGAACAGCAAGTGGCATGCCAAGTACAAATGCATTGCAAATTTTAAAAGGCACTCAGTTTTTATCTCCATTCTTATAACCTCCCATATAACCACTGTCATTTTGACAGCAGCACAGTGAGAATGGGAGATTTCACACACCTTTTCCATATGCAATACTCAGTCCTTATCAGAGCTGAATTTCATCTTTCTCAGTACCCTTAGTTAACAGCATGGGCAAAGCATTAAATTCAGTCAGATTATCTTGGCTACTCTATGTTTGGAGATCAAACATAGCAACTATGCAATTTACAGCATTACTAAAAAGAAATACAAATCTGCTTTAGCTAACCACTCTTTTAGAAAGAAAGCTAACTTTATTTCATCATTTTGCAGATCATTAATACTTTCAGATCCTCACTGTTCAAAGGCCTGCTACCTAAACTAAAACAATATTAATCTAGAAATAAGCTATATTTTGACAGATTAAAAAAATTGTTAAATTACAGCAAAGACATCACCACTCCATTTATGGTAACCTGCACTTTAAAGTCAAAATCTTCCCCTTATTTGTTATTTCTGTTCATAATCCAGTTTTGAATCAAGCAAAATTCCTTCTCTATATTGCCCTGATTTATTACTAGAGAACAGTCTGTAGTACTACCATGTATCTTGGCCAATTCCATTACACTTAATGGCTCCACTTAGCGAAAGCCAAAATACTAGAAAAGTTGCATTTTCAGAACTTTCTTATACAACAGAAACTAAAAGCCTGCAATGAAGTGCCATGAGGACAGCTGTAGGCTTTTTTCCATACAGGATAAAAATTTGGGGTGACAGGATCTCAAAGGTTTTTTGCATTACATTTGTAGCCTTGCCTTTCTCAGGCTCAGACACTTTCGCCCCTCCCAACAAGGCAGACCAAGGGAGTCGCTTCAAATTTGGGTGCAGGAGGTGACATCAGGCACCCCCAGTGCCACTCACATCTGCCTCCGTCTCCTCCACTGCTGCCACCTCTCCCCCCTCCATGCTCACGGGTTTTGAAAAGAAAGAACATTTCCTGCATCTACTAATTCCTCAAGTTAATCACTTTTTCCAAAGAGTTGCCCTCATACCAATTACTCAGGAATTATTATTATTAAGTAGAAGTATAGTGGAAGTAATTGAAAAGGGACTAGGCAAGTGGTACCCAAACTGTGGACTGGGACCCACCAGTGGGTCGCAAGCCAATTTCAGGTGGGTCGTGAAGCAGCTAGAGCAGCCATATTGAAAATATGGGAAGATGGGATTCTGGGAAAAGGGTGGGCTGTGTGATTGTTTTGCTTGTGTCAAGATTGTAAATATACTTTTTCCTTTCTGTTTCACTTTGCTATTAGAAAATGACTGAAAAATGACCCAACTTATTGCTGAATTCTCAGAGAAGCAGCAAGCTCTAGTGTCACAATGATGGCACATCTGGCCATGACTTCACTTTTGGTGGGTCCCAGATAGATTGCCATTCTAAAAAGTGAGTCTCAGTGGAATGACGTCTGAGAAACACAGCACTAGGCTATTGCCTCAGATATTACAACATCCAAGAGAAGAGCAATGTAAGGATCAGGAGCAATGTAAGGATCGTAAGCAGGAGCTGCCAAAACATTTAAAACAGAAACAAAAGAAATGATGTGTCCGAGCACCTAGGTATGTGCAGTAATAATGTCTGCATGCAACTTGCTGGCTTCCTAGTTAAGTTCCTGGCAAATGATGTCTAAAACTCATTTTCATAATCATTCAGTCTATAGCAAGGTTGGTGGCCTCAAGCCAAGAAGTAGGGAAATGAAAAAGGCCACCCACAGACAAGTTGGGGAACTCCCTAAGCACACAGAAAAATGCTACTTTTTTTTTAAAGGGACATCCCCTCCCCAACCCACCTGTTAAGGGCTATATATGTGCATAGCCTTCCCACAGATACAGAAACAGTTAAAGCCCCGAAGGTGATAAAAAACAGAGGAGCCGATTCCTTGCACTTGAATGTGACATAAGTGCCAGCCCTGAGTATGCTGGATCGCCATTTAGTTAAGGAATCTTGCTTGCTTTCCTTCAGCCCAAGAAACAGTGGATGGCAGGAAACTAGGTTTGGGACATGAATGTCTCATTGCCACACATTCTCTAACATCCAATTCTGCCATTCCAGGATTCTTTGAACTCCTTCGAGTTCTGCCCCCTTGCCAACTTAAAAGGTCTTTTGGGGGGTGGTTAATTGGGATCATAGGAAAAGAGTGCATCCTCCAGTCCAAATGAAACTCTTCAACGTGAGTTATTTAAGCCCTCCAGCAAATGAAATACTCTCCTTAAAAGGATTCTGGAATGGGGGGGGAATTAGAGTTGGGGGTAAGAGATATCAGGCAGGGTGCAAAAGCAAATCTGCTTATTAGAGAAAATTCTATATTGACAACACTGAGCTAATGATCCACAGATATCTCACAGGCAGTGGAAGTCTAGGCTGACCCTTGCTCAATCTTGGCTCAAGCCCTCTACTCAGTCTGCATAGCTGGCAGATAACTCTTTTCCTGCTTCCACTTCTCTCCAAGTCACATTTTCAGCCGTAACCTCCTCTAGAGAACAACTCATTTTCAGTACTTTGCAAATTGATGGCCCCATAGATAGGTGATTCACCAACAGTATGTCCCTGAAACTGCTGGATTAATGACTACATCACTTCTCCAATGTTATATCCTAAAGCAGAATTCATAGGGTTTTCCATACTGTATTTCCCCACAATATAACCAGGAGTTTTTTGGGGTTGTTTTTTTAAGTGTACAGGCATGCCCCAGTATCCGCTAGGGTTCTGTTCCAGACGCCCCCGTGGATACCTAAAACTGTGGATACTGGGGACACATTTCTAAAGGTAGGGGAACATCAGTGGTTTTACAGCAACAAGGTTTTAAAAAAGGATTTGTTTAATGTTCCCCTAGCTTTTTAATTTATCTAAATTCAGAAATCACTCAGTTTTAAGGTATGTGTCTAATCACAGGAAAAAAATGTATAGTTTCACATTGTGCTAAATAACTCATAGCTTCCCTTCAAAACTCCATGCCAAAGAGGAAGTGACAGGCAATAGGATTTTAACTACTGTAGTTGAATTCCTCTATTTGGGGGGGGGGTATGGGGAACACAGATGGACTCTCCAATATTTCAATGAATCCTCACTCCCGGCCAAAAGTGCTTCAGGGATCCAGCCCAGCCTAGAGCAGTGGGGTCAAACATAAGGCCCATGGGCCAGATGTAACCCCCAGAAGCAATTTATCCATATCCCTTTATAATTGGGCTCTCTCATACCTTGCCCTTATGAACAACATTTGCACATTTTCTTCCTGCAATTTGCAGCTAATGAGTTTCTCTGTGAGAACCAAATATTTATTTTTGGCACTATCACTATTTGTTTCAAGTTGGCAGGTGGTCTAATCCTATCCACATTTACCTAGACAATTCCGTCAATTTGAATGGTTTGTTACCTCCCACCCCAGATATATTCAGTGACTACATGAGGGGAAAATAGGATCCTACCTATTGGCCACAATCCAATCACCATTCCCTAGTGGCCACGAATCACAATGGTGTGGAAGAGGCACCAATGGATACAGTCGTAAGCAAATAGGATTGTTCCATACAACACAGAACCCTGTGTACTCTGTATGTCTATGAGGTGACATGATCTGGCAGTATATGGAAGCCTGCTATGCCCCAACATGCTTACTGGCTGTGCACATGGATTTTGGACCGCAATCCTATAACACTTACTCAAAAGTAAGCACTATTTTACTTAATGGGATTTGAGTCCAAACAAATATGTAAGTAATTAGGCCACAGGGCATACCTAATTTTTCCAGGATCACACCCATTTGAAGCCACTTGCATTTTCTGGAAGCCAATGTCAACAGCTGTGTTTTCAAGTTAAACATAGTCCAATCAGATGTAGCCTTGCAAGATGTAGCCTTGTATTCAAACGGGAGCCTATTAAATTTTAATTACCATGGCCTTTGAAGCTGAAAGGCCTCAAAGGAAAGCATGCAAAACAAGGACTTGGGAACACATATGCAGGAGATGTTTCATATAAGTAAAACTGCTGCCTATTGCAAAGAGGCAACTGCATGACTGGCGTTCTAGATACATTCATTGGGAGAAGACGTTTTGGTTAAAGGCCAAAGCAAAAGAGCAAAAGTCTACTAAGCACCATTTTTAGGTTTCATTAAAACTGCATAAAGAAGAGATGAAAATCCAAGAGTGGCTCCTAAATTTATTCAACAGATCCCTCTTTCAGGTACCAGAAATCTCTTCATAACATGCCACATCAGGCAGAATGCTTAATTGAATGGTCCTGCAACAAAAATCTAAGACCCAATTTAGGGTGCAATCCTGGAGTTAAACCAGCCCAATTAGGCCAGCATAGTTTGGATGGCATAAGGGACTCCATAAAGTATGTTTGTAGCAGTCTAAGCATCAGAGACGCCAGCACACAGACGTGTGCCATCTTCCCTGACTCCGATAGTGGTCCAAATGAGCTTTACAGTGGCTCTTGTGTCAGTCAAACTTTGCTGGCCTAACTGTGCCTGCCTATTTCCAGGTTAGGACTGTGCTCTTAAAGTGTTGCAACTATCAACCGGTTAGATAACATTAACATTTCTTTGAATCAGGGCAACTTCACATGATATACTGAAGATGTTACTTATGGAATATGTAAGGTGCACATTTAAAATTGCAACTGTTCATGTGTTATGTACACACTTTTCACCCTTGTGCACAATAGCAGATGCCTGGGGCAAGGGACTAAGAAGAGCTAAATTTACTGCTACTTACACAGGCAGCAAAAAACACGCATTTCCTGCTACTTAACACATGAGGCAACCCTCAGCAACCAACCAAAGATTGGATTGTAGCCAGAGATGCAGATCACATTTTCTCTTGGTATGCTTCCCTGAATGGGTGTCATTCACAACAGGGTGTGACTGATCATCATGTACAGTACAGAGAAGGAATTTCCCAAAGTCTGATTGGCTTCTCTGCTTTCTTCTGAAATGTGTGGCTTGGCTCACCTGCACAAATCAACTCAAGCTCTATGCCCTATAAGCACTTTTTCCTCAACACATTCACCTTCCTCATGCAATGCGTTACAAACTGGCTTGCAGAGCTACGGGGGGGGGGGAGGGGGGACTTAGAACTGCTAGGAAAATGATTCTGCCTCACACCAGGGGGTTGACAATTGCTTTTTCATTCCTTCCTATTTTAGTTTTACAACCAGCACTGCCATGGGGAAGATGGTAAAGGCAACAAAATTGGAGCAAAAAAGTACTCTTTGCTTTTTCCTGTGAATCAGAACAGAAAATCCAAGTTGTAATAGGAAGGAATCCAACACTTCTTTCACCCACACTTCTCTATTGTCTTTTCAGCTGCTGAAACCATCTGGAGCTTGGACACATCCTAGAGAGTAAAAATGCTGAAAGAACTGAAGCTTCCCCAAGGGCTGAATCATGTGCTTTCATAGAGGAACCATGTGCCTATGTTAGAAATGAACAACAAAGAGAAGAAAAAATCTGAAAAGTGAGTTTATGGCCAAGCAATTGGGTCAGGGACCAAGCAATTGGGTCAAGGGTGTGTACCTGTCTCTTTAAAAAAAATGTGAAACAGCCTTATAGCAAAGGGCAGACTTAAGCTAGCCTCTCTTTGCAAGCTGCAGGTAGCCTAAAATAGCCGTCACCCACCTTTAGAGCACTGTCCCGATTCTTTCCAAGAAGTTCAGGTACTGCTTTGGCCAACATTCACAGGTGTCCCTATGGAAGACCCTGATTTGCTAAAACACTGCTTGTACAAGTGTCCTAGACACATATTCAAAGTAATGTTTACCCTTTCAGCTTCCAAGATTGCCAATTAGCTCTGCACAGGCCCAATCCTGAATCTGCATGCAGCCTTAGTAATTCTGCCTGTTGGGGCTAGCACTGGTGTCCATTTCAAAGAAACATTCTTCACATCCTAGTCACTAGTAGTTTTAAAAGCAACTGTAATTTAGGGAGTTGAGGAAACATTTTGGTAAAAAATGTTTGGGAAGCTGTTAAGATCTTTCCTCATTTTTAAACGGGAGAACAAAGTTGCTCAATGCAAGCAATTGCATTTTAATTTGCCACACTGTTAATTTACATATTGCCATATATACACATGTGGCACTTTGCAAAGAACTTAGGAATGCTTTTATGAAATCTGGTATTTTGATAGAATTTGCTGCCACTGGATGTGGTACAGGGCTGTAGTTTAATGGGAATAAAGCTTAGGCAGATCCACACCTGGCTACATGGAACCTCCACCTAAACAGTATGCTCCTGAATGACTAGTTGTGGGGAACAGCAGGAGAAGCAAGTTATTGCCTTCTAATCATGCATATGGACTTCCCAAAAGGCATCTAGCCTGCCACTGTGGCAAGCAAGATGCTAGTGTAAAATGGACCTTTGGTCTGAACCACCAGGTCTTTTCTTATATCCACAAGACTCATTTTCGAAATTATCTTTGGTTCCCCATATGAAGACAATATTTGGACATTTCAGCTGGCCCAATCAAGCAGATTCCCCACACATTCAGAGTGCGGAGAGTCTCCATATGATGCAATGGTGCACGTTGCAGTCTTTATGGCAAGAGTCAACCTCAGGTCCTCTGAAAGGATTTTGGTCCTCTGAAAGGCAAAACAGGGCAGGGGGAGTGCGGCGACAGCCAGAAAAGTCATTGGAACCCTGGTCTACCTGGCTTCCTGATGTGGAGCCCATATCTACCTGCCTGTGCAGTGTGGCTAGATATAGTAATATGGAAAACCAAACTACTAAGTCCCTAATGTCTTTCCAATATAGCAAATCATTGCAGGAAGTTAGTATCATACTTAAGCTTACACTAGAAGGGAAGTGTCAGGCGGCACCAAAATTTGTATCCCTGAGCTCCTATTCGCTCCAAAAGCAGATCCACAAGCCAAAGAACTACTGTAGCAGGCCAGTTTCCTCCCAGACATGACACTAAAGTTCTGAGCCTGATGCATATGGCTTGCAGCAACAGCCACCACAACATGCCCACAATAGTTCCACCAGCATCCCACATGGGCAGAGAGTTCGGATGAGATCAGATAATGTAAGATCTCATAAGAACACAAGAAGAGCCCTGCTGGATCAGGCCAAAGGTCCATCTAGTCCAGCTTCCTGTATCTCACAGCGGCCCACCAGGTGCCCCAGGGAGGCATGAGACAACAAGATGCTTGGATCCTGTTGCTGCTCCCTTGCACCCGGTACTCTGAAGTAGCCCACCACCTTGTAAGGAGGTTGCACAATCCATCATTGCCTATAGCCCACGATGGACCTTTCCTCCAGAAATGTATCAGAAATCTCAGGAAATGTATGGGCCCCTCCTTTGACTCCTGGGCCCCCTTTCTGACCCTGGGCCAGATACAAATTACCCCCTTTACCCCTCTCTTTTAGACCCTGGTTACCATACACAAACACATTTCTTAGGAGATCTGAGATTGAAATTGAGTCCCAGCAGGTAAGTATGCTCAAGTAAGCCTGTGCAATAAGTTTGCAGGCTCTTATCAAGATCTGCATGTTTTAATAAATCCTGCACACTCACACAGCTGACAGCCTCAACGCTAATAGCAGGTTATCAAAACCAGCAATTGCAAATAGTTTCATTAAAGGGCAAGCATCCACTGCCTTGGCTATGAAGATCTATGTTACTGTAAAACCACCCAATAAATGATTTTTAGTGAAGTTAATCATATTTAGACTTAATAGCACAAAGGTTTCAAATTTCTAACAAGTCTGTGCAAAAAGACACCCTACTCTTGCTTTCATTGTACCATGACTGAAGATCCAAATCTTCACTTCTAGGTTGTGCTTTTGTTCCCTTCCATCCTGAAAGAACTATGCAGACATTCCAAAGACAATCATAGCTTCAAGCTGCAGCTTTGTTTATGGGTATTTTTTAAAATACTCTCTGCAGATCAGTTATTTTAAAAAGTTTCTTTGAAGTGAAATTCCACCATTTCCAAGACATAGGTGATCTCTATCTCATCTGCTTCTTTTATTGTTAGGTTGTTATTATATTTCTAAGGCGTTCAGGACAAGGAACATGATTCTCCATCACTGCTCCTTTTATTCTTACAACTCTGGTTCGACTGAGAGATGGTGACAAACCTTAAGTCACCCAGTGAGCTTCAGGGCTGGGTGGTAATTTTAATTCAAGTCTCACTGGTCCTAGTTGATAATTTTAATGTAACCAGGTTCTCCTTTATTGGGGATCAGTATAAATACTCTCAGACAGGCTCTCTCCTCACAATGTTGTTAGCTACTATAACCATCACCCAGCCTATTTCATCATGACTCACAACCGAATTCTGAGGATATGGCAAGAGCTGAAAATACTGCCCCTTTATCCATGAAATGGAACTAGACCAGTGGCTCTTAAACTTTTGAGCAAACTTTTGAGACTCACTTTTTAGAATGACAATCTGGCCAGGACCCACCGGAAGTGATGTCATGGCCAGAAGTACCATCATTATGACACCAGAGCCTGCTGCTTTCCTGAGAATGTAGCAACAAACTGGGTTATTTCTCAGTCATTTTCCAATAGCAAAGTGAATCAGAAAGAAAAAAGCCTATTTACAACCCTGACACAAGCAAACCACATAGCTCTCTCCCTTTCATGCACCCCATCTTCCCATATTTTCAACATGGCTGCCATAGGTGCTTTGCAACCCACCTGAAATTAGCTCATGACCCACTGGTGGATCCCAACCCACAGTTTGGGAACCACTGATCTAGACAAAGTATGATAAACAATTGTGTTTCCTTCTTTCGATAATACATATGTATCTTCGTCCTAAAGCAAATACAAAATACCTTACAATTTCTTTAGGGTTGATGCTGGCCTTCATGCAACTCAATCAAATACAAACAGATCAGTTGAAGAGGACCAGAAAAATGTACTGGTGTTTAATACTTACTGTTTAAGACTTACTTAACATTTACTGCACTTGGCCCTGTATAAGATATAAGATTGGCATGGTTTGGCCAAGAGGAGCTGCTACAATGGTTCAGAAAAGGCTTTGCAGAAGAAGCTGGTCTGCAGGGAGGAAAGAGCTTAGCAAATTAAGAGAAGGCAGTTCTAAGGATATGTCACAGCAGAGCACAAAGTTTGTGTCCTAAGCAAAGTTAGACATGCTTAAGCCCCATTGAATGGACTTAAGTTAGCTATGACTAATTTTTTTATTGTTTTCAATGGTGCTTTGTCATGATCTTGATTTGGATGAAACCAAAGGGACAAAGCAGATGAGCTTGTGCAAAATAATCTGGAAGAGCTAATAGGGTAACATAGAACAGGAAATTCAGAGCCTGTTGCCACTTTATAGGGATGCTTGTGGCAGCTACCTCTACCTGGCAAGACACCGGTGTATAGCAGCTCAGAATGACTTGTGTTTTCATACATAGGAAGCTGTGCCAGTATTCTAGCCATTCATGGGTAAAGGTTTCCCCACGACCGAATGGTCTAGTCGTGACCGACTGTAGGGGGCGGTGCTCATCTCCGTTTCTAAGCCTGTAGAGCCAGCGTTTGCCCGAGGACAAGCTTCCATGGTCATGTGGCCGGCATGACTATATGCCGTTGCGCATGGAACGCCATTACCTTCCCACCAAAGTGGTACCTATTTATCTACTCGCATTTTTACGTGCTTTTGAACTGCTAGATTGGCAGGAGCTGGGAAAAGCAATGGGAGCTCACTCCGCCGCATGGTCTCGAACTCCCAACCTTTTGGTTAGATAGCCCAGAAGCAGCGGTTTAACCTGCAGCGCCACCACGTCCCTCCATGGGTACAGAGGTGGAAAACACGAGCTGTCAAAACATGTTGCACCTGTCCTCAGTGAAATTGGGTTTAACAGAACCCCAACACACAGGAGCATTTTCAAGAGGTCCGACATTCACAGAGTGATGAGACCATAGCAATGGAAGAGGGAAAAAGAACCAATGCAAATCTTTACATAGGATGTGATTGAGGGTCTGGGTCCTTTCTTGCAGTATGCTCTTGTCTCCCCAGCTTCCAATCCACCATATAGAACACTGAGGAGGTATGACCTATAACTAACTGCAAAGGAGGGGGAGTTTAGCAACACTACAATTCCACTAAAAGCAGACACTATCATACTAGTTTAAGGGCTGATCCTAATGGACTTAGTGCAGGCGGTACGAGAATACCACCTGCACGTCTGTAGCAAAATGTGCCATAAGGCACCTCCAGTGCAGGCAGTAAGCACTACCACTGGCACTGGATGATCACCAGGCCAACACTGGCCACGCACTGCCTGAAGGCTGCACTGCAAGGCAGCGAGTGGCGAGTACACCGGGCAATAGCACTGCAACCTTTTCGGGTGAGCAAGTGGTGAGTGGGGATGGGTGGAACCAGCAGCGACCTGCCCCACAGATCCAAACTTCCATATAGTGCGATATGGCCCTACATGGAAGCCCTCGCCTCTGCGCCAGCTAAACAGCCAGTGCAAAGTGATGAGTCAGTGATGAGTAGACCCATCACCCGCTCTGTGCCCTAACCCCAGAGGAAGAGGACAAATGGCCCCTTTCTCTGGGGAACTTTCAGCACCAGCCTGGTGCTGGATGGGTGCAATGGTAGCTGCATGGCTATTGCTGCTGCCGCAGGGGGGTAAAGCAACTTAGGATTGAGCTGCCCATTATTATATAACCCCACATTTAAACTAGCTAAGTAACTGGCCCCTTGCACTGGCCACAGTGAAAGTCCCATTATGCAAATACAGCCAGCCACTTACCAAGCAGGAACTCATCATAGAGCACTTATAAACTCTTTGTGAGCTAACCTGCAAATCAACAGCCTGCTAAACAGCACTTTCCCCCAAACTGCTGATCAGGTAGTGAAGTTTTCAGCAGGCCATTCTTTGGCAACAACCTTGGCAAGTAGGGAAATAGTCATGATGCAGGTTGCCACTTTTAAGCCAGTGACCTGTATCCACCCAAATACGTCTCTACACTAGTGTACAATGATAGATACATGCATATTTTGCTAAACCATAAATTAAGTTTAACTGGACAAAAGATGGGCTGTTATATTTATTTTCAAGGTAACGTCTACTATCCCATTGTTGGGCAGGGGGGAGGGTCAGCAAATGAACTTGAGGAAAAAACTTTTAAGACCTATTTAGTAAGTCATATTTATTTCACAGACGTATTAACAGCATAATCCTATGCAACTCCAAGTGGGTTCAATGGAAACTCCCAAGTAAGATGCTTAAGATAACATTCAGTGGAGTTAACGATACTACAAATCAGATGGATCTGGGCAGATTCATCATCACAAACGTTACTTCATTTATACACGCCCAAGGCATGCTATCTTATTTTACACTACATGGTTTATTTTTCTGTTTTCCATATTCCCAAGAGGAACCGACATGCTTTTATTCAGGATCACTTCTCCATGTGGGGGAAAGATGTGCATGTGGGAAATATGACTGCCACTGTTTTATCCTTTGCTTAATAATTGCATCTCTAAACAAAAAATGTAGGAGCCTTTAGGGGATGATGTCTTTTCTTCTGATCCTATACTTGGAGAGTTCCCAGGAAGCTGCTAAGGTAGTACTACTGAACTCTTCAGCAAGGAGGTTAGAAACCCACTTGAGTATTTTGTCTTTGAATTAGGGCCTACACTTGTCATTCCCAAACAGGACTAATTCATCTCTTTCACCGTCTTGCAGTTCTCCCTCAAACAATAGCCTCCAAGCCACCTACTAAAACAGCACATCCACATATGATTTTGAAGATGACAATTTGCAACCTATTTCTGGCATTTTGTCTGATTAACATCTGCTGCAAGGACAGACTTTTCCCACACAGCTGGGTGCAATGCCATGTGGAGAGAAGACACCACACAAAAATAGGTTTTACCTGTTTGCAAAGGGCTGCATGTCTCACATTTTGGTCATATGAAGGAGGCAAAGACAGGCTTTTGTTTTTACCTTTTAAATGCTTCAGCGGGGTTCCTCTCACACTCCCCAGGCTGCAAAAGAGTTTGAACCGCAGGATCTCTCAGTTTGTCCTCATATCCCTGAATCAGTCCACTGCGACAGATCTGGGCCACTAACCCTCTAATAAATCCTCCGACACAAAGGGTGTCAGAGTCCTGAGCCCTGCAGAAGTGGAAGGCCAATGCTTGATGATGCAAACCCCTCTGTAGGCTTGCAGGCGAACTTGGCCACAGTAATTCAGTACAGAGGGCAGTCTTGCCACTGCCAGGTCCTCCTACCAGCAATACCCCCCAGGCAGCTCCCTTGCCAGGAACGACACAAGTATTAGTCCCAGAATTCAGCACAACGGATGGTTTGTTGGCCGTACTGTTGCTGCAGCTTATCTTTTCCTGGAGGCAATGCTGAAGCTTGTGAAAAACCCACTCTCGACAATAAAACTGTTTCCCTTGCAGCAGACTGGTCTGAGCCATTTTACAGACTTTCTTCACCAGGACAGATCAGAAACGGCAGTGCATCTTAAAGTTGCATTTAAGACCAATCCTTAAATCCAAGCAGAGGTGAAGCTGGATGGAACAGAGTTGCAACCCCTTCCATCACCTTAACAGAAGGGTCAGCGGCATCTTTCCACAATAAGAGGCATCTTTCCATCCAACTGCTCCGCCCTTGATTAGCACATAATGTATCATAGTTCATCCGATTTAGAGGTAAAGCTATGTTTGATAGCAAGGCTCAGTAACACTTCTTATATGGCTTATGAGGTCATGCAATGCCATGGCTACATCTGCCGTTTATAGGGCTGCATGTTCCACGACACAGATGACACAGTCTGAAAAAGCTGAGATGCTAACAAGCGGAGTTCCCACATATTCTTTGTGCCTCTTTAGATTCCAGTCATTCCAAACAAGCGGTTTTCATACCCTCCACAAAAGCTGGCCACATAAAAAAAAACAGACTTCTGAAAATGCAATAGGAAAGACTTTTTTTTCCTGTGAACACAGTTTATATTGCAAATCTGTTTTGCTTATTGAGAAAAAGTGTTAGCTGAAGTTCATGCAAGCTTCTGTGGTCTGAGGGAGTCCTTCAAATTATGGTGTTTTAACAACTTCAAGGTGGTAACACAGGAACCTTCTACGTAGACTTTCACTCAAGCGCTTGCTCCGCGATGTTACAAAACTTCTCCAGATGTTTCGACTGCAGGTGTCAATGGGAACCGGCCTTGCCCCAGACCTGAAATTAAGCATCAGACAGGCACAAGTGAATTCCATGCCAAAATAAAACAATCCAAAACCAATTCCTTGTGGGGCTCCCAAGAGAACCTACAACTACTGGTTCACTTCAAGCGTGCTGTACAGTATATCCTAAACTCCTCTCTTTGCAAAAAAAAAAAAAAAAAAAGCCCAATCACACTGCCCAAGGTGCACCGGAGAGCCAAAACACATCCGGCAACATTCACAACCCTAAGTCACAGAATTGCACCAGAATTGTACCGCTAACACCATTCTGAAGACAGCCAGCGCTACTGGAGGGTCAGCTGTACCTGCTTTCTGTTATGTATGCCAGGACTTCCCCTACAGCTCTTGGCCGTCTTCTTTGTTCAGGGGTTAGGTTTCTAATGGTGCGCCTAGATCCGGGAGCCTTCAGAGCCACGTTTCAACTTACCGTCCCCCTCCTTCCTCCCTCCCCACCCTCCCGTACTGTTGCCGTGCAGCGTGCTGCTTCTGTCATCCGCCCGACTCCCCTCGGCTGGACCCCGGCAGCAACGCTCCCTTCTCATTTGTCCTCGGCTTTGTCTCCCAGTCCCGCACGGCTAGGCTTCACGCTTCGGCCGATAAAACTGGCAGCGCGCACAACAAGTCTCCTTTCCGAGAGGGTCATTGCTCCGGAGACTAAAACCCTTTCGGGTTACGTGGGTGGGGAGAGAAGGGGCGATGGTGGGTGGGGGGAGAAGTGGACTCCCTCGAGCAACCGAGAGCTTGGCCCGTCTGCTTCCCGGATCCACCACTCAGAACAGACACACGCCCTGTCCCCATCCCCCCTGCCTGCCTGCCTCCTCCCCCAGCGCCAGCACAACAGAAGAGCGTACAGAGGGGGCACGCACACAGCTCCCGACAGCACAAAGATTCTAGGCAGCAGGAAGAGCAGCCACAACTCCGCTTCACTTCACAGTCTCTCCCCTGCCCGCATCGATGCACTGAGCATTCATTATTGGGGAGGGAGGGGGAATCCCTCCTTCTTTCACCTCTCTCGCTTCCCTCCCCCCGTCCGCTTTGCCAACTCCAATCGCAAATCTCCACCCACCCACCCCCTGGTTCGTGGTCTGCAGATTTCAAACACAAACACAGTCGGTGCAATCCTTGCCCAGGGTCCCAACGCTGCCCCTCGCTGCCCCCCCCTTTTCACCTTTGTCACTATTCTCGCATTGAATCAATGGGGGACGGGACGGGCATGCCCCTACACGGGCCAAACTCAACAGCACCCCGCGTGCAGCGTTCCCTCCGAAGCATGCACAAGCCTGGCCAACTAAAAGGCAACCTGGGACCCATCGTTATGGACAGCGCGATATAGACGGACCCTTGCGCTGGTGGACAGGCAGTCACACGAGACAAAGCCTTGCACAGGACGCAGACAATCTCCCCTGCGCACGGAGAGAGCACAAGAGAGCAGACACCGAGGCTCCCTCCGGCACTAAAGTGAGCGACCAAGTGCAGGGCTGAGACCTCTTCCTGCAGCCCCGCTGCCATCCAGTCCCCTCCCAACAGCGCCTGGACAGTTGCAACTGGAACGCCGCCTCGGAGCCCGACCGAGGGCGCAGGGAATCCAGTGGCTGAGTGCGTGGCTGGCTGGCAAGCAAACTGCCCTCAGCCCGCCTTCTACTCTAACCAGGTAGAAGGACGGAGTAGCCTCCCCTTCTCCGGCGGCTCCTGCTCGGTTACCTCCCCTGCTTCCTCTTCTTTGATCGAGGCATCTGCTGCTGCTGCTTGCCACTGGCTCTCCCCCGCCCGCTGCTCCCGGAGCCGCTCCCCCGGAGGCGGGCGAACGGGTAGACAGGCGTGCCCTCCGCGCTTCCCTTCGCCTTGTTTCTGTCCCTTCCCCGCAGGGCCGGCCTTCCGGCGTCTCCCCCTCCGGCCCAGCCGTTTGCAGCCACTGAAGCCCCCCGCCCTCTGCTCCGTTCCTCTCGCAACCTGTCTGATTAGTCTGCTTTCCTTCGGCTCCTCCCGGAGGCTTCCCATTCAGCCGTGCCTCTCCTCGTTGGCCACGCCCTCCAGTCGCGGGTGGAGGGTTTTGTATACATACAGGGGGCGTGGAAGGGGCGTGGCCTGCGGAGAGATGCAGACGCTAGTTTACACCACCTGAAAGGGAAGGGAATCCTGGCCAGCAGAGGGAGGAAAGGGATGCGCTTGGTCCTACTAGCCGAGGGGTGCCATCTCGTTCGCTTGTTTTCACCTGCAGCGCCTTCATTCCTACCCCGTGCGTAGGGCTTTGTCCGACGCGGGTCTACCTGGAGACCTAAACCCCACTGATTTCGGTGAGACGTGCGCCCATGTCAAAGGGTATAGGATTGCATTGCAACCCTGATCCCCTGGGCTGTCTCCTTGTCCTGTTTCTTCCCGACTTCAAAACTAGAACACCCAACCTTAACAAAACAAAAACTGACACATGGAGACCTTAAGGAAACACCACCCTTGTCCATAATGCCATCCTAAGGAAAGGGGCTTCTTTTCCAGAGCAGGAAAACTTTTTTGGAATGGGACGTAAAGGAGGAAATCTATTCCAGGAGAGAGATGGTGTGTCTTTTGCATAAGGCACATACAGTAACTCTCCACGGGAAGCGGACAGGTCCAAAACCAATCTCTGTGTTTAGTTCCTTTTATGCCGAGTTTGGAGAAGGAGGAGAAGGTGGATTGGGGGAAGGAGATATGCGGTGTTTGGGTTTTTTGCGCTCGCCTTCGGTTTGTAGAACCGAATTACCATGTTGGAAAGTGGATCAGCTGGGGACAGGATCTGTACCCCACTCAAATCGGATTGTCCTTTGTTTTCAGCCTGACGACTCATCCGAGTCTCTGCTCCGACCAAGCCCTCTACTCTTGCAATGAGATTATTTGGGATCCGTTTTGCTCCGGGCTAGAAAGGAATGGCAGCCGAAAGCGAGACAGAATGAATCCTCAGAGCCAGACTCTGCACTGCTTTACTTGTACTGTATGAAATTCTACATTCCCATCAGAAGTCCTGTGCTACAGTGCTGCTTCTGAGCATGCTCGAAATTTTTGAGCATGCTCAGTGGCCGCAGTTGAAGCAATTGCCTCAGCTCTACTCTCCTTTCCAGAGACCTGGCAAAAACCTGAAAACGAGGAATGAAACTGTGTCGTAAGAGATACTTTTTTTGCAATTCTTTTTTTCCCCCAAATAAAGTTACAGAACATTGGGAGATGGGATGAATGAAGAAATGTTGCAAAATTAACAGAACTTTAAATGAGGCAGGTATAGGGTGACCAGCTGTCTTCTTTTTCCAGGACATGTCCTACATTTCAACGATCTGTCCTGGGTAAATTTCAAATGTCCTACATTTCAAGGCAGACACGAGGTGCCAGCATCAAGACAGCATGGGGTGCCAGCATGGGGTGCCATCACTTGCTTGCATGTTTGTCCTTGTTGTTCCTTTATTCATTGGGTTGCATTAAAGGAGAACAAGATACCCTAAACTCAATATATATGAGTGTTTTAGCTCTTATTTTCTAATGTCCTACATTTTTCTTGAATGTCCAATATTTTGGGGTGCTTGTCCTCCTTTGCGTCTATGACGTCTGATCACCCTGGGCAGGTAATGGACTAATTAATTAATTAATACATGTGACATTTATATAACCACTTACTGGTTTATTTTGCTATGTAAATCACTCCTGAACTATTCTTATTGAAAAGCAGTATATTCTTATTATATTATTATTTTAACAATAATAATATTCCTATTTTATGAAAGAAGCCTCAGGCACAGGGAGAGTGAAGATCCAGCTGAAAGGCAGTACCAGACTCAACAAAATGCAAACTAAAACACTTCCGGGCAGCCCAGTCTTGAACTGCCTGACCCCTTGGGAGCGCAGCGGTAGCCAGGTGGCTACCACCTGCATCCCAGGTGGCTACCGTTGCATCTGGTGCCTACCACTGCATCATGTTTTCTAGTGAATACAGCAACTAATTAGGTTACTTAGCCAATTTGTTAGTAATGAATGATAGGATAAAGGCATTCTTGGGAGCTTAATTTCTGAGGGACTGAGAACCCTTAACCTGTGTTGCATAGCTTGTGGTCACTTTGTTGTTGTGGTTGTGGTGGTTCAGCACCTTTGAAAACTATGCCATTCCTGGTGGAATGTACTAGTACTGCTGTACTACCGCTACCGGAATCACCCAGACAGTGATTCTGCCTGTTTCCAATCCAATGTTTTCTGCAGTTAGAAATAAAAGATGAGACTTGTTATCCTCTTGTCATATGTTTACTGGAAAGGTTTATATCCCTCTTTTTGCATACAAGGCGTCAGAAAAGCCGTACATTCAATATAAAAATACCGTTAAAAAAACCATAAAAGCAGCAATTAAAAGTATAATAGAGCTGCATAATCAAGAAAGGTACATAAAGGTTACAGACAGGATAGTAGAACTTTCCATTGTATCTCTTTTGCAATTGCAGTAGTTCTCAGGATGTCTGATACAGAGAAACTCTAAATCTGGAGCCTGCTTCTTTGGAAGTGCTTTCAACAGAACATATATCCAGACAAGAGTGTATCAGAATGTAGGATAACTTTCAGGTGAATGTATTTAAGAGTGAGCGTGCCAATGTATGTGCAGTATTTTTGTTTAAGGCGATGAAGCAGCATAATACAATGTTTACCATGATTATTTGTAGAGATTACATTAGCCAATCACAAAGGCTATACACCAGGGTAGGGCGGAGACTTAAGGAATGCTGCCATGGAGTTCTACAGTGGTACTGAAACTTGAAAAGCAGGAAAGGAAGTTTGCTTAGGTAGCAAGTGCATTGAAAATAACTTCAGTCATGCTATGTTTCAGTCTGACTGTAAGCCTAACTTGGCTGCAATGCACATAACAGTCAGTTCGACAATGTTTCTCATCCAGTGGCTAATCCATGTTAATGTTCACAAGTGATGCATTCCTGACCTATCTTCATGGCATCATTTGTAACCAGCTCTCCCTGCAGATAGGAAAGTGTTGTCACCTTCTAACGCCTTTGTCAAGTCTGAATGCAAAATAGAGATATTGCCTCAGAGACTACACACTGAATACTTTGAACTAGTCCAGCGGTTCTTAACCTCTGGGTCCGGGGCCCAATTTTTGGTGTTTCGCAAAACTGGCCGGGCAGATTAGGCGATGTGCATCAAGGGTTAAACAAGCTGCTACTTGGGAGGGGGAAGCACAGTTGCCAAATCACCATTATAGCCACAGCCCTTGGCATTTATAAATTAGGCAGCTTGAGAACCACTAAACCAGTTCATTGCAGCCTGGTTGCAGCAGGACTAATTAAGCCATGGCACTGTATACATTCCCAATGCACTCCTTTTTTCAGTGTCCTTCTTGCTCATTTTAAAACAGCTTTGCTGAGTGGAACTCAGGTGAGTGGGTGACAGTTGCTGCAAGTCCTGGCCCTGGGTGGGAAATGGGCCAGGGACACGACTGGGTGAGTGCAGGGATAGAGAAGGACAAAGTGGTTGAAAGTGAATCTTGTTCAACATACTAGATTTTATTAAAGAAAACATTAACGTTTTGATTAGTAGCGTTCTGTTACCGGGGGGAGGGGGGTTGCAAACCACACTGAGTGATGACATCAGGAAGATTACACCAAAATGACTTGAATAGACTCCTTCATGCTGTGGAGTAAGGGAACTTATCCCAGGGTAAGGGCACACGTCTTCATTTACCCGGAGGAGACCTCCTCAACTGCCCTCCCTGTAGCATGCAGTGGTGCCCATTTTGGCATTGCTGCATCAGGGAGTGGGGAGAATAATAGCGCAATCCTGTTGCGTCCCTTGCGTTGATGCTATGTCATAGCATGGACGCAAGGGGCGGAGAGCCGCCGTGGGGGGCGCCGATCACCACCTATGAGTAGCATCGGCCTGAGAGCGCCGGCGAGCCTCTCCAGCATCAGCCGAAGGTGGCTGGCGCAGGGGATGCTCCGTGTCGAGGCGGCACAGGGATTGGGCGAGGGAGGGAAAATGTGGGCGGGGGAAGATGCGATGTGGGCAGGCTTGGGAAGAGGCCCTATGGCCACATCCTAAGCCCGTTTGGGAGGCTGTGTGGCTCCGATTCAGGCCATGTTATGTGGTCTCCTTGGATCTGTGCCCACTATTTAGCAGGCACAGATCCGAGGAGCGCATAGGGGAGGCTGGAGCCTCTCCTACAGTAAGGGAACAAATGTTCCCTTGCCACAGGGGGGTTCCAGCCTCCCCAACTCAGTGTCGGATATGGCACTGGCCAGCCATTCCGGCGCTGGGTAGAATTGTGCCCTAAGATTCGGCTGTTGGATTTGTCATTGATTGTCTGCTCCGTATTTACAGTGCCTGTATAAACCTCACACACTTTCTAGCATCCACCTCCAGCAAAGTCTGACAAAGACTATTTCAAATACTATTTGAATACTATTTGAAACACACATCATCAATTTTTTTTCTGTTCCTTTATGTCTTTGTCCTTATGTTATCAAACAGATGTTTCTTTTTACATTATCAGAAAAATCAGCACTTCTTCTTACCCTCGTGCATTTTAAGATACAATCCAGCTCTGATATTGCTGAGGTTTTCATTTTGCTGTCTCCCTTACACAAACATGTGTTTTTGTTTTGTTTTGTTTTGTTTTAGGATTGGATTGCTCATACAGTATTGTTGGAACTATTTAAAGTCAGTACAGCAGTAAGTTGGGTTGTACTTGCCAATTTTCAGCAACGATGCCCTAGATTTGTATAAAAAAAGAATAAAGGCTCCTCAGAAGACGCCCACACATTTCCTCATGCAGGCTGTAAATGTCTGCATAGCTGACAGCTTGTAGGAACATATCAATACGAGTACATGCTTAAAATGAGCACTCACCTGATCCAACACAAGTTGCACAGATGTCTGTGCACATAATTACATTTTCAAATAGACATTTAGATTGCTATCTCAATCTTAATTTATTAATTAATGGGCTTAATTTATTATAATTGTCCGCTAAACCCCTTTGTAGTGTAAATTGTCTGACAGATTGAAGTTTCTGAGGAAGTGAATTGCCTAGTGTCAGATTCCCAGGCTCAATTTATACGATCAGCAGAATCAAATGGTTAAGTTTTTCCACAATATATCACTACAGCACGAAAAGGAGGTTTGAAGATTTGCATCCTCTACTACTGAGGAACAGCACTTCTTGCACAGAGAAAGCTAGCATTCAAAGTGATGACAAGCTTTCCTCCTGACGAGCCTTCCCCCTGGTGTCTTATAGGTGCAAAGAGGGATTTTGGGGGGGAGAAAGGTTGTTTATCTCCTTGAACTATGAAGTCCTATAGTAAACAAACAAACAAACTTTACCACTTACAACCTTCTGATTATACAGTGGCTTTTAGAGTTAGAGAGAGAGAACTCCTTGTGAAAGCAACAATCAAATAAATAAATAAATATTTGTTAGAATTATGGATTATTTAAGTTTCTCATATGGAACAGAGATAATCTCGCTTCATGCTTTCTTGGGAAGACAGTACCACAGAAAGTTCTTTACTGCGATCAGTAGTGTCCCTGGGGCGGGGGAACAGAAGTTGTGCAAGGCGCCTTGCCTTGCCATGTAAGCTGCTCCTTTCCCTTGCCATCATAGCCAGTAAGCAATGTGGACTCCTTGCTTTCACCACCAGGACTGGCTTTGATGGCGAGGGGGAGGAGCGGTTTACACAGAGCCTTGCAACTACAAGTATCCCTGGTCCCCACCCCCCTTGGGGCGCTTCTGACTGTGATGAGAACGTCCTTGTATTTTGTACTCCGGGCTTTACCCAAGCTTTCACGTTGAACAGAGCTGATCAGGAAGCTACTGAATGTGATGGGGTCCACAGCTCTGTGACAGAATGCCTTGTCTGGCACAATTGTCTTTGAACATGTGCTGATTGTGAGAGGAATGACTCTTGGAGCAGCCTTCCAGTACTGGTTGGCATTCTAGGAATGGCTCTGTGGAGGTTTTATGCCCATCCTTGTATTTCTCCATCTGAATTCTTATGATTCTAATTCAAGTGGTAATTATGTCTGAATCCATGGCCTCTTGTACAAGCTGTTCATGCCAACTGCATTTCCTGATAATTAATAGGTTGAGGTTACCTTTGTGAGGCACCTTTTTCATTACATAGCTTTGGTAAGCAACATGTTCAGCATTGAGGAACCCAAAATCCCGAAGAATACCCCAAATTCCATAGTGTACATGTTTCACATTTCATTTTGACTGATGCGGGAAGCCAAAGTATAGTTTGTATATGTGTGTGCATAAAGGCACCCACCCTATGTCATGTTTTTCTGGAGTTGTATCTTCAAATGCATAATTCTGATTCAGACCTGAAAAATCTTTACACATTAACTAAGGCAACACGAAACTCTACTATACAGCCAATGCTAATTCTTTAGGAGTTCACATTTTCAAATCTATCCCTACCATTTTAAGCACACATACACACCCACCCTTCTGAAATAATTACACTAGTATTCTCTGAATTCCAAGAAAAGCCTACCATGTACATAGAGAAACCTTTGGAGGGAGTGGTGTGTGTTACCCAGGGTGCAATTCTCATCTGGACTTAGGCTGGCACAGTTAATCCAGCAAAATTTGGCTGGCACCAGGGTCCCCTTAAAGTGCATTTGGATCATTCTCTGAGTCAGGGAGGATGGTGCACATCTGTGTATGGCTCCTCTGACACTGAAAGTGGTCCAAACATGCTTTGCAGTGTCCCTTGTGCCAGCCAAACTTTGCTGGCCTAACTTTGCCGGCCTAAATTCAGGTTAGGGTTGTGCCCCCCAGTGTTTTCTATATGGTCTTTTTTTACCAATTCCCTGATCTGCTTATGCAGAGTATTAGGAGACAGTCCTTTCCTATTCTGTAGCTTATGTCTGGTCTTTGTGGTTTGTGCGTGCGAAGTGGACAGCTGTGGTCTTTCAGAAACAACTGTACAGTCCAAATACCCTCTCAGATTGTTATATGTATAAGACTACAAATATCCTGTCTGAAATAGTGAATCTCTGCTGTTCTCAGAAGTCTAAGGCTCTGTGATGCCTGATTCTGCAATCTGTGCCTGCCCACACTTTATACTGAGACATCAGAACAAGTATGGCTTTGTTTCATACAGTGGTTCTCAAACATATTCAATTGGCAGCACCCTTGACCTACTGGGCCACTGGCTACTGCTCTCCATTTGGGCTACAATTCTATACATTGTATAGGAAGGGATGGTTTTTTTTTCCGATGATCAACACAGAACACTAAATAATGAGAATTTCTACTGAAAATGCTACATAAAATGAAATTTAGGTCAACACTGTTTTTGCTTATCTTGACCTTTTGACACAAACTTAGGTCAATTTCACAAAAATTACACCACTTTTGTTTATTTTTGACACAGTTTTGAGAAATCCACAAATAGTTTTCAGTAAGGGATCAGCAGGAGGAGTGGCAGAGGAGGAAGCTTGCTTAAACTTGCATGAACACGCATGTTCATAGTTCACACTGCATGCTGGGGTGACTTTAATGGAATATGGAAGTAGTAAGTAGCAGTTTCTTGATGCTCCAAGCAGCAATCAGTGCAGCTTGGAAACATTTGAGCAGGTTATTTCGGACTGGTGTGTGTGTGTGCCAGTAATTGCTTGCCTTTGTAGGACCATTCACCCTTATTTATTGCACTGTTTATACAATTTGCAATAAAAACTTGGATAAAAACACCTAACTCCGCAATTTGCTATTTTAATCAAGAAATTTTGGAAAAAATATCACCAAAAAACCCCACCCCTATGTATAGGGCACTGGATTTTTTCCCTAAGATTCTGTGGCTCCCCTGGCTGGTTTTCATGGCTCTCTGGGAAGCAACAGTTCACAACTTGGGATCCACTGCTCTAATAGATTCACAAAATGTAGAGACTGCAGTTGTCCATCTAGCGGTATACCATATCAAGAATGCCTCTTACAGAGGTTGCTTTTTCAGCAATGATAGCAGGCAATGTCTTATTTCTGTATTCCTATTGCTTTAGCTTGACTTTCCTAAGATCAGAGCGCTTCTGCAATTGAGAAGAATATTAAAGTGTTTATTCAGTTTGAGTGACGATACAGTTGGCACGTACGATCCACGTAATCACAGTTGGCAATACAGAAGTAAGTAAAATAATAAAGGCTAATGCCCTATGAACAGGTATCACAACAGATAACTAGATCAGTAAAATTAAAAAAAAAATCACATGAATTCACATGACACTAAATAACATTCTGAAAAATAATGTAGATGGGGAAAAAGACACCAACTAATTATCATAGACATTAAGCCTCAAAAGTAACCTTTCGTGAACAATAAATAGCTCACTGATAGCAGAAGATAGCTAAGAGCTTAAATCTGCAGTAAAATGCATTGACAATTAATAAAATTGACTGCAGCAGTTCCAGTGTTATGATTTCGAGAGTTGGGAGTGTTCCCATGGATCTGTCTTATGCATATAATCCATTTGGAGCCGAAATGCAGGAATTGCAGAGGAACGTCTGGAATCTTGAAGTTCACAGATTTCATCTGTCAGGGAAGGTCCTGGGAGAAGGCAGGCTGACCAAGAGGAATAGTACTTGTGCACCCCATCTTGCTTTCCACTTTTGTTTTTACAGCAGCTGACCGGGATGCTAAATTGGTAGCACTTGATCTGAGGATTATGCTCCCAGCATCCTCTGGAACATTGCAAGGAACAGTTGCTTCTCAAAAAGCAGCTTTGGTTGGTTTTGAATTTGGACCACCCTTTCTTCAATCTAAGGACTGAATAACCTTTGGATCGCTTAGTGGCTGTCTTATGTGGCAAGCTGCCGGGTCTGCAGCCTCCAGGCTGTTGGATAATGTTCCAACATTATCATACAAGAAAAGGCTTCCTTTGGATCCTTCTGGAATAGGAACTAGAAAGAGTGCCCTGTTGGAGCTGCCTGAGCAGTAAGACCTCCTTAATTCTGGTGCAGTCCTGTATGTGATTTCTAGTTTGACTCCTTGCTCTTGCCTTCCAGCTTTGTTTCCAACCTTGCCCTGTTTCTCAATCCTGACTTCTGGTTTTAACTCTTTAGCTTTGATTTCCTGCCTCCCCTTTTTTAAAACTCCTGGCTCATTTCCTGTCCCTGACTCTTCTGACTCTTGGCTGTCTTGCATTGAAGGCCCACGGCCCAGCCCTAACACTGAAGAAGGCAGATGTAACAGGAGAAGGCATTCAAAAGGCTGGGTCAGGGAGGCTGGTCTAATGATAGTACCGGCCCTGTGCCTACTCAGAGGTATACAAATGCACTGACATAGGACAATGAGGAAAAATTTATAATTATAAATTTTAAAAAATTATAATTTCATAACAGCTCAGAGAAGTAGACCGTAAAATATCTCAGTATTACCCAACTAGTCAGCATAATTCAAACTTACTTGAGATATATTTTATTTTAGGGAACCAAATTACAATGTAAAAGATTGTGTCAATTAGTCCACATAAGCTAATAATAGCTATATTATACATTAAACATTGCACAGTACAGATGTTTATCTTTAGTATTTAAGATAGAATGAATGGTCGCAGACAGTGTCACTGAAGTTTTTGTTTGTTTGCTTAGTTGGTTTGACATGTTTTGAAATGAGCATCTGATCTTTGGAATGTCAGATGAGCAGCTGTGATAGATTCACAGAGTGGATAATGAAATCTACAAATGGGATTTTTGCCATTAATTCTTCTTCTAAATTTGCCAACTTCTCCATTAGCACTGCACTTATTGGAAAGTGGGCAAATTCTAAAGCGATACATCCATGTAAAGTACATTTCCTTTTTGCTGCCTTTTACATATTTTTATTAACAACGCAATCCTATAGGCTGTGCAGCATCGACACAACGGGATTGTGCCAATGCTGTGCACTTAGCGCTGATGCGGAAGCGCCAATCTGCACCCCCATGGCAGCGCTCGAGCAACAGGACTGGTGCTGCAGGCAGTGACAGCCCTGCTGTGTCCGCGCTGACCCTCACTTGCGCTGACAGAAGTCGGTCGGCATGAGGGATGCTCCATGCTGAGGCAGCATGGAGATTGGAGGGAGGGAGGCGGGGGGGCGGGACGTGGGCGGGCTTGGGAGGTGGCCATAGGGCTACATCCTATGCCTGTCCGCGAGGCCATGAGGCCCCGATTTGGGCCGCACGGTCTCCTAGGATCTGCTCCCGGTCTTTAGTGGGCGCAGATCCGAGGAGCACATAGGGGAGGCTCCAGCCTCACCTATACTGCGCTAGGATATGGCGTTGGCCAGCCGGCCTCGCCATTCCAGCACAGTTTAGGATTGCACCCTAAAAGAGCTCAGTGCTATGAGATGAAGAAATTCACCCCACAGGATGTTGTGTATGCTTTTGATAAACATGTGTTTAAATATAGAGTTGAAATTATATCTTTTTAAAGGGATTTCGTTTGCATTTCCTAATTACACTGTTCTGTTGGGATGATTAAATTCCTTTATTTGATACCTTCTACATTCCTTCATCAGTACTGTGCAGTAGGTTGGGTTAGGAATGAAGCAGGAAAGCCTGTTATCCCAGCCCTAGCCGTGACTATACCTTTGTGTTTTAAAAATAAAAAAAGTGTATGTAACTATACATACATTGGGAGCGGAACCCTAACCTGGAGTTAGGCCAGCACAATTTGGCCGGCACCAGGGCCACCGTAAAGCACATTTGGGCCACTCTTGGAGTCAAGGAGGAAGGCGCACATCTGTGTGCTGGCCTCTCTGACTCCAAGAATGGTCCAAACATACCTTACGGTGGCCCTGGTGCCGCCAAACTTTGCTGGCCTAACTATGCCAGGCTAACCCCAGGTCACTGTTAAAAGCACAGAATCCCTGCCAGAAAACGTTCAAGATAATTCAAATTGCACATTAGCCCTGGATTCTGTGGTTGGCCTTTGACCAGATGCTATTAGTTTTAAGTAAGATGCTATCAGGCTTAGTCCTCATACCTATATTGGGGTCATAGCGGGATCTTAACCTCCCAAATCATTTTGTAAGATGAACCCACAAATATGCTATATCAGTTCTCAGTAGTAATATGCAGTTTGTTATCAATTGCAAATCTATATTTTAGACCAACTTCAGGTGTGGGGCAAACTGCTGCTATATTGTCTAGTAGGCAAAAAAAAAAAAAGTTCCAGTCTATCTGACAAAGAGTTCTGTATAACTACAAAGGGTAAGATTATTGGTTTGGAAAAAAATACTGCTCTCCATATTAAGTATTTGCAAATTTCTATTCAGGACATTTTATGATTTGCCCTAAATTGATTTTAACCCTAAAAATATTTTACAGTGCCTTCTTCCACCTACATGTAGTCATAAAGCTGTGCTGCATTGACACAAATAGCTCCAGCCAAGATATATTTGTAAATCTCTGTGTTGCTTGTTAGCAATAAAAACATATTTGTTGTCAAGCAGTTCCAGATGGAGGTGAATGTGATGCTGTGTCTCCAGCACAATATGCCAGGAGGTGATTAGTCCCAGCACTGCACTGATAACTGACTGACAAAAGGAAAAACCCGAGCTGTGATCTTCAAAGCCCCGATGAAGGTGGGCTTAATGGTTTCTCAAGGGCAGCTTTCTCTGTCTTCGTGAAATACCATGACAATTTCTACCTTTAGTAACAATGGAAATGTCAACAAGTTTGAGAGTTGTTCAAGAGTGGAAATGAAGACTTTTTTTTTTTTTTGACAGCTGGTTCACAGCTGTGGATGATCCTGCCACAAGTTCAGAAATGGGGCCTTTGAAATGTTAGGGTAGGCCCAACACGTGCAGTTGGGACTCAGGCACTCTGAACAGTACAAGAATGACCCAGTCTGTTCAGAGACCTCAGGTACGACACATCTTGGATACTGGTGAATGCTACTGGTCACGACCTATCATATCAGTGTAGGCTTCTGGATGCAGATGGGACTGGCACAGGAGCCCAATGTGCCAATTCATGTTAATTTTCCAGTTGTATCCTTTGTCCCCAGAACAGATTTTCAAATGAATAGCTTTAAATTATCTTACGAGTGTTGTGCTGCATGATCCCATGCAAGTTTACCTGAATTGAATTGGACTTACTCCCAAGTATGCACGGAATAGTAACCTGAACGTTAGTACTTCTATTAGTTCATCTGGATATATGCCAATGCAGTGTTATTCAAACTGTGGGTTGGGACCCATTTGGTGGGTTGCAACCTGATGTCAGGTGGATCGCAGAAAGCTGGAAGCAGCCATCTTGGAAACTGCAGACCTTATTCTTGTTATATTCCTTGTGTGAGTATTAACAGTTTGAATTTTCAAGTGAGGGTTTTATTAATTTTGTTTTGAGTTCAGTGCTTTTACACCATATTTTGTCCTCACCTTGCTTTCTGTCAGGAATGTTTCATGGTTGTACAATTGCTGCAGTCCAAGAATGCCAATTTGCATTTTAGGAGTGTCATTTTATTTTGTTATAATGGCAGCACTTCCTGTTTGATGATGTCACTTCCTGCCACAACATCACTTTCAGTTTAATGACATCGCTTCTGGTGGGTCCCAACACAAGTACCATTCTAAAAATGGGTCCCAGTCTAAAAATTTTGAATACCACTGTGCTAAGACATTTCCTAATGTTTATAGAAAACTTTTGTTTCTTCTCTTTTGACTTCCCTCTTTCAAACCATTGCTGGAGTGAAACTGTGTTAATAGAACATTTAAGCTGCCTAAAGGCATTTGTTTCATAAGCGATGTCACTTTCATATTCAGTAAAGAGGGTAACGAAAAAGGACTTCAAGTCTATCACAATGCAAATGGAGAGAGATCTGTCTACCTTCTGCAGTCTCTTAGAAAGTACAGATTCATTTATTGTCATTGAATAAATGTCTCCCACTCCAGAAAAACAATACAGAGCTAGGAGAGAAAAAGCACTAGAAGTATGCCACTAGGACTACAAGCTGTTGTGCCATAAAAAAAATCATTTATTCATTCATCCAACCGACTTCAACTTGCCTGAACACCACTGACATTTGTTTCATAAATTTATATTCTACCTTTCCTTTTCTTAGACAAACTCAAGGCACTTCTGAAGACCTAAAAACACTCTCTCAGGGTTAACACACCTACAGAACAAAGCATTTTATCCATGGAACATTAAAACCCTGTTACTGTGAGCTGTATGCATCGGCTGCAATCTTATAAGCTAACCTGGAAGTAAGTCCCACTGAGTCCCAAACTCAATGGGGCTTGCTTCTAAGTAGAAATGCAAAAGATTACAGTACATTGTCTCATTTTCTTGGCAAAGCCACACATTATTTGTAGTTCTATGATTGTGCCCTCCAGGCTTTCTTTTATCATGTAAAGCAGCTGGTTTGCTTCTGGCCTAACTTCTCTTCCAACTGTTGTCTGTCTCAGAATGACCCTCCCCAGCTGGGTCCCTCCCAGACAGGGAAGACATTTAGATCCCCATGTCATTTTTCCTCTATGTCAGGGGGCTCCACACTCTGGCCCACTGGCCAGATCTGGTGCCCCCTGGATCCTTCCCCTGTTCTGCTTGGGGAATCACAAAGACCCCGACTATAGCCCCTAGGGGCCTTCACGCCACGCCACGCCACGCCTATGCAGAATGCTGCATATGAGGCATGCTGGGTTGGCAGACCCCCAAAGCAGCTCTGTGCAAACACCCCTGGGGGCTGTAGTTGGGGATTTTGCAATGTCCCGGGTGGAATGGCAAATGCTGTTCCTACCGGGGACACTTCTTGCTAGCGGAGCGGTCTCCAGTTTGGAGACTGATGCTCTATGTGACGAAAAATAGAACAGATGGGGGCCATTTGTGCAGACAAACAGCTAGGAAGGGTTAAACATTCCCATCTCTGTCTTATCAAACTGAAATCAACTGTGACTGCTTTACATGATTAAGGGTACAATCCTAACCAGTTTTCCAGCACTGACATAGCTGTGTCAGTGGGGCATGTTCTTCATTCTGCAGTGGAGTAGCAGTCACAGAGGCTTCCTCAAGGTGAGGGAATGTTTGCTACCTCACCTCAGAGCTGCATTGCCCTTACCCTGGTGCTGGAAAGTTGATTAGGACTGAGCCTTAAGAAGAAAGGCCTCTGGGAAAAGGAATCCTTATAGACAGAATGTCTATTCCACATACGAGATTCCGTATACTGATATGAACAAATACACCTAACTACGGAACAAATGCACAGGGAACAACACGACAGTGGCAGGTTCTGCCACCAACACACCTGTGTTCTGAGGCATATCTGTAACCTCATGATGTGCATGCAGTTGAAAGCAGATTGACACCACCCCTTGCATTTCAGAATCTTGCAAAAGAATTAATACATGAATACTGGCATCGCTGCAGTACTCCTGACCACCAAAGACTACTGCATTCCAGGGTGTATTTCTGCATATGCAGACTTGATCATATCCAGAATACATATAGTTTATAGTATCTTGTCATTTCCTGCAATACATACATTTGGCGCGCAATCCTAACCTGGAGTTAGGCCGGCATAGTTGGGCCAGCAAACTTTGGCCAGCACAATGGCCACTGTAAAGCATGTTTGGACAACGCTTGGAGTCAGAGAGAATGGTGTGCACCTGTGTGCTGGCCTCCCTGACTCCAAGAGTGGTCCAAACCTACTTTACGGTGTCCCTTGTGCCGGCCAAACTTTGCTGGCCTAACTGTACTGGCCTAACTCCAGGTTAGGATTGCGCCCTTGGTCAAAATGTGTGTACAATCTGTACAGGTCTATGGTAGTTGATGCCAAGGAACACAGGGGTGGCCAACTTTTCAACCTTAGGGCTTCTGGACCTTTAACAATTGTGTAGAAGAGGGAATTTTATCAGATGCAGCTTGCCATCTCACAATTGTTAAAGGTCCAGGAGCCCTAACATTGAAAGGTTGGCCACCCCTGCTCTAGCACCTGGTCTTGTTTTGCATCTCAGGTCCTCCTTTTTCTTCTGTAACAAAGTGACAAAAAAGTGGAAATAAAACCATGTGATTTACATCCCATCCTACTCCCAACCATCTTCTGCCATAGACACCTGATGGAGCCACTCTGACAGTATGCCACACACACTGCATGCAAACGAGTGATAAGTGAAAATATCTTTTACTTACCTCCAGGTAGGCTGCCTGGTCACTAGTGGATCTCCTCAGAACCACCCCAGCTATTTTGCTGGCATCAATCTAAAGAGAGGAAGAAGGTGGGTTGGACTGGAAAAAATGGAGATAGGAACTTGGTACATGCCATTGCCATCGAGATCCACCCCCTCTAGCACCCAAATCAACCCATCCTCCCCCTTCTTGCTCCAAACTGCCCACAATCACCCTTGTTGCCACCTTACTTGATCTGGCACCTGCCGAGTTTGTTGGTGGCAGGTGCACAGGGCTGACGGCCCTCAGCATCAGCAGATCCAACTTGCCCAGCAGTGGCATGCCATTTACAACACAGCTGCAGCTTTTATGACAACGGAATGCAAGATCCACTGTTGCAAACGCCCATAGGACTGAGCCATAAATCTGGTGCATGGGAGTGGCACATAAAGATGAACACATACTTATGGGAAACTTGAATACATTATTCTTCTGCTTTAACTGGCAATGCAAATTCCAGATTGCCTAGATATATAATTAAATTTGCAAAGGTTGGCAGTCCTGGAAAAGTGAGTGCAACCTGGAAGCCTATTCTAAACATGAATTTTATTGAAAATGGCCTGTAAATATTTTAAAGATAGAGCACAGTAAAAGGTACATCTCCCTGATGTTGGAGATTCTGAAGGCTCTAATTAGCATTCTTTATTACGTTGCAGAAATAGGTCCATTTCAAAGAGCAGTCGCATAGTAAAGGACATTTGAGTTGATTGAGTTGATTGACTAATCAATTGAGGGCTCAATCCTAATGCGGCATTCGGCCAGTGCATGTGGCCTGCATGGTTGCAAACAGGCTGTAAGGCAGTGATGTCATTCAGGGGGAACGGACCAGAACGGGTGTTCCGGATCCTAACGGGCTCCATGGCTGGTTCTGGGTTCCCATCAAGTGCCAATCAAAAGTGAGTTCCTGTTCCTAAATCAGCTGTGGAATGACACCACTGCTGTAAGGCAAGTCTGCTCCACGCAGATGGGTGCTGGGCTGACGCACGCAGCAATGTTGGCCCTCAGATGCTGGTGGAAGCTGCAAGTACATTGCCCTTTTTGGGGCGGGAGGGAGGCCAAAAGCGGTGAGGGGAGGGTGGAGGAAGGTTGATGAGCCTGGGGTGAGGGGGAGGATTGGACTGTGAGTTGCATAGCACTAAGGGCACAATCCTAACCTGGAGTTAGGCCAGCAAAGTTTGGCTGGCACAAGGGCCACCGTAAAGTGCATTTGAACCACTCTCGGAGTCAGGGAGGATGTCGCATATCTGTGTGCTGGCCTCTCTGATTCTAAAAATAGTCCAAACATCCTTTACAGTGTCCCTTGTGCTGGCCAAGATTTGCTGGCCTCTATGTCAGCCTAACACCAGGTTAGGATTGCACCCCGCGGCGCATGCAGCCTTAGGCTGCTATCCTAAACACTCTTTCCTGGAGTAAGACCCATTAAACAGCATGTTCTGCATAGTTATACACAGAATTGTGCTGCTAGGAATGTATAATACATATACTCATACCAGCTCCATGTGTAGCCTGGTCTTCCTCATCCATCATTTCCAATAATACATTCAGTATCACATGAGCTGCTAACCAGCAACGGACAACCAGCCCTGTGTTGCTTTTGCATGTGGAAACAAGCAAAAGGTTTATAAATATAGGGGCATTCAACTGTTTGCCCGCAGTGTTTCATGTTTTCTCCACTCAAATGCTCATTTGTGTGCACACACAAACGTTGCCCCTACACACACACATACAGGCACGCACGCACACATGCATGCACGCACACAGATGACAAATAATGATTACTGGGGAGTTTAGCTGTGAATGCATGTACAAGTGGGAAAAGTGTTAGTTCTCAAAAGCAAACTGATCTCTCCTGGGCTGGAAATCCCTAGAAGTCTGAAATTTATGTGAAAGTTAGCTGAGACTGAAATCACTATTTTTCCAGATTAGATAGCCAGTGCCCTTTTTAAGACGCCAAAATTAATGCATAACCTTTTACCCAGATGACATTACAGTGTCTGAGAATGCTGCACTGAGCAAAGTAAATGTTGCCTTAGCCATCCTCCAGTGATTCTTCTATGCTTTTTTGTTAGTTGCCTCATTGCTTTTGTGAAACGTTTCGTTTTTTCAGTTGTCCAATGCAGTTTTCTCCAGTACCACATTCCTGAGGCAACAAAGCCTGCAATCCTATATGCTTTCCTGAAAAGAAGCCCAGCTGAGCACGGTGGGCCTTACTTCTGAGTAAACTTGCATATGATTGTGCTCTATGAGTACAATCTCGTACACACGTACCTGGAAGTTAGTCCTATTGAACTCAGTGGGGCTTACTTGTGGGTAGCCATGCATTGGATTGTGTGGTATAAAACCTTTCCTTGAAAGTAGGCCCCATGGATAATGAAAGGGCAAGTTAACATTTTTAGGGTGTAGTGTGAGGATAGCTCACATGCACCAAAAGTAGGGTTACCAGAAATAAACTGGGACAGAGTGCCTGTACCTTTAACCTTTGTATAGAAGAGGGAATTTGGGCAGGTGCAGCTCATCATGGATGGGGTTCAAAAGCTGCACCTGCCCACAATTCCCTCGTCTATACAATGGTTAAAGGTACAGGCACTCTGTCCCAGTTTGTATCTGGTAACCCTACCCAAAAGTGTTATGCGTTAAGTGATCCTAACATGGGGCAATTTAGAAATCATTGAATTCTGTGGCCAAAATTCAAAGAACTGTTTTTGTTATGATCGAGAGCTCGGGTGGGCTTGATGAGTCTGGATGTATCACAAGCAGCTTCTGAAGCTCTCAATTTCAAAATAGAGACTAAGTAGTGGGGCTGCTATCTGGAAACCGCATCCAAACCCGCCTTGGCAGTGAGGCCCTGGTAGCATGATAAATGGACACATTTAAAAAAATGATATGCCCTATTGTGCAAGTAATACATAATACAATAAACCAGTGGTTCCGGAACCGGAAAACGGTGATTCCCCTTTAAGGAGAATGGCCCAGAAATCAGCAGCAGCATGATCTTCAGTGATCATGCTGCTGCCAGGCAGGGAAGAGTTTTTTAAATACTTGCCTGGGGTCACAATGGCTCTCTGGATGACCTGGGGTGCCTGAAACCTCCTCTGCAGCCCTCCCCCAGACTTAAAAATGTTGAGAAAAATTAAAAAAAAAACCCACTTCCTGTTTTGGGAAGTGGTTTTTTTTCTCCCCTTTTTACAACATTTTAAAGCCTTGGGGAGGGCTGCAGACCCACTGGAGTGGAGACCCCCAGGTAAGTAAAAAAATGTTCCCTGCCTGGCAGTTGCACAATCATGGAGATTGTGGTGATGCTGCTCTCCCCGCCCCCATGCAAACACTTACAGAGTTCCCAAAGCCCAAGGAGGAGGACTTTGGGAACCACTGCAATAAACGACAGACAAGGTTTCATCAGTCACGGCAAACGTCCTCCATTTTTTTCCCCTTCAACTCTTTCGTTGTAAATTAGATTTGAATTCATTCTCTGCTTGCCGAAGTTCTTCCCAAGTGGGCCAAATAGCATGCAAGAAGATGTTTCTGCCATTGGGAGCAACTCCAATGATGACTCATAAAGACAATCGATATTCACAGTTCCTGCAGTACCATTAGTGACAATTGAAGGTAGAGAAGCAGCAGAGTAGACAGTATGCTTGCAACTGTAGACAGGTTTGTGCATCACTTCAATTTTTTCCCCAGGTAAAACTCCACAAGCAACTAACAGCCCAATCATATCTTCCTCCCCCCCCGGGGTACAGATGCACCAAAAATGTGCATGCTTTATCCAGCCAAGGTGTGTGTGTGTGTGTGTGTGTGTGTGCTGATTTAAATCCCCTTACCCTTCCATAAATAGGGACGTGGTGGCGCTGTGGGTTAAACCGCTTCAGCTGAGCTTTCTGACTGGAAGGTTGGGAGTTCAAGACTGTGCGACGGAGTGGGCTCCCTTTGCTTGTCCCAGTTCCTGCCAACCTAGCAGTTCAAAAGCACCTAAAAATGCAAGTAGACAAATAGGTACCACTTCGGTGGAAGGGTAACGGCGTTCCATGCGCTACGGCGTATAGTCATGCCGGCCACATGACCACGGAAACTTGTCCTTGGACAAACGCCGGCTCTACAGGCTTAGAGATGGAGATGAGCACTGCCCCCTACAGTCGGTCACGACTAGACCATTCGGTTGTGGGGAAACGTTTACCTTTACCCTTCCATAAGCCTCCTGCTCCTCAATGAGTTTCCTTGGACCTGTACCAGGATTTCAGTGGCTCAAATTCTAGAAGAAAAAGGGGTGAGGAAGCTGCTGCTACAGTTGATAGGATCCAGTATGTGCCATCAACACTGTATCTACCCCTCCATGCCCAGTTTCACCTCCTCCCTGCTTCAGCCTTCCTGGTGGAATGTGTGTTTCACCAACAGGGCAGACCAATAGGACTGGACTGTAAGTCACGCTGTATTATTTTATTCTGAATGGATTCTGGCAAAAGTACACTACAGGTGGAACATGCATGGCCATTGATCTTGAAATAGTTTACTGATGCTCTGCTTGAACTGAGATAGTGTCTGAACATTCCACAGTCATTTGATAAACTGGTTCATTTGTGAGGCTGAGCATCAGGACGGTTTCAGTAGCCTTTTTCTGGCTATACTAACAATCTTTTCAGCATTACAGAGGTATTGCAGTTATTTGTACCACTGATTCTTGCAGCACTGACAATCGATGAGCCACTTTGTACTGGTTTCCTAACAGGAAAAAACATCACTTTGGTTTTCAGCACCTTAAATCTATGATTTAAGTCTAGCACCTTAAATATGAGTGTTTTCATTTAAAGTGCCATTGCCCTTATCAATCCAGGTTATACTGGGCAATCGTAGCAATCTGAACGTTATTTTTTTGTATGCATTACATGTATAGTCTGTGTTCAAGGTCCTCAAAGCAGCATGTTTGAGGTTTCCCCCATTGTATCCTTGCAACAATCTTATGAGCCAAGAATGATTGAATCATCCAAGGTTACCCACTAAGCTCTATGGCTTAGGGATTTGTACCCAGGTCTCCCTGTTCCATGTGTAACATTTTCAGTGCAATTGATAGTTCATACAAAAACAAAACCATCTAACCTCAGCATTTATTATGGTTTCAAATGATGAAATCATTAAATACCTTTGCAATGATGGGCATCCCAGATTTACATTGCATTACAATGTGGAGTACAACAATTTTTGCTCTGTTTAAGGGGTTTCTTTGTTTTGTGCATGGTATCATTGCAAGAAATTTTGATGAAAACTTGTTTTTGAAATGTTTGGCTTGCTTTTCTGATACAAGAAATGCACAACTTAGGAAAAAGTCAATAGATCGTAACAGCTGAAGCAATCAATGCAGTATTTAAAACAAAACACTCATTGAAAACAATGTATTTGTTCAAAGATTTAGATCAAAGATTTACATCCAGCTTTTAAACTTGATTTTCACTGTGGCACAGAAAAGAAATGAAGACCAAAACTGCAATAAAATAAGAAAATAAGTAAAATATTTAAAGCATCATAAAATAATAAATAACCACTGCTGAAGGCAGCACACAAAAGCTGCAAATAAAACAACTGAAATTACCTCAAATAAATACTCATTAAAAGCTCAGGCAAATGGAAAGAGGTTTGTACAAGATGCTAAAACTAAAGAACAAATAGTGGTGTTCTTAGAGGGGAGGCAAGTATTTATACGCTAAGTATTGCAGGAGCCTGAGTTCCTGTGTAAAGTGGCTCCTCCCTCTTGCCTTCAGAGCTATTCGCAGCTGAGAGAAGCTCTGGAAGCCAAAAATGGTCAGGCAGCTCTGGAAGCCAAAAATGGTTAGGAAGGCAAAAGGGAGGGGCTGCTTTACACAGGAACTCAGGCTCCTGCAACACTTAGTGATTTGCCCCCCTCTAGGAATGCCACTTTTTGAATTAGGGTATTGGAGAAGACTCTTGAGAGTCCCCTGGACTGCAAGGAGATCCAATCGATCCATCCTCCAGGAAGTTAAGCCTGATTGCTCCCTGGAAGGACAAATCCTGAAGCTGAAGCTCAAATACTTTGGCCACCTCATGAGAAGAGAGGACTCTAGAAAAAACCCTCATGCTGGGAAAGATTGAAGGCAAAAGGAGAAGGGGGCGGCAGAGGATGAGATGGTTAGATAGTGTCACCGAAGCGATGAATATGAAATTGGGCAAACTCCGGAAGCTAGTGGAGGACAGGGAGGCCTGGTGTGCTGTGGTCCATGGGGTAGCGAAGAGTCGGACACGATTTAGCGACTGAACAACAACAACAATAGGAATACCACTGAGAAGGAAGACACCAGACAGATCTCCATAGGGAAGGCATTCCATAAGTCAGGCACCACCACTGAGAAGGTCCCCTGCCTAGTCCTCCCCCTGCTTCATCTCTGAAGTAGAGGCCATAACACCTGAAGAAGGATGTCTGGTGAAGAACACAACGCTGGGCAACTTCATTTGGGGATAGGCAGTTCTTCAGATCTCTAAGCTGCAAAGGGCAATAACTTGATAACATTCCAACTGTGATTGCATTTTAGGTTTACATTTTCTTTCATTGTCCCATTATTAGCTGGCCTTTGGTTGCCGTGTGCTTGGTTTCCCTTGTTTATTCACAGAAGACCTCTTCCTGAGAAGAACTTTATACAAACAACCAGATCCTTTGGACTGTTGCCTGTGGCTCTGATCTAATGCAGTAGCCTAGGTTGGCCCAAGACCTCTGATGCTCGAAGCTGCATGCCAAGTGCTATTTCCCCTATCGAACAATGCACCGGCCTCTGTTCCTCTGAATCAATAATGCTGTAAGTCAGCACTCTCCATCTCTCCCCATTTTCTCTTTCCTTATGTTCCCCTTTTGTTTTCAAATATAGGGAATGGCAAGAGGAGGAGGAGGAGCAATGAAGGCAAGCAGGCAGGCAGAAATGGGCACACACAACCCTCCCAATCTGATGCGTGACGCAATCTCTTCATTTGGCCTTATGGATGGCATTGATAACATGTTACATTTGGGGCTATGCTCCAATTTCTCATTTTCTGAAAAACAACCTTGATGTGTACAGTTAGAGCTATCCGGGCTTATGTGTCCCTGAAAGGTGTTTGGTGGGAAAGGGGGATCAAAGAATGGTCAAAGAATAGTGTCATGAATGGTTGTACTTCATCTTTTCCAAAAAAGGCTATGTGCATTCATCTTCTGAGTAGAGCTTTTTGGAGTATTTCAGGCACATCAGGCAATGGCATGCATGTTCCTCATCCAGTTAGACAAATGCTTGTGGAAGGTCTTCTCACTTCTGTGTTAGTATTTTCCCCCCAACATTTTGATCAAGCTTTGTAAAAAGACGTCATAGGACGTCTTTTTCTTAGAGCACAATCCTAACCTGGAGTTAGGCCAGCACAGTTAGGCCAGCAGAGTTCGTCCAGAGTTTGGACCACTCTCGGAGTCAGGGAGGAGGGTGGTGCACATCTGTGTGCTGGCCTCTCTGACTTCGAGAGTAGTACACACATACTTTACGGTGTCCCTTGTGCTGGCCAAACTTTGCTGGCCTAACTGTGCCGGCCTAACTCCAGGTTAGGATTGCGCTCTCAGTCTTCTTTCCACTGTTCAAAACCAACATGAATTGCATGTGCCCCTGACAATACCTTGGACTTTTGACAAAGTGCTTCATTAAAGTTCAGTAAACTGTGTCCTTGCTGGATTCTCATACAAGAACACAAAATAATCATGACAAATTAATGGGAAAACTGTCTTAAGGTTTTATCTGCACATCTCAGCATTACGGAGTGTTTTCTGCAGCAGATTAATGGTTGCCTTGAAAATACACACACATGTAAATCTTATAATTTGTGATTGTTTACTCACACAAAAATGCCAGAATATCTGATTTGAGGAGTCACGTTTGTTATTTACATATGCTTAAACAAATCTTTTGTAGTTCATTAAAATGTTCCCAGACCTCAAAGCCTTTCTAAATCTTTGAACAAATGATTGTTTAATAGAAAAAATAATGTTTGAAACGGTCAGTTGTTCCTGTTAAAGTTGGAAATCTCTATATGAAATGCTAGTATATTAAATACTAATACTAGCTCAAAATCATGTTCCATGATTTCATTTAAGATCACAACTTTAAAGAAAGAACAGCCAAATCTATGTTGTTCATCATTAGTTGATCTTTTAAACAGTCCTATTCTCTTTGCCAGAATCATTGGCATTCCTACCTGGAGGGAGGGGGTCAGGGAGGAATGCTAAGTGTTTCTTCTGAGTAGAAGAAGTTTCCCCCCAATAGGAATGCCACTGATCAGAACATTTCACCTCATCAGTAAATAGGGATTTTCCTCTATTTAAAAAATAAAAAAAACTTGAACTGTGGATAACAAATTTTAGGACAGATATAAATTTTGCAGGGCGTTACCCGCAATACAGGGCGTGCCCGCAATACATCATGGGAAAGTTGTTCCTGAGAAAGAAATGAGGCAAAATGGATGGAACACACTGTTCACAGAGTGTGCCCATTTTCGCTAATACAAATCTAAGGAAAAAGGGGGGCTGGGAAAGCTGCTGCTGGAGGGATAAGGGGGTAGCTTTTGGCACCAAATCCACCCCTCCCACACCTTCCCCACTCATTTTGCCCCCTTATCACCCCTGCAACTGGCTTACCTTTTCTTGCAGGTGTAGGTAGCTCCTGCAACAGGCCTGGAGTGCTACTGCCTCATGTGGCAGTGCTCCTACAATGGCCACTGTATGCACCATTGACACCCATTTTGTGACAGTGGAAGTGCCTCCCACTGGAGCAAAGGGCTCTGTATGCCAGCCCGATCTGAAAGAGGCCGAAACTTGGAGGTAGGCCCACACCCAGTGGTGTCATCTACTCTCTCGCAAGCTGGAACGCTGGGCGGGACTTGAGTGATTGACAGCCCGTCGACTAACTTCCGGTTTCTTCGCGCGCCCCGCGCGGCTTTCCCTCGCCTCGGAGGGGGCGCCTGCTCGCCCAGGCACCCGGCGCGCCCCCCACCCATCCCCCCTGGTGAACAGGCGCTCCCTCCGAGGCGAGGGAAAGCCGCGCGGGGCGCGCGAAGAAACCGGAAGTTAGTCGACGGGCTGTCAATCACTCAAGTCCCGCCCAGCGTTCCGGCTTGCGAGAGAGTAGATGACACCACACCTTCATACTCCCCCCAGCTCACACATCTTCTCTTACCGTCATCTGTGTTGCAGTGCAGGATCTTGTCCTGCATGCCAACAGCTGTTTTTTTAGGGTATTTTGGGGGGCAGGAGAGAGAGGATCTTGCCAGCGGCTGTATATGCCCAGGTCCTATCCCCCCATTCCCAGCCCAGACTAAATCCCAGGAATATCATTACATCGGATTTACACCAGCTAATGAGCTGGCATAGTCCCAAGGAGACCATTGGGGCCAAACAGCCTATGTGGAGAGAAATAAATAAGTTTTTAATTACCTCTTCTGGGTTGCCTAGTTGCTTATTCAGCCCATCACATACCAGGCATATTCTGCCAGTGTTACTGCGTGTTATGGGCTGGCAAGGAGTAGAATGGAGCCCCAAAAGAAGCCTTATTATGACAGAGGCATAGCTAAAGAAGTGCAGAGGGGTGCAACTGCACCGGGCAACAAGCTGAGCTTGGCACCAATGGCCAAAATTGTGAAAACCTTGGTATGTATGAATAATACCATCATGTTATATATCATTGGAAAAGTAATTTAATGCATAATGCAATGAAGCAAACCAGAGTATGATATCTTTACTCCATCAAACGTTATGGCCAAAACCCCAGAAAATGAAAATCCAACAATCATGTAAAAATTGCATGTTTGTTAAAATTGTATTTATTAGGAATAATGCTGCCATGTTATATATCACTCGATGTGGAATGTCTTGCAGAATGCAGTGAAACAAACTGTAGTATAATAGATTTATTGATCAAACATTATGGCCCCCAAACCAGAAAAAATGAAAATACAATTGTGATGTCACTTCCTGTTACGATGTCACTTCTGCGGCAACATTTTGCCCTCTGCACTGGGCTACACTTTCATGAACTATGTCCCTGATTATGGGGCAAACATAGCAAGGTGAATGATGTGATGTGTAGATTACCTCTAGTTTGGCCTTTTCTCAACAATGCTGCATCCCATGAACCTAGCATGAAAACAAGCTGTCTATTTCTGCTTGGTTAAGCCCAGGTTTCAGGTTCCAATTCTGAGCTGTGTCACTTAACATTAGATAATAAATATTCTCTAAAGCATTAAAAAAATATGGCTGATCAATAAGCACAATTCTCTCACACCATTTTTCAGCATTTCTATCTGTAATGTATTTGACAAGCATGCATAACATTTTGATTACTTTTCCCTAAAGCATTTGATCCATTTATTATTGCACAGCATGCAAATTAAGCCTCCATTATAATTATGCTCTATTCCAACGCTTATCATCATTAGACATGCCTGTTCTTTTTGATATAGTGTCCAAAATCTAATTTAAATTAGTCCACTATATAACAATGCTGTGACAAAAAGTGGCAAGGCAATGGAGCTGATAAATTATTGAAAGACATATTCTGATGTGGAATTAGAAGGAGATAATTCAGTTACAGCAAAATGGCATTTACGCCATTCACATAAAAACCACCAGGCATCAACTTTCATTGTTAAACATGTCCTCGTGGATGGTGTTTCCAATTTTAGAGATGCACATGATCCGTGATCAGGCAAACTGGTAAAGCTCTGGGAATTGTCATGCCAGAGGTTGTCAAAATGTTTTAGCACCAGGATTCACTTTTTAAAATGACACTCTGAGCAAAATCCTAACCTGGAGTTAGGCTGGCACAGTTAGGCCAGCAAAGTTCGGCCAGCACAAGGGACACCATAAAGTGTTTGGACCACTCTAGGAGTCAGGGAGGATGGCGCACGTCTGAGTGTTGGCCAGAGGCGGAGGAAGGGTGTAGCCCGGGGTGGCGTGAGCCATGGGCGACGGCAGCAGTGAGGCACCATTGCACAGAGTCCGCAGACTAACCCGCATGCTGTCTGGCCCACCCACCCTCCCTCGCCTCCGTTCCGCTCCAAAATGGAGCTATTCCGGGCGCAGGGAGGCGTGGCTGGGCAACGTATGGGGGCGGGGCAACATGCTGGGGGCGCGGTTTTGTCGCCCTGCCATGGGCACACTCGGGGCTCTGTTCACCCCTGGTGTTGGCCTCTCTGACTCCGAGGGTGGTCCAAACATACTTTATGGTGTCCCTTGTGCTGGCCAAACTTTGCAGGCCTAACTGTGCCAGCTTAACTCCAGTTTAGGATTGCCCCCGCTATCAAGACCCACCTAGCTTCACAATACATTTTTAAAAAGTGGTCTAGAAAGAAATAGTATTGATTTATTTTCACATATTTATTTATTCCTTGTAATGAGGGAGCCCTAACGAAGAGCCTCAAAATTTGAAGAGCTTAGGCTGCAATCCTGTACGTACTTTCCTGGAAGTAAGCTCCATCAAACAGAATAGAGCTTCTGAATAGACAAGCATAGACTTGTGCTGTTAGTTATGGGACCCAGCCAGAAAAATGATGCTCAATGATGCTGAAACAGTTATCTCCCTGTATTTACACAAGCCTGCAAACTGCAGAGCTCAGTTCTTTGCATGGCAGTCAGCAGCTGTCTGATTTTTGAATAGCCACAAGGCTTGAGCCAATTAGTTATCCATGCTTTCAATGGAGGCTCTGTGGGACCCATCAAAAATTGGGTTATGACCCACTGGGTCCCAACCTAGAGTTTGAGAAATGCTGGTTGTGCCTTTATGGAGAAAATTTTGGGATTCCTGTGTCCAATATCCCAAACTATACTCCTACCAACCAAGGCAGGGGTTGGTAAACTGTGGCCCACAGGCTGGATCCAGCCCACCACCCAAAGTCATCTTGGGAGACAAAGCATCCTGCTCAATTTGACACATACCAGGCAGGGAATGGCAGAGCTGCCGGGCTCCTCCCAAGCTGCTTTGCCCTTCAGCCACGCTCCTCACGCAGCTGCTTCTGGGAGCCTGGCAACCTGGAAGCCCCTTTGCCTGAAAAGGTTGACAGCCCTTGATCTAATATAAGGGATTTTTAAAACATGTGCAGAAGATATCCACTCACGATCCTCTAGTGCAATGCATGGGTTGGGTTGGCCAAAATTATCCTTGTGCCATGCTGCTGAGCTGTGTAGGCACATTATGACGACCTTTTGAACAATCTGAAAGGAATCCTCCACTGGAAGAGCACAAGTGTGAAGGATACCCCTTTTTTGCCACCTGATGCTGTAGTTCAGACCATACTTTTACACCCACATAGCAACTGCATGGGGCAGTGGTTAAGATTGGGACCATTCTAGCAAATGAACCGTAATCAATTCAGTACCCACTTTGGGGCTGTAATCTTTCAGGGGAGCAAGCACAGAGACAAAGGGATACATCACCTCTACTTAAGCACTGCAGCCCCAGGCTGCAATCCTATACGTGAGGATTGCAATCCTGCCGCCTTGAGGGCCTTTGTGGCGGAAAGGCGGGGTATAAATCAAATAAATAAATAAATAAATACGTACTTTCCCGGGGATAAGCCCCACTTAACTCAATGGAAGTAAGTAGATATGCATAGGATTGGGCTGCCAATTTGCATCAGAGCCCTGCACGGAGGAAAAAGACCTGAACTACAACAATACGTTACAAACAAAACCTGTAGTTTGGGTCTTATGCCAGAAGCTGTGTGCTATTATCTCAGTGTATGAGAATCATGAGATTGGGCTGTATCAATCAAAATTAGTAAAAGGAACTGATTTCTAAAGAAGCAAAATATGATCAAATCCCAAAGCAATTCCAGATAATTAGAAAATGAAATCCAGTTCATAACTGTAAAAAAAAAAAATTCTGTGAAAGCCCACACAGTAACTTCTCCCCCTCTAGGAGTTACATGAGGTCAATGTTATGAAGCACTGTGGATGAATGAGTTCCAGATTGTCTTCAAACATTACCCTCTGTTTTAATGCTAAAACCTTAAAGAGGCAGATTGAGTTGATTCTGAAGATGCTTCTGAAAGGGCAGCTCTGCCCCGTTCATCATTTTGTCATAGTGGAATCCAGACTAAATCCACCCTGCTGATGCAACTGTGCCAACAGAGTGCATGCTGCATCCTGCGGGGTACTATCCTGGACACCTCCACAAGGTAAGGGGATTTTTGCTCCCTTTCCCCTGGACAAGCCTCTGATGCCTCAATGGGTCTTGTAGGATTTGCACCAGGCAAATCCTTTTTTTTTTTTTTTTTTGCTGGTGCAGAAACAAGGAGAGGAAGAGAGAGGAATGGGGAGAGGATACTGGAACACGCCAGTGCCACCAGTATCCCCCTTTCTCCCGCATTCTGCCCCTCCCCACCCAGACACCTCCCATTCCTCCTTCTCTTCCTCCCTGTCCTGTTCCTTCCACCACTGCCTTTTGGACTGGCTTACCTGTCGTCCTACATGTAGCTGGCTGCAGCAGGCCTCCGACGCTGTTGCCGTTTGTGATGGCAGTTGCATACTGGCCACCGGTAGCTCGCTGCACACACTGCCATATGACCATTCTCAACAGCAGAACCACCACCAGTTTCATAAAGCCCAGTTAGGATCGGGCTGTAAGTCTTAATCGGTAAGGGTGCAAACCGAACCAAATTTCCAGCACTGGAGTAAGGGCAATGCAGCTGTGAGGTGAGGGAACAAACAGTCCCTTACCTTGAGGAGGCCTCTGAGACTGCCCCTCCCCAACTGCAGGATACAGCACATGCCCCATTGGCACGGTTATGTCAGTGCTGGAAGGTTGGTTAGGATTTTGGCCTAAGTTCTGTCCTCCCCCATTGCCTTGTTTCCAAGCTTTAACACCCCAAACACAGCATTCCCTTTTAAGGAAGATGCTCCATTCACTCTGGTTGCCCTCTTTTATGCATTTTCCAGCTCGAAGATATCCTTCTTGAGGTGTAATCACCAGGACTGTACACAATCTTCCAAAGGGGGTTGCTGGTTGCATCAGAGATATGTAGGAGTGATATAATGTTAGCCATCTTATTCTCCATTCCTTTCCCAAATGATCTCTGGCATGGGATTTGCCTTCTTTGCACACTGGGCCAACGTTTGCCTTGATTTGTCATTCAAATCAGTCTGAGTCAAGGTCTGTCAGTTCAGACCTTGTCAGTGTATACATATTTGTGAAAATGAGAACTTTTTTTTGCTTCAATGTGCATCACTTTACAATTCAGGGCCCAATCCTATCCAACTTTCCCGTGCTGTGCACCCATGCCAATTAAGTAGGCGCTGCATCCTGCATTGGGGAGGAGGCAGTTATGGAGGCCTCCTCAAGATAAGAGAACATTTGTTCCCTTATCTAGGGGCTGCATCAGCCCCTGACAATGCCTTCTGGAGCTCTTCACAATCTGCTTTGTTTTTTACTTTCTTTCAACCCAGCTGTTTTCTTTTAAGATTGGGTTTATTCTAAACCCCAAAGTTTGGCATGTTCCTGATGATGTCTCTCTGAGTATTTAAAAGTTTTTCTTGTTGTTTTCTGGGTTGTTTTACATCTGGAGGGGAGGTATCCAACTCAGGGCACAATCTTAACCTGGATTTAGGCCAGCAAAGTTTGGCCGGCGCAAGGGACACCGTAAAGTATGCTTGGACCACTCTCGGAGTCAGAGATGCCAGCACACAGACGTGCCACCCTCCTTAATTCAGAGAGTGGTCCAAACGCGCTTTATGGTGGCCCTTGTGCCAGCCAAACTTTGCTGGCCTAACTATGTCAACCTAACTCCAGGTTAGAATTGCGCCCTCAGTGTTATATGGTTTATTTATGTATATACCTGATGTCATGTTCTATTTACTTATGGATCATGGTAGCCTTTGACTGAGTTCTGAAGTTTATATGTGCATGCATATATCTGTCTAGCCATCTGTATATGAATTTATTCTGATGTTTTAAAATTTTTAAAAAACATTGTCGCCATGTACAAGTGAAGAAGCATGAACTATCTTATGCATTTCCAGTTTCATAATTATTTGAAATCTTATAAAAAGCAAAAGCTGTTAAGATGTTAATATGTTTCTTGTTCAATACACATATATTTGTGAAAACACCTTTGAATTTCAGTGTCCTGCTAGGAAATTGCTTGATAAATTACATTCCTGTTTGATTTCCAAGGTTCTTATATAATCATTCAGAGACTAAATCACTTGTACACATTTGTTAATAGTGCACTAAAATTAATATATAGGGATGTGTCAGAACCATAACTCACGAGTTAAGTCGCTCCCTTTCTGAGAAATATCACATTATCCACAAATGTCTTTTCCAATTATTGTACCAGCTTGCAAAGCGAGTGCACTTTTACATATTTCTGATTCTGTTTCTCTAGCTCTTTATCAACATTTAGTGAGGAAATTCTCTTTCAATCATACAGTACTTTCTTGTGTGTACTGCACACATGACTGCAATTGCAAGAGACGAGGAGCCACTGCAGATTATATTAAATTGGCTGGACTGCCAGTGGGTGGGAAAGACTCATATAATTGGTCCCCACCAGTTTGGCTGATGAATTTATACACATAGTACAGCTGCATGGGACAGCATCATGAGCCTGCAAGTGTACATGAGGAGGACTAGTGTTTGCCTAACATTTAGAGAAGAAGTTGAGAACATTGTTCCTAAGTGGCTCATGATACTATTGTCCAATATTATTGTTCAGTGTTATTCAAACTGTAAGTCAGGACCCACTTGGTGGGTCGGGACCTGATGTCAGGTGGGTTGCGGAAAGCTGGGAGCAGCCATCTTGGAAACTTCAAACCTTACTCTTGGTTATTCCTTTTGTGAGTGTTAAAAATTCAAACTGTTAAGTGAGGGTTTTTAAAATAAAAAATTGTTTTTAGTTCAGTGCTTTTACATCATATGTTGTCCTAATCTTGCTTTCTGTCAAGGATGTTTCATGGTTGTACAATTGTACAAAGTCCAAGAATGCCAATTTGCATTTCAGGAGTGTCATTTGATTATGTTACAATGACAACACTTCATGCTTGATCATGTCACTTCCTGCCACAACAGCACTTCCAGGTTAATGACATCACTTCCGGTGGGTCCTGACACAAGTGCCATTCTAAAAAGTGGTTCCTGGTCTGAAAAGTTTGAATGCCACTGTTATTGTGTATTTAGATGTATCAGAATTTTGCATTGAAGTTTAGCAGTATGGGGCCACATCATCACTGGAAACACCATTGATTTAAGAAATTGGTGTCCCTGAAACGTGGTTGTTCCTGTTCACCACATACAATATTTTCAGCCCAATCCTATCTGGGCTGGGTGTTGTCTGTACTTTTCCACTGGCACTGACTGACATAAAGCAGTCAGTGTCAGCAGTAAAAGGTGCTCTAGCAGTGCGCTCAGTAGAGCTTCCCTTGTACCAGCAGATCCAGACCTGCCTGCTGGGAGGGGAGGCAGGGAAGGCAGGAGAGGGTGGTGGAAAAGGACAGAGGAGGGTAAAACAAGGCAGTGATGGGTGGGGACGGTGGAATGGGGCAGCAATGGGGACAGGGGATGGCAGATCAGATCTGGGGTGGGGGGGGGTTCAGTGGCCACCAAACCCCAACCTTCTTCTTGGACCCAATCCCTTGGTGTGGGTCCACACAGACCTCGCCCGTCATTTACCTAATGCAGGTCGGAGTAGACCTCCATACTGTGGAGGCTTACCCAGAGAAGACCCCCCTGCAGGATGCATCAGTAGCCATTTTGGTGCCACTGAATCTGCTGGGGGGGTGGATAGAACTGGGCTCCTTCTTTGCAAAAAAAGTTGATAATAATTGATTGCATGGGGAGGTGGGAGAAAGATTATCCTGCATAAACCCATTGAATGAATTGGTGCTGTGCCAGAGAACGAGAGAGAGAGAGAGAGAGAGAGAGAGAGAGAGAGAGAGAGAGAGAG
>JAJKFI010000003.1:38692119-38740394 GCA_029204185.1 Lerista edwardsae | reverse complement strand
TTATTATTATTATTATTATTATTATTATTATTATTATTATTATTATTATTATTATTATTATTATTATTATTATTTAGTGTTGTTATTGTAAAGATTAATTATATACTGTTTTCCAACCAAAAATAATTCACAAAGGTGGTTACATGGTACATAAATCAATAAATTCAGGTTGATTATCCCTTATTTGGACTGCTTATGATGGGAAGGTGTCCAGATTTCAGATTTTTTTCTGGATTTTGGAATAATTGCATAAATAGTATGGGAAATGCTTCCTCTTGCTCTTTTCCCTGTTACCCATTTGGGTATCTGATGACCTCTTTGACATTTTAAAACAATGTCTGTACAGGCCCACACCATAGAGCAGATAATAGAACTTGCAGCCTGTTTGTGGGAATGAGCACAAAACTTCCTTTCTACAGAAAGTTAAAAAAAAAAAAAACTGGGACAAAGATGTTTGGATTTTGGAATAGTCTGGACTTTGGATGTCCTGATAAGGGATCATTGACCTGTAGTAGTTTGTAACCTTTGTACCAAATACATCTTTTGTAGCAGCAGGGCTGGCCACATTTCTAAAGGAAAGTTCTGGAATTTGAGGTACAACATGAAGTGCTTCAAAAAGTGACCAAGGAGTGAAGATAAAGTTTGGTGACTTAGGGCTCAATCCAAACTGCGATCTTGGGCTAATGCTAGTCGTTTGCATCGGCCAATGGCACCAGCGCTGATGCAAGGGCACTGACTAGCACCCTCACTTCAGCACTGGTGCCGTTGGGCCGATGCTAGCAGCACTCCTGCGCCAGCCGAGTTCGGAGTTCGGAGGGTGGAAGGAACTGGGTGGGGGTGGGCAGGTTGGGAGATGGGGAAGGGAGTGGAGGGGGGATGCAGCTGTTAGGCCACATCCAAGCTTCTGCCTCAGGCTGCGCAGCTTGGAGCTGTGCCTGCTAAACAGGTGCAAATCTGAGCAAGCCTAGGGGTGCCTGGCGCCTACCCAGTAGTGTCATTCATTAACAAGGAGACGGAACGCGAGGCGGGACTTACCCCTTGATTGACAGGGAGCCCGTGACGCGTCGCCGCCTGCCGTTCCGCCGCGGGGGCTCCTTCTGGGTGGCGCGCCCCTCCGCGGCTCTCCTAAGCACCCAGCGCGCCACCCAGGCAAGCGGGCACCCCCCCCGAGGCCAGGGGTGCCCGCGCGGCGCTCGGCAAGGCAGCGACGCGTCAGAACCGGGCAGCCAATCAGGCGGTAAGTCCCGCCTCGCGTTCCGTCTGCTCATTACTGAATGACACTACTGCGCCTACCCCAGGGCAAGGGCAGAAACAGGCAAGGGCACAAACAGGCAAGGGCCAGGGCTCCAGTGGCCTACTAACTCACGTTGGATATGGCTCAGTCCTGCCAGCCTTGCCGTTCTGACTCAAGTTAGGATTTCGCCCTTAATAGTGAAGAAAGAGGAAACAGTCACTTTCGGATGGCACATTCCAGAGGGAGCATTTTGTTTTTACCTCCATATTGGTTTGTGAACCAATAAATGAAAAAGACAGGGGGGCAGTTGCAGTGACATTGCCACTTAATACTTGCCAACAAAAATTGCTAGAGTTACAAGGAACAATAGCCCAGAGACCATTTGTTGTAGCACTCTTGTCTCAAAAGCTGCAGACTCTTTTCAATTTACATATTTTGCAAAGCCTATGTTTATCTTAATCATGGAAATTAGAAATAGCCCATTATGATGAGGAAGATGTGTCATTGCTTGGAAAAAAAATATGCACTTAGTGCAGAAACCTATTCTTGTAACTAACGTGCTCTTAGAGTATGTGATGTTTTGCCTTCCTTTCATTCACTACAGGGGAGTAACTGTAGTTATCCAAAATATACTAATTTGTGTTGCAACAATTTGTCACCATAGAAGACTAGAGTTTGTCCAGATTGCTATTTTAGTGTCATGTGTGTTACGTTCTTTCTTTGTTTTTATATCTTTCTCTGAAAGCTTTTCCTGCTAGTAATTGTACTAACGTTTCTTAACGTTAGTTTAAAAAACTATCAGCTCAAGCCTATGCATGTTTATCCAGAAGTAAGTCCTATTATACTCAGTGGGGCTTACTACCATGTAAGTGTGAATAGGATGGCAGCCTATGATCCTAAACCAAAGATCCTCCAGTGCAGCAGTCACTGGGCCAATGGAGGGTATCACTAGCATGCCATAAGGCATGTCGCAGCACCAGGAGAGTAAGCTGTAATGCTGTATCGAACCCAACGGCTGCTGGCAGAGGTATGTTTTGCACCGGCAATGACTCATGATGTCCTTGTTGAATCCTGAAAGGTGTTGCCATGCTGCAACCAAAGGGTGAGGACGCCTTAGCACAGCATTTCCAGAACTTGGTAGCATCGTGACCCACTTTTTTAAAAAAGGCTCACTTTAACCCTTGATGCAAACAGCCACATCTGCCTTGTCAGTTTCACAACCAACTACAAATGTGGTCACAACCCACTGGTGACCCGCAGTTTGGGAACTGCTGCCTTAGGAGGAACATAGGTCATAACTATACCCCACATCAAAGAATCCTCTTGCATAGCTTTAGCATTGATCTTTAAAATGTTCTACGAAACAGCCAAATTAAAGCCGTAACACTGCAGCTTTCTTTTTCTTGGTTTTATGCATTAAATAATATTAGTTTAAGACAATTTTTTTTCAGTTTGTTTGTTTTATTCAAAAGCACAGCATCCCTTTGCTGTCACAAACAATATCTTGCAACCGAACACACTATTGAAATGTAGGCTTGTAAAGCGGGAAGGGACCCCAAGGTTCATCTGGTGATTTATACACTAAAATGTTTCTCTTTCTTATAAGACAGTCATATGGATATTTTTCAAAAGCATTTTCTGCTAAACTGGTTACACCGTATAAGGAATGAAGATTCATTTGGCAGTATTTGTTCGGAGCAGATCCACACTGGCTGCTTCCTATCACTTCCAAGTTGTCTAGCAGGTATATAATTGGGATGAAATTCCTTGGAGGCCTCTCCTACAACTATTCTACAGAGAAACATGATTCATTCCTCTGGAGAATTTCCTATTTCCATGACTTGAAAAATTGGTCTTGTTAATGACTCTTCAGTATTCTTCAGTTCCCTCCTTCTGCACCACAGTGTGTATTATCTAATGTAGTGTTATTCAAACTGTGGTTTGGAACCCACTTGGTGGGTCGCGACCTGTTGTCAGGTGGCATGCCAAAAGTTGGGAGCGGCCATCTTGGAAACTGCAGACCTTACTGTTATATTCCTTTTGTGAGTATGAACAGTTTGAATTTTCAAGTGAGGGCTTTTTTACATTGTTTTTTGTTCAGTGCTTTTACATCATATTTTGTCCTAATCTTGCTTTTTGTCAGGGATGTTTCATGATTGTATAATTGCTGCAGTCCAAGAAGGCCAAAAAGTGGGTCCTGGTCAAAAACGTTTGAATACCACTGGGGGGTTGTTGTTGTTCAGTCGCTAAGTCGTGTCCGACTCTTCGCAACCCCATGGACCACAGCACGCCAGGCCTCCCTGTCCTCCACTAGCTTCCGGAGTTCGCCCAATTTCATGTTCAACGCTTCGGTGACACTATCAAACCATCTCATCCTCTGCCGCCCCCTTCTCCTTTTGCCTTCAATCTTTCCCAGCATGAGGGTCTTTTCTAAAGAGTCCTCTCTTCTCATGAGGTGGCCAAAGTATTTGAGCTTCAGCTTTAGGATTTATCCTTCCAGGGAGCAATCAGGCTTGACTTCCTGTAGAATTGCTTGATTGGATCTCCTTGCAGTCCAGGGGACTCTCAAGAGTCTTCTCCAACACCATAATTCAAAAGCATCTATTCTTCGGTGCTCTGCCTTCCTTATGGTCCAGCTCTCACAGCCATACATTGCTACTAGGGAAAACCATAGCTTTGACTATGTGAACCTTTGTTGGCAGGGTGATGTCTCGGCTTTTTATTAAATTATCTAGGTTCGCCATAGCTTTCCTCCCAAGAAAACGTCCTTTAATTTCATGGCTGCAGTCACCATCTGCGGTGATCTTGGAGCCCAGGAAAATAAAGTCTGTGACTGCTTCCATTTCTTCCCCTTCTATTTGCCAGGAAGTGATGGGAGTGGTTGCCATGATCTTAGTTTTTTTAATGTTGAGCTTCAAGCCAATTTTGGCACTTTCCTCTTTCACCCTCATCAGAAGGTTCTTTAGATCTTCCTCACTTTCTGCCATTAGTGGTGTCGTCTGCATATCTGAGGTTGTTGATATTTCTCCCAGCAATCTTGATTCCAGCTTGTGAATCATCCAGCCCAGCCTTTCTCATGATGTACTCTACATATAAGTTAAATAAGCAGGGTGACAGTATACAGCCTTGTCTTCTTTCCCAATTTGAAACCAATCAGTTGTTCCATGTCCAGTTCTAACTGTTGCTTCCTGGCCTGCATACAGGTTTCTCAGAAGACAGATCAGGTGGTCTGGTACTCCCATCTCTTCAAGAACTTGCCACAGTTTGTTGTGATCCACACAATCAAAGGCTTTGGCATAGTCAATGAAGCAGAAGTAGATGTTTTTCTGGAACACTCTTGCTTTCTCCATGATCCAGCGAATGTTGGCAATTTGATCTCTAGTTCCTCTGCCTCTTCAGAAACTAGCTTGTACATCTGGTAGTTCTCGATTCACATACTGCTGAAGCCGAGCTTGTAGGATTTTGAGCATGACCTTGCTAGCATGTGAAATGAGTGCAATGGTGTGGTAGTTTGAACAATCTTTGGCATTGCCCTTCTTTGGGATTGGAATGCAAACTGATCTTTTCCAGTCTTGTGGCCACAGCTGGGTTTTCCAAATTTGCTGGCATATGGAGTGCAGCACTTTGACAGCATCATCTTTTAAGATTTTGAGTAACTCAGCTGGAATGCTATCACCTCGACTAGCTTTGTTGTTCGTGATGCTTTCTAAAGCCCACTTGACTTCACACTCCGGGATGTCAGGTTCGAGCTCAGTGACCGCACCATTGTGGTTATCAGGAACATTTAGATTGGCCACTGGGTTAGAGTTTTCCAAAATAAAAAAAAAATGCAAACACAACAACTCAGGGCGCAATCCTACCCCACGCTGGGGTAGGAGCACCGGCTAGCCAGCGCCCTATCCAGCACTGGGTGTGGGGAGGCTGGAGCCTCCTGCGGCAAGGGAATATGTCGCTCCCTTACTGTAGGGGAGGCTCCAGCCTCCCCTATGTGCTTCTCAGATCTGCGCCTGCTAAAGAGCAGGTGCAGATCCAAGGAGATAATGCGGCCCAAATTGGGGCCACACGGCCTTGCTGACGGGCTTAGGACGTGGTCTTACAGCCACCTCCCAAGCCCGCCCATGTCCCGCATCTCACCTCCACCTTCCAACCAATCCCCGTCCCTAGAGGGGCCAGAGAATCCCTTGCACCGACCGTGTTCAGTCGGCCCAAGGGAAGCTTGCCGTCGGCGCTCTGAAGCCAACACTGCGAGCAGTGTCAGCTTCAGAGTGTTAGCGCTGACACGGCGGTGCTGCACGGCACCCACGCCACCACTCCGCCCCTCGCGTCAACGCTATGACATAGCATCGGCACAACAGGTGGGCTAGGATTGTGCTGTCAATTACTGTTTAACCCTCATCATGAAAAGCCAGGAAGCCATAGCAGTGTTTCTTAGGATGCTCCAATGTTGGAGTATCTCTGTAGGAAAAGAGTTCCATCACTGTGGAAGAGGTCCTAAGGGTGACTCTGATATTGTTTTAACTGGTCACACGGAAGATAATTAACAAACCATTTTAGAAATTGACCAGTCTAAAATCTGTTAGATATTAACAGATATTTTACACTCAAAATATGCCAGGGAGTCTATTCTAATTCCAAGAAGCACACTCCTGAACAGCATTCTGCATTTTTCACAGTGGCATTGTAGTATTACTTGGAATTCATTGTTTCTTTCATAATAGACAAGAACCAGATTGCTCTATTTATGGCAAGAGGGTAAGCATTCACATTCACATTCCAGTAATTTCCAATGATTGCAGCAATTTTCTGGTTGCTTGGTGAATGCCAACTGGAATGAGTGTGGCATTTGCTAGACAAGGGAGGGTAATGTAAAATGCAAAGCAAGTTGTAATCAGGGTTGCTTAAGCAACTGGTTTTTAAAAAGTCACCCAGACAAAAATATTTTTTTCTGTATATGAGGAATCAAATGGAAGATAGCTGTACAATACAAGTGAATGGCTAAATACTTGGATCAACATATATCCATATGCATTTTTTAAGTTATTAATTCTCACCCATCAATACCAAGGAGTTAGAATAGCAGTGATGAGTCATTATGCATCATCTTCTTGATTTTAGCAATTCAAAATATGTGCACAGCAGCTTAAAATGCAGCATGCACAAAATAATTATTCCTGACATTGATGGATGTGATTATATGAGGCATGTATAATAGAATCCACATGATTTAGGAGCTTACATTCTGTTCACCTAAAAGACACATTGCGCAATCCCAAGACTTGCTGTATCAACAGATAAGCATTTTGTATGGGATGTGCTAAAGGCTGCACCTGTAGAGCACTGCAGAATATGCCACAATGAATGATAAAAATGTGGTGTTCTGCACGTTTTTTACACTTGGAGCCAGAAGTAAGCTCATGCCACTGGAATAGAGCCCTCAGGATCAGGCTTTCAAGGACTGGCTCATGGTCAAGATATCAACTTGCCAAAGAAGCCCTTCTGCAGGGCTAGCAGAGCTCCAATATGGCTCACTATGTGAGTCAACACACTTGCCGTTCTAAGCATACATGCCAACATGTCACTACTATTCCTGGAATCTCCATCATGTGAGAAAATGAAAATATAAAAATATTTAAGTAAATGTGTATAGATCTGTGGTTTTCAAACATTTTAGATTGGGACCCACTTTTTAGAATGGAACTCTTGTTGAGATCCACTGGAAGCGATATCATTAACCTGGACATGATGTCATAGCCGGAAGTGCCATCATCAAGCAGAAAATGCTGTCAGTGTGACATCATCAAATGACAGTCCTGGAATGCAAACTGGCATTCCTGGACTGCAGCAATTGCACAACCATGAAACATCTCTGATAGAAAGCAAGATTAGGACAAAATATGATGTGAAAGATTGAAATAAAAACCCTCACTTGAAAATTCAAACTGTTGACACTCACAAAAGGAATATAGCAAGAGTAAGGTCTGCAGCTTCCAAGATGGCGGCTCCCAGCATCCCACCTGAAATCATGTTGCGACCCATCAAGTGGGTCAAACCCACGGTTTGAATAACACTGGTATAGACCTCGGGACATTAGCCTGCCTCTCTGTACATGTTCATTCGCTTTCAGCACAATCCTATCCACCAGCTTCTGATGATGGAATGTGCGTTCTGCTGGCAGAAGGGCTCAGATTCAGGAAGAACTGCCTGGATCCTGGCAGGCGTTGTGCAAAATTGTCACACTTGCTAACAGTGTTGGCAAGTGCAATGAGTCCACCAGTGCGGACACTGGTAGCCATGTGTGTAGACTGGTGGCAAGGCCCCCTGCCCACCAGCAGGAGGTAAGTTGGTAGTAGAAGTGGATGGGGAGAGGGAGAAAGTGGGAGAATTGGAGGAGTTTATGGGTAGGAAGGGGGAGGAATTAGAGGTGAGGAAGAGGCAGGAGGGGTGGATCTGGTGGCAGTGACACATACTGGATCTTCGGCCCTCCTTTTGTAACATCCCTGCCCCTTTCCTCTTTTTGGACACATGCCACCAAAATTTTTGTACTTACCTCCTGCGGGCTGTCAAATTGCCCCACAATTATAGGATGCAGCACCTGCCTTTTTGGCATGTGTGCATCAGCTAGGGCAAGGATATAGATGGGACTGAGGCCTTAGTTTACATCATGAGAAAAGGGCAAGATTTACATTCCATTGGGAAAGTCACTAGGCTTTTAAGTACATGCAAGACCACAGATCTAATATGTTCTTGTTACAGAATGTGATTCAGCAACAATCTTAAATAAGCGTGTAATTTTAAATGTACATGTTCTCCCTGTGAAAATGCCGGCATAGGCTTAAAATTGCTAATGTGGTTAGTGTCTTGCAGACATGGAAATTAGTTCATTAAACCAAAGTGCTGGTTTGTCTTCCATTTTTTATCCACTTCTGTTTCAAGCCATATGACATATCTATTCTGGAAAGCTGTGAACAGTGTAACGAGACTGAAATAGCATTTCCCATGTGCTCTGAGCAGAGATTTGGGAAAGACAAGGTGCTGAAAGGTGGCAGGAGGATTTCTGTCAATGTAAGGGACACAGCAGCAAAGTGAATATTACTAATGAAATAGCTACACTCATGGCAACTGATTGTAATGCAAAGCAGTTTGTCTTAAAAGTGTTCAAAAGCTGGTGACTATAGTACAGTGGTTCTCAAACCTTTTAGCACCAGGACCCACCAGGACCCACCAGAAGGGATATCATGGTCAGAAAGAAAACAGCCTATTTACAACCTTGACACAAGCAAAACAACCACACAGTCTCCCTTTCCAGCATCCCATCTTCCCATGTTTTCAATATGGCTGCTCTAGGTGCTTCGCAACCCACCTGAAATAGGCTCATGACCCACTGGTGAGTCCTGACCCACAGTTTGGGAACCACTGTTGGAGCATTTTCTAAGGGCAATTATTTGTTCCCAGGAAGGTGACAACTGTGTAGTTGCCAAAGAAAGAAAAGGGCAATGCCAAAGAGGAACCGTTCTCCCCTGCAAAAACCAACAAAAATCTTAAAGGAAGAGCACCTAAACTGGTGCTCAAAAATGTGTTATGGTAGATAATATGCCCAAAGTGTTTCAACATTTATCTTCCTTAAGTTAAAAACAAAACAAAACTATTGCTTTTAATAATAATGACAGCAGCTATAGAAGATCAGTTATGGTGCAATCCTATGCCAGGTACAGCCTATGTTGGCACAACATACAAGAAACATCCATCATAACCTAAGCCCAACCTAAGTGAGATTTGTCAGCTGTGATATTTGCTTAGCATTGCATTGGCGTTTGGGGGGGGGTGTCGTCTGGGGGGGATTTAGCTCTTCCTTACATTGGCTCTTCCTGTCCTGCTCATGTCACTCTCCTGTTTTGGGCTTAGGCAAGCTAAAGTTGACATATTTTTACTTACCTCCCTATAGGCTATCTGATTTCCAATGGGCCCAATATCAAGGGTGGACCCAGAAACAGAGGGATAGGATTTCCACATGCAGTAGTGCCACTGAGATTGTCCTCCTTCCACCCTCCCACTCCTGCCCATGGCCCAGCATGGTTTCCACCCCCAAAACTACCCCAAACCACTCCTGCCACTGACCTGCCAGCTCTGACAGAGGATGGGGGAGGATGGCAATTTGCACTGGTGTGCCCAGCCTGCAGAATGATGAACCACATTTTGTACCATTGTACTGGGTCTTACAGTGGCAGATTGTGAGATCTGCCACGGTAATGCTCAGATAGGCTCAGGCCACTAGTGAGGCTGGAATACACACACCTACGTGGAATTAAATTTCCATGAACTCAATGGGACTTCTGAGGAGATTCATTACTAGTGGACAGGGTTAAAAGCCCAGGAGATGAACAGTGGCGACTCAAGCCTAGTTCCATATACTTCCAAAGAATGTGTGCTCATGTTTTTTGAGTTAATAAAAATGTGTATTTATAATTAGTCTCATCTTTTAGGAAGGCAACATTCTGTGTCATTTGTTGACTTATCCTCAGTTTTGATCATATCTACTGGGATACGTTATTGCAAAAGTTGGGTATAATCAACACTGATTAATGTCTATTTCTAATTAGAAAATTGCACCATAAGACAGAGGTCAAAAGTCCATAAGAATTTTGATTGATGAAGGGATTTGGTTGTGGTGAGTAAAACTGAGGATAATAAATTGTCTGTGCAGCTTTATGCAGATGAAATTGTCCTACTGGCACAAAATCAAATAAAGGGGGCTTCTAAAAATCTTTTAGTGAGTAGTTCAGGTAGATCATTTAAATATTTTGGGCATTTCTCGCAAGAGAAATAGAAAACCTTGGAAAAAAATATACTAGTTATCATTTCTAAGGCATTTGTCTATGTTTTTCTCTAGAAATAACTCTGGGGGGAGAAGGCTAATGTATGCAGTCCCACGTCTTTTTGAAGCATTTGTCCAATTTGTCTTACAGTATCTGGGCATGGGGCTGTTACAATTTATTTGGAATAAAAATGTTCAACACTCGTCCTATCACCTTTTTCTTCCTGCCAATACTCCTGCTGCTTTACTTTGATTGGCGCCTGTTATACATTCTACCTCAACTAAAATAGGATTTATTATTAGTTGAAATTGCAGCTCATAATTCCAGATTCTTCAAATTCTACCTGAAGGAGTTAGCCTCTTTCAATTATAATGAGATTCCTAACTGATTCAAGAGATGTGGCAGTTCTGAGGGAGTTCTTTGGAGCCCTTTTTCATCCACACCAGTTCAGTTCATCCACATCAGTTTATATAAAAGATTTCTACCCCACCTTTTTGCAAAATGACTCAAGGCAGCTTACAATAAATAGATAAAACCAATATTAAAACAAAATAAGATATTAAGGATAACAATAAAAACAGATTGAGAGTGCAATCCTAAACTGGAGTTAGGCTGGCATAAACTAAACCAGCAAAGTTTGGCCAGCATAAGGGCCAAACGTTTCTGGACTACTCTCTGAGTCAGGGAGGATGGCTCACGTCTGTGTGCTGGACTCTCTGACTCGGAGAGTGGTCCAAACATACTTTATGGAGTCTCTTGTGCTGACCAAACTTGGCTGGCTTAGCTTATGCCGGCCTAATTCAGTTTAAAATTGTGCCCTAAAACAAAACCAAGATAACCAACATGAAAAAAGATTTCATTAAAAAATGCCAGTCAACCACTCTTCAAACATCTTTTGGAAAAGAAAAGTCTTGAGGCCCCACCAAAAGGTCTCAAGAAGGAGCCATTCTTCATTCAAGGGGAAGGGAATTCCATAAATAGGGAGCCCCCACCGAGAAGGCCCTATTCCTAGCCGCCGCCACCCTCACCTTTCCTGGTGGCAGCACAGTCAGAGGCTGTCACCATTCTTCTTCCTGCTTTCTGAATTCCAAAAGAAGAGGAGACTGGAACAGAAAAAGAAGGTGCATAAAAGAGAGTGATGGGCTAGAACATTGGATATAATACACCTTTGTCTCTTTGCCTCTGTCTTCCCTTCATCTTCCTTCTACTCTGTTCCTGTTTTCCTGCTCAAATCCATGGAGGATGAAAAATGGGTATGTGCAGATGGAGGTGGGCATCTTCTGTGAATCCACACCACCCAAGACCAGAGACATACCTGGAGGGGGATCACAATGCCAAGTTTTGCCAGCTGCTGAAGTCAGATGGCAAATGGCCCATGAGGCCATGATCACACTTGCCAGTGTTGTGTAGAAGCAGCTGAAGACCTACCACGGCATGTTCTGCACTGACTCCAGTATCATATTCCTAGAAAGGAACTCTTGGATCCCTTTGGCAGGATGTAGGATTGTCTGTCTCATCAAATGTTGGCTTTGTTTTTTAATTGACCGACAGTGACAAATCTATTACCCTTAAGGTCACACAATCAGAACTGATATTGTAGATTTCAATCGGTGAAGCTAGAAGGGTGATGAATTGGTTTGATTTTGCGTGAGCTTTGTTTCTATTACAATTCTGATTATATATGTTGTTGATGGATTATGTTTGCCATGTTGCGACAGCTTTGGCTGTACGATCAGACTTGACTGAGAACGCTTGTAAAGGCTTCCGCCCACCTGGCAGCAAGTTAATATGAAATATAAGCAACATAACTCCCAATGTCACTTCTCTTTTAGGTAAGCAAGTCATCCAAAAGCACAAGGTGGGCATTGTGAAGGAGTCTTCAGAAACAGAATATTATTTTGGATCATCGATAATGTTTTTGGAAGTGGTAGCAACCATGACCAATCAGGGGTATGGAAAGGGTTTCAAACACTGATTCAAACACTGAGCAGGTCACTCTTTGTTTATTATTATAAAAATATAAAATATTATTTATGTATATTAAAATATAAAATATTAAAATATTTATGTTGTGCCTTTTTCTGAAAAAGAGATGTCTAAGGTGGTCAACAATACAAATTATAAAATAACATCTAAAGACAAAACAGCAAACCGAGCAAAATAACCACACCAAAAAACAAATCAATGGAAATCAGCAAATCTAGTGCAGAATAAAAAGGACTTCAGGCACCACCAAAAGACCTGCAGGGAGGGAGACAGCCTCCTGGGGGGCAGGGAGGGGAATTGCATTTCCATGTAGCCAGAAGGGAAAAGACTCTCCCTTAAAAAGACTTTGGGGAGTTACAACAACCACAGGAGGTCCCTCCCTTGATGCATCTTCAGATACATCAGCCCCCAGCTGTATAAGGCTTTAGTGGTCATCATATTGGTTCTGATGATGAGTGGGAGGGACAGCTTACACAGTGTGTTGTGCCTGCAGTGCTGATGCTACTGATTGGTCCATCCAAGGAGTATGATTGGCTAGAAGCAGTGGTGACATTCAGCCAGTTCTCACCTATTCTGCAGAACCGGTTGCTAATTTTAGGTTGGGAGAGGGAAGAAAGGCAGCGGATGGCCCTGAAGGCCGCCCTGAAGGACATAGAACTGGTTGTTAATTTATTTGAATCCCACCACTGGCTAGAAGCTCCAGGTTTCCCCCTTTAGTTGCACTGGGGGAAGGAGGAGACTGCTTCAAGGAAAGCAAAGAGGAGGCCAATGCCTTGTTTTGTATGCAAAACTGGGTATTTATTGGGAGGCTGGCTTGTACTGGAGGCACAACACTATCATGGTCCAGGTAGGACTCCTGTAAGTGTTTCCTTGCATGTGATCTGTTTCCCCCAGCCTCCCAGCATTCCCAGTTAAATGCAAAGGGTCAAGCAGGAAGGTAACGAAGAGAACAGAGACCACTTACTATCACCTGTTTTTTTTTTTTAAGGGCAGGATTGCAGATGGCAAATTACCACCAAGCCTAGAGGTTATGAAAGGGGGCATCAGAATTACAGGATCCCCATGGTGTGACTAGAGACAGACCTTGCAAGGCAAATGGAGGTGAAAAGAAAACTCCTTCCCCCTACACAGCTTTAATTAATCTGCTTATCAAAAAGTGGAGCAGGATCAAACAAATCCCCCCCCCCCCGACTCAGAAGCTGGTCCGACAAGGAAACAACTGTTCCACAAGCTGCAGACAAATGAGATCCAGAAATACAAGTCTCAAGCCTCCTTCGGTGTCCAGAACTGGGCAGCATTGTCTTTTGCATTCAGGCCCATCTAGCCATTGGGGAAAAAAAATGGTAAGCTGAGTAAGGAAAACGTCTGAGTAATAGGAAAGCCATGAAAAGTTAAATGACACCTGTCCATTATGTGGGCTGAAGCCAAGAGTGTTTGCTGCTGAAAAGGACTCGTCTGTATTCAAATCCAAAACAATACTTTCTAACTCCACAATCCTTGCAATTTCGTGACTGTCCCTTGACCCAGAGCTGTGCCCCATCTCTTCTGAAATGTTGCAAAGGAGTAGTATAGAGGCTTATCTAGAAGGGGATCACAGTACTATGTTTTGCAAGCAGCTGCTGTCCCTCCTCTTCGGAGCCAATTTCAGCCTCCATTTTTGCTGTAGTGGCTACTGATGGCTTCAGGATGGGTAAGTGGCTGCTTGCACAACGGGAAGCCCAATCCTGAGCTGTCTGGCCGCCTGTGCCAACAGCAGTAGCCAGGTGGCTACCGCTGCATCCCACTGCAGCCAGGCAGCTGCAGGAGGCTCCATGGGAGAAGGGGACAACCGTCTCCTTCCCCTGCGGTAAGGGAGTGGCAGGTGATGGGTCCACTTGCCTTTGCGCTGGCTGTTTTGCCAGAGCAGAGGCAAGGGCCTCCATAGTGGGCCAGATGGCCCAACATGGAGGTCGGAATCTGGCGGTGTAGGTCGCCGCTGGTCCCCCCCCCCGCTCCACCCTCCCCCAGCCCAAGAATGCCCTCCCGCCCCATCTGAAAAGGCCTTAACACTGGCAACAGTAGCACTCACCTGCTGCTGTGTGTCACGTTGCCGCTTCCAGAGCCAGCGCTGGTACGATATCAGCAGTAATGGCTTATGGCACCTTTTGTGACAAAACGCCGGTGGTACGTTTGTACCACCCACACCAAGGCCCACAGGATTGGGTCCTTAGTGCTGTAATCCTCCTCTAGGCACACCCCTGCAAGGGAGTACGGAGGGCTCGTTTCAGATTGTATTCTAGCTCGGTGCCCCCAAAGAATGAATAGTGAAAACGCCACCAGGCATCAAAAGATAGCAATCCCAACATCAGGGACTCTTTATTATATATGGCACGCAATTTAAAATCTGCATGTTTGAGGTGTCTCCATGATTTATTACACTTCAGTAGATCGAGATCATGCGCTCACATAGCATTTCAATGAACTGGAGGGCTGCGGCCTTCATTTCTCTTGCTCAGAAAAAAAAACGAGCTCACCACCTCAGAACTTCTGGCAATGTATAAATTATCACTACAGGTCAGGAGGTTGAAGAAATTTAATCAGAGCATCTCTGCGAGCTGGAATGAAGCGCTGAAAATTTCATACTGCAGCACGTTCGCCACTGCCAGGTTTCTAAAGTTGCATCTAAATAATTGCAGTTCTGCTAAGAAAGGTGCACTTAATATTGCCTTCCTTGAACTGACCTCATTTACTACCTTGCAAGGTATTTTGTATTGGCTACTCCCAAAGATCTGCATTTCTATGATAGGACTTTAATGTAGTATTCAGCAATGCTCACCTGCATATATAGGTAAAATGGTTAACAGAAAGGTGCTCATGCTCTCACTTGCCAGGATCGTCTATCTCTCATTAGAGGGGTGAGAAAGGAGGGTTTAATTGTGGTAAGAGAACTGCATTCTGCATATCCTCAGAGGTACTCTTAGTATCACTTTGCATCTTTGCACCAGTGATGAGCCTAAGGGTGAAATCCTAACCTGAAGTTAGGTCAGCACAGTTAGGCCAGCAACGTTTGGTCAGCACATGATGCAAGACAGCCCCTTCTGAGCTCAGACCGCACCGACAAACAGGCATGCCCCCGGCCCAGCGCTGAACATGGGTGCCGGCCATGATGACAGGCAGCCCCTTCCAAGCCTGGACCGTGGCGAGCTGACTTGATTGCTGTGATCCGGGCTCGGAAGGGGCTGCTTGTCATCGTGGCACCCCCATGTTCAGTGCTCGGCTGGAGCGCACCTGTTTGTGGGAGCGATCAGGCTGAAGCGCACCTGACCACTCTGACGAACAGGCGCACTCCAGGTGCAGCGCCGAGCATGGGGGTGCCACGATGACAGGGGGCATGGCCACATTGGACGTAGCTACATCAGGGGCGTGGCCACATCTGACACGACTGTTTCAGGGGGCGTGGCTACATCTGATGTGACTACGTCAGGGGGCGTGGCCACTCATCACCCCCAATGTTCGGGTCAAGTTGGCGCCCCTGATTGCACACATCTGTGTGCTGGCCTCTCTGACTCCGAGAGTGGTACAAGCATACTTTATGGTGTCAGAGGTCGTTCAAGCTGAGCTTAATTTTCTTCAGATGCCTTTGGTGGCAGCTCTTCAGCTCCCTATCATTATGACCTGATTTTGAGACTATTTAAGAGCTTATTTCAACCCGCATCTCGATGCCTTCGTATAACCGTCTTCCTTATCAGACTCCTTTGCTTATTAGTTTAGATCTTGTTCATTGCAGCTCCATGGAGAGTGATTTCATTCTGTTCCATTCCTTGAACAGAAGAAAAGATCATGCAGTGGTAAACCCATGGCTCTTAAAAATCCATCACAAATTCACCTAACGCTGAGATAAAGAGGCCATTTGTTACAAAGACGCCGTCGACCTCATATTGATTTATTTGGCATTATGCATGACTTCGTTGGGTTAATACTGACTGTTTTTTAATTAAAATGTATTTGTGATATATTTTCAATGTCGCCGATCATATTTTATGTCTGCTTAATGATTTGAGCTCTAGAAAGACAAAAGAAGAAAGTTTCCCAATTAAAAGCTCTGAAGAATGGGCCCAATTCAGCAGGAAGGTCTAGTTGAACAGAAGATGCTCCTGTTGGAATGCTTCAGTGGAGAAATTGTTTGTGATGTGCGGTGGCATCCTTACCGGGAGGGGGGCGGAGCTCTATGTTTTGCAAGGATCCTTACCCTCCTGTGTAAATCCCTCCTCTCCCTTGCTGCTGGCTACCAGTAAGGAACGCCAAGACATTGCTTTTCCCACTGAGGACTGGCTAAAGTGGCACAGGAAAGGAGCCATTTCCACAAGAAGGTAAGGCTCCTTGCAAAACTTAGAGCTCCGCCCCTCCTGTAGGGACGCCACTGGTGATATGACATGGCTGTACTTGATGAGGCGAATGAACCAGTAAAGTGCAATGCTGTTAATATAAAGGCTTCAAAGTGAAAGTGCCTCATTTGCAAAGGAAGCCATCATTGGAAGGACAATCCTGAGTGGGATCACAGCACCTTGCAAAGGGAAAGATTAAGGGCACAATCCTAACCAACTTGCCAGCACTGGGGTAAGAGCAAGGCAGCTTTGAGATAAGGGAACAAACATTCCCCTACCTTGAGCAGTCATCCATGACTGCCCCCCCAACTGCAGGATGCAGCGCATGCAGAGGCGTTTCTACAGGGAGGGCAAAGCTCTAAGATTTGCAAGAAGCTTTACCTTGCAGTGGAAATCACTCCTCTCCTGCACCGTTTTTAGCCAACCTTCACAGGGAAAAGCAACATCTTGGCATTGCTTACTGGCTACAGCAGCAAGGGAGAGGAGGGATTTACATGGCAGGGTAAGGCTTCTTGCAAAACTTAGAGCTTTGTCCTCCCTGTAGAAACGCCACTGAGCGCGTGCCCCATTGACACAGCTATTGCAGTGGTGTCATCTAAATGATTTAAGAACAGGTACTCACTTTTGATTGGCAAGTGTCGGGACCCGCCCACCAGAAGTGACATCATAAGCCGGAAGTGAGGTCGTGGCAGGAAGTGACATGAAAAAAGCCCTTTTTGAGGCCTCAGACAATTTTAAATTGACCCAACAGTTGCAACAGTATTCCACAGCACCCCCAGAACATGCTAAGGAGGCCTGGCATCATGTTAAAATGACCCAACAGTTCCAAAACCCCAGAGCAGCTCATTTTTCAGTGGCAAGGCAAGGCAAATCTCCACTCACTGCCTGCCTGCCTGCCTGGCTCTGAGAACATGCAGGCAACTCAAATGTGCAGGAAATTCAAACGTTGCAGGGGGCGGAGTCGACAAGTGGGCGGACGAATGGGCGGGGCCAGCCATAATCCTAGAAACCGGTACTCGCGTACCCCTGCGTACCCCCTGCATGACATCACTGAGCTATTGCATCCTAACACTTCCCTCTTGGGCCATTTGCTGCAAATAGATGGGTTGGGGTAGGGAGGTCAGAAATGAAACAGTGCATAGAAAAAGAGTTAACCTGCCCATGTGCCATAGATCAGAATTAGAATCTCCTTGACTGCTTTTAAGCCCACCTCTTAACATTGCATTTAACTCAGGGCACAATCCTAACCTGGAGTTAGGCCGGCACAGTTAGGCCAGCAAAGTTTGGCTGGCACAAGGGGCACCGTAAAGTGCATTTGGACCACGCTCAGAGTCAGGGAGGATGGCGCACATCTGTGTGCTGGCCTCTTTGACTCCGAGCATGGTACAAACATACTTTACGTTGACCCTTGTGCCAGCCAAACTTTGCTGGTTTAACTGTGCAAGCCTAACTCCAGGTTAGGATTGCTCCCTCAAATACTTTAGCACTGGGATCTACTTTTTAAAACAACCCTCTAAAACGAAACCCTCTAGGTTTATGAGACTTTTAAAAAGGGGAGATCTAGAAAGAAAGAATATTTTTAGTTATGTATTTACAACTAATAATAACCAGAAAAAAGGCACTCAAAGATTTATCTCCCCATATTACACAGGCTTGCAAACTGCAGGAGCTGAGCTCTTTTGCAGGGCAATTGGCAGCTATCTGATTTTGGAATAACCTCAGGGCTTGAGGCTGTTAGTGTTCTGATCTTTCCATCACCCCTGTGTTCATTAGATGCTCTGCCCGGTGCTATGCGACTCACCAAACATCTGGTTGCAACCCACCAGTGGGTCCCAGCTTGGCTTCTCTGTTTTGCTCTTTAGGTTAAAGTGAAGTTGTAATGTGAGACTGCTGCAAGAAAAACAACACCTTACTTGTCCACATATTGTACAGTTTTGACAGTTGCATACAGTATAGCCCAATCCTAGGCAACTTTGGTAAGTTGTTGGAGTGGGTATAACAGAAGATCGGGAGAAGGGCCAGGTGTGTGTCATAGGCAGGAGCATCCAGCGCTAGTGACTTGTGTCACATGCTATCCATTCCAGAGTGAGCCCTTTGTCTCCTCGGACTTGCACCAGCTAGAGCAGTGGTCAGGGAACAGGGGTAAATTACCCCAAACGGGGTAAAAATGAAATTCCTGGGGGTAATGGACGGTTGCACTGCCGAGACACAGCCGGGCATGCATATGAATCTATATGCATGCCCAGCTGTGTCTTGGCAGCGCGACTGTCCATTATCCCCGTTCCGGTTCCGTCGCTGGCTGGCTGGCTCTGTTTTGTTTGTTTTGCTCCGCCCTTTACAACTTCATATTTACATAGCATTAATTAAGCTCATTAATTAATCAGATAAAAAGCAATGGGATCCAATATGTAATTTTTTTTCTTTTGTTCTGGCGGGGGGGGGGGGTAACGTTGGCATATCTAAATATATTTTGGGGTAAAAGGTAAAAAAGTTCCCTGACCCCTGAGCTAGAGCATAAGGAAAATTACTTTCCAAGTCTCCCAATTGGGCCCTCCTTTACCATAATATGCTGCACTATCTATTTTGGCATGGCTGCATGCTATGGCAGGGAAAAAAGATAGAATTGGACTATTAGCTACATAAGCAGGCTACCTTATACATGACTCTTTGAGTGTTTGTGTGTGCGTGTGTGTGCATGCATTTATATGTATATGTAACGTATATGCATATTTTGCATGTACATGGACCTTTCAGATACACATACTGTACAACATTGTGGGGCTTCGCTTCACTGCCATGCAGTCCCATGCATTGTAGTGCAATCCCATGCACAATGTTGTATGTATATCTGAAAGATGTGCATGGGAATACCAGACCCGTAAGTAAGAATGAAGTGAGAATATAGCCAGGTTGGGCATTGGTTGAGGGCCTGCGTCCATCAAAGGCGCCACCTAGAACATCCAACTATTGAACCTTCCCTACCAGTGGTTGCTGCAGCACCCAATGTGCCATTAGGGGTTGGGTAGAGAGGTAGAGAAGGGGGACAAATGCCCTCTTAGCAGCCGGATGCTGGCAATGAACCATAGAGGTGCAGTCCATTGTGTGGGTCCTATTCAACCTTCCAGTGCTGACTCAGCTGCAATGAGGTAAAGGAGCAAAGTTCCCTTACCTTGAGGAGGCCTCCATGACTGCCATCCCCACCACAGGAAGCAGGTCATGCCCTGTTGGCACAGTTGCATCAACACTAGACAGCTGGATAAGGATTGGGGCATTAGTGGCTCAAAGCCAGATGTTATCCGAATAAGTGTTATCCTGACTAATAAGTTTTCAGCCAGGCTTTCAATTCTACTGTCGGGCTTGGGATCTGCTGAAAGCTGGCCAAATTTCTTCGGTGACTCATCCTCTCCTTAGTTTTGCCAACTTGAAATCAGGATGAAAACACGGCAGTTCTGCTTATAAGAATACTATTTAAGGTATCTTGTGGGAGACGATGGAAACTCATATGCCACTTTCAGCTCATTGCCTTGCAGATCTAAAACAGGCCTAAAAATAATAAGTCCCATCCACTCTATTGGGAAGCTGTTCAGCTATCTTTAGCCCTGAAGCGGCAAAGTCAGCATGGGGCATTCGCGGCAAAGGTGTCTGTCAGATTCCACTTGAGTCTCAGTGGTGCAAAGACTGTCATTACCTGCAGGTGTAATTCAGCATGCCTGACACCCTGCACGTTGCATGGAACACAGCTGACACGCCTCACTCCGCAGACATGCTGGAAGGCAAATTGGGCTTTCAAGATCAGATCTTCTGCCCAGACGATGCAATGGAGTGAATGTTTTCATCTTTGAGTCTGTGAACCATGTCATAACAATGGGGCAGGGGAATACTTAAAGGTAACGGTTTCCACACGACCGAATGGTCTAGTCGTGACCGACTGTAGGGGGTGGTGCTCATCTCCGTTTTAAAGCCTGTCGAGCTGGCGTTTTTGTCCGAGGACAAGCTTCCGTGGCCATGTGGCCGGCATGACTCTATGCCGTAGCACACGGAACGCTGTTACCTTCCCACCGAAGTGGTCCTTATTTATCTACTTGCATTTAGGTGCTTTCAAACTGCTAGGTTGGCAGGAGCTGGGACAAGCAATGGGAGCTCACTCTGTCGCGCAGTCTCGAACTCCCAACCTTCCGGTCGGAAAGCCCAACAGCAGCGGTTTAACCCACTGCGTCACCATGTCCCTATGGGGATCACTTATTTCCCCATTAAAAATACCTTGGGGGATTCAGTCCAAAAGTCAAGAAATACACTGTGACATAGAAAAGGAAATAGTGAATGCAAAGAATGAACCTACTGTTAGCTCGATCTGTGCTGTCCAGTGTGGGTGATGTCTCCAATTGCCCCTTCCCAACATCCCGTCACCCCCTGCAAGGCTGCTGAAGCCACCCACTTGGCTCAGTTATACTTTCTGTACAGCACAGCCAGCTTCCTAGTGCCCCACGCACCCCGCGCTTTGCCAAAGGTAGCGCAAAACACTAACTTTTAAAACCATGTCTGTGTGCCTCAACATGTCTTGCGCTATGCAGGTTAGTTTTTGCCAGAGCGCAAAAAAATGCAGAAGTTTTTAAAAAGGCATGTAAGAGCTCAAAAACATTGCAGTTTTCAGAATACTTTGGATTTCAGATTTCTGGATGAGGGGTGCCCAATTTGTGTATTGGGCTTAGAGCTGATGACGCTCTGCTTTCCTTAGCTGATGCATTAAGAGCGCAGTCCTAACCTGGAGTTAGGCCGGCATAGTTAAGCCAGCAAAGTTTGGCCAGCACAAGGACCACGGTAAAGCATGTTTGGACCACTCTCAGAGTCAAGGAGGCCGGCACACATCTGTGTGCTGGCTTCTCTGACTCCGAGAGTGGTCCAAACATAGTTTATGGTGTCCCTTGTGCCTGCCAAACTTCGATGGCCTAACTGTGCCAGCCTAAGTCCAGGTTAGGATTGCACTCTAAGTCAGGAGGCAACAAAGCCAGTGGAGAGCAGACAAATCAGGGAATGTATGGGGGTTAAGAATGGAGCAGTGGAGAATGAATCTGACAATAGTGGTCGGATATCAAGATCTGTGTCTACTCATCAGTCTTCTCCACCCAAGGGCCTGGGTGTCGGCTCATTCTGTGGGGCTCAGGTCATATTTTGGAATGCGATTTCTCTCCGAGTGGGTGATGGGAATCTTTTCCTTTTCAAGAAATACACAGTTGTAGCAACAAAATCCATAACAGGCCATCCCAGGGGCTGGGGCACCTCCCTTATGAAAAAAGACTGCAGCCTTTGGGGCTCTTCAGCCTAGAAAAAAGGCGCCTGAGGGGGGACTTGATTGAGACATACAAAATTATGCACAGAAGGGATAGATTTGATGAAGGGATGTTCTTTTCCCTCTCTCAAAACACCAGAATCAGGGGACATCCGCTAAAACTGAGGGTTGGGAGAGTTAAAACAGATAAAAGGAAATACTTTTTTACCCAGCGGGTAGTTAATCTGTGGAACTCTTTGCCACAAGAGGTGGTGATGACATCTGGCCTAGATGCCTTTAAGAGGGGATTGGACAGATTTCTGGAAGAAAAGTCCATCGTGGGCTAGCATCTTGTTGTCTCGTGCCTCCCTGGGGCACCTGGTGGGCTGCTGTGAGATACAGGAAGCTGGACTAGATGGGCCTTTGGCCTGATCCAGCAGGGCTCGTCTTATGTTCTTATGTTCTTAAGATTCTGTTTCTATTGGGCAATTTTAATTAGAAGAAGCGCATTGAACCTTTCCAGCAGAAAAGCCATTGCATGGTTAAACTCCTGTTGCTGCAGCACTTCCATATATAGTCCCCAGCCATTCGGCGCTCCCTGTAATAATTCCGTTTTGAACGTTAACTATAAATATACAGGGTAAAGCCACAGAGCTTCTTGGACTACAACTTGAGCAAGGAAATAAGCATTGCAGGCAACCCCTTGCTGCCTCGCCTGAAAGCCTATTTCTCCTGCCATCTCTCTTTCTACTTCCAGGGGGGATTGGATGGAAGGGGAAAAATAAACCATGACCCTCTCTAATCCATCGTTCAGCCTTGCTGGACAATTGCAGAACAATGCTTTGACAATGGAGAAGGAGAAATCTGCTGGCAGGAGTGATCTGAGGACAGGCTGAGTGGCGCAGTCCATAGAGTGAGATGAGGGGGATGAATGCCAAGCTCCATTATTTCTCTTCTAGGGAAGCGGACAGGCAATTACTTTGCTGGTAATGTTGCTGAAATACTGGAAAGCAGCTTTTGTGTGGCCGATGATTGTCCCGCCGTGCCTTTATGTATGGCTCTTCTGGCTGTTTTCAAATGTGTTAATTTGGCATACATGCAATTCATGTGGGTTTCAGAAGCAGGTTTTGCAGCAAAGGCCACTGGAAGTTCTAAAGGGATGCAAATTCATTGTCATTAGCTAAGAGAATTGCTTCCACAAACCCTTGTCTCGGTACCATGTTTTACACTGAGATTCATTCTTTTTGGTTGGAGAGGTATGAAATGTGCCGGCTTCGGACGAATCACAGCACAGGAGAGACAAATAGGGTATTCCCTAAAACCTCCTCTTGTCATGGATGATTCTGCAAATTCTAACGTCTCGGTGAAGGCTGGTTCACAGTCGACTGCCTCTCTTGACGGCTCAAGCTATAAATGTAGGGATGAGCTGCCACAGATAAAACATCAGGGAGAAAGTTGATGTTGCCTTGCATTCACTCAAACACAATGATTGTCAACGGAGTTACTTTCAGCTAAACGGTGTCCCACATTGCTTATTTGAGCATGGAGGAACCAAGAGCCTGATCCTACCGAAATCCCGATGCAGCGATGCAGAGGGGCACAAGCACGGCTTCTGCTGGTGCATGCCAGTGTTAATCAAGTCAGGCCGATCACACTGGGTAAGTGGGTTTGGATATGGCGTGCATTGGTGTCATTGATCCCACTCCCCTCCCAGGCCCAATTTCTCCAACCTGTCCCCACTGCTGCCACATTCTGCCTTCCCTCAGGCCCATTTCACCCCACCTCACCCAGTAGTGGGATCTGCAAATGAAGAAGTGGAACACTGGGCGGGATTTAGGCGGGACTACCGTTTGATTGGCAGCTCGTCTGCTCCGTTCCGACGCCCCCCCGCTCGTTGCACGGGCTGCCCTGGCCTCGGAGAGGGCGCCTGCTTGCCCGGGGGGGGAAGGGTGGGGGGAAGGGCAGGTGCCCCCTCAGCCAATCGCGCGTAAGTCCCGCCCAGCGTTCCACGTCTTCATTTGCAGATCCCACTACTGACCTCACCCCCATCCTTGCACTGGAACTACCTGCTCTGGTGGCGCCAGCAAGAAGGCTCCAAGCTTCACATTGTCGTGCCTGGGCCTTGCACTGTCACAAAGCACTTTAAGGGCGCAATCCTAACTTGGAGTTAGGCCAGCACAGTTAGACCAGCACAGTTAGGCCGGCACATGGGACACCATAAAGCATGTTTGGACCACTCTCAGAGTCTGGGAGGATGGCGCACGTCTGACTCTGATTGTGCCCTAAGGCACTTTTGCAAAATTGTATACAGCAGAACACATGCTTTGCCAGAGTAGGACCTCATTGGATTGTGTTGCAAGTGTGTGAACTGGCTAAAGTGGAGCTGCAGCATGCCTCTCATCAGTGCCATATCTAAAGCATCTACTACCTGGGGTCAATGAAGATTTTGCAGCCCCCCCCTTGACCAAAACAAATTTAAGTAAACAAATAGTTTTCTCTTTAATTGGCCATAGCCTTTGATAGAAAAGGAATAGATATCCTAACATGGTTTGTTTCATTGCATTCTGCATTTAATTACCTTTTCAATGACATATAACATGATGGTGTTATTTGTACCTACCAAGGTTTTCACAATTTTGGTCACTAGTGTTAGAGAGCAATCCTAGCCTGGAGTTAGGCCAGCACAGTTAGGCCAGCACAGTTTGGCCAGCACAAAGGGCACCATACAGTATTCTTGGATCACGCTTGGAGCCAGAGGCCAGCACACAGGTGTGCACCATCTTCCCTGACTCCGAGAGTGGTCTAAATGTGCTTTATGGTGGCCCTTGTACTGGCCAAACCTTGCTGGCCTAACTCCAGGTTAGGACTGTGCTCTTAATCTCAGTTTGTTCCCCTCCTAAAGCTTGTTGCCCAGTGAAATTGCCCCCCTGAACCAGCTTTAGCTTCACCACTGCTTCTCATAGTAGTGGTGCCTCAGACTGTAGCCTCAGGATGATTGCAGAGATCCTGTTATGAAAGAAGGGCCAGAAACATGGGTTTTGGGTGTCCACTCGTGTGATCTGTGTGGAGGATGCCTGTGCATACCAAACCTGTGAAATCTAGTATATTAAACTCTAGTATATTAAATTGCCATGAATCACCCAGGGGACTTCAAGGTGGACCCGGAATGGACTGTCAGGGAGATTGTCTCAGTTTTTGTTGCCAAAAATGCATATAAAATACTGCTATTGTATTTTTTTTTTTAAAAAAAATATGTTGTGAGCTGTCTTGAGTCTTGAGAGAGTGAGGTGAGGTATAAATATTGTAAATATTACAGATGTACGTTCTATCAGTTTTGAAGGGATTTGATTCCAAGTAAGTATTGCTTAGGGCTGCAGTCTTAAAACAGGAAGCATGTTAATCACTGATAATCTGAAGAAGCATATTTCTCATACATCTTGCTTATACTGTCTGTGTCTAAAATGAGCAACGTTTCACTGATTGTGCCAGAGTGAGTATTACAGAAACTCTGCTCTCACTTCACAGCAATTTATATAGATACAAATGATGGATGGGGTTTAGAGCATACACCATAACAAAATTATAAACATACTATATATAAAGGCAAAGGTTTCCCCACGACCGAATGGTCTAGTCGTGACCGACTGTAGGGGGTGGTGCTCATCTCCGTTTCAAAGCCTATAGAGCCAGCGTTTTGTCCAAGGACAAGCTTCCGTGGTCATGTGGCCGGCATGACTCTACGCCGTAGCGCACGGAACTCCTTTACCTTCCCACCAAAGTGGTCCCTGTTTATCTACTTGCATTTAGGTGCTTTCGAACTGCTAGGTTGGCAGGAGCTGGGACAAGCAACAGGAGCTCACCCCATCGTGCAGTCTTGAACTCCCAACCTTCCGTTCGGAAAGCCCAGCAACAGCGGTTTAACCCGCTGCGCCACCACGTCCCTCAGGTACTGTATATAGTTGTGGATAAATCGCTCTCATGGATAAGTTGAGGGCAAGTTTTAAGCAAAAAATAAATCATAGCATTTGCAATGACCCATGGATAAGTCGAGGGTAAAACCTGGGGGGGGGGCGGGTGTATGAAATTCTTTGAAAATGAATTGCTGCACAGTAATTCTTGTACATCTCTGGTCATGTTTGTGGGGAAACAGGCTCCCCCCAGGGGGGTTCAGCAACCGTGGATTCTCAAATCTGAGGATGTCAAGCCCATGGATCATGCAGGCCTTCTGTAATGCCAAAAGAATTGGAATGTCCCTCAACTCAGCCACAACAACTCTGGGAGGACAACCATTCTACACATTGGTGTTGTTGGTTTTTTGATTCCACTTAAATAGCATGGGTTTCTCCCACAGAATCTTGGGAATTGTAGTTAAGTGTGCATGCTAAGAATTCATCCCTCCCACCAATTATTCAATTTCCCAGGGTTCTCTGTGAGAAAGAATGACTGTTAATGGCATTTGTCTTTAGTATAGATATGACCCTCTTTCACATGACAGGTAGAAATTCCAATAGCTGGGAATTTCTTTTATCACTGCATCCCCCAGTGATATTAGAGCTGGTTGCAAAATATACCAGTTGTATTACCAAGCTCGTATTATGCTTGTTAAAGGCACAAAACCATTGTCAGGAGCAAATAGAATCCTACTGCCAGTAAATCAGAAGTATTTACGATAACCATTATGCAACCCACAGGCCCAAGAGAAAATGCTGCTCCTCTGGACCGCATTGGCCTGACGTTGATGTAATTATTTGCAGAATCAGATTACCAAATTTCCAAAAGCAGAGCCAATGTTTCTTTCTTAGTCACCCTGGACAGCGTGCCAGCACTGTTTTTGATCCAGTCTGGGGCGTGGGAGTCCTTGAGCATCATATATGCCTTCCAAAGGAATCCTCAGGGATCTCCTAAATGTGTCAAGCCCTGTGCACGCTAGCAGTCCTACCTGGATTCATTCCCTGAAACGTCAGCAGCAAATCTTTCTACCACTGAACCTTTACCAAGGCCCAGGGCCAGCCTTAAGCCAATGTGACCAATGTCATCACATTGGACCCTGTACTTTGGGGGCTCCTGCACCAGCTCAATGAATATATTTCCTGCTGCAGCAGCAGCCGGGATCTCTAAGAAGTGTAAGTCAGTGGGGCGAGTAGAGCAGCTTTACCTTGGGCCCTCCCACTTGCCCCTGCCTCTGAACTGCCCAAATTGGGTCTCCTGGAAGCAGTTGGCGGTGACGTCATCATGTCACCCCCAACTATTTCCAGATGCCATGTGTGGCACCACAAACACTTTTCTTGGTGAGTGGGGGCCCCGCACGGAGGGTGGGAGGCCCCGCGGGAATGCCCCACATTGGGCCCTGCCGCTCCTAGAGCCGGCCCTGCCAAGGCATTCCTTTAAAATGGTCCAAATCCATTTCTAAACTCAACACACATTCTGAGCGGCATAGCTAAGTAGGGGCTGGGAGATACATTGCCCCTTTGTGGCGGAGTGGTGCTTTCTCCACTTTCTCCACTGTCTCCACTGCGGGAGGGGTGACAGTGCTCACCTCCGTCACATGGCAAACACAGTGAAATCAGTCCTCCCACCCACCCTCATCTCTGTACAGCTTCAAATGGAGCCATTTTTTTGAGGCAAGGGCCCACACAGCTCTATGCCATCACCCGGCCCCAGGCACTACTGGGGCTGGCCACACAACTGCCCTAATGAAGACCATTGCATTGGCTTTTCGGCCAAAGAGCTTACATTTGTTCTGAAATGTTGTAAGGCACTGTGGGGGCCAGTGTTGTCATCCAGGTGGAACGGCCCGGAACCCCGTTCCGCTAGTTCCGCAGAGGTCCCGGGCCGCTCCACTGCCTCGGAGGACGGGCGAGCTGCTGCTGGGCCCACCCACCCTCCCTTGCATCCGGAATCGCTCTAAAATGGAGCGATTCCGGCGCAGTGAGGCTTGGGGGGGGGGCGTGGCAGCCCTCCGCCATAGGGGCAGAGGGCTGTCAATCATCCGAGCGTTCCGGTAGTTGGCGCGCTCGGATGACGTCACTGTGTGGGGGCCCTTACTGGAAGAAAGGGCAGGGTATACATTCTGTAAATACAAGCACGCCCCGGTATCCACTGGGATTCTGTTCCGGACACCACCGTGGATCCCTGAAACCGTGGATACTGGGGACGCCTTTTTAAAGACAGGGGAGAATCAGTGGTTTTCCTGCAACAAGGCAAAAATAAGAGTTTAAAAAAAATGTTCCACCATTTTTTTAATAGGCGTCCCAGTATCCATGGTATCCGTGGATAACTGAGACCGTGGATACTGAATCAGTGGATACTGGGGCATGCCTGTAAAATAAATTCACGTCACAACCTTTTCAAATGGCATCCTGTGAGATTCAGCTTACTGGTACCCTTTAGATGTGTCTTGCGTATATTAATTAGTAAGAGCTTTCCTTCTGCCTTCCAGCCCTGTATTTGTTCAATCTCTCTCCTGTTCAGGGAAGCACGCTGTCGCCATTGTCCCACCCCAAGAACAGGTGTTGTAGCCTTGAGGGGAAACGTTGATTGATTCCAGCTGACTCCATGTAGCAGGTGTACGGAGACAACAGCCTGCGCACAAAAAGGGGGAGGCCTATAAAGTTGATTCAGTGAGAAAGGCTTAGTGTTTGTGATCGCCTTGCTGCAGGAAATAGTCACAGCCAAGTTTACAGACCTGCTGATTAATGTGGCATTTGTTATTACTGCTTTCTTAATGCCTTTAAAAAAAACAGTCTTGAATACAACCGAGGAGGTATTTCATGTCACTTGAGAGTAAAGAAGAGACAGTTGACCTGATATCCTGTGGCACTTGCTTCCGAACAGTCCCACTGAAGTTTGTAGTAAATCTCATGGACATGTGAGATCTCTTCAGACATTGTTAATAAGCAGCCAATGGGCAGGGGCAAATCACTGTGTGCTGGCTAGCTATGTCCCCTGCACTCAGGTACTACTTGTATTACTCATGCACTACTATTTTGTTCCCTGACTACCCTGACTATTTTGTTCTAAAATGTGAGGACTAGGAGCATGGCCGAGAGGCATGTGAGGGGAAAAAAAAAAACCCAGCTGGAGCACTCAGAAGAGGAGTCACCCTCTTGACTTGACACTGAGGGGGCACTCCTAATCTGGAGTTAGGCCGGCACAAGGGACTTGTGTCGCCTCGGGTGTGTCGCAAATGCACAGATGTGCACCATCATCCCTGACTCCAATTGTGGGCCAAACATGGTTTACGGTGCATTTGCAACACTCCTGAGCTGGCACAAGTCGGTGGGCCCTGGGAGGAGGTGTGGGACTGGGATGCAGCCTTTAGGGATCGGTCCAGGGGTCAGCACATTCCTTCTCATTTGTACTGGCCAGAAGTGTTGAGTCAAATCCATGGATCCAAAATCAAAGAATTGATTGGTTAAGTGTCAAAGAATTTTACACAGTCTTCGAAATCAGTGATTTTCAAGCCATGGCACCATGGTATGCAGAAGTGCTGCAGGGGTTTGGGGGAGGTCATTATTAAAAGGGCCAGTGGGGGGATGTGAGCCTCCCATCAGCAGCATGGCGTGCCCTGTCAGTTATAAAATAAACTGGTGCTGTGCCTTGACAATTTTAGTCCCTTGTCAGTATGCCGTGAAATGAAAAAGGTTGAAAATTGCTCTTCTAGATGAATCACACTCTTGCGTTAGTTTGAATCAGCTGCAATTGGTTATTTGGGTGAATAAATTGGTTCCATGACGAATCTCCTTGTTTTGTTTAAGTAAAATCAATGACAAAACAATCTAAAACACCAATGGTTTTGTCAGGATTTTTCTACACTTTACTGCCCTAACATGAAAAAAATCTTGCTGGATCAGAGTCCAATATTCTGTTTGTCAGAATAGCTAACCAGATGCCTCTAGGCAACCAACAAGCATGAAGGCAAGAATTCTCACTATTTTTTATACCATGCGGCATTCAGCGGTATATTCTTTTTTTAACATTGAGGTTCTGTACATCCATCATGAATAGTAGCCACTGATATATCTATCTCCCCTCAATTTGGCTAATTCATTTTAGAAGCCATCTCATCGGTGTCTATTTTCACTCGATCATCATCATCATTATTTAATTTTGAGTGATTGTGGCTTCCATCCTTCCAAAATTAGTATGCATTGTGGAAATGAACAAATGGACCTGGGTCAAAATATGTGAACGTTGATTGCTTTCTAACTATTTAATAATAAGAATACAAATGCAGTACTTGTGGAAGCGCATTCCAGTCTATTTTTAAAAAGGGGGCATTTCGTTAGCCATATAATTAGTACATTTACATTCCAAACATATATTCTTCACAAGGTATAACTAGAGCAACTTTATAACAGAAACTCTAGCTCTTATCTTAGCAAACTTTATTGCTTGAGCAAGCAAATATATGAGCCACCTTTCTTTTATCATGGATATTTCAAAGCTTCTGTGAAAAATACCAGTTTTTTCATAGTCCATACAGCTGACGTTTCAGAAACATTTCTACCTAATACTGGGTAATCTGTCATGAGAAATTCCAATTAAGTTACTTCTGTTTTAGAAGCTAATGACCGTATCCCCAGAGCTATGATGGGATGGCTGAAGTGAGATAAGCATGGCGCATGGTGGCTCCAGGCCATTCCTTGCTTGCATGCTATGTGTTATGCATGCCATGTGTTATGCCAAGGGCTAGATGTGCTGATGCATTCAGGTTCCTTCCATTATGAAATCATCCATTTCTATTAAAAGACTCAGCAATTTTCAAAGTTCAAAGAGAAGAACAGGTCGTATGGGAGATCCAAATAAGTATCTATATTTGATTCAGGAGATTCAGAGAAGGGCAACTGCCCATTGAAGCAAAATCCATGAATGTTTACGTTCTTCCATATGTTCATTTCCCTTCCAAAAATGATTTTGTGCTTAATTTTTGAATGTTTCAATAACAAAGTTCTAGTCCGGTGGTTCTCTAACTTTTTAGCACTGGGACCCACTTTTTAAAATTTTATTTATTTATTTATTTATTTATTTATTTATTCATTTATTCATTTAAAAGATTTCTACCCTGCCTTTTTCTTCAGAAAGGGGACTCAAGGCAGCTTACAAAAAATAAAACAATATTAAAACAATATCTTAAAAACATTAAAAAATAACATAATTTTATGTTATGGGGGTTCTCCTGGATTCACAGCTGCACCTGGAGTCTCAGGTGTCGGCAGTGGCCAGGGGAGCCTTTGCTCAGCTTCGGCTGATCCGCCAGCTGCGACCGTACCTGAGCTGCACGTACCTGGCCACAGTGACCCATGCCCTAGTGACATCTAGATTAGACTATTGCAATGCGCTCTACGTGGGGCTGCCTTTGAAGACGGTCCGGAAATTACAACTAGTACAGAACGCGGCTGCTCGGGTGGTTGCTGGGGCACGTCGGTTTGACTCTGTCGAGCCGTTGCTTCGGCGACTACACTGGCTGCCGGTTCTGTTCCGGGCCCAATTCAAAGTGCTGGTTTTGACCTTTAAAGCCCTTTACAGCTCGGGCCCAGGGTATTTGAGGGACCGCCTCCTCCCATATAATCCTACCCATGCTCTGAGGTCATCTGGGGGGCCCCATTTGACTGTGCTGCCACCAGGAGAGGTGAGAGGGGTGGCGGCCAGGAATAGGGCCTTCTCGGTGGTGGCACCCCAACTTTGGAATACCCTCCCCTTAGAGCTAAGAACTGCTCCCTCTTTGGCGGTATTTCAGCGGGGGCTGAAGACCTTTTTATTTCAGCAGGCTTTTAGTTGCTGACAGGCTGGCTGGTCTTTGCATTCTTTTATATTTTTGTACTTTTATGATCCATGGGATGTTTGTTATACTTTTATATTGTATTTTTATATTGTTTTTAATTACTGTTTTTAATTATGATGTATTTTATTGTGTTTTAATTTTTGATTTTGTAATGCCGCCTTGAGTGCCTTTGGGCAGAAATGCGGGGTAGAAATTTAATTAACAACAACAACAACAACAACAACAACAACACAAAACCCAGTATCACATACATTAAAAAACCATTACATTAAAAAAAGCCAACCAAACATTCATACAAATGAATGACAACTAATATACAAATAAAATGACTCTGTTGGGATCCACCTAGCTTTAAGAGACTGAGGGTGCAATCCTAACAAATTTTTCCAGCACCAATGTAAGGGCAATGCAGCTATGAGGTAAGGGATGCCCTTCCCCCACCCCAAAATACCCCTGCTTGCTTCTGAAATGCCTTCCTGTCACCCTATCCCACTAGTGTGAACTCACCCTCTTTGACTGGCACAGAGACTGGAATGGCCTCTGGAGCTGGTGTGGGCCTCTGCACCTACCCAGCCAACTCCCAAGGCAGCACACAGGGGCGGTTCTAGATGAAAGGGCGCACATGGCGCCCAATGAAAGCGCGCCCCATGGGGGCACGCAATGTCATGACGTCATGACATCGTGACGTCATGACGTGGTGCCGCGTGACACCCCGCCCCCGCCCTAAGAGGCATCGCCACATTCTCCGCGCTCTGGCTGGACGGAGCACGGAGAATGCGGTGCCCTGTCCCCCGCTCCAAGAGGCGGGAGGGGGTGCTGGGCGGCAGTATGTTCTCTGTGCTCCAGCTGGCTCTTTAAGGCCAGCCAGAGCGTGGAGAACGCAGCGCTGCGCGACGCCCCGCCCCCGCCCTAAGAGGCGGGAAGGGGTTCTGGGCAGCAGCGCGTTCTCCGCGCTCCGGCTGGCCTTAAAGACCCAGCTGGAGCGCGGAGAATGTGGCGTCCTGTCCCCCACTCCAAGAGGTGGGAGGGGACGCCGGGCAGCAGCGTGTTCTCCATGCTCCGGCTGGCTCTTTAAGGCCAGCCAGAGCGCGGAGAATGCGGCGCAGGGCCTGGGCAGGGGCAGGGCAGGCTGTGGGCGCCATTTTGGGGGCGTGGCGCACCATGGTTATGGCGCCCACTCCCAAGATGGTGCCCATGGCTCGTGCCCCCTAGCACCCCCTAGATCTGCGCCTGGCAGCACAAACATGCTTTACGGCACTTTTGCAACACTTGGGAGCCAGCACAGGGGCCCTACACTGGCTGAGAGAGTGCTCTAGATAGCACACTAAGATGGCTACCGCACTGGAAGTTGTTACCATGGAATTAAGCACAGTTCATCTGGCCTAAGATGCAAAGAGAATTTGGCCTATTTAAATGATACCATTGGTATTATCTGCCAACCTCTTCACCATAATTAACCACCTTCAAATGTTAATATGAATTTGCTAATGTGAAATATTTTATTACATGTCCTTTAACTCATGTCAGACTGTTCCCTTGCTGTATTGAGCACATTAATAATAGCGAATTAGGTCACTTCAACACTTTGTCACAAGGGTAGCTTTAAGCAATACAAGCAATCAAATTGCATATTTATGAATATAGATTTTAGAAGCATGCATTTGTGAACCTCAGAAGGGAAGTAGTCACGACTAAGCCTATTTCAGAACTAAAGCTTCAGTTCTAAGTCGTTCAAATCCCTTTTTAATCACCTGCACCTTAGCTTGATGTCTTTCTGGTACTGTCTAACTGAGGGAGCAATCCTAAACTGAGTTAGGTCGGCATAAACTAAGCCAGCAAAGTTTGGCTGGCACAAGGGCCACTGCAAAGTATGTCTGGATCATGCTTGGAGTCAGAGAGGTCAGCACACAGAGGTGACGTGAGCCATCCTCCCTGACTCGGAGAGTAGTCCAAAAATGCTTTATGGTGGCCCTTGTGCTGGCTAAACTTTGCTGGCTTAGTTTATGCTGGCCTAACTCCAGTTTAGGATTGCGCTCTGAGGCTTTTTCAATATGATTGATTTTTTTTTCTTTTTCATAACCTGGAAAAATCTCAACCAAGTATAATGATCAGGTTCCCACTTGATGAAACTGGCCACTAGCATGCTCTGGAAACAATATGGAACAAATTTCAATAATAATAATAATAATAATAATAATAATAATAATAATAATAATAATAATAATAATAATAATACATGTATTTATATACCACCTTTCTTTACCATATCAAATCAAAAGAATTCAAACGAAAGCCCTCTCAACTGGATTCGACAGTACTAGGTGTGCATATTGCCGGGAAGAAACCCCGGGAAATCCCGAGTACCAGAAGTGGGCCATTTACAAGATGCCATTCTAAGAATGGGCCAAAATGCATTGAAAAGTCCTATACGTAAACTGCGCCAGTCCCAAGCTCGGACACAGTCCAACCACAGGTATGACTGCAGTTTTTCTCAGAGCTGGGTGTGCACATTGCAGGAAAGGCAGTCCGGGAACTTTGGAGTACCCGGGGTGGGCCATTTCCACCAGGTCCCAATCTGTAAATGGGCCAAAATGCATGCAAAATCCTAAAACCTCAGACTGGAACCTGCAGGAAAGGCAGTCCGGGAACTTTGGAGTACCCGGGGTGGGCCATTTCCACCAGGTTCCAGTCTGAGGTTTTAGGATTTTGCAGGCATTTTGGCCCATTTACAGATTGGGACCTGGTGGAAATGGCCCACCCCGGGTACTCCAAAGTTCCCGGACTGCCTTTCCTGCAATGTGCACACCCAGCTCTGAGAAAAACAGCTGTCATACCTGTGGTTGGACTGTGTCCGAGCTTGGGACTGGCGCAGTTTACGTATAGGACTTTTCAATGCATTTTGGCCCATTCTTAGAATGGCATCTTGTAAATGGCCCACTTCTGGTACTCGGGATTTCCCGGGGTTTCTTCCCGGCAATATGCACACCTAGTACTGTCGAATCCAGTTGAGAGGGCTTTCGTTTGAATTCTTTTGATTTGATATGGTAAGTGTGCTGGTAAGGAACTGGACTAATCACTAGATTTCTCTAATGACTGTAACTCAAGGTGGTTTACATAGGCAGACTTTTATTCACAAACCCGAAGGTTTTTACAATCTACAGAAATGTTCTATCTTTCAAGAACAACACTCATACAGATCTTTCTTTCTGGATTTAGCCTTCTTTCTTAGCCTCCTGTCTGTCTTCTGCTGGCTGATAAGAGGCTTCCCTGCTCCCACCAGAGACGCAGCTGACTTCAGCACACTCCTCCTCCCACGAGGCAGCTGGAACTCAGCTTTTAATCAGCCGCAGTTTGCAAGGTCTGCCGCTCACAGAGACTTCCAGTAGACTTCCAGTAGCCTTCCTAGCCTGGAATTAGGCCGGCACAAAACCCTTGTGCTGGCCTAGGAATGTATTAAGCACACCATAAAGTGTGTTTGTACCACTCTCTGAGTCAGGGAAGATGGTACACAGATGTGCGCCATTCTCCCTGACTCAGAGAGTGGTCCAAATGCGCTTTAAAGCACATTTGAGACACTCCTAGGCCGGCTCAAGAGGTTTTACACACACACACACACACACAGGCACACACACGCACACACACACACACACACACACACACACACACAAAACAAAAAAAAAAAACTACACATATACACATATACCTGTGACCAGGGCAATCAAATAATGGAGGCCATATAAAAAATACACTTAGTAGTTTCAAAAAGATACATAATGAATTAGGATTCAGGTGACAGATGAGAGAATGCCAGCAATGCTGCATTTGCGCTATGATAGTTCATATCTCAAGCCAAAGTCAGATCAAACAGCATAAAGAACAAGAGAGATAAATGTTCGTAGGCAAAGAGTAAGTCATTAACCACACGGAGAAGGGTATTCGTGGAGCAGAAGGTGGAGGAAATCAAAGCTGGAACATGGTTTTAATGGTTCCAGTTCATCTTTAAATGCACTACAAGAATCCTGTAATTCCGTTGTTCAGCAGGGCAAAGGTTAGTGCTCCTGTTGCTTTGCCTTCATAACAGTGAATCATGCAGTTCTGCGGTGCCAACTCTTTATTCAAGAGTTTCACTTTATCTCCTCTGCTCTCAGTGGGAAATCTATGAGCTGTGAGCACTGGCTGCATTTCTGTGCTGGTATCAGCTAATTTCTAATCCCTTCCTTTTTATCATTTTTAGCTTCACATTTGAGAAACTCCTTTTTTTTTATTGTGCCATGCAAATAGCCCAAGAACGTCAAACGACCCCATCATGTCATTAGCAGATACTTTTTAAAAGGTATATTATACATTCTCACTACACTCCCTGAATTACTTGAGGTGCTCTGTGTGCGTCACATGGCTTGGATAGGCAAGAAGGAACTGGGATTGCCCTTCCAGGTCATGTAGCTGTGTCAGGCAGTCCAATCCTGAGCCCAGCAGTGCCCAGGATTCCCACGGTGTCAAAATGGTGACTGCTGGATCCTGACCCTGCCAAGTTACCGCTGAAGATCTCCTCAGGGGAAAGGAGCATTTGCTTCCTCTGGGGAGACTGCAGCCAGCAGCAATGGGTCTCCCCAACTCTGCAACCACATTCGCCGCGAAGGCGCTCACCACTGGCAGCGGTGTCACCGCTTACCGGCCTCGTGCTGGGTCCTCCAGGTGGTAAGGGCTTACTGCCAGTGCCATCCTGGATAGGATTGCCCCCTAAAACTTTCACGGGCAGAGCAATCCTGAGCGCCCCGTAGCATTGTCGCAATGTCATTGCATTGACACTATGTCAGCGCCAACACGGGTGTCCAACGGCACCCCAGCATCAGCGCTAAAGCTCTCAAGCTGACACTATGAGTAGCATCGACTTGAGAGCGCCAATAGAGAGTCTCCCTGGGGCTGACCAAAGCGGGTGGGTTTCGGGCCCGGGTTGGGCTGGGGTTGGGGGGAGGGGGGCGGGTCCAGTGAGGCCAAATCCTATACCCGCTCGGGAGGCCGCATGGCCCCAATTTGGGGTGCGGGGTCTCCTCGGATCTGTGCATTCTGTTTAGCAGGCGCAGATCCGAGGAGTGCATAGTGGAGGTCTGGAGCCTCCCCTATGGTAAGGGAGAAAATGTTTCCTTGCTGCAGGGAGGCTTCAGACTCTCCTAAGCAGCACTGGATTTGGCACTGGCTGGCCGGCCTTGCCAATCCAGTGCTGCTTAGGATTGCGCTCTCAGTCTCACACCGTGAGAGTCAGTGAGATGGGCTGTATAGAAATCAATAGCAACAACAACAGCAGCAGCAGCAGCAACAACAACAACAACAACAGTTATAACTATGATGATGATATTATGGAGGAACAGAGAGGAAAGTGAAATAGAAGCAGCAGTAGTCAGGAAAAGTCATGGTCAATGTTGTTTGCTGATCTTCAAAATATTTACCATCCCCAAAGGGCAGAGGAGACTCAGTTTTGTTTATGTGCAATAGCTGCCAAAACAGGCCAATGAAAGGGTTTCTCCCAGCGGTGTTATCCGGCAACGAGCTGCCAGAACGCTAGGCGGGACTTACCGCCTGATTGGCTGCCCATTCGTGACGCGTTGCCGTCTGCCCGCCCGCCATGCGGGCACCCCTGGCTTCAGAGGGGGTGCCCGCTTGCCTGGGGGGGGCGCTGGGTGCCTAGGCAAGCAGCGGAGGGGCGCGCCACCCGGAGGGAGCCCCCGCGGCAGGCGGGCAGGCGGCGACATGTCACGGACAGCCTGTCAATCAAGCGGTAAGTCCCGCCTAGCGTTCCGGCAGCTCGTTACAGGATGACACTACTGGTTTCTCCCTACCCCACCTGACTCATGAAGAGCACCTTGCTGCTGCTACTGGAACTGAAAAAAAGTAGGGACTGCGTGGTGGTTGGGCCAGGAAATGGGCCTTTGTTTCTCTGCTATTGTTGCGTCGCTGCTGAGTTACTGGCTGCTGATGAACTCCGAGAAGCCTTTGCTAAGTATTGCAATCTGAAAAATAGGCAGTTCGGTGTACCTTCCAATCTGGGATTGATCGTGCAATTCATACACAAGTAGCACGCCATCAATCCTCTTAGCTGAGAGCAAGAACTGCAATTAAACCAACTGTCCTTCAGCACTTGTGTTAATATACCTCTCGGAGCACAATCCGACCTTTTCAGTAGGCTGGCACAAGCCCCTTCTGCTGGCCTAGGAGTATCGCAGATATGCCATCAAACACTTTTACAATGACTCAGGAGCAGGGGAGGCCGGCAGATGGGTGTGTGCTGGCCTCCTGCCCTGCAGCCTGGGCCTTCAGCACCCAGATGAGGCTGGCCTACAGAGGCTGGCACAGTGGGGTCAGGAGGGCAAGGGGGGAGGCAGAATTAGGGAGAGCATGGGAGAGGGTGGGCCGTGAGTGGGCCAGCCCGGTGAGAGGTGGGTGGGACTGGCCTCCGGCACTTAGGCAGCATTCTAACCCAGTCCCCAGCTGGTCACCTCTCATAGTTGCACCAGAAAAGTTACTGGCACAGCTCTGAGTAGCACTATTTGGGCTGCTGGGGCCCAGCAGGGTTAGGGGAATGTGTTCCCTTTATTCGTAGATGTGCTGTAAGCAGCCTCAACCCAGTGGCGTCATGCAGCCGGAATGCGGGCGGGAGGAACGGGTGAGCGGCAGCCCGCCTGTTGCGTACCGCTCCGTTTCGCCATCTTCCCCGCCCCCGCGGCTTCTTGCTCTATTTTTCTCAGGTTCTTTGCTTGTAGGTTTGCCAGAGTTGTGGCCTGAATATGTTTTAGAAGCAGCTTGAAATCTGAGTTAATCCTTTGGCTCAAAGAGAATGGTGTCAATTGTATTATATGCTAAATAAATTGCATGCAACACATTGGGAATGACCCAGCAAAAGTTACTATGTTTCAGGGTGCAATTCTAACCTGGAGTTAGGCCACCATAGTTAGGCTGGCGAAGTTTGGCTGGCACAAGAGACACCGTAGAGTCAGGGAGGATGGTGCAGGTCTGTGCGTTGGCCTCTCTGACTTGAAGAGTGGTCCAAACATATGCTAATGTGTCCCTTGTGCTGGCCTAACTCCCGGTTAGGATTACACTCTCAGTGTCACTAATTTCAATGGTAGGTTGCTTAACCCACTTTCACATTAGGAAACAGATTCTTAATAACATATAAACAGAACGATCATGAAAATCATTATCAAGATCTCAAATTTGCATTGTTTAATTTTGGGGGTTTAATATTTGTCTCCTGCAACATTTTTGCTGTTAAATTTTGAATTCTTCCCCTTTTGAAATTGGCTTTAGTTTCTGCCATCACAAAATTTACAGCAAGAAGGTTCCTTTGAAAGTGGATACCAGGAATCAAAGAGAAAGAAGGAAGCAAATGCAGGTGTGAAAAACATCTCATTCACTCCTCTGTGAGATTTAGTTTCTATGCAAACCAAATAAAGCTGCAAAAGAAAGCTTGGAATAGACATTTGATAGCACTGGCATTGGTTAACATCCTAGGCATTCTCCAGCTGCATAATAAGAAAAAGTAGAAGTAACACAATTTTTTTCCAGCTAAACAAGGTATTTGATAGGTAATCTTCCACCTTCCCTTGAAGCCCCTTCTGCACGGCTTGCTTTTTTTTTTTTTTTGTTACTACTTAAATAGTTATTGTAGTGTGTATACTAAATAACCAGGCCTGTTAAAAAAAAAAGTTCATACAAAAACACTTTCGCATATTTATGTGAAAAATAAAGGTGTTAAAAAACAAGCACACTACAAGAGCCTATCCTCAACACACAGCTGAGCATCTCAGTCTCTAACACTGTCATCAGGGAATTTATTCTTCCGATAGTCAAGCACCAATTACCAGTCTCTTTAAGAGCACAATCCTAACTCTGGGCTGGAATAGGCAGGCCCACATACCTGGCCCATCTCCAGCCTGGGGTTGGAACTGGCTGCCAGGCGCGTATCTTACCTGTAGCACCCCATGGCACGAGCCATGGGGCGCGGGGCAGTGGTGGGGCGCCATTGCGTGCGGTCTGGGAGAGACCGTGCGGTTTCTGGCCCGCCCACGCCTCCCTTACGCTCCAAAATAGAGCATTTTTGGGTAAGGGAGGCGTGTCTGTGTGATGCGCGGGAGTGGGGCAACTTGGGGGGGGCGCGTGTTCAGCGCCAGCCATGGGGCGCGCTCCCGGCCCGGACCGCCACTGCTGGCTGCCGCACCATTTGGGGAGAGGGAAGAACTGCCCACGGGCCTGCCTGTCCCCTGCCATCCCTAGGCCCCGTTCCACCCTGCCCCCATCCTGTTCTGCCTCCCGCTTTCTTCCCCGAACCCCTGTGCCACCGAGCAACGCCAACCTGACCTTCCATTGGCTGGGCCCAGGTGTAGGCGTGCCAAGGCCAGCGTATATTTGTGCGCTGGCCTTTCACCTCCAATGTCAGTGCAAATGCACTTTACAGTGCATTTCGACCTGACTGAGCCAGCACAAGGGACTTGTGCTGGCCTAACTCAAAGGCAGGATTGCACTCTTAAATATTTACTGTGTCTTTAATTTTTTCAGTATCAGTGCTGGGTTTCTAGACAGCCAGGGGCAAAGTTGGACCCATGCGTGTATGCGTGCGCACGCACACACACACAGAGCAAAAATACTAGCGGTGGTTCCTTCCACCTTACATCTATTAGATGGGGGATCTCCAGCTGTTGAATGTTATGGAGGCTTTGGGGGTTCGCCTGGCCAGATGGGCCCTTTGCTGAGCATGATGGCCAGACCCAGCCAACCACTGACATAAATTTATTCTCTGAATGTGTATCATGAGTGATGATTTGCCCATAACGTTGTAATTACCCATTGTATTACAATATATCCATGTAACGTTTATCCTAAGCTTTTTTTTTCATTTATTAAAAATAAGAAGAAATGATGGTTATAAACAATATCTTTTGAAGCCATTTAATCAGAGATCATATTTGTTTCCCAGTTTGGCGCAACTAACATTCTAGCAACTGTGAACAAAAGAATCCATTACCCTCAAAATTATTATCATTGATTTGTTCACAATGCAGTCGCAAATAAATGCACACCATGGCATGACTTTATAGGTATCTCTAAAGTTTGTATTCTAGCCCAAGTGAAGGAGCTTATGGGGATTTCCTTTCCTGTTGCCTACTTTATATACTTGGCTACAAAGCGGACTTAAAAAGAAAAAAAAGCAATTGGCAATTTCCGTGCATCTTCCTGGAATGTATGAAAAATACAGAATAAGCTTTTTGATTCAGAGCAATCCGACCTGTTGGAAGGATTTACTAAAAGAAGAAAAAAAAAACGTTATCAAAAGCAGCTTAGGAGGGAAGAATTGCTTTCTAGCATGAATTCATGAAGTTGCCTTTTCTTGAGTCAGAATAGAGCGCACAGAAGGCTTACTTACAGCTTGTGGGCTGGATCTGACCCACTACCCCTGGCCCATGGTGGTACTAAATGAGAATTCAAGTTTGTACTTATGCCTCTGTAACGCTAAGATGCAATCCTAATCTAGAGTTAGGCTGGCAGAGTTAGGCCAGCAAAGTTGGGCCGGCACAAGGGCCACTGTAAAGCACGTTTGGACCACTCTCAGAGTCAGGGAGGATGGTGCACGTCTGGCTGCCGGCCTCTCTGACTCTGAGACTGGTCCGAACATACTTTACAGTGTCCCCTGTGCTGGCCAAACTTTGCTGGCCTAACTGTGCCAGTCTAACTCCAGGTTAGGATTGTTCTCTTACAGTGTAAGCAAGTCAAGGGGAGAAACCTCCTTTGGGCCCTATCCTGTTCTTGGTCTGGCAGAGCGCACACTCCTCCAGCACACCGGCAGGACAGGATTGGGCCACCAATGGATATTTTTCATTTGTGGTGGATATGCCAAGTTGAATATATGTCATGGCTTGATAAATGTTTGGCTTAATGTTGATAGTTTCCCAGAATTTTTTAAAATGAATCATTGCCTGGTACAGAGAACAACTCGGCTCGTGAGTGATAACTTGTTCATATTTTAAGTTTCAGTGGTCATGACTGAATTTGAAACTTGTGGGACTTAATCATGACTAACATGATTAGTCATGACTAATACACCCCACCATGCTAAACGAAGGGATCCTGGCATTAGTTCTGAATGCACATTATATGGAAAGGAATGCAAACTCTGTTTTAAGGCATAGATGTCCTTTTTTAGAAAAAGGAAATTCAATATACCCATCCTGAAGAAACTGCACACTATAGTGAGAGATGATGGCCCTTGTGCTTCCTCAAGGGCCAATCCTATCCAATTTTCCAGTGCAATTGGAAAAGCCACAATGCAATGCCAAAGGAAGGGAACAGACATTCCCTTATCTGGAGGAGGCCTCCTTGACTTCCTCTCCACTGCAGGATGCAGAGCATGCCCTGTGAGCATTGGTCTTATGGCCCTTAGTCTGTATATTGTTAGACCTTTTAGAGCACAATTCTGAGCGCTCTTTGGGCTGCCACAAGTCTCTTGTTCTGGCCCAGCAGTGCTGCAAATCTGTCATAAGGCACCACTGCAGCAACTCAGGAGTCAGGTCGGCCAGTGCAAGGATGTGTGCTGGCCTCCCTACACAGAGTCACGGCCCCGCGGAGGTGAGTTCACGTCAGCTGAAGGCAGACGGCATGGGGGGTTTGGGAGGGTGAAGGGAGGACAGAGAGAAGGCATTTCGGGGTGAGGGAAGGTGTGGAGGGAAGGCCTATGGGGACCTGGCCCTTTGGGGGGTTGGGACCAGCCTGGCCAACCTAGGCCAGATCCAACCCCCCACCCTGGTCAACCTTCCCTGGACCGCTTGCATTTGCATCAGCAATTTCACTGGCACAAATCCAACTAGTCCTATTGGGGTGGCTGCCATGCAACACAGGGTAAGGGCAATTAATTCCTAACCTCATGCTGGATACGGGGCAGGCTCTCTGGCCTGCCTGTTCCAGTGCGGGTTAGGATCAGGCTACCCATCTAATCTTTTGGGGGCATTATGGGGGGCATTTTTGAATTCTTCTTCTTGTAAAAGATTTTCCAAAACACCCATGGCAATTCTGGAAGCAGGACTTCCTATCTAACAGTGTACAAGATGGGCAGCGCAATCCTAAACCCCGCGCAGCGTCAGCGCTATGGGGTTGTGCTGCCGATCGGCACCCCCATGTTGGCGCTAAGGCATCAGGACAGCTGCACCTGCGCTGAGCCTCTCTCATGCCGACCGAAGCCGGTCGGCGCAAGGGAGTCTCTGTGCTGAGGTGGCATGGGGATGGGAGGGAGGGAGGGAGGCGGGGGTGTGACTTGGGCGTGACGTGGGCAGGCTTGGGAGGTGGCCATATGGCCACATCCTAAGCCTGTCAGGGAGGCCGTGTGGCCCCAATTTGGGCCACGCAGTCTCCTCAGATCTGCGCCTGCTCTTTAGCAGGCACAGATCCGGGGCACACAGAGGGGAGGCTCCAGCTGAGTGCATGCTTCCTTGCCACAGGGAGGCTCCAGCTTCCACCTACCCACCTGGATAGGGCACTGGGTAGGATTGCGCCCTGACTATGATAAGCATTATGGTTGTTTTTAATATATTCGTGGCTAGACTCCTGCTATAATTTTGAATGAGAATGACCAAATAATTTCTAGCCTAGTACTGTCTATAAGCTACTATCCAGGGTCTCAGGGATCAGTCTTTCCTTCACCTGCTATCTGAAATACTTTTAACTGGAGGTGTGGGGAACTGAACCTAAGGTTTTCTCTACACAAAGCATGAGCTTTATCATTGAGCGATGGTGTTGCGTCAATGCCTTTTTGGGGGGTAATTGTACATTTGAGGGATGCTCTTACAGTCTTTTAAGAGCAAATTAATTTAGGTCAATTATGTGATGTCATTCCAAATTGTCATCTTGTTTGTCATTAGGAACGATTGAAAATGGCAGTATTCCACGGAGACTCCTAAACAATGGTGATAAAGCGTGCAATTAGTTGTTTACCCAACGGAAAGTAATGGGATATATATGTCTTAGTTTCCCTCGAGTTGTGAGAACACTGTCTCAAATGGATGAGGAATCTGAGCCAAGATGGCACATGGGCCCATGTGTGGAGGTCAGGGCAGCATCTGCTCGGCTGTCCTCATTTGGGGTATTAATCCTTCTGTAGTCACCCATTCAAGCATACGATAAATGGAGTTCAGTGGATTAGAACTTCTTTCTCAAGCTGCTATGTATCCTCATGCCTGTTCAGCTCATTCAGGTTTTAACAGCCTCACCACCACAACATCTCCCACCAGCTTGCCAGTGTCAACTTTCAGGTGAAAGGATGCAAAACTGCATAGAAAGCATGAGTTGTGAATTGGGTTCGCTGCCTGTCTGTTTGTGGCTCTTTCTTTTCTGCCTCTGATGATTTTTATTGATATCCGTGCAGATTATTAGAAGGGATCAGTAGTGGGTTTGATATCTCTGGAGTAGACCTGAAGAAAGCTTTTGCACAAATTCAAAATCTTGCCATTTTTTTTAAATGAACCTTTAAAATTATCAAGTTCTGCTTTTTAATTTTGATTTGATATTGTTTCAGATCAAATGAAGCAAATCAGATGATACTTAAAAAAACACAAAAAACCATTCCTTAATTTCCATGCTTGGAAAGCATCAGCATGAGGAACACAATGAAAATGCCATTGGTTTGATCCAGCAGAGCAGCAGTTCCCAAATTGTGGGTTACGATCCAGTTGGTCATGAGGCAATTTCAGGTGGGCTGTGAAGCACCTACGGCAGCCATATTGAAAATATGGGATGATGGAAAGGGGGAGGGCTGTGTGGTTGTTTCGCTTGTGTCAGGGTTGTAAATAGGCTTCCCCCCTTTTCTGATTCACTTTGCTATTGGTAAATAGCTGAGAAATAACCCAATTTATTGCTGCATTCTCAGGAACACGGCAGGCTCTGGCATCATAATGACTGCCCTTCCGACTGTGACATCACTTCTGGTGGGTCCCAGACAGATTGTCATTCTGAAAAGTGGATCCCATTATATCCTCAATGGAATACAATTTCACTGTGGAAAGAAGCCTGGTAAAAGTTTTAGCTGTGCTGTGTGTGCCTGTCAGATAGGTTTTGCAATGACACTGTTGCGACATCTTGTTGAAGATACGGTTTTTCTCATTCATTCTGCCTCTCATCAGATGTTATCTGTAAACTTTGTGCTCACCTCCATAATCTGCCCTTGACATCTGCTACATTAGGCCACAAATCATCTGCCCCATGACTGAAAGACAAGTGAAGGCATCTTGTCAGTTTTGTTGATTTTGCTTTTATTATCAGTGCAAACAAGACTTAGATATCTCCTGCTTAATTCTCAAGACTTTAATTCTCAAGAGGGTGCCTAAAGCATTTAAAAGTTGCTTAGAATGCATTTGACTGTGAGTGGAGAAATGATGAAGAGGGAGCCATTTATCCACAGCCTTACTATATATTGGAACAGAACTGATTACATTCAATCCACAATGCAAAAATACATCATCTTCTTAGAGATCATTGGTACAGTACAGTACAGTACATATCAGATTTTTCTTGGAAAAGATTGGGAAAATTCTTTATGGGAAGAAGATTCCTAGTAGTGTACTTAAAATTTCTGCAGTTACTATCTAGATTGGGATCTAAACAGTCCAATTCTGTTGGGCCTTTACAACAGTGGTCAGTAGCAACAGTGGTCAGTAGCATAGTTAGGGGTGGAACTCCTAGGGGCTGAACTGGGTGGTCCGGGAGGGGTAGAGACAGTGGCAGCCTCTGCCATCATGCCATGTGCTCCCTCCTGGGTAGGGAAGCCCAACGTGGTCCTCCTCTACACAACACTCGCTCAATAGCGGGCTCAGAGCCAAGAAGACCCACTGCCACCAGCTGCAGTCTACCCGGGGTAAGGAAGCAAATGCTCCCCCCCCCCCAGAAGACCAGTGGTAGAATTTTGGCACCATAGCATCCAGCAGTAACGCTTTTGGCACTGCTAAAGTTGTGGGTGCCAGGAATCATAGGATTGGCACAAGTCTCTTGGCCACAAGAATCGTGTGATGGATCTTTTTCCCATCCTTCCCATCAGCCTTTAGTCCAACATACTATGGGGGACCTAGCTCTGGGACCTTCACCAGTTTGGTGATGGCATTGCCTGTGTGAATTATGAGCCCCAAGCACAGCGATTCAAGACACCATCCTGAGACAGATCTATTATATGTACAGTAGTGATTCTTTCCACCAATGCATGCTCATTTTCTTATCTGTAAGAGCCCAATCCTAGGCATGTCTCCTCAGAAGTAAGGATCACTACAGCCAATGGAGCTTACTCCCAGGTAAGTGTGGATAGGATTGCAGCCTTAACATGGTAAGTGGGACCGTTTGAAAATGAAAGTGCATGCAGCCCCATCTATTTCAAGATTCTGTTGAGTTCAATGGACTTACTCTCAAGTTCACATAGACAACATTGCAGCCTTAGTTCCACTAGTAGTGGTGAAAGAGGGCTTTCATATATTGCTTCATTCTCTAGGCTTTTAAAAATGTTTAAAAGTGGAAGCCGACAGACAGAGGCTTGTTAACTGCAGAGTTAATGAGAGTGGCTTTCTCAGGGTTCTGTTGATTTATTATTGTTGTGTGTGTAAACTCTGTAGCTACTGGTGCTTGCCATTTACATATTGTTCCAGAAACAATCCCTTCTGGTTTTATGGTAGCACCATAAATCAAGTGAAAGCTGAGGGGGTCACAATTCAGATAACAATGGAATCTGAAAGATAACGTAAACACGTTCTCTTAAAAACTGACTGTCAAACTGGTGACCTTTTAGAACTTTGCTTTCTCTTGACCAGAGCATCCCCACCCCACCCCCAAGCAGGCCAAACAATTCCAAAATACCCCTTGACCGTGGCTGTAAGTGTCTTACTATTTTTAGGGCACAATCCTAACTGGCGCAGGAGCAAGTAGGCCAGCAGACCTGTGCTGCATATTAACACAAGTTAGGAAGCAACTGCAGTTCACTGTTTGATGTTTCATGGTTGTACAATTGCTGCAGTCCAATAATGCCAATTTGCATTTCGAGGGTGTCATATTATTACGTTACACTGACGGCACTTCCCACTTGATGATGTCACTTCCTGCCATGGCATCACTTATAGGTTAATGACATCACTTCCGGTGGGTTCCGATACGAGTGCCATTCTAAAAAGTGGGTCCTGGACTAACGTTTGAGAACCACTGGCCTAAAGGGTCATGGAGCCCAACCTCCAGATTTGTGCATTTGAAACATACCACTGCTGTTGTATCTTATCGCGAAGGCTATAAAATAACCTGTGTTTACCATGCAGATATTATGGTCTTAACAACTGGCCATTTACAAGCCCCAAGTGAATATACGAGCCTTTGTTTGCATGCACTGAACACCTGATACCGAAGCCACTGCCAAGCGTAGTCGGTGCGCCGCTTAGAACATCTCCCACGCCAAATGCTGGAAACGCCATTTGGAGCCCTGGGATCGATATTGATGTAATGGGCCTCATGACTCGATGCTCGCATTAGAGACCTTTTCGGCAAGTCTGCTTTCTGACAGACAAAAGCGGAAAGGAACATACGGCTTTTCCATGCCATATCACACAACCTTTCTGCTTGGAGCAAAAGAGTGTGTCAATCAATATGTTGCTTTCGGCTGCTTGGCAAATACGGACCCTTCAATTTTTAATAGGCCTCTGACAGGGGCACATCTGGTGTCTTCAGGCGAGAGACTGTGACTGGCAGCCGGCTTTTCTCCTCCTTCACGGAAGGTTCAAGGAGAGGAAGAGAAAGCAATCTTCACTCATGGGTAAATTGTAGCTTTTCCCAGTTCTTCAAAGTACTTGAAAATAATGAAGTCAGAACAGCCAAGTCACCAGGCAGCTGAAATGCAGATGTGGACAGTGGCGCGATAATAGTTGAATTCAAATTCATCTCTCAAGAAATCCAACTGTAAGCATCCCATTTATTTTTATGGGGGCTTTTTTCTCTTTTAAAAATCATATTCTTAATTAGAAATTAAAATATGCACTACAATCCAAAAGTTACTTACCACAGGATAGATTATAATCAACATTTGAACAGACTATGAGCTATGCTTGTTTTGGACAATCAAATATTTTACCCAATGACGTCAAGTGACTGAGGGTGCAATCCTAACCTGGAGTTAGGCTGGAACAGTTAGGCCAGCAAGGTTTGGCCGGCACAAGGGACACCATAAAGTATGTTTGGACCATTCTCAGAGTCAGAGAGGCCAGCACACAGACGTGCACCATTCTCCCTGACTCTGAGAGGGGACCAAATGCGCTTTACGGTGTCCCTTGTGCCGGCCAAACTGGTCTAACTCTGCCGGCCTAACTCCAGGTTAGAATTGCGCTCTGAAGTGTTGGAGCTGAATTTTTTTCTATAGTTTTTTTTCACTCAAGATATTGATTTGGACACCTCAGCCTGTTCCTCAGGGCAGAGAGAGATGGAAAGTGAATCCATTGCCAGCATCCTATCAGCTGGTTCACACAGAGAATTAGGGAGCATCCATATTTATGAGTACAGCTGGTTGCAAAATTTCTGGAAGGATGAACATTTTCCATAGATATTTCCAGATTAAGCATTCTGAGCACATGAGAATTAGCTACGCAATAGAGAGTGTCATTAACAAAATGAGTCCTGGCCCATAAAATTGTATGTCACAGTATATTTGGTAGCATGTAAGGTGCTACAGGACTCTTGGGTTCAGACAACACTTGAATTATCCATCTGGCTCTACACAATCTGTTAAATCTCTCTCTCTCTCTCTCTCTCTCTCTCTCTCTCTCTCTCTCTCTCT
>JAJKFI010000003.1:38677426-38692109 GCA_029204185.1 Lerista edwardsae | reverse complement strand
CTCTCTCTCTCTCTCTCTCTCTCTCTCTCTCTCTCTCTCTCTCTCTCCCCCTCTGTGTGTGTGTGTGTGTGTGTGCTTTATCCCAAACAGTTCCACATGTGCTGTTAAACCAGGGTTAGCAGCATATGTAGGAAGGAGGTTCATCTGAACTGCTTCCCAGAGATTAACAGCCCAATCCTATCCTCCCAACAGTGGTGACAATGCAGCTATGCTGACAAAGCATATGCTGCATCCAGTGTGTGTGTGTGTGTGTGTGTGTGTGTGTGAGAGAGAGAGAGAGAGAGAGAGAGAGAGAGAGAGAGAGAGAAGGAAATTGTTTCCCTTACCTCCCTGGAGGCCTCTTGGTGGTCTATGCGTCTATATATGCCACCTATATAGCTGGTGTGTCCAAGAAGCAAAAAAAGGGAGGGACGAGTTTGAAAAGAGGGAATAGGATCCAGATGCACACTGATGCCCAGTAGCATTTCTGGGGTGTCGTGCCTGGGAGAGGCAAGTAACACAGTGGCACCCGCTGTATCATTGCATCACCCCCACACCTGTGCAGAAAGCCTCCCCTGTGCTCGGCCTTGGTCCTGGAAATGGCTCCAGGCCTGCCTCTGGCCACTATAATTAAACCGAAAACAAAAACTACCATTGCAAGCTATCCTTTTGTATTGCCAGTGCATAAGCTTACTAACAAACTTTCCATTTGCTTTCCAGACATAATCTTCTCATTTAATTTCTGTCCTTTGCAAAACGAAGGAACAGTGATGACGTTGTGGCATGCAGCCCTGCTGCCTCATCTGTTCGATCTCAGTCATGGTTGATACCGGTGCTGTGAGCTGAATTCAGTAGAAACTGTAATGCTGACTGGAGCAGCTCGTGTGATTAAACGTTCTGCACTGAAGTGCTTCTTATTTGACGATCCAGTTTTTATTATTGTCTCTGTAGCCTTCGCTTTCCATCTTTCTGCCTTGTATTCCTTGTGATGAGTGCTAAAAAAGTGAACAGATGCAAAAGAGGTTACAAAGGACTACTTATGAGGCAGAATAGAAGAGGAGCTAATTCATCGTTGTATGGAGAATAAAACCTTTTTCATGCAATAATTGCATGAGAATCAATGTATAGAGGGAAGAGCTGGATCGTGCCTGCTGGCCAGGCCCCCAACCTCTGGTTGTTGATCCCTTAGGGCAGCGATTTTAAACATTTTTCATCTCATGGCACACTGACAAGGCACTAACATTGTCAAGCCCCCCCCCCCTCCCCCTTGTGCCATTGTCCTGATCTGGGGATTGTAGCCACACTCATATACCATATACAGACAGACAGACAGACAGACAGACACACACCACAGTCAGACCAATTAGACCACTAATCCTGGACTGATTAGTGGTCATGACTCATTTGGCTGTTCATGCAATCGTTGTAGGAAAAAGGCTTTTGTATCAGCATCTAAGCTATCAAAATAAAGAGGCATAGTTTTGTAAAAGCCGCCTACATTTGCTCTATTCTAGTGTCACTTAGAGCAGTGTTTCTCAAGCTGTGGGTTGTGACTCACAAGGTGGATTGTGAGCCAATTTCAGATGGGTCCCCATTCAGTTCAAAGTATCCAATGGGCCCTCATTATCTGCTGGGGTTCTGTTCCTGGAGCCCCCATGGATATTAAGAGCACAATCCTATACCCTGTTGCGCCGGTGCTAAGCTCTTGTGCCGGCCTAAAGCTGCCGCAAACGTGCCGTCAAGCGTGTCCATGTCGACACAATGGCGCTGGACAGCGATGGTATCTGGTAATGAAGATCCGGAACGCTGGGCGGGACCTACATGTGATTGGCAGTCCGTCCGTTCCATTCCGCCACCTGCCCGCCTGCTGCGCGGGCTGCCCTGGCCACGGAGGGGGCGCCTGCTCACCGGGGGGACAGGTGGGGGGCACACCTGCTGCCTGGGTGAGCAGTGGTGGGGTGCGCCAACCGGGGGCAGCCCATGCGGTGGGCGGGCAGGTGGCGGAACGGAACCGGCGGGCTGCCAATCACACGTAAGTCCCGCCCAGCATTCCGGATCTTCATTACCAGATACCATCGCTGGCGCTGGACTGGCGCATGCAGCCGTGCTGGCACTCAGGCGCTGCTGCGACCATCGGCAGTGCTGGCCTTGTGCCAGTCAAGCGTTAGTGTCACTCGGTTGGCACAGGGCCTCCATGAGGGCGTTCCAGAGGCGTTTCAGGGGCGTAACCAGTGATGTCATGCAGGGGGTACGCAGGGATATGCGAGTACCGGTTTCCAGGATTACAGCTGGCCCCGCCCATTCGCCCGCCCACTCGTCGACTCCGCCCTCTGCAACGTTTAAATTTCCTGCATGTTTGAGTTGCCTGCATGTTCTCAGAGCCAGGCAGGCAGGCAGGCAGCGAGCGGAGCCTTTCCTTTCCTTGTCACTGAAAAATGAGTTGCTCTGGGGTTTTAACATGTTGCCAGGCCTCCTTAACATGTTCTGGGGGTGCTGTGGAATACTGTTGCAACTGTTGGGTCAGTTTAAAATCATCTGAGGCCTCAAAAAGGGCTTTTTTCATTTCACTTCCTGCCACGACATCACTTCTGGCTTATGATGTCACTTCTGGTGGGCGGGCCCCGACACGTGCCAATCAAAAGTGAGTACCTGTTCTTAAATCATTTAGATGACACCACTGGGTGTAACTGGGTGATGCAGTGGGTGGAGATGGGGGTTGTGACACAAGATGGCTGTAGTGCCGTATCCTAAAGCTCGTCCCCGGCCAGGGCGGCCCCAATTCATTCCGCTCCTGTCCACTTTTCTCTGTGCCTGCAAAACACAGGCGCAGATCTGAGCAGGCTCATAGGGATGCAAAGGGGAAACCTCCCCTTGTCCTGGACGTTGCTGCTGCTGCCTCCTAATGAGCTTTAGGATACAGCCCTGTTATGTCGGCCTTACTATGTCGGCCTTGCTTAGGATTGAGCTGTGAATTCCGCAGGTATTTCAACCCGTGGAATTTGGGGCCCACTCCCACCCTGAGTTCCGGTCGGGTCTGGAAGGTCTTCTGAGCCCTGCAATGGCTGGCTGGGTGGGTGGGTCTCCCTGCCATTCAGTTTATGTGTGGCATAAGAGGCAATGAACAGTGTTCATTCTGAGCACTCGATAAGCATTCTGATACAGCGATAAGATGGAGTTTTGTTGAGGACGCGTACTGTGACTTTTCAGTGCATTTAGTAATGTGCAAGATATTTCACTACAGTGAACATTATCATGAATATGCAATCACGAGCCTTTCCTCAGATTACCATTGCCGCAGGCCACAAGAAAATCTTGGGCCAGCCCTGGGAGTCTCCAATGGAAGAAGAGGGAATTTTGGCAGATGCAGCTTTTCTCGCTCCTGCACAACAAGCCAACACTTCTGAAATTCCCTCTTCCATGTAAATCTAGCAGGTCTGGGAACTCTTTTCTCTGGGTCTGGATGTCCTAGTTCGTTTCCTTTTGACGGCAGAGCTAGAGACTTAATGGTGTCTTACAAAACCCTGTCTATTCAAGTAGTGCCGTTACAGAAACTCTGTATCAAGCCTCCTAAAAGCACAGGAGAAATGTATGCAGAGCTATCTCCAAAGGAGCACTACCATATCTTACCCTAATCCCAGCTGCCAGAAGCTTGGCAGTGCTTCTTTGTTAGCAAGAGAAATGCACTCTCCGCATGTTCAAAGGCACTCTTTCTTTACCCTTATTTCACATATCAGTATTTCACATCTCTTGGCTCCCACTAAGTTCTGCTGCTTGTATTCCCACGTATATCCTACACTTTTTGCTTGACTACAAGAATCCAGTTACGTTTTATGAAGTAATTTTGGTTGTGGTGCCGTTGAGAGTTTCGTAGCATGGCTACAATGACTGTCATAAAAAGGCATTCTTCCCACAGTAAGCCAACGGTGGATTTAATATTTTGCAGCTTTTCCAGTGTGCCTGGCTGTCTATAACCTTTGAACGCCTTCGAATGCCTTTTTAAGCGCCCAGAAACTCATTTGTTTGGCCCTCAACAGACCTTCAGACAAGTGCCGCAATTGCCAAAGGTTTGGGCCAGGCCAAACTGCAAATCCTTACTCAAAGTTGTGCTGACAGATTTCTTTGGAGTCCATTTGGCTTTCAAGAGCCTCCTGAGTGCATGAGATAATGTGAGACAATGGCTCCTGCGTGCTGGCTGGCGAAACACAGCCGGCCCCCTGCCAGGGGCAAATGGGCAGGCTCCTTTCGATCTGTTCCTACCTTGGAAAAAGAAAGGTCAGTTGTTAATGGAAGCAGAATCATCTTCCTGCCATGCCTGATGTGGAGGCAGCGTGTGACATACACATGCATGGAGGAGATGGGCAGCATGGCCTGTGGTCCATGCTTCAGTGTGTCCATCCCATGCTATGAACAGAACCTGCTCCTGTTCATAAGGTGTGTACATGCAGCCTCTGCATGTACCCCTGCTAACATGTTAACCCCTGCTAACTGGGCAAGAGGCACTTTTTCCAGTGGTGTTCCTCTTATATTTAGCAGGGGGAGAGTAATTGTCCCTCATCACCCCTGCGCAGTCTTTTTGGTGGCTGTTGCTGGTGGGCTGCCTTTTTTTTTTTTTTTTAGATTGTGAGTCCTTTTGGGACAGGGAACCATTTAACTTTATTATTACTATTTGCCTGTAAACCGCTTTGTGAACTTCGTGTTGAAAAGCGGTATATAAGTACCTGTTGACTGACTGACTGACTCTGTTCACAGCTTTTGAGGAATGAGTGAAGGGCATGGGGCATGGCCAGCAAGCATAGCCCAGGTATCACCACAGACCTGCCCCATGAACAGAGCTGGCTCTAGAAGCGGCAGCATTCCTGCGGGGCATTCCTGCAGGGGGGCACTCCCTGCCCCCCCCCCAATCACCAAGAAAAGTGCTTGTTCTGCCACACATGGCACCTGGAAATAGTTGGTGGTGACCTGATGATGTCACTGCCAGCTGCTTCCCAGAAGCCATTGGGCCATTGAAGCTTGGCAGGCCCAAGATAAAGCTGGGACTGCACTGCCACCCACATACCCTCATGTCACGCATCTCATGTTCAAGTGGTTCTCAAATTGTTTAGCACTGGGACACACTTTTCAGAATGACCATCTGCCTGAGACCCATCAGAAGTGATGTCATGGCATGAAGTGCCATTATTGTGACGCCACCCCCTGCTGCTTTCCTAATAATGCAGCAATAATTTGGGTTGTTTCTCAGCCACAATAATTTGGGTTGTTTCCAATAGCAAAGTGAATCAGAAAGAGAAAAACGTCTGTTTACAACCATGACACAAGCAAAACAACCCCACAGCCCTCCCCCTTTCCAGCACCCCATCATACCATATTTTCAATATGGCTGTACTATATTGATGCAATGTGCCCCACCTGAAATGGGGTCACCACTCACAATATTGGGTCCTGACACACAGTTTGGGAAACACTGATCTAGAGTTTGGAAGCCTTTAGAAGTGCAATGCTATGCACATATTCTTGGAGACAGGGTTGGCCTTAAGCCAACGTGAGCAATGTCGTCACATTGGGCCCCGCACTTTGGGGGCACCTGCACTGGCACAGTGAGCATATTGCCTGCTGCTGCAGCCAGGATTTCTATGAACTGTAAGCCAGTGGTGCAAGCAGAGCCGCTATAACTTGGGCCCTCCCACCTGCCTCTGCCTCCAAACTGTCCAAAAATGGGCATCCTTGAAGCAGTCAGCAGTGATGTCATCAGGTCATCAGGTGATGTCATCAAGTCACATCAGGTCATGTGATGCCACATGCGGCACCATGAATGCTTTCCTTGGTGAGTGGGGACCCACAGGGAGGGGGGGGAATGGCCCCTGGAATGCCCCACATTGGGCCCCACCGCTCCTAGAGCCAACCCTGCTTGGAGATAAACCCTACTGCACAAGCAAGCTGTATGTCCAAATAAAAATACACAAGATGGTACTGCAGTGCACGTATCACTAGGGCAACATTTACTGGAGCCATTGCTGTGTGGGGCACTGTAAATACAGGAATCTGGGAGAGGGAGAAAACATTATTTGTTTCATTTGAGCTGCCGATCAGATCAGATTACAATTGGACTGAGTGACAATGCAAAAACTTCACTATGGCTCTCGTACATCATTCCCTTCCTGAGCAAGACGATCAAAAATTATTTCAAGGTGCTTATCTTTAACCCCTCACATGCCATCTTTTGAGCCACAGATACCAGTCAGGGAGGCAGAGACCATAGCTTAATCACAGGCCGGTTCCTTTTGTGTTCTGTTTTATCTTTGTTCATGTGATTTTTCTCAACCAGTGTCCAATCTGGCCAAACTCGGACACCACCTCTGAACTCACCATTCAGCTGAAGCGTGGAAAATGACATATCAATAGATGGTACGTGGTATGTGGCAATGAATCCAGAGCTCACAACAGAATTTGATGGCAACACATGTGTTTCAAAACAAGGCAGAATTCAAGATTTCATGGCCCTTCAACAATCTACCCTTCTTGGAACCCCCCCAACTTCTTGGGGAATACCTCCCAAAGTTCCTACCTCCCGAAGTCTTACCTTGCTGGATGAGGTGAGAAAAACAGTGCAATTCAAGAATGATGCTGTGGTTATTTCCTACAGGCACTCCCTTCTTGAAGTGGGAGCTTCTCCCCCCCCCACCCCCCAAGATCTCACAGGGGTTTCTCTGGGAAGGCTTCCATATTGCAATATGAGATGGGAGAGGGGAGGTGATGATGGAGAGTCACTTCACAACCTCGTAAAGGAAACTGAGTTGGGCTCAGAGATTGGCACTTGTAGTGAGCCATTTGATGGGCCAGGAGCCCCTAGAATAATAACAAATATTATGATAGTGGCTGATCCCTACTTTCTTCATTATTGAATATTCAGAGTATCACACTCTAGTACATGGAGACATCTGTTGATTGTTTTTTGTTAGAAGCTGCTAAGGACTCGATATTTTCATCAAAGCTAAACAAAAGTTATATTCCTATCGTGCCCATTGAAATAATTTCTCAATCATTGGAATGCTACAAGCAAAGGTTGCAGTGCATGCAACTGTAAAAATACAGGCCCATGATAGACTTAGGGCGCAATCCTAACCTGGATTTAGGCCGGCACAGTTAGGCCATCAAAGTTTGGCTGGCACAAGGGACACTGTAAAGTGTGTTAGGACCATTCTCAGTGAAGGAGGATGGCGCACATCTGTGTGCTGGCCTCTCTGACTCCAAAAATAATCCAAACATACTTTATGGTGCCCCTTGTGCTGGCCAAACTTTGCTGGCCTAACTGTAAGAATTGTACACACGCCCTTACTGTGTGTACAGTTCTATAAACTGCCAATATCTGTACAAAGAACTAAAGGATGATAAAATCAGGGCAAAAAGCTATATTGGTATAGCTGGAAGTAAGTCAGAGATTTAAGAAAGCAGATGAGATGAATAACAGGGAAACTGAAAGACATAGTTGAGGAGATGGGAGGTGACTTAGCATGTGAGAGATTGAGAGCGTATTTCTAACCTGGAGTTAGGCTGGCACTGTTAAGCCAGAATAGTTTGGCCAGCACCAAGGACACCGTAAAGTATGCTTGGACCACTCTCGGAGTCAGAGAGGCCAGCACACAGGCGTGCGCCATCCTCCCTGACTCAGAGAGTGGTCCAAACACGCTTTACAATGGCCCTTGTGCCAGTCAAACTTTGCTGGCACAAGGGACACCGTAATGTATCTTTGGACCACTCTTGGAGTCAGACAGACCGGCACACAGACATGCATCATCCTCCCTAACTCCAAGAGTAGCCCAAACATGCTTTACGGTATCCCTCATGTCAGCCAAACTACAAGTTTGTGTGAGCAGATAGGGATAGTTAACCTTGACCTGTGGCAATCCTGGCCATTGGCCCACCACCCCCTTCTATGTCCTGCGTCTCATATGTAGTCAAACTGATGACACGCTTGGTGTTTCCTTCTTTCCTCCTCTGGTGCAAACATTATATGTGTGTGGGATTCCAGGACACCTTGGTCTCTTTCCCACCTCCACTTTTTCTTTCCTCTGGTCTTTCTCGTCTCCTGTTGCCTTCCTGTTACCACAGAACTCCACATTCTTCAACCCCGCTTCCCCCTGGGTAGCCCTCCTGCTCCCTGTCTTTTGTCTTCTACTCTGTTTGTCCCCACTATATGAACACTTCTCCTTGCAAGGATTTCCTCTTTTTCTTTCTCCTTACAAACCACTGACATTTAGGACCTAGGGGTGTGTGTGTGTGTGTGTGTGTGTGTGTGTGTGTGTGTGTGTGTGTGATTGTGATTGTGATTGTGATTGTGATTGTGATTGTTGTGTACATTGCCCTGCATTTTTTTTTTCAGTTTTCCTTCCTATCCCAGAATCTTCCCAGATCTTTCCTTCAGGAGGACGGTTTCCCTTTTCAACAACTTGCTGCTTCTTTGTGGACCACTTTCCTTTTTTCTTTCCTCCTTTGCTATTCCTGTTTCCAGGCATGGCTGTTGACACCAACTGACAAGTGGAAAACTGTGCCCAAGAAATGTTTTGACTTTGCTCAAAGCAATTTAGATGTTCGCCTTCTATATTCTCTCCGGAGGGTCATGGTCCGTATCATGTGGTCCGTTTTAAGTTGTGTAACCGTAGACGTATTTTTGTTTCTAATGCCTGGCAGTAAAACAGTGTTACAAAAATAATGGTAAGTGGCATGACTGAGTGACATGACAGATTGACTCCAAAGTTTTGAGCCTCTGGATCCTTGGGTTGAAATGGCAGAGGTTAAAGGGAAAATGTGTCAGTGGGTTTCATTTTACTCTGATTGCACAGAAACCACATTGCCAGGGGACCTGGCCTGGACACGAGATTTCTCAGCTCGCTCGACTCATAGCTTTCTTGCACAGCTCCAGTGAGGACCTTGGGGTCCAACTCCATCTCCTGTGGGTTGAATAATATTTTGCATGAAAGACCCACAGAGCTGAAGAAACATCAGGAAGGCATTTGCCTTCTGCACAATCTATAGATGTATAAACGATGCAGACGCAGAAAAGAATTCTGAAGGAATGTCCGGTTAGTCATGTTGTGCAGGCTAGTTTCTATGTATGCGTTTCCTTTCCTTCAGAATCCAGGGTGCCGTGTCAATAAACACCAATGGTGCCAATGGTGTTCCTAGAAGGGGGAAAGCACTAAGTTTTTCAGTCTCCAGAATGCCTGTGTAAAGTGGGCTGTCCCTCATGCCTTCAGAGCCATTCACAGCTGTGAAAGCAAAGCAGAGGGAAATGCCTCTGCAGTCACAAATGGCTCTGAAGGAGAGGGGGAAGGGCCAGTGGTGTCATCTAAATGATTTAACAACAGGTACTCACTTTTGATTGGCACATGTTGGGACCCGCCCACCGGAAGTGACGTCATAAGCCGGAAGTGATGTCGTGGCAAGAAGAGACATGAAAAAAGCCCTTTTTGAGGCCTCAGACAATTTTAAACTGACCCAACAGTTGCAACAGTATTCCACAGCACCCCCAGAACACATTAAGGAGGCCTGGCATCATGTTAAAGTGACCCAACAGTTCCAAAACCAGCTCATTTTTCAGTGGCAAGGCAAGGCAAGGCTCCACGCGCTGCCTGCCTGCCTGCCTGGCTCTGAGAATGTGCAGGCAACTCAAACGGGCAGGAAATTCAAACGTTGCAGGGGGCAGAGTCAATGAGTGGGCGGGTGAATGGGCGGGGCCAACCGTAATCCTAAAAACCGGTACTCGCGTACCCCCGCGTACCCCCTGCATGACATAACTGGGAAAGGCGCTTTACACAGGCATTCAAAACTTAGCACTTTGCCCCCTCCTGAGGCCTGCTGTTGCGTTGATCCAGAATTAATTTCAAAAAAGTAATGCATGATAAAGGCATTGGTTTGGTTTATATCCCATAACTGTAAAATTATTATCAACACATGTCAAACTAGATACTCTGCTCAAAAAGAAAGGGGTCACACATATGGTACAAAGTGTTATTTAATTGTTTATAATAGTTGCTCTGACTGCACCTTATTATACATACACCCTTTCTTGGGAATAAGCCTAACTGAAAACAAAGGGACTTACTTCTGAGTAGACATGCATATGATTGTGGTGTCCATGTGTAGACCCAGTGATATTAGTGCTTCTGAGAGATAGTCATGTGATCTGACACATTTGGGGGGGGGGTAGGCAGAGGTGCTTGTAGCCACTACATAAATGGAGCCATAAATGCTTTTCATGCCCCAGTCTGCTGTTTATTGCATTATCAACTTAGCAATTTGTTTGGAGATGGAACAAAAATCATATCTGAGCTGTGCTGGATTATTGGGATCTTTGTATTTCCATCACAAATGTAACCTTAGGGTGGTAGTGTACTGTAACAGACATCTATATTCACGGTCTACTTGATAACTGGCATGAAAGAAAATACCAGCAGATGCAAGACAAGGAAACAAAAATACATTGAAAGATGCATGGAGTAGTGCTGTCCGATCTGCTCTTTACCGATGATGCTGAGCGAAAGGACAGTCAAAAATATCTTGGTAATATTCCAAGCTCTCAATCACTGGTGTAGCTAATGAAAGAGTAGCCTGGTGCAGAGGGCAAAATGATGCCCCGGAAATGACCACAACAGGAAGTGGCATCACAGTTGTATTTTCATTTTCTTGGTTTTTCGGGCCATAACGTTTGATAGAATGAAGATATTACACTCTGATTTGTTTCACTGCACTTTGCATGAAATTCTGCATCGAATGGTATATAACATGATGGTATTATTCCTAAGAACTGTGATTTTAACAAACCATGATTTTCACAAGACATATTTTTACTTTACCTGTCTTTTTTCCATAATGTTGGATAGAGTAAGATGATTACACTCCCATTTGTTTCATTGCATTCTGCATTGAATTCCACATCAAATAGTATATAACATGATGGCATTATTCATACATACCAAGGTTTTCACAGTTTTGGCCACTAGTGCCAAGCTCATCTTGTTGCCCCCCTAAAATTTGTTGCCTGGTGCAATTGCACCCCCCCCCTGCACTTCTTTAGCCACGCCCCTGCTCTCAATCAAAAGTTCTTTCTCATGTATGATCCTATTGACTCTGTTCAATGGATCTAAGAAAAATCCAAATTTGGACACCAATAATTTAATAATAGTCAGCAAGGAACAGAGCTCAGGTCATAATATAATGTGAAACTGATGTTTTTATGCAATCAATATACATGCTTATGTATGTTGCAGATTATGAATGTCAGGGCGTCTTGGCAACAGTGTGGTGGCTTGCTTGGATCTTGAGCATCCAGGCACTTATATCAAATAATTGATATAAAATTATTAGAAGTATATCAAATAATTAAAGCAATAAATCATCAGAACAAAAATTCTGTATATGCTTTCTCATTGGACCAGTCTGCAATTTGGGAGGCCAGCTGAGAAGCACTTTGCAAAAGGTTTTTTTTTTTTCCTTTCCTAAATAGATATTTACCACAATGGGAAGTATAGAGCAAGGTTTTCTGGAATTGTATACTGCTTGGGCAGCTTGTGCATGGGAACAGGAAAAAGGAAGATAAAATAAAAGGAAAATGAAATAAAAGGATGATCAAGAACCAAGCAAGCCACCACAATGTTGCCAAGACACTCAGGCATTCATAATCTACAACATACATAAGCTCCCCAGTTAGTATACAGTTCAAGAAAGTGATTTTCCTTTTTTTTTTTTTTAAAGGTGTAATCAAAATAATAAATTCCACAGAAAGGGAAAACTAGAACTCCACATTGATAGATAAAATAATAAAGATGTAAAAAGCTATATGTTTCACGCAGAGAAAAGGTTGGCGCTTTCTTGAAAAGCAAGTGTGTGACATGGCATGAAGCCAACTCCAGTGAGGTTCTGGAATTCCCTGAATAAAGGGGCCAAACCAGTTATGCTACACTTCGTTGCTCTTTTACCAGGGTACAGCCTGAATCCCTTTGGGAAGCTCAACTGCCTCATTTCTCATTGAAACCAATGTGAACCAGTGCTGTTCACTACCTCCCACGACCAGCCTCCAAAGCTGCAATAAATTCACAGGTTTGGCTTCATTGTGGTTCATGTGATTATCTTCTCCCGTTTCAGCCCATGTGTTGTTATCCGGGTTCAGATAAACGTTCTGCGAGAGAGGCCGTGAAACTTGAACATTGTAAGCCCCCAGTTCTAACATACAGTCTGGTCACAGCTCTTGTCCGATTATTTCTTTTAATTATCTGAAGAAATGTGAGCTACACAGGAGAGTCTTAACCTAAAGCTTGCTCCAAGGAGCAATTTCCCCTTTCAAGGCTAATCAATACAAAGAGCAGTTTTGACAATAGCCTCTTGTTTTCACCTCTTCCCTCCTGCAGGCTTTCAGTTTGGAGCCCACAATTATGTCTCCACGGCTAAGGTGTAGGGGAAAAAAAAGGCAACAATTGGCCTACATTTTCCTTTCTTTTCTGAAACAACTCAAAGAAGTGATCTTTCTGTGTGTGTTTTTTCCTCAAAAGGCAGTAAGGAAGACATTTTTAAAGTTCTTATTCTCCTAAGGGGGCTTGAATGAAGACAAAATGTAAGAACTGGTGACAATATGAAGAATACGGAAAATGGAATACGCAGAAGTGGGTAAGGATTGCAGGCTAATTTAAAATAAACCAAACCTGTGTTGTGCACCAGCCAAGATAATAAAGGACTCTTCTGAATGAGTGAAGGACAAATATTTGCGCTATGAACACCAACATTTATTCTCTAACTTCAGTACAGATGACCATGTAAGAATAACCAGAGGTTATTCCGTGTTGGCACCTGGGGCGGTGATGCAATTTTGTCATGTGACATCATGATGCCACTTCCGGGTTCTCCCCAGAGAGCACACTCTCACTGCTATGGCTTCGCTGGGAGCTTCTGCAGGAAAAGGAACACACAAAGCCAGCAGCACCTCCACCATAGCTAGGGCCTAGCCTGGGGGCAGTAATGACAGTACCCTCCAGTGTAGTGCCCAGGGCATACGCCCAGTGGTGTCATTCAAATGATTTAGGAACAGGAACTAACTTTTGATTGGCACTTGTCGGGAACCAGCCACGGAGCCCATTAGGATCCGGAACGCCCGTTCTGGTCCGTTCCCCCTGAATGACATCACTGCCTTCGCCCCCCTAGGAATCCGGAGTCGCTCCCTGTAACCCTCTGAGTGCCCACCAACCAAGAAGAAAAGCTCTTTCTTTTATGGTGCTAGGAATTGGGAGGGGGGAGAAGGGAGAGTGAAGTTGGCGGAGTCAGCCCTAATTTTAACTAGTGGAACTGAGTTCCCACGCGTTCCCCCTGCATGACATCACTGCTTACGCCCCTCAGGCCCTGCCCAAGTTACACCTCTAACACTCTTCAAAAAGTTCCTCCACACATAGAGGACATCTGTCAGCATGCAAGTGTTCCTTTCAGGTGTTGCATCAAACACGTGGGCATCGAGATTGGGATTGGCATGGCAACATTGGGACATGGAGCCTGCAGGAAGAGTCCTGCCTGCCTTGACCTGCCTTTATGAATTGTGGATATCCCTAAAGGTTGAATTGGCCTAATGGCATATACAATTTTTCTCACATTCATTTGTGATTATGCTTTCATCTGGAACTGGCCCTACACAATGAAAGACATAAGCACTCAGAGTATGTACATGTCCTGGCTCTCTCCCAGCTCTCAGGCAAGTCTCCTCCTCTCAGGCAAGGCATTGTGGGCATTTGCCTGTCTTTCAGTTTCCAGAATGTGTCCTTAATTGCATGGAGGTAGTTGAAAGGGAAAGTATTGTCCAAGCAAACCCCTAGTGGCTCAGAGATTCAATGCACTGGGGGAGAGTGAACAGAATAGCAATGTTCTCAACTCATTCCTTTACCTTCTCAACAACCTACAAACCCCAAGTTTTCTTCAACTGGTCATGTTCAGCTTTGCTTTTCCACATTTCAGTACATTGTTGCAAAAACTGCACTCTTTAAGTGGATCTTCTGGCCTTTGTGAATGATGGAGACAAGTTATGGTCCAATGGCATTCCAAATCTACAGAATGTGCAATTCCAATTATGCTCTGTTAGGACAGTGCAATCCTGAACATCATATTTACATGTAAACCAGGGAAGAGCACCATTGTTATGTGTATTATTTCATGTGTAACTAGTTGCCTTCTGCACTGTTCTTCATTGTTCCATTGTTCCACCTCTAGCATAATTAACTCTGTGCCATTTCCGCACTATCAAGCAACTCCATTATAACTGAAATCCTGCCACTCTGCAAGACACATTTTATAGTCATATTGAAAGCAAGCGTGACAACCAGTGACAACTCCTTTTACAATATATTGGGTCATGATGCCTCCATTTTAACGTGGAGAGACAGATAAAGCAAACAGAATGATTTTTCAATCAGATTGTTGATCTGGTATTTTTTTTTTCTGGGACACTGTTTAGTTCTGTAACTGGATCTCCCTTTGCCATTCTGTCCTCTCCAGTTCTTTGCCCAGAGTTCAGTGAGATCATAACTGATGAAGCAAAGACACTGCTTTAGACAGTGAGGAACTAAGAACACAGTTGGAAGCTTTCCAAATTCCGTTGTGAACTCCAGTGAAAAGTATTCAAATCAGAGAAGACAAAACCTTGAATGAGGCAGGATATTGTCTGGCCAATTTTAGT
>JAJKFI010000003.1:38619671-38650672 GCA_029204185.1 Lerista edwardsae | reverse complement strand
CCCCCCCTTACCTTCCCTATCTTGGAGGTGGTGGGAGTCGCATCGCTTCTCCGGCGTCGCGGAGAGGCCGGAGAGAGGCCCGCGTGCTGTTTCTGCACCGCGTGCAGGGCCGCTGAAGGAGGAGCTGTGGGGAGGAGTCGTCGTCGCAGCAGGCCCACAGCGCGAGGCTAGGAGGCCTCGGAGCGGCGCGGAGGAGCGGCCCTTTCGGAGCCGTCGCCGCGAGCGCTGGGAAGCCCCGGTCGGCTCGCAGCCAGAGCCAGGGCTGCGAGGGAGCGCGGAGGAGCGGCTCTTTCCGTTGCCGTCGCCGCGTGGCCTTCACGATCGTCCGTTCTGTGCGGCTGAGGCCCGGAACGCGCCCCGTGGTCGGCAGAGCGAAAACCCAGCGACGTCCCCACGGAGGCGTTTTGGACACGGACGGAGGCAATTTGGGTGAGATCGCTCCCTTCTTTCTCCGCGTTCCCGTCTCCTCAGTTTTTCCCGCCCTTTTTGAGCCCGCGGCTACCAGGCGCTAAGATGGCGGAGCGGCAGGCTCCAGGGGAGGAGATTATACCCCAGGTAGCACAGGGGGATGGGACGTCCGTGCAAGAGAACCCAGCCGCCCCTCCGGAGGTGTCCCAGGCGTCCATTGCCCAAATGGTTCGCGTGGCCATGAGGGAGGTTATGCAAGAGCAGGGTCTTGGGGTGGGGGCCAAGGCCCGCAGCAAGAGACTGCGCAAAGAGACAGAATGCTGTCCAAGGCTGCGAAAACTGTCAACCTGGAGAGTGCGTGTGAGGAACCTAAGCCTTCCACGTCACAAAGCCTCTTTCCCCAGGGTCCCAGCAAACCTCCCATTGTCCCTTTCCCGGCCTCTTTCCAAAGGGTGCTAGAGGATGAATGGAAAACTCCTTCTATTGCAAGGAGTTAATAAAAGATTAATCGGTAAATTCTACTCTTTACCAGAGCAGGCCTTGACCACCTTGCAGGTCCCTATGGTAGATCCTCCTGTAGCGGCATTGTCATCTTCTGCTGTTATTCCGTCCGAGGGGGACGGAGGACCTAAAGATCCTGTGGACAAGAGAGTGGAAGCAGCTCTTAAAAGGGATTTTATGGCTTCCTCTCATGCCTTTAGGGCATCCACGGCCAATTCCATCATGGCCAGGGCTGCGTATCAGTGGACTGAGGATCTGGCCAGATCTGAGCAGGGACTTTCTAGATCGGCTAAGAGCACCCTTAGGAAGATAGCTCTAGCCTCGGCCTTTTCGGCGGACGCCTCCTTAGACGCGCTCCAGTTTTTGGCCAGAGCCATGGCTGCGAGCGTTGCGGCGAGGCGCAATGTTTGGCTTAGAAATTGGGAGGTGGATGCGGGTTCCCAGTCCAGACTGGCGGCGGTACCCTTCCACGGAACAAAATTATTCGGTCAGGCATTGGATACACTCCTGGTAGAGGACAGGGATAAGCGAAAGGTGCTTCCTTCCAGCAAGAAGGATGCAGCCAAGCCCAAGAATCACTCCTTTCGTCCCTTTCGTCAGGAAGGGAGAGGCAGGGATAGATCCCGTTTTGGCCCCAGATGGAACAAGCCCAGGTTCCCCGCCAAGCAACGTCCCTCGGGTCCTTCGGGTTCCAAGACCAAGTCCCCCAAGGACCCCAGAGCGTGACGCCAGGCACGGCGAATCCTCTGTAAATATAGGGGCACGGCTTTTGGATTTTGCGGTTGGCTGGCGGGACATCACTTCAGACACTTGGGTTTTGGACACGGTTCGCAGGGGGTATTCCTTGGAGTTTATCCGGAAACCCCGCACACGGTACTGGAAGGTTCCGTGCTCCAAGAATCCTTCCAAGCACTGGGCGATGCTAGCGGCAATCCAACATCTGTTGGAGATCCAGGCAATCGAGCCAGTGCCCAGTCGGGAGAAGAGACAGGGGGTTTATTCCACCCTGTTTCTCGTTCCGAAGAAAAACGGAGATATGCGGGCAATTTTAGATCTGAAATGGCTCAACAGGTTTCTCAAACGGAAGAAATTCCGGATGGAAACCTGGAGATCCATTGTGGCTGCCCTAGAGAAGGGCGACTATTTGGCTTCTGTCGACCTTTCGGAGGCTTACCTCCATGTTCCCATCAGGGGGCGCCACCGCCGCTATCTCCGCTTTTCTTATGGCAACCAGCATTACCAATACCGGGCGCTGCCGTTTGGGCTAGCGGCCGCCCCGAGAGTTTTTACCAAGCTACTGGTAGCCCCAGTAGCTTACCTGCGTCTGAGGGGCATTTTCGTGTTCCCGTATTTGGACGACCTGTTGGTCAAGGCGGGGAACAGGGAACAGACGCATCGGGACCTTCAGCAGACCATTCAATGTCTCCAGGGGCTGGGATTCGTTGTGAATTTCGCCAAGAGCGCATTGGAACCATCGCGCCAGTTGGAGCATTTGGGTCTGTTCCTGGACATGGATTTGTTCACAGTGACGCTTTCAAGGGACAGGATATCGTCCCTGTTGGCTCTGCTTCAGTCAGTTCTGGGGAGCAAGATGATCGACGTCATGACGTTGGCCTCTTTGCAGGGCATGATGGTCTCATGCCAGGACGTGGTCGATTGGTCCAGGTTCCACATGAGGACCCTGCAAAGCTTTTTGCGTCCCTTCCAGTATCAGATAGAAAGGCAAATCCGGGTCAAGGTTCTGGTCTCGGAGCAAGTCAAGCGCAGTCTGCGTTGGTGGTTAGAGGAGCACAGATTGACTCGAGGAGTCAGCTTGTCGGTGCCGGAGAGACTTGTTCTGACTACGGATGCGAGTCTTCTAGGTTGGGGGGCTCACCTCCAGGGAGAGTTCTGTCAGGGATCTTGGACATTGGAGGAAACCAGGTTGAGCATCAATGTCCTCGAGCTAAGAGCTGTCCGGCTGGCACTAAGGTTTTTCCTGGGCAGGGTACAGGGTCGCCACGTGTTAGTTCGCACGGACAACACGTCGGCGAAGGCGTATGTAAATCGGCAGGGAGGCACCAGATCCCGCCTTCTGCAGCAGGAAGCCATCTTGCTAATGTCTTGGGCGGAGCATCATCTAGCCTCAGTTCGAGCGGAGCACTTAGCAGGCGTCAGCAATGTATGTGCGGACTGGCTCAGCAGACGGACCCTCAGGGAGGCAGAGTGGAGGCTGAACCCGGAGGTGTTCCGGAGCATCACCCTAAGGTTTGGTTGTCCAGTAATGGACCTCTTTGCTACCACGGAGAACAGGCAGGTGGCCAGGTTTCTATCACGGACAAGGGAGTCGGAGGCCGAGGGATTGGATGCGCTGACATATGTCTGGCCGCAGGGGCTGCTTTATGCTTTCCCGCCAATAGTGCTGCTCCCTCAGGTACTCCGCAGGATCAAGTTGCTCCGAGCGGAGGTCATCCTGGTGGCTCCCCGTTGGCCCCGCAGGCCATGGTTTCCGGAGTTGGTTCGGCTCTCTGTGCAGAGCAGTTGGACTCTCCCGACGCGGGCCGACCTACTAATTCAGGGCCCGTTGGTCCATCCCAGGCCAGGGTGGTTCCAACTAACAGTTTGGAGGTTGAGCGGCAAGCGCTCCGGGCTTGCGGCTACTCTTCCGAGGTACTAGACACCCTGCTCGCGTCGCGCAAGGAGTCTACGAAGGGCAGTTATAATAGGACCTGGAGAAAATTCTCCTACTGGTGTCAGGCCAAGAAGATTAGGGAATTGAAGCCTAAGATCAAACATGTGCTTCAGTTCCTGCAGGATGGTTTTCAGAAAGGGTTGAGTACCAACACCCTAAAGCGACAGGTTGCGGCCTTGAACAGCATTCTGGGGGCGGGGAGGAGTGTTAGCTTTGCATCTCATCCCCACATCAAGCGTTTCCTCAGGGGAGTATCTCTTCTGAATCCGCCTACTATACACAGGTACCCCAGTTGGAACCTCAACTGGGTCCTTAACGCACTCACGGGAAAACCTTTTGAACCGTTGGCCACGGTGGGGCTGAGGGAGTTATCATTCAAAACGGTGTTTTTGGTGGCTATCACATCGGCCAGGAGAGTGTCCGAGCTCGGAGCGCTCTCAATTAATCCTCAGCTCTGTATTTTTCATGGGGACAGGGTGGTTCTTAGGACCGATCCTGCCTTCATTCCTAAGATCAACTCGGTTTTTCATAGAGCCCAGGAATTGGTGTTACCTACCTTTTGCCCAAACCCTACGCATCAGAAGGAGAAAATTTTTCATACTTTAGATGTGCGTAGGGCTCTCAATTTCTATATTGACCGTACTAAATCGTTCAGACTATCGGAAGCCCTGTTCGTGTCTTACGCTGGGGCGTCCAAGGGTAAGAAGGCTTCCCCTCAGTCTCTGGCTAGGTGGCTAAAGGGGGCCATATCTATGGCTTACGAGGCAATGGGCAAATCTCCCCCTGGGGGTATCGTAGCCCATTCGGTCAGAGGGGCCGCTGCTTCGGCTGCCTTTGACGGACAGGGGTCCTTAGGAGATATTTGTAGGGCCGCTACCTGGGCGTCAGTGCATTCGTTTATGAGGCACTATAAAGTGGACTCCCTTGCCTCGGCTGAGGCGAGTTTTGGGAGAAGAGTACTGCAGAAGGTGGTTAAGGTGTAGGAGTTGCTGCCTCGCCTGACCCGCCCCTGTAGGTTGCTCTGGTATGTCCCATATGTGCAGAGTGAACCCCCCTTTCCTCATTCCAGAGAAAATTAGGAATTCCTTACCTGGGAATCTCCTATTCTGGGATGAGGAAAGGGGGGTCACTCGTCCCGCCACTTATCAGGCTCGGCCGGCGGGTGGATGGATTGGACTTTGACAGCCGGGGGTGGGAGGTCTTTGGTGCGCAGACACTCCTACCTTCTTTTCTTTTCTTCTTCTGATACTTTTCCTCCTGTTGTTGGCCCGTCTGGGCCCCGGTTTTACTGTTATCTGAGCTTGGAGTTATAGGTTCAGGTTGTTTTCGGAGGATTCCTGCTCGTCTACCCGGACTGGGAGTAGGAAGCCCTCCCACATGGGAGGAGTCAAGATCTGTGGATCCGACCCTGTCTTCCGGTGTGTGAGGGCATTCCCCATCTGTGCAGAGTGAACCCCCCTTTCCTCATCCCAGAATAGGAGATTCCCAGGTAAGGAATTCCTAATTTTCCCTGACCACACCCTTCTATTTCACACTCTTAGTATTTTCAATGGACAAAGGTGACTCTTCCCTGTAATTTTGCTCTGATTGGCATCCAGTGCTGGGCTTATGCTGATGGATCTGATGATCTGTCCTCTACAGTATAAGGTAAAGGTTTCCCCACGACCGAATGGTCTAGTCGTGACTGACTGTAGGGGGCGGTGCTCATCTCCGTTTCAAAGCCTGTAGAGCCGGCGTTTTGTCCAAGGACAAGCTTCCGTGGTCATGTGGCCAGCATGTCTCTACGCCATAGCTCACGGAACGTCGTAACCTTCCCACCGAAGTGGTCCCTATTGATCTACTTGCATTTAGGTGCTTTCAAACTGCTAGGTTGGCAGGAGCTGGGACAAGCAATGGAAGCTCACTCCATCACGCAGTCTTGAACTCCCAACCTTCCGGTCAGAAAGCCCAGCAGCAGCAGATTAACCCTCTGCACCACCTCTACAGTATACTTGGCTCTTAAAACAAAGGCAACATGTTGCTGTTGTTACTGTCATTTTATTAATATTTATAGACCATTCACACACACACACACACACACACACACACACACACACACACTTTTGCTAATCCAGAATTGTGTACCCAGAATTACCCCAAATTGCATCCTAAGCAGTAGAATCTTCTCCAGAGTTTCAGGCCAGGGTCTTTCTAAGCCCTATCTCAAGGATAGGAACTTCTGCCTTCCAAAATATGTGCTGTAACAGAGCCACAGTTCCTGCCACCTATCATGGCCTCTATGCAAGACTATAGAGAAGTGGTTCCCAAACTGTGAATCGGGACCCACCAGTGGGTCGCAAGCTAATTTCAGGTGGCTCATGAAGCACCTAGAGCAGCCATATGGGAAGATGGGATACTGGAAAGGGGAAGGGCTGTGTGGTTCTTTTGCTTGTGCCAAGGTTGTAAATAGGCCTTTTCCCTTTCTGAGAGCGCAATCCTAACCTGGAGTTAGGCCAGCACAATTAGGCCAGCAAAGTTTGGTTGGCCCAAAGGCCACGGTAAAGCGCACTTGGACCACTCTCAGAGTCAGGGAGGATGGCACACATCTGTACTGACCTCTCTGTCTCCAAGAGTAGTCCAAATGTACGGTGTCACTTGTGCCGGCCAAATTTTTCTGGCCTAACCATGCCAACCTAACTCCAGGTTAGGATTGCACTCTTAACATGCGGTATGTCTGAGAACATCTTTAAAGATTAGGGCTCAATGCATGTATCTCTTAAGTATTTTTTGCTTTGTTTCACGCAGTCATCAGCCAAACAACATGGCAGATTTGGGTAGGGAAGGAACTTGGCTCCCGCACAAGTCCCGAATTTCCCTGCAATGTAAGGTCACAATCTGCTAAGTGTATGAAATTAATTCCATTTGACTGCTATGCGAAGGGTCAGCATGTGTGCCTCCTTCCCTATTGACAACACACGTATCATGCTAGCAACTGCAGCAGCTGTTGTGGCCGCCTTTTGCTGGGTCCCTAAATGAAGAACCGGGGAAGCAGCAGCAGAAACAGATGAGGCTGAACCAGATCTGTTTTGACATGAGAACGAGGCCTGTAGGTACCAATTGCAGATGGACGATAACTGACCTTTCGGAAAAAAAGTTTATCGCAGCTCCCTGTTTCTGCAATGCAAAAGGATCATTTTCAACCTGTACTGAGCTGTCAGTTTGGTGCAACACCAGCAGATGGATGGCAATCCGTAAGAGTCCTTATTTATAAATATGTTCACTTTGAAAGATGGTGGCTGTGATTCAGGGCCATCGATCATTGTTCTTTAAGTGTTCTTTGGATACCTGCTCTTGTGGGTTTTCTTAGGCTGCTTCGGCTTGGTGACCTTAACTGGTATTGAAGGTCGTAAAACACCCCCTGAAACAGAACGATAGTGAGGTCTATCTGATTTGGCTGATGGATGTTTTACGTTTCCATAGTAAAACTGGAGTTCACCTCCAGTAGAACTAGAGTTTTGTTTTTCAAGCAATCACAAATTTCAAAAGAAATTACTAACTGGGCTAGAGATGGGTGGCTCTCTTATATTTAGCAGGGGCAGTAATGGCATCTAAATGATGTAGCAACAGGTACTCAGTTTTGATTGGCACTTGTGTCGAGGCCCGCCCACCGGAAGTGAGGTCATAGCCGGAACCCAGGAACCGCCCCCAGGAACTGCCGCACCTCCTTGGTAGGCTGCGCAGCGGCCCAGGAGAAGGCCCGGGAGTCCCGGGCTTTCCCCGGGGCTGCTGCGCGGGCTACCGATTCCCCCCCAGGAACCGCCACACCTCCTCGGGAGGGAGCCCCAGGCAGCCTACCTGCTCACGCTGCTGCTGCCGTAGGTCTCCCTCGCTCCGCTGCCTGCCTGCCTACCTGGCTGGCTCTGAGAACATGCAGGCAACTCAAACATGCAGGCAATTCAAACGTTGCAGGGGATGGAGCGGAGCACCAACGGAGTCGACGAGTGGGCGGGTGAATGGGCGGGGCCAGCGCTAATCCTAGGAACGGGTACTCGCATACCCCCATGTACCCGTGCATGACATGTCTGGCAGGGGGAATATACGCATAAGAACATAAGAAAAGCCTTGCTGGATCAGGCTAAGGCCCATCTAGTCCAGTTTCCTGAATCTCACAGTGGCCCACCAGTTGTACTCAGGGAACACACGAGACAACAGATATTTGCATCCTGTTGCCACTTCCCTGCACCTGGCATTCTGAAGTAGCCTACTTCTAAAATAAGGAAGTTGCACCACCCATCATGGCCTATAGCCATTTATAGATATCTATACTATCTATGAGGGATGTGGTGGCGCAGCGGGTTAAACCGCTGTTGCTGGGCTTTCCGACCGGAAGGTTGGGAGTTCAACACTGCGTGATGGAGTGAGCTACCATTGCTTGTCCCAGCTCCTGCCAGCCTAGCAGTTTGAAAGCACCTAAATGCAAGTAGATAAATAGGGACCACTTTGGTGGGAAGGTAATGGCATTCCGTGTGCTACGGCATATAGTCATGCTGGCCACATGACCACGGAAGCTTGCCCTTGGACAAAACGCTGGCTCTACAGGCTTTGATACGGAGATGAGCACCGCCCCCTACAGTCGGTCATGACTAGACCATTCGGTCGTGGGGAAACCTTTACCTTTATACTATCTATAGATTGTATAAAGGACAGCATCCCTCCCAGTAGTTGTTTGCTGGTGTCTCTTTTTGTGTTTTTTACACCTTCCCTCCCCAATACAAACACACAGGACACCAATTTTGGTAGACATTAAGGGCCATGTTTATTGATTGTTTGCTTGATAGCAGTTGATGAATGCATTCAGTCCTGCCTACTATTCTTTACATGGGACTTCTTGGACTTACACCAGCTACATTACTGTGCAGGTCTAGTTAGCCCCCTAGGGCAGACTGGGATGTTACATGAGGTAAGGGGAAAAATAACTCCTTACTCCAAAGTGACCACCAGCAGATACCCAACCTGTGCTGGGTTCAGAGGAGACTGCTGTGGCCTGGCTGTACTGACACAGGTTAGGATTGCCCCCCTAATGTTTAAAGCTCAGACTGAAGGCAATACTGCTGTCCCCATGTAAACAAGCGCTATTTGTACACCTTGGCTCAGGTGACTCAGAGCACAACCCTAACCTGGAGTTAGGCTGGCACAGTTAGGCCAGCAAAGTTTGACCGGCACAAGGGCCACCATAAAGCTTGTTTGGACTACTCTCGGACTCAGGGGAGATATCACATATTTGTGTGCCGGCCCTAGCGCACCCGTCGCACCAACGCTATATCATAGCGTCAACATGAGGGGCGGAGCACCGGCGTGCGGGTGCCGAGCAGCACCCCTGCGTCGGCGCTAACACACTGAAGCCGACGGAGAGCCTCCCTTGTGCCAACCGAACATGGTCAGCGCAAGGGATTCTCTGCCCTGTCTCGGGATGGGGATTGGTGGGAGGGGAGAGGCGGGACTTGGGCAGGACCTGGGCGGGCTTCGGAGGTGGCTGTACGGACACATCCTAAGCCCGTCAGCGAGGCCACGCAGCCCTGATTCGGGCTGTGCAGTCTCCTCAGATCTTCACCTGCTCTTTAGTGGGCGCAGATCTGAGGAGCACATAGGGGAAGCTCCAGCACCCTATGGCTAGGGAGCGGCACATTTCCTTGCTGCAGGAGGCTCCAGCCTCCCCACACCCAGCGATGGATAGGGCGCTGGCTGGCCGGCACTCCTACCCCAGCACTGGGTAGGATTGCGCCCTGAGAGTGGTCCAAACGTACTTTGTGCTTACCATCAGCCAAATAAGATAGATTTGTTGGCCTAACTGTGCCAGTCTAACTAGAGGTTGGGATTGCGCTCTTAGATGATTTGTGGGTTGATTAGTTGATCTCTCATTGAATAACAAATTCTAATTATTGCTCATTATTCCTAGCCACCAGGAACATCCAATTTCAGCTTTCAAGGCATAAACCTTCACTATATTTTCCCCCTTTCCCCCCGTTACCTCCTAGTATAGCAGTCCTCCAAGGGGAATGTCCAAAGGGCAGGAAAGCACTGAAAAATAAACTGCAAAACAGTTGCTCCTAACAAGAAACACATGAAAACGATCTGTATATCCTGGTGCTTAAATATTTCCCATCACTCCCAGTTTGACCTAAAGAACAAAGGGGAATCACTCCCTGCTGCCTGGAGACTGAAATGAAAACAAACATGTGCTATAACCCAATACTCACTGCAGAGCCTTCAAGTAATCTGTTATTGATATGCTATTTATAGTTTCGTAATGATTGCTACTTCAGCAGAAAATAAAAAGGGTCAGAGAAACATCTTCGATGCTCTCTGCTAGCAGTGGAGGAATTGCCACTTTTTTCATCACATTCTGCATTCATTAAGCCTCCCTCCTTTTTTATTGCAATTTGTCTAGATTTCTTTATAGTGATCCCTTTGTGGATCTGGCAACTTACATTGAAATGAACAAACAGATGCCAACGTTTCTCGTGTGCTTCTACATAGGACGGCACAAGTCTGCACTAGGAGTTGACTAGGGGTCAATCAGTGCTAAAATGGACCTAATTTGTGAAGCAATCCTCAATAGCTGAAAGAAAGGCAACTTATTATGACATATTTTTGTTGCCTGCACTGACCACAGTGGCCACTTTCTTGTGCAAACCAATCCAAAATATCATTGTTGTTCTTGCTTGTTTTAATATTGCCAATATCAAAAGTCTTTATGATAACTTTTAAGGAAGGGTGGGAACCGGCACTCTATATCTAGGCCAGGGTCCAAAGAACTCTGACCCCCCTTTTGTTGCAAATTGGCAATATGCAGCTATTTGAGATTTACCTCTAAATGAACGGAGGGCACAAACCTAACCAGGAGTTAGGCCGACACAGTTAGGCCAGCAAAGTTTGACGGGTACAAGGCCCACAATAAAGTATGTCTGGGCCACTCTCAGAGTCAGCGAGGTCAGCACACAGAAATGTGCCATCTTCCCTGACTCCAAGAGTGATCCAAATGCACTTTTGCTGGCCTAACTGTGCCAGCCTAACTCCAGGTTAGGATTGTGCTCTGAAAATGATCTGTTCTCCAAAAACCCAGGATAAACCCCGGATAAAATTGAAACTTGGTAAATACTTCTGCCAGCTCCTCCATCCCCTACACCCTTCCCACTAGACGTCAACCCTGCAAAAATACCTTTATTTACCCCACCAATTGTGGGATGCTCCTTTTTTTCTCCCTCATTGGCAGAGGCAGCAGTGAGTTCTTTTTTCTAACAGTCTCCTTAGTTCAGAGCATGTGAACTAAGTTTCAGGCCAAGGTGTTCTCCTTGGAATACATCCTTAATACTAGCGGGGAATATTCACATTCACAAGTACATAAGAACATCCCCACTGGATCAGGCCAAAGGCCCATCTAGTGCAGCTTCCTGCAGCAGCCCACCAGATGCCTCAGGGAATACCCAAGACAACTTGATATGTGCATCTCGTTGCCACTCCCCTGCATCCGCACTCCAGTGTAGCCTACCTCTAAAATAAGGAGGTTGCACTAACCATCATGGCCTGCAGCCTGCAATGGACTTTTCCTCCAGAAATCTGACCAGTTCCTTTTTAAAGGCATCTAGGCTAGATGCCATCACCACCTGCTGTGGAAAGGAGTTCCACAGATTAGTTACCCTCTGGGTAAAAAAAACCCCTTTCCTTTTATCTGTTCTCACTCTCCCAATACGCAATTTTAGTGGATGTCCTCTGCTTCTGGTATTGTGTGAGAGGGAAAAGAACCTCCCTCTATCCACTTTATCCATCCCATGCATAATTTTGTATGTCTCAGGGCACAATCCTATGCAGTGCTGGAATGGGGAGGCCGACTTGGCAGTGCCATATCCACTGCTGCATAGGAGAGGTTGGAACCCGCCCCCCCCCCCACGGCAAGGGAGCGTTCATATGCCTCCTATGTGGTCCTCGGATGTGCTCCTATGTCTCCTTGGAACTGCGCCTGCTAAAAAGCAGCCTCAGATACGGGGAGACCGCGCGGCCCGAATTGGGGCCTCGTGGCCTCGCAGAAGAGCTTAGGATGTGGCCGTATGGCCAAGCGCGCTTAAGTCCCGCCCACATCCTGCTCCCCACCTCCCTCCCACCAATTCCCGTCCCGATATGGGATGGAGCCTCCCTTGCACTGACCTGCTTCAGTTAGCATATAATAATGGAGGCTCTCCGTCGGTGCTCTGAAGCCGACGCTACGAGTATGCCAGCCAAACTTTCCCTTGTGCCAGCCAAACTCTGCTGACCTAACTACACTATGATGCAGCGTCGACGCAAGGGGAGAGGTAGGATTGTGCTGCCCATCATGTCTCCCCTCAGGTGCCTTTTTTCTAGGCTGAAGAGCCCCAAACACTGTAGCCTTTCCTCACACTGAAGATGCCCCAGCCCTGTAAGCATTTTGGTCTCTCTTTCAAGCCCATTCTTATGGAACATCAGCAACCAAACTGATAGTCACCACTAGCTTATGGAACCATTGAGTTTTGAATCCTAGTGATATTTTTACATGGGCTTTTTTTTAGGTGTTCTGGATTTACGTATATGAAAGAGGCAGGCAAATTTAGCAACAGGAATAAGAGAAACCATTTATGCCCCAATCCCCTGCCACTTGCACCGATGCAGCTGCATTATGGAGTTGAGTGCTGTATCATGTGGTGGTGATGGTAGTGGGGCATCAGGAAGCCTTCTCTAAGTAAGGAGACATTTGTTTCCTTACCTCCAGGTGAGCCCCCTGTTGCCCAATGAACCTAATCAGACCTGTTCCTTGGCTAAGTAAAGGGCACAATCCTATCCTGGAATTAGGCCGGCACAAGTTAGGCCAGCAAACTTTGGCTGGCACAAGGAACACCATAAAGTATGTTTGGACAACTCTCAGAGTCAGAGAGGCCCGCACACAGATGCGCCCCATCCTCCCTGACTCTCAAGAGTGGTCCAAATGTCCTTTACGGTGGCCCTTGTGCCAGCCAAAGTTTGCTGGCCTAATTTGTGCTGGCCTAACTCTAGATTAGGATTGCACTCTGAGAACACAATCCTAAACTGAAGTTAGGCCGGCATAAGCTAAACCAGAAAGTTTGGCCAGCACAAGGGCTACCATAAAGCATTTTTGGACTACTCTCGGAGTCAGGGTGGATGGCTCACGTCTCTGTGCTGGCCTCTCTGACTCTGAGAGTGGTCCAAACATACTTTCCCGTATCCCTTGTGCTGGCCAAACTTTGCTGACTTAGCTTATGCTTGCCTAACTCAGTTTAGGATTATTGCACCCTGAAACACATACAAAAGAAGAGTGTAGAATTTTGCTAAGAGTCCATGCACTTTTATAAGAGCCTTTCCTCTCCTTCTCTTTGTGCATTACGTGGAACAAGCTACAGACTGCAAACAATATGGCTTGCTGAAGCAATTCATCTGCAAATGGAAACACCGTCTGCTGGAGAGGACAAGCGGATTAGCCCTGCATATGAAGAGCTGCGATACAGCACACTGCTAGGGTCAATATAGAGGCAGAGACCCTCTCCTGTAGCCAGGCAACTTGGTAATGATGGTGTCACTTCATCCCTCCTTTGTTTCTTCACTATCCCTGTGGCTACGGCCAGACAGTGAGATCTAGCACTTATTCCCTGCAAAATCAGAAAGGCTAGTTCATTTTAAGTCAGGTCAAGAAATCGGATACAGGTTCAAAAACATGTGGTATTACATTGAAGGCATATGAAAGGGAATTCTTTCTCTGTGCTCTACTCAAATGTCAATGAACAAGACACTTTCTCAAAGTGAAACATCATTAATATCCCTTCTTATTGTAGCCACATGCTGGCCAACAGGCCATTAGTCACAGCTGAGTCATGTGTTGCTGTAAACTGGTTTGCAACTCCAGGTCTGATAAGGCTTTCAGGGGAAACGACATTGACTTTAGCTGAGAATAAGACCAGAATATATATTTGGTAGGTAAATGCTTCAACACACACATGCCCACACACATGCTCACACATGCACACACACACACACACACTCTGGCACGCACGCACCATTCCACAGCTGTTTCTTAATAGGTGGAAATACAGCAGCCCCACTGTCCATCTTCAATTGCATTTTAACTATCCTCACTTGCATTCTAAGTCTGTGTGCTGATATCTGAGACTCCGAGAGTGGTCCAGACATACTTTACAGAGGCCCTTGCGCCAGCCAAACTTTGCTGACTGAACTGTGCCAGCCTAACTCCAGGTTAGGATTGCGCCCAATGTCTCTGACCAGAATATATATATTTTTTGTATTTTTTAAGTATCTATATTTTATGGTTATCTGCTGTGCTTTGATCATATCTTGTATATTATTTTATTTATTTTTATATTTACATATTTGCTTCGCTTTACAATTTTAGCAAACAGTAACTCTAACAGTGCAATAAGATTTGGGAGACTTTCACTCAAAAATAAACTGTACTGCAAAATATATGATCCCATCTTGCTTGGCTCCCAGCCTGCCTCTTTGTGCAGTGAGCAACCAGCTCCTTGGACATCACACCAAAGAGACACATGCGTATAACCGATGATGCATGGCTGTAACTCCCATGACACTTGGGGGAAGCACCCCTGATGCACAGGCATCATGCCAACATCGTGCTAATGACATAATGATGTTAGGTGCTGCTCCAGGGGGTATGTTAGGGTGACCATGGACATTAGGCAATGTTGTTGGGAAGGTCTGTATGGTTTGGAGGGGCTCAGGATATGGCAAACATTACACAGGCATTACACACCGCATAGGACTGGGCCCAAAATAATCCTAAATGTCTTCCCAAATAATAGAATATTAATAGACTGAGAACACGTAGGAACAGATATGTTTTGAAAAAGATGTGCCCCAGAAGAAATTGGTGCGCCTATACGGAATCTGGCTATGGCAAATGGTTTCTCCTTCAGAAACATACTCCCAGATTCTCAGTGTGCCATTTATACACTACAATTCACTATGCACAGCATAGCGCTTGGGTTCCTGCCATCTGCATATGTCTGCCATATATCACCCCGACACCCAGCAACTGCATTTACACATTTGCATGTGCGCCGCATACAGGCTCATGCTTGGTGACAATGGCCTGGCAAGTAATGAGAGACAGTTGTGGGTGGATGTTCTTGCCGTTCTTGCTTTCAGCTCTTCCTCCCAGAGCACTCTCGAGATCTAGTCACAAAGCGAAGCCTTTCCTTTTCATTTATGCAGCCATAAGATGGGGAAATGAACCATGGGTGGCTCTCTGAGCACATCATATAAATGAATGAGTTAATAATTCAGCAATAACTACAGATGATTTTATAATTTGTGCTGAAGGTCGATTGATATTGCTTTCATTTTGTGATCACAAGTTATGATGCGATGTGAAACGGTGTCTGATGGGCAGCGTGCATTAATAGTGTTTGTACAGCACTTTCCAGAGAATGCAAAGTGCTTCGCGTATCTTAATATGATGTGATCCTTTTAACAACCCTATGTAAGGCAACTATTGCTATTATGGCTGAGCAGCTGAGGGCACAATCCAAATGCGCCATTGGGCCGATGCATGTGGCCTGTGTCGGACCAATGCTGTCGTGAAAGTGCCATCAGGTATTTTCATGCCAGCGTGAATGGCACTGGGCAGACACTGGCAGCAGCATTAGCCCTGCTGCGCTGAAGACAGGCACACATAAGCCGTCATCATGCCGCTGAATATTTTCAGCCAGCTCAGTGGCTTTTCTGAGCAGGGGGAAGGCAGGAAAGAAGGAGGCGGGGTGGAGGCAGGGAGAAGGCAGAGGGAGGGTGGCCCTGGGGGTGGGGCAGCCTTGGGAGGGGGAGGAGTCCGAATCTGGCAGTTATGCTGGATCCAAACCCCAGTTCCGGGGCTGCCTAGCCCCGATTCAGGCTGCTGCAACCCGCTTGGACTTGAGCCTGCTATTTATCAGGTGCAGGTCTGAGGAGCCCTTTTAGGCTGCCTGTGGCTTACTGCTGTCCAAGGGAATGTTCATCCCCTTGCCCTGCGCTAAGCTGCTACTGCTTCCTCCTTGGGTTAGGATTCAGCACAGGATTGGACTGCTTGACGCATGGCTTGCCCAAGGCCACCGGATGAGCATATCACCATGGCAGAGGTGATATTCAAGCCAGAAATTCTCATCTGTAAGTTAGGCTGTTAGCTTTGCTAGTATAACATCTTTAAGGGGGGAAAAACCCCTGAGCAGAATAAATGTGGAGCTTGGAATTGGGAGACCTGCTTTCAGATTCCTCCCCCTTCAAGGAAGTGCAATCAGGATTGGAATTGCAGTGCATTGAGAGGGGGGGGTCTGTACCCTTTTTCCCTTGCATCTCAGGGCGCAATCCTGCCCAGCGCTGGAATGGCAAGGCCGGCCGGCCAGCACCATATCCAATGCTGGGTGGGGGGAGGCGGGAACCTCCTGCAACAAGGGAGCATGCGCTCCCTTACCGTAGGGGAGACTCCAGCCTCCCCTATGCACTCCTCAGATCTGTGCCCACTAAAGAGCGGGCACAGATCCAAGGAGACTGTGCGGCTCAAATTGGGGCTGCGCAGCCTCCCGAATGGGCTTAGGATGCGGCCGTATGGTTGCTTCCCAAGCCTGCCCACGTCCCACCTTTTCCCCGCCCACCCTCTTCCTCACCCAATCCCCATGCCGCCTCAGCACGGAGCCTACCCTGCGCCAGCCGCCTTCGGCCAACGCAGGAAAGGCTCGCCATTGGCGCTGTCAGGCCAACACTACTCGTAGTGTCAAAATGTTTTTCAAAATGTTCCCTCCCCAAAGCCACGATTAGCCTCTGGAGCTGTGATCATCTCTTGAAACCTACCATGAGAAGCTGCTCACATTAAAAAAAAATATGAATGAGTGGCAGCACTTCCCCTCTCGTATTATTGAAATAGATGTTGATGAACCCACTCCCTGGGCAATTACAATGTATGCAGAATCAATTCTTTGGCTGTCAAACAGCAGCCCTGACACTTTCCCCATATACAGCTGGGTCAACCAGCCCAAGGTTATATAGGATTAGTGATGCTGGTAAATATGGCCGTGGACGAAAAGACTTTTAAATCTCTGGAAAATTGAATCAAATTGTATACTAAAGCCTTGAATTGCCGTCGTCTCGACGGTGTCTAGAGCTGTGGGTAAAAAACCTGTTTGCAGAGAAAACGTGCTTTTCACGCAGGCTCCCTATTTCCAACCAGTCCAATCGTTTTTGCCCCCCAGCACAAAGGAGGGTAGCGGGAGTGAGCATGAACGTTTGTGCAGGGAATGCTAAATACTCTCAAAACGGGTGGATATTTTTCTGGAATGGCTGAAAATGTTTATAAACACAAGAGGCCATTTGAACTCGGCTCTACATTATTCATTATTTTTAAAGCAACCATTGTTTTTAGAAAATCATGTGTATACAATGTTGCAGATGATTCCGTAAACCTGGGGTTTTCATACTGGGGCATTGCTGCACCCCAGCCTGGCAAGCCCTGGTGAGTTCCCCTTAAGGGGCAGGGCAGGGGAATGGCATTGGCGTGATCGCCACGATCGCATCGCTATTGGCTAGAGAAAGGGGCTGGGGGGACTTACTGCTGCCTACTGCAGAATCTGGAGGGGTTGGGGAGCCCCATAGACCCAGCGTCGTCATCCACAAATGAACTTCTGGAACGCTGGCAGGGACGTGGGCGGGACTTTCACGTGGTTGGCAGCCCTCCCGTTTCGTTCCACGGCTGCCCTGACCTCGAGGGGGGGCTGCCCCCGGTTGGTGCGGCCCCCTGCTGCTTGCCCAGGCACCCGGTGTGCCCCCCACCTGTCTCCCCCAGCGAGCAGGCACCCTCAAGGCCAGGGCAGCCGCAGAACAAAACAGGCGGGCAGCCAATCACGGCGAAACCCCACATAAGTCCCTCCCAGCGTTCCGGGAGTTCATTTGAGGATGACAATGCTGCATAGACCCCTCTGCGGGGCTCCCCCTGTATCAGAAAACCTAAAAAAATGATTGCAACCCACTTCTGGTTTTGCAGTCGCAAACTGGAAATGGGTTGCCATAGTTTTTTTTAGGTTTTCCAAAGCATGGGGAGCCACTCAGAGGGTTCCGTGGGGCTCCCCAACCCCACTGGACACTGCAGCAGGCAGTGGTAAGTCCCCTGGCCCCATTCCCTAGCCAGCAGCGATGCGATCCTGCCCATCACGTCAATGCCATTCCCCCGCCCCATGCACATTTACAGTGGGCCAAAACTGCTGAAAACCGCTGCCCTAAACCGCTGCCTCAAATCCTCCTCTATCTTGACAATGGGAATAGCCCAGAAAGAAAAATCATTTTAAAAATCATAGGATTTTTGTGGTGGCTGTGATAAAGAATGTGAGGCTTACAGTTCTTTTTTTCAAGACCTTTCATTCAAAACACTGACGGACATACTGGCTTTCTTTCCTTCTCTGCAGACTGCGGATAGGTAGCTCTGAGCACAAAGGCGTAATTCATTGTGGGGCGAATAACGAAACGCATGTGGAAGAAGTGGATTTTCTTCATCCGACCCACATAAGTATGCGGAAGGAAATGTATTGGAGTATGTATTGGAGGATGCCAAAGCAAATGAAGAAAAATGATGCTGGGTGTTCTCCCTCGCACGGAAATGGGAAATTGGAATTCTGCATAAACTATAAGCAATGATAATGCCTTTGCAGTACAGGCAGCTACATCAGATCATGTTGGGATGATAAATTGACTATATATAGCCAGACTGGTGTGAGCTGCCGGGGAGTGTAATGAATCACCAAACACTAACGGGGAAGCTCATCCTGCAGCGGCCACTCTAAACAAACGGGATGCTGCTTTAAAGCAAAATACGGGGAGCCCAATTACATGCTTATTTGCATCCTGGGAGAATCCCCCCGAAGGGTTATTTGTTGGCGATCACATGCTTGCAATATAAAGACTGGAGACAAGGGATACAGGACCCCCCCACCCCGGGAGTGTCTCCGGTCTCAGCCACAACCAGCTCAAAAGGTGCCGGGGGCAGGGCCACATCATTGCACTCCGAGTGCCACACTGTCATATCCCCTGTGCTGCCCAGACACACACCCCACGCCCGAAATCACTCCATTTAGGAGCAGTGGTGTCATCCAAATGATTTAGGAACAGGTACTCACTTTTGATTGGCACTTGATGGGGTCCGCCCACCGGAAGTGACATCATAAGCCGGAAGTGATGTCATGGCAGGAAGTGAGGTCATAGCCGGAAGTGATGTCATGATGCCGCCGCTGCCACACTGCCTGCCTGCCTGCCTCCTCACAGAAAATGCAGGCAACAGCTGCGGGCGTGCAGTTTGCATGCGCAGCTGCTGAGCCAACCAGCCGACAGGGCCAGCTTCGAGTGGGCGGGGCCAGCTCAACTTCTAGGAACCAGTACTCGCGTAGTGGTGCATAGTGGGTGCATGACATCACTGTTTAGGAGTGATCCAAATGCAAGGAACGGAAGGTGGGTGGGTGGGTGAAAAAGCACTCCAGGTCTTTTCTTCCCTCTGCGCCCTGTCGCGAATGGCGCCTGCTGCACCTGCCTCCTCTCGCGGCCTCTGTCTCCTACACAGGCTCCATTGTGCAGCTTCCATGCACTTCAACAAGGTTGTACAGGTGAAGGTCCTGGATTGTGCCCAAAATAACATGAGATTATGTGAGAAGCACTTAGGAAGCGGCAGGTGATCTCACTGCCTAATGATCTCACTAGGAAAGTGAGATCATCTCAATTCTTAAAACAGTTGCAAAGCACAAACACAGGTGGACGGGAGATGCACAAAGATCAAGTACCCGAACTATGAGCCTCAGCCTGAAACAAGCAGGATAGTCTTAGATCCATTGTTTCTACTCCCCCCCCACCTTATGATATGGAGAAGACACTGCTGCTAGCATTACAACACTAGCACCCACCATCAGTGTTTCTGCATTGGTGTTAGTGACATTGGGCTGGCGCAAGCATGTTGCGTCGGCCCAATGTCACTCTTAGGATTATGCCCTGAGTGCAGACATGGAAGATCTGAAATGTTAAAAATGCATATTGGTATTAAGCAAAGCTAGAGGGAATTGAGCAGCGCAATCCTAAACCCTGCGCAGCAGTCTGTGCAACAGGGTTGCGCGGACGCTGCGCCCTTAGCGCCAACGCGGGAGCACCAATCGGCACCTCTGCGTTGGCACTAAGACAACAGGACTGGCACTGCAGACAGCGCTGGCCCTGCTGCGCCCGCACTGAACCACTCTATCGCCGACCGAAGCCGGTCATCACAAGGGAGGCTCTGTGCCAAGGCAGCACGGGGATTGGAGGGAGGGAGGGAGGCAGGGGCGGGACTTGGGCGGGACCTGGAGGGCTTGGCCATACATCCACATCCTAAACCCGTCAGCGAGGCCGCACAGCCCCAATTCGGTCTGCGCAGTCTGCTCGAATCTGCGCCTGCACGGATCTGCGGGCGCAGATCTGAGGAGTGTATAGGGGAGGCTGGAGCCTCCCCTACGGTAAGGGAGCACATGCTCCCTTGCCGTGGGAGCCTCCAGCCTCCCCCAACCCAGCGTCGGATATGGCACTGGCCAGCCAGCCTTGCCATTCCGGCGCTGGGTTGGATTACGCCCTAAGTCTATGTAAGGACTGTAACTTTGACAAAGAAGCAATCATTCCTCCATACTGGGATGATAACGTATATGTAGTCACATTGCCTTTATACCTTTCTGAACCAGAATACCCACCGGTTGGCACAGTACATTTATTGCTAACCATTCTTCCCTGTAGGATCATAATTCAAATCTTCCTTGTGCTATCTGAAAATATCATTCTGATTAGACAGCTGTACAGAGTGAAAAGGGAGTGAACCATAAAAATGCACTGTATAAATAGACACTAAGATTAAAAGCTATAGATCTGCTTCAGGTTATTTTCCACTTACGGCACATCTTTCCATCCCCACCACCCTGGCTCAGAAGTATGGCAGCAAGAAATATGACCTTATCTAATTTTATTTTCTTTTTGAAGCATGCATTTCGGCAGTCCTCTCCTTTGTGTATTCAGAAATTGGTGCACTATTATTCCGATGGTTCAATAAAACCTCGTTGTCTTGTGGTGCAATTTAGGACATTTCAGTTTTGTTCCTTGCAGATAATGGCATGAAGTCAGACAATGTGAGATGAAACGTATTAGCCACACAGCCTTTGTAAAGTGACCTTTGCAGAATTATCGTGTTTTATAGTATAAAGTAAGAGAAGTAACACGGACATCTACTTTCTTTTAAATTATATGTATGTTGGCTGATACATGCGTCAAGAACTTTGTCCTGCTATGACAGCTGAGTATATAAAAATGTGGAAAGTAAAATGGGCAAGGGAGTGTGTGCTCCACACTGGGGGTTGCCAACTGACCAGGAAACCACTGGACTTGCCTATTTCTCTGCTTAACAGAATTTTGCATGGGATGTAACAGCACTGAACCCTTTTACAACATGAACATAAGGATTATAGCCTGCCAATGTCTGCGTGTCAAGCTGCTGAGCAAGGCACAGGAGTGGAGATCAATTAAAAGTTGATAACCTTTGTACATGGCTTGAATTATGAAATAATTCATGGGAGGCCTTGATGAAATCCACAAGCCCCCCCTGACTCCCCCAATTTAGCTATATGCTGGCCCTGCTTATAGGGTTCTAGAAGAGGGGGCTAAGGGGGCTAGCTAGAGCAAAAGGCAAGGGGGCCAGGGCCCTCCATGGTCCCCCTGGAATTTGAGCACTGCCTTCATACAGGTAAGCAATGTAGGCAAGTACATTCATATTGATCTGACCAAAAGAAAAATCCAGATTCATTAACTTGATTGTCTCCATGTTTGTTTTCTGGAAAGACAGGTGGCCCAATCCTGGCATGTGCTGTAAGCATTGCAGGTTAGGAGGCAGCTAGAGGTATCCTTGGGGATAGGGGATATATTTCCCCTTACCCTGAGTAAAGCCCCAGGCTGCCCTATGGGGCAGGAATGGAGTGATGTCACGTGACATAATGACATCACGTGACATCACTTCCGGGAAGCAGTGGGAGCGAGTGCCCATGCTCACAGCGGCAGCTGGGTTGAAATCACCCAATAGGTTACTGACAGGGTGCATGTGCTCCAATCGCTTCCTGACCAGGAACACAACTAGAACACCCATGCTGGTGCTCACCTCCTGTTCTTGCCCCAGGGCAGAGATACCCCAGAGCGGAGGGGCCACATTGGGCTTAAAAACCAGGTGCATCACGAGTGCGTGCATCCCCCACTTCTTCAGGCCAGTTTGGGGTTCAAAATACTGTTAGAAATTCAATCTGAACCACCAAGTATTAAAAGATGAAAACTAGCACAGCAGATGTGAAAAATTTCCTGACACGGCCATCCAGGAGCTAGATGGAGAGTGAGTCACAGGAGGTAACTTTACAACCTCTGAGGCTTTCAACACAAACAAATCATGCGCAGACAGCAGGCACTGAGGGGTGAGCTGCCAAAACCTTGAGTGTGCATCCTGTACAGTCCTGCAGCCAAGAACGGAACAAGGACGCTCAGGGTCCACAGACTGCAACTCATTTCCAGGTCAGCCACAAGCTTTTCCTATCTTTGCTGACAGAAGCAGGCTAAATTTATCTCTGCATAAGGAATGCTTTTGCATCTTTTAGCTCTGTCTGAGCCTGAAAAGTCCAGCTCTATGGTCAGCACATAAAACAGGACACCATTGTCTAGGGGCAGATCTGTTTGAGGCCATGTTAAGTTTTACCACCAGTATTTTTATGATGTGATAACTGTCTGCATACCCTGGTATCTGCTGGGATACCGTTCCGGACCTCACCATGGATACCTGGAACAGTGGATACTGGGGGATGCCTTTTTAAAGATAGGGGAACATCAGTGGTTTTGCTGCAACAAGGTAAAAAGAAATAACTTGTTTAATGTTCCCCAGTTTTTTTAATAGGGGTCCCAGTTTCCATGGTATCTGTGGATAACTGAAACCGTTGATACCGAATCAGTGGATCTTTTTTTGTTTTCATTAATTTTAGTTATTGTGGTGGAAGATTTGAGTATGGGTGCATGAGTGATTAAAAAAAATCACAGAAACTAGAATCCCTCTCTTTGAAAAGTATATACATGTTCCATTGGCCTCTACAGTCCCTTCTTGCACTTATGGGAGCTGCCCATTTGCACAAGCAGTGCTATATGTAAGCAGGTAATCAGGGACATCTATGCTTCTTGAAGTGTCACAATTACAATTGTCACAGTTCATGGAGTGGGTGTAGCAGAATGGCTAATATACTGAGCAGTGAATCTAAACACCCCTAGTTCAAATCTCATGTCTGGTGGTGAGCGGGAGAGACCACTTTACACAGGAGCTCAGGCTCGTTGCAACACTCAGCGTTTCCCCCCATAGGAACGCCACTGTATAGATGTTAAAGGTAAAGGTTTCCCCACAACCGAATGGTCTAGTCGTGACTGACTGTAGGGAGCGGTGCTCATCTCCGTTTCTAAGCCTGTAGAGCTGGTGTTTGTCCAAGGACAAGCTTCTGTGGTCATGTGGCTGGCATGACTATACGCCGTAGTGCATAGAACGCCTTCCCACCAAAGTGGTCCCTATTTATCTACTTGCTTTTTAGGTGCTTTGGAACTGCTAGGCTGCCAGGAGCTGGGACAAGCTCACTCCGTTGCGCAGTCTTCAACACCCAACCTTCCTGTTAGAAAGCCCAGCAGCAGCGGTCTAACCCACTGCGCCACCACGTCCCTGTATAGATGTTATTAACTACCAATAAACCCTACCAAGCTTTGCTCTGTATAGATGCTTCCTGTATACTTCAGCACTCCCTACTGCACTGCGATGGAATCCATAGCAGTGCTGAAACTATAGAATGTCCTGTGCAACTTTGTAAAGATTTTGATAGTATATTTTTTAAAACCCACTTTTTTATTGAAAAAAAGCATAATTCATGGGTTTGGCTCAACTTGTTTTGAATTAACCTCAGCTTTTGACCTGTTAACAATTGATATCGTTATAATTCATGGGCTTAAAATATTAAATGTGCAACATTATGAACAATTACTAATGAGGACAATGGTTAAAATATGCACATGTCACTGCAAAAATATTTGGTGCACTTTTAAAATAAAAGCCGTTTAGAAATAAATATGGAACATTGGACCCTGCTGCTATACTGTATTGATCTGTATTTTGAATGATCATAGGGCACTTTATTAACTAATGCAGTTTCAGTTTTCATTTTTTTCTCCCTCCATGACCATAATTATCCTTAGCCTGGGAATTTCCTCGAGGGTGCACTTCAATGGCTTTGCAAAATTCATTATATACATATAGATCAAGTCCTTTCTTCCTTGTGGCAGAACATGTGCTTTTCACGGACATAAAATTGTTGCAATAAACGGCAATTGGTGGCAAGAGAGAAAAACAAATTTCCCAAAGCAAATATTAAACGTGAGACATTTTTCTTTGGCCAAACACAGAACTGAGAATAGCTGAGAAACCCTGGGGCTTTTATAGGAGTCAGGAGTGCTTTGAAACGCAAGATTGAAAAAAAGGATCATATTTCTTTGTTAAGATATTTATGGGTCCTGAACAACACGACTCAGTTTAATCAAGCAATAGTATTAGCCCCTGGTCTAAAGATCCAAGGGTGCTCTACTTCCAGCACACAGGCAGCGAATCTGCAGGAATGAGCTTCCCTATTTGCTTCAGTACGAACAGAAATTTTGTGAGCAGAATGGAGATGCATGCATGGAGTTTCAGAGCGCAATCCTACCTTATGCCAGCCTACTAAGGCCGACATAGCAGGGCCATATCCAAAGGCCCATTAGGAGGCAGCAGCAGCAACGTCCAGGACAAGGGGAGGTTCCCCTTGCACCTGCGTAAGCCCCAGTCACCCCTATGGGCATGCTCGGATCTGTACCGGCAAAATAGCAGGCACAGAGGAATGTGGACAGGAGCGGCCCGAATCGGGGCTGCCATGGCCAGGAACCGGCGTTAGGATATGTCACTATGGCCATCCTGCATCACAACTGCATCATAACTGTCATCTCCGCCCACTGCGCTGCCCAGTTATGCCAACGGAACGCCTCTGGAACGCCCTTGCGGAGGCCCTGTACCGACCGAGCAACGCCGGCGCTTGACTGGCGCACAGTTTGCGCTGCCGACAGTTGCGCCAGTGCCCGAGCGCTAATGCTGCCGCTTGCGCCGGCCAAGCGCCATAGTGCTGACGCGAACGGACTTTACAGAATGTTCGCGACAGCATTTGGCTGGCGCAAGAGCGTAGTGCCGGCACTAAGAGGGGTATAGGATTGCGCTGCCCATGTGTGTGTGTGTGTGTGTGTGTGTGTGTGTGCGCGCGCGCGTGCATGTAATTAGGGAAACCTGTGTAAACTGGACAAAGTAATGTGGACTGCCTTCTACCACATGAGCCTGCCCAGAAATGGTATCAGGGGTAATCAAAGGCCCTCCATCAAGTTCTCCATTAATTGAAATTGGGTAGGTAGTGACCAGGGAGAGGATCTTCTCAGTTATAACACTTTCCTCTAGAATGCCTTCCCAGACGTCCGATCCCAAAGCTCATATAGCCCAGGGATCGGAGATTTCTTTGGTCCCGCCCATGAGCACATGAGATTCCCCCTTCCCTGTTGAAGGGTTGGCTGTCAGAAAGCGCAGAGGGCAGGGTGTTAAGATCCTGACCCACTCCGGAGTTCAGCAACCTTATATTCCTTTGCTTTGGGACTAATCCCCAAACCAAAAGGAGAATAAAACAGCTGGAGGGGTAAGGAGTGTTCAGTTCCTTCGTACAAAGCCCACTGGACTACTGTGATTCAATAAAACAGGACAGGATTCTAAACTTGAAAAACCAAATTTCCAATGAAAGAGCAATTGTAATTATTTAGGTCAGAAGCACACATTCAATAACAGTAAAAAAGAAGCAGAACACACATTAACTAGTTCCCAAGCTTACACTCTTCCAGCTAACAAACAGGCTCTTTTTCTCTTTGGTCCAAGAAGTCTTATAACTCCAGGCCTTAACCAGATCAGCTGGCCAGCGTTCCCCTCTTTATAATCATAGTACCTTCTTTTCAGCTTGTACAAGCAGAAAGTCAAGGCCTTAAAGGGACAAGTAGTACTTTACACAGGGCTTGAGGGAATTTAAGGGGTCCATGCTCTGCTCTCCCCTTCTTGCATGCTCAATGTATACTGTGTTCTGACACAGGAACCTGTAGTTTTAATAAATACATCATATTTTACTCCATGGTGTGCCTCGTGTGCTGGAAGTTAGCTGAATCCAGTCTTGGCGCTGGGACCAGTTGGGGTAAAGGCAGTGGTGTCATGCAGCCAGAACGCTGGGCGGGAGGAACGGGTGAGCAGCAGCCCGCCTGTTGCGTACTGCTCCGGTTTGCCGTCTTCCCCGCCCCCGCGGGGCGAACCCCGAACGGAACGCAACAGGCGGGCTGCCGCTCACCTGTTCCTCCCGCCCAGCATTCCGGCTTCATGACGCCACTGGGTAAAGGTAATGCCTCCTGGGCCACTGGAGGTGGCTAGTGGCTAGGAGGGGACATCATCCTGTGATCCCTGGGTGGGGGCAGTCTGGGGCTGCCCGGGAGTCGCAACACCCATCCACCTGCCCTTTGAGCAGTGCATGGATATGGAAACTGTGGATGTTCAATCCGTGGTTTTCTGTGGTAAGTGGGGTAAAAGATCTTGCATTCAAGGGGAATAGAGAGGATTGGATTTATCTCCTTGTTGAGACATACGACTTTTGAAAACGCATTGAAATGCATACAAAATGTTAATTTGCATAATATTTTCAGTTCTGTTGATCTCTTTTACAATAGTACAGGTGCACATTTATGAACATATGCATGTGCTGCACATTTATGAACATATGCATTGCCATGCAAAGAAAAGCTTTATATCACTGTATGTTTTTTTTACATAAAAATACCATTGAGGACAAAATACTACCCCCAGAAAACAAAGCAAAATAAAAATAAAAAAGAGTCTATTTTGACTAAAGATTAATGTATAAAATGTTGGGTGCATTTTTAGTTCTAATCTGTTAAGGTAAAATTCCCTACATTTTTCTTATGTTGAAACAATAACAAAAGAACTATTCTCATTTTCAGATGAGACAACTCATTTTGAATGAAATGTCAAATGTTTCTGAGCACTAACAAATGAGAGAAAAGCTCTCATTTTTCAAACTCAGTTCTGTACTTCTGTCCAGAAGAGAAAATAAGCTAAATTCCGTTGTCTTGACTTCTATAAAATCCATCAACTAGCAATACATTTCCTTTCTGTTACTGAAGAGTGAAGGGACTGCCCTCAAAATAATTATTACGGAGCGCTCGTGACTCTGCTCGGAGAATTAACAATCATTGTTCCCAGTTTGCTGTTGGGAGACTGAATGGGCAATTAATCTAAGTCCAAATTTCCCAAACAAATCGATGCCTCAACTGCAATGAGAAGGATGAAAGTTTCCTGAATTGCATCTCAGCACTGAACAATTTGAAAGCCCACCCTATGGGGATCTCTGTGTTAGTTATTCTGTGTTCTCCAGCTTGCAGAATTGCCCACAGAGTACAATATTCCAAGGATAATGACGATGACGCGCTGTAATGCATCGTCACCTTTGCCCCGCCCCCCAGGCATGCGGGAGTGAAGCTTGAGGGTGTCCTATTGGCTAGCTCTTTGGCCAGGGGCAGGGGGAGCGGCAGAGCTATGCAGTGCTTGCTCCGCCCGAGCTCATTGGAGCTCCGGCCAGTGATCCCTCGCCCACCCTCCCGTTCTTCAGGCTGAGACTAGTTGGTCACTTCAGGGCCAGATAGGAATTTCTGGCTCCCAGCTGGATTGGCTGAATAGCTGGAAGTTTTTTCACCTACTCCAGCCTGCGGCGGGTGGTGGGATTAGTTAAATAAATTGGTCCCTTTGTGGTGGGCAGGTAGCGTGCGGGGGGGAGGGTAGGAAGGTTTGCATTTATTGGCATCCATTCTGAGGCAGCATGGCTGGGGAACAGCCAGGGCCGCTCATCAGTTGCTTTCCCAGCTTGGTGAGGCAGGTGGGCTTACCCCTGGCCGCATTTGCAGTGACTACCCTTCAGTTCGCCAGGGTGAGCCGGCGCAGTCAGGCTGCCTCAATCCTTGGGTCGGCGATGATGGACTTGGCCCATCAAATGATGGACTGTAGTCTGGAGTCAGGTGGCAGACGGTTAGAGCCGTTTCCCTAAGATCCGCGCACGTAGTTAAAATTGTTTTGCCCAGTTGCAAGTTGTTTTAATTATGTTAATTTAATAAAGTGGCCCTTATATTCAAGCCTTGCTCTTGCGTGCTTATTGGGGAGAGGTGCAGGGTAATGAATGTCAGAACAGATACAAGACCATGTTCCTTTCAGAGTGGATGGGAAGTGTGAGATCTCCTCTCACCTAAAAGATTTGACTTTCATACGGTCCAATCAAACACACACGTGTGCGCGGGCGCACGCACGCACGCATGCGCACACACACACACACACACACACACACACACACACACACACACACACACACCTTATTTATGACATTTTAACCCCGCCTTCTCCCCAAGGGGACCCAATTGGGCTTCCAAAAAACAAGTACAAATACATACATATGCATCACACAACCTTGTCTTCCTGGGCAAGCTTGAAGTGTCATTGGTCATATATTCAGATTAGTATGCATGCATAGTGTACTTGCATTTTCTTTTGTGTAAATGGTATGTCCAAGGGAGGAATGGGGGCAGGTGGAGGGCTGTCTGGGAGGCGGACTGTCTGGGAGGCGGGAGGCGGGGGTGGAGCTTGGATGTGGCCATTAGGCCGCAGCCAAACCCCCAGCCGTGGCCCGCATGGCCCCAGTTTGGGCCACGTAGGGAACTTGAAACTGCACCTGCTGGTCCGAGTAGCCCATAGGGATGACTGGTGCCTACCCTGGGGCAAGGGCATGAACGTGGAGCCGTGGAGGCTCCAGCATGCTCCCAAGCTTTCTGTAGTCTTTACCCCAAATGTATTTACAAATGCACGGTAGGAAGGTGCAAAGGTAATCTACCTGAAATGAAATAAAATGATGATAAAAGATGCCAAAGCATTCCAAGGCACTGCCAGCCTGAGCATCATTCAAAGGACTCGTGGCTGCACACACAAATGAAGCCGCTTCCAAGTGTGTCCTGTCCTGATTTGCTTGTCTGTTTTTGTTCTTGCTCTGACATGTTAAAGGATTACCTTCCTGCTAGAGTATTACATTTAGGCCCTGATAAGTTATTGATTATCCTTTGAGCTGTCGGTGTTTGATTTACTTCCTTTGCTGGCTGTTCATCTTCCGCTAGATCACTCACCTTAAAATACAGCTGTCCTCACTTGCGTTTTCAGTGCTGTCTCTAACCACCATAATTCCCACATGGACCTTCCGGTCATAGTTGGGCTTCTCAAGTTTATTGCTGAGTGTTAAAAATTCTTGTTCCAATGCAAGAATTATTTCCCAGCGTTAAATGCTGCACCTGATTTACTGTCCCCTGATGAAGAGCTGTGAATATCCTGTGATGTGGTTCTGGAACTCCTCTGCCAATTGAGCTCAATGGTGGGATTATTTCTGAGTATCTGAGAAACTCTCCTTTTCATGAAATGAATGAACTGAGGGTATTATCCAGGGCAACTCAAGAAAACGTACACACATAAGAACATAAGAAGAGCCCCACTGGATCAGACCAAAGGCCCATCTAGTCCAGCTTCCTGTATCTCATAGTGGCCCACCAGATGTCTCAGGGAGCACACAAGACAACTAGATACCTGCATCTTATTGCCACTCCCCTGCATCTGGCATTCTAAGGTAGCTTACTTCTAAAGTATGGGGGTTACATCATGGCTTGTAGCCCGCGATGGACTTTTCTTCCAGAAATCTGTCCAATCCCCTTTCAAAGGCCAAACACCATCACCTTCTGTAGCAAGGAGTTCTACAGTTTAATTACCCAATGGGTAAAAAAAGAATTTCCTTTTATCTGTTCTCACTCTCCCAAGACTCAATTTTAGTGGATGCCCCCTGGTTCTGGTATTGTGAGAAAGGAAAAAGAACTTCCCTCTATCCACTTTATCCATCCCATGCAGAATTTTGTACATCCCAATCAAGTTCCCCCTCAGCCACCTTTTTTCTGACTGAAGAGCCCCAATCGCTTTAGGCTTTCCTCATATGGGAGGTGCCCCAGCCCCATAATCATTTTGGTTGCTCTCTTCTGCACCTTCTCTAGTTCCCCTATATCTTTTTTAAGGTGTGGCGACCAGAACTGTACACAGTACTCCAGATGTGGCCTTACCATCAATTTGTACAGTGGCATAATATTGGCCATTTTATTCTTAACCCCTTTTTAATTACCCCAAGCATGGAATAGGCCTTCTTCACCACTGCCACACTGGGTTGACACTTCCACAACTGTTAAAATTCATTATGCTATAATTCACACACATACTGCATATAGTATATATGCAGAAGCAGTTACTTGACCCACTAACAGCCTGATCCTAAGCCCAGTTCTACCATCAGTGGGATGGGTGCACTCATCCTGGAAGAGGCAGGTCATGTGCACTGATCGGCCCAGAGTGCTCTGCTCCGTGGTGGGAGTGCTATAATGAATCTGTGCTAAAAGAAACTGTGTAATTGCAAATATGGATAGGAGCCATCAAGAAAAAAGTGTTTTCTAGCTTCTGGAACAGATTGTTGTCATGTGTGAAAATAGACAACAAAGCCTAAAGTTACTAGAGTAAACAACACCTATTTATACATGCTTTTATGGAACCTGCTTTTCTAGAAGATAGAAACAGGAAGAGGAAATGAAACAACTTTATCAATTTTCCAGTGTTTTGAGTTGGCAAGTTCATGGAAACGCCAGCATGTAATTTCCTGATTGTTTTCCTCCATCATTGCACACAACAGACGAGTGCATTCTTATATCACAACACCTCATTTTTAAAAATGTTGTCAGAATTGGACAAATTGACAGTGCAATCCTATACCCCTCACAGCGCCAGCGCTGCAGTCTTGCGCCGGCCGAACACTGTCGTGAACATGCTATAAAGCGTGTCCACATTGGCGCTATGGTGCTCGGTTGGCGCAAGCGGCAGCTCCAGCGTTTGGGTGCTGGTGCGACTGTTGGCAGCACTGTCCATGCGCCAGTCAAGTGCCTGGCATCACTCGGTCGGTGCAGGGCCTCTGCGAGGGCGTTCCAGAGGCGTTCCGGGGGCGTAACTGGGCAGCGCAGCGGGCAGAGATGGCGGTTATGGCGCAGTTGTGCCGCAGGATGGCCGTAGTACCATATCCTAATGCCGGTTCCTAATGGATCCCTCTCTTACATTTATTGGGAGAAAGCAACTGTCCTTTTT
>JAJKFI010000003.1:38557755-38580319 GCA_029204185.1 Lerista edwardsae | reverse complement strand
TACTCCCGCCCAGCGAACCGTCTACTGGGGAGTAGATGACACCACTGTTGAGAGCACAAGTGAAGTGAAGTCTCGAGAGCACAATCCTAAGTGTTCTTTTGAGCCAGCACAAGACTCCTGTGAAAGTCCAGGAAGTGCATTTGCGACAAGTCAGGCCATGCAGCTTCCTTGGCTCTGCTCTTGCTATACGGGCCTACGACGCTATACAGCAGGTGCAGATCCGAGGAGACCAATAGGGAGGCTGGAGCCTCTCCTGGGGCAAGGGCATTTTCCCCAGTGCACCGAAGCTGTGCCGGATTTGGCGCAGGCCCACTGGCCTTGCTAATCCAGCACAGTTTAGGATGATGATGATGATGATGATGCTCGTATTTATATACCGCCTTTCTTAAGATCACTAGCTTTCTCTAATGACTTAACTCAAGGCGGTTTACATAGGCAGACTTTATTCACAAACCCAAAGGTTTTTATAATTATACAGAAACGTTCTGTCTTTCAAGAACAACACTCATACAGATGGATCTTTCTGGATTTAGTCTTCTTTCTTTAGCTGCCCGTCTGTCTTCTGCTGGCTGATAAGAGGCTTCCCTGCTCTCACCAGAGATGCAGCTAACCAGCATATTTCTCCTCCCACGAGGCAGCTGGAACTCAGCTTTTTTAATCAGCCGCAGTTTGCAAGGTCTGCCGCTCACAGAGACTTCCGGCAGTCCCAAACTGGCGACCTTCGGATCTTCAGCTCTTATCTTCAGGCAAAAGGAGGCATTAACCTCTCGACTAAATCTTCTGCCCTCTTTAAAAAAGATTGCACTCTTTAAAAAAGGTGATCTAGAATATGTATTTATTTATTTACAAATAATAATAACCAGAAAAAACCTCATTTCATCTCCCTATATTTACTCATGTTTGCAAACTACAGGAGCCAAGCTCTTTACAGGGCAATTAGCAGCAATCTTGCAAACAGCAGGAGCTGAGCTCTTTGCAGGGCAATTAGCAGCTACCTGGTTTTTGAATAGCTGCAGGGCTTGAGGCAATTTGTTATCTGATCTTTCCATCATCAGTGTTTTCATTGGAGGCTCTGCTCAGGCTGCACAACCCACCAAAAATCAGGTTGCGACCCACCAGTGGGTCCCAACCCACAATTTCAGAACCACTGGTCTAGACGGTTCCCCACAAATTTACTGGCCTTCCAAAATACCTTCCATCTATAGTGAGCTCTTGCAGTTCTGCTATAGCTTCCAGGCAGAAATGTGACAAAACTGGCATGGAATTTCTCAGTTTCATCCTTTCTGCACAACTGTGATAGTGATGGTGAATTCAAGTGAGAGGGAAGATGCAAACGTTTTGCACCATATCTATAGCTTCTATAAGTGATAGCTAGATTCAGATCTTTTTGCATCACAACCCCCATTTATTGAGATGTCCCCTTTTGCACCTGTTAGTGTTTCATGTGGACCCTATGACCGCTTATTCTGCAATAAGTATGTTAGTATTAACATACTATGGAACCACTGGTTATTTTTAATTATCATTTGTTGTTGGGCTGGCGGTGCCACAGCAGGTGAGCATGCCTGCATCTCTGGCAATCATTCAGCCTGTTAATGTTGTCCAAATAGAAACAAATAAAAAGCAGAACTCAAGATAGTACCATGATGTAATCCAATGCCAATGACCTGCTGAAAAGGCACTATGAAGGGACACAATTTACAGCCTCCAAATGAGGAATCCACAGGGATCGAAAACTGATCCATCCCAATGACAGTTCCAGCTGCCAGAAGGCTCAACCACGACAACCCCAGCTCTTTTAGCTATGCAATGCATCTTTCCTTGAAGGATTAGTTTCTTTATTAATATGTAATATGACTGTTATTGGACTTTCGGCACTACGTTGCAGATGAAGTTGCATTCTGAAAACGAGGCTTCTCTGGCTTCTGATGGGGGGAAACTTTGATTTAGATTCTGCTTACCACTGGATTCACAGTAGCTCCTTCCGTGAATGGAAGGAGTGCTGCAGTCATGCAAGGAACCCTTCCACCCGAGCAACCCTCCTTCCATTCGTGGAAGGGGCTACCATGTGCACAGTGATGAGTTGTGGTCAGTGGTGTCATCTAAATGATTTAAGAACAGGTACTCACTTTTGATTGGCATGTGTTGGGACCCGCCCACCAGAAGTGACATCATAAGCCAGAAGTGATGTTGTGGCAGGAAGTGACATGAAAAAAGCCCTTTTTGAGGCCTCAGATGATTTTAAACTGACCCAACAGTTGCAACAGTATTCCACAGCACCCCCAGAACATGTTAAGGAGGCCTGGCATCATGTTAAAGTGACCCAACAGTTCCAAAACCCCAGAGCAGCTCATTTTTCAGTGGCAAGGCAAGGCAAGTCTCTGCTCACTGTCTGCCTGCCTGCTTGTCTCTGAGAACGTGCAGGCAACTCAAACGGTGCAGGGGGCGGAGTCGACAAGTGGGTGGGCGAATGGGCGGGGCCAGCCGTAATCCTAGGAACCGGTACTCGCGTACCCCCGCATACCCCCTGCATGACATCACTGGTTGTGGTCCAGGTTTTATGCCAAATGGAGGATGGCTCACGTCTGTGTGCTGTCCTCTCTAACTCCAAGAGTGGTCCAAACATACTTTACAGTGTCCCTTGTGCTGGCCAGACTTTGCTGGCTTAGTTTATGCCGGCCAACTCAGTTTAGGATTGTGCCCTCCAGGTCTTTAGCAAAGAGATAGAAGAGCATAAAAACATTTTTGTTAGACTCATATCATTAGCATTGCATGAGCAGGAGACTTGGAGGCCAAAATACTTATTTGTAGTTACAGTACAGTGAGCACTCCTTTTAAAAAATTAATTCAGGCCATTAGGACCTATCTTCAAACTGGAGTGGAACGTAATAAAAAGATAATGGTATTTTTTTCCTTTTAAAGTCATTAAGGTTGTTCATGTAGTTTTTATTTGCTTTATGTCAATGTTCTAGCTAGTGAGTGTGAAAGACAGAATCAACTCTGAAAACTCTTTTTTAAGTTGCAGCATTTAAACGAACCATCAAGAATTCACATCATGTAACGCACGTTTTGTGTTCATGAAATTTCATATACAGTTACAGTACAGTAAATGTACAGTACAGTATACCTACAGTACCAAGCGATTTACATGTACAGGTGAAGCCTTTTTATCTGCGAGGGTTCCATGCCAGGAAATCTCGTGATTGCAGAAAAATGTGTTAAATGGAATCATGCTGTTAATTAGCATTTAGCCTTTTAAAAAGCTTCTCTTACCATTGCAACTGGCTGCAGCCATTCTCCAGGGGCTTAGGGCAATTAGTATCCATTATCTGAGATAAGACCTCTTCCCTTCACTCTGGAGCAAGGCGAAAAATGCAAAACGGAAGTGATTTTTTAGAACGCTTTTTTAAAATGCTTAATTAATAGCACATGTTTGTTTAAACAAAGAGCCCTTTTCTTCTGCTGTGGTGCTGAGTCAAATCAGCAGATGGGAAAACAGTGGATGAGAAGGTCCCACCTGTATAGCACTTAGAAGTAAGCCCAATTGAATTAAGTGAGATTTACTCCGAGGTAGCCATCATAGCCAGTAAGCAACAGCGAGGCTACAACATTAGGGAGAGGAGCAGTTTACATGGCAAGGTAAGATACCTTGCAAAAGATAGCACACACACACACCCGAACAGAGATGCTACTATTGCCATGATCTGTTGCAGATAGTTTAGCAAATCATTCACGAAGATATCAGTCCCATTCAGATTTTTTTTTTCTGTGTGGAGAGGAAACACATGGTACGGGGCAGCAGGAACAAGCTGGAAAACCCCACCCAGCGTTGTTCCTATGGGAGAGGAATGCTAAGTGTTGCAGAAGCCTGAGTTCCCATGGAGCCACTGCCCATCACTTTCAGAGCATTCTGGCTCCAAGAGCTGGCTCTGAGGCTTTGGTCTCTGAGCACCACTGACCCCACCTACCAAAAATGAGCTCCACACCTCACTTCACCTTTCCCAGGCATCTGTGTAGACAAACACTGGAACAGTGGAATTGGGAATAGGATACACTGGCGCAGAGATGTAACAAGGGTGGAGCCTGAGGGGCAGCCGCCCCAGGGCACTACACCAAGGGGGGGGCATAATTTTCCTGCAGACCCACTTTAAAAACGTTCAAGAGTAAAGAAAAAAGCCCCGGTTAGCTTCCCCTACTGTTGTGCAGCAAACATGCTGAATGTGAAGTGCTCTCCAGGCAGTTTTCTGAGGTCCCTGCTGCCTCTTCTGGGTTGCTTGGAGGCCCCCCCTTTGCCCAGGGGCGCTGCATTGACTCCCTTGCCCCAAGCGCTTTTTTGTCTAGTTACGGCTCTGCACTGGCCCCTAGCACCTGGTTATTTGGCACACTGCCACACTGCCTTAACCATGCTCTCCGTCTCCATGGACAGGGAACATCTGAAGAAAGCTCACAGACTACTAATGTATCTGTGTGGAATTTATGAAGAGGCAACACATTTCTTCCCAAATTAGGACTCTCTAGCAATGAGCTAAAATTCATGTAGAACCAGTCGGCTAACTTCCTTCTTCTCAGAAATTAATTCTGGCAAGCAGCGGTAATTGTAGCTGCCATCTTGTAGCAGCCAAAAAAAGAAAAAAAAATTAAATGAACCAATAACTATAATTATTTCAAATGCAGCAATCACAATGGAAAATGGTAATTAAAGATATTGTAATGAATAATTGGAAAATAAAAATGATAAAGAGAAAATTAGAGCAGTAAATTCTTTGGCTGTAGTAGGAGGTGTTCTTCTTTTTCAGGCAAAGAGCTGTGAATTCCTTTTAAGCCCAGGAAAATCATCAAGAATGTGCAGATGAACACAGTTTTTTTTTGTTTTGCGTACAGTTCAGCAACCTGCTCGGTGGAGTTAATACCACAGCATGGTGGGTCAAAAACAGTGACAAAGGAACTAGACACATGAATTTTAAAAACGGCAAAACAAAACCACTTCAGCTATATTATGATGATCTCTTGATCTCAGCAATCGGGGTTAAAATAAGCACAAAAAGCATGATTTTTTGTCAAGATGAATTCCGTTTTGTGGGATGAATGGAAAACCCATGAAGCTCACTGAGAATGTAATCCTAAGCATACTTGCTAAGGAGTGAGTCCCATGAGTCTCTATGGGATTGAGTCTCTATGGGAATCTGTTTAGGATTGCATAGAATGTGATTGTAGCTGATTGCTATTTCTCAATGTCATTCTGCCACAATCCTGCCCAGTGGAATCCCAGCCCACGCTCTGCCTACGGGTCGGGTCAATTTTCTGCACCCATAGCATCAGCTCTCCTCCCCTCTCTGCCCATTGACACGCCCAGTGGTGTCATCTAAATGATTTAAGAACAGGAACTCACTTTTGATTGGCACATGTCAGTGGGACTTCCCCACTGCAGCCCTTCCCCCTTCGCCCCCCTAGGAATCCGGAGTCGCTCCCTTTAACCCTCTGAGTGCCAGCCAACCAAGAAGAAAAGCTCTTTGCAGAGGAGTTGGGAGGGGGGAGGGAGGAGAATGAAGTAGGCGGAGTTAGCCCTAATTTTAACTAGTGGAACTGAGTTCCCCCGCATTCCCCCTGCATGACATCACTGGACACGCCCCCTGGCATCCCAGGCTCTATTTTGGAGCCATATTTTGGAGCACCTCTTCATCGCCTTCTGCCTGCCCCAGGAACTCTGTGCCCAGGGGCCCTTGTCCCCTCCCCCCCCCCGCTCAATGGTAGGTCCACAACTGATCCTGCCTATCCAGTATGCTGGTGGATCGTGAGGAAGCCAGCGTAGTGAGTAGGCTGCTGGCATGGCAGCTGCTTTGCCATTTTGCAGAAAGCTGCCACTGGAGCAAAAGCCACCAGCATCAGTGGCTGCCACACAGATCAGCCATTAACAGAGGTATATTGGCAGTGTTTGGCAATGGTGCTCAGGATAGGCTGGGGATGGATTGGGGGTGGGACGGGGTGGGTCTCAACTTCAGGAACATCCGCCAGAACCCCTGTCCTGGGCATTACACCCCCTGCAGTGGAACAGACCTACACCTGCAAAAGATCTGAGTAGGCCCATAGGCAGCAGTGGAGGAGACAAGTAAAACTTTACATATCTGTCCCTATTTATATATATCCACAGTGGGAGGCCAGGAAACCATCCCCTGCAGGTACCAGGGTCTGCCTGTACAGAGATGCCAGGAATGGCAAAACATAGTAGTTGGTTTGCAGGACAAGTGTTTCTTCCTTCACATTATTACAGTACATTCAGTGATGTCATTCAGGGGGAACGGACCAGAACGGGCGTTCCGGATCCTAATGGGCTCCGTGGCTGGTTCCGGGTTCCCGATAAGTGCCAATCAAAAGTGAGTTCCTGTTCCTAAATCATTTGAATGACACCACTGAGTACATTACCTTACAATGCTCTGCCATTGAGCTGCAGAATTCCAAGGTTTGTGTAAAGGTTGAAATCTGACCTTACTTTGCCTGTCTGCCATGTATATAAGAAATCCAATTATGTGTTTAGAGATCCAGTGTGAAACACAGCCCAGACCAGGTGCAAATAATACTATTTTCCTTTGAATTGAAACAAACTGTCAGACATGACAGAAAGTATTTAAAATAAACAAAAGTGGAAAAAAAAAAACACCAGATCACTGATTCAGTACCAGAGTTCTGATATATAATAAGTTGATTTGGCACCACTCCAAAATACTCAGCCTTGCCAATTCCACAGGAGAAACATTACAAACATGGTTGTTAGAAGTACAACATCTGGGGACTTGAGAAGGGAACAACATCTGCTTTTGTGCATGTTTAGTTCATCCAGAGTTCTCACCCTGTTATGTATTGATAATTTCATTTATGGCATGATTCAAAGTGACAAACTCAGAACACTGAAGTTGCTCCAGGCATTTTTACACATCAACTTTGCCATAATGCCCTGTTTTTTGTAAGTGATTTTACTTAACCTTACGAACAATTACCGGTAAGTCATTTTCAAAGACTTTCATACCACCACCCCCAAGTTTTATCCATGACTTATACATGGTCATAGCAAATTCTATTATTTTTTATTTATGGCCTGCCCTCAATTGATCTATGAGATTGACTTATGCATGAATATATATGGTAAGTCCAATATGCAATTTCCCTTCCAGATACATCTACAGTGTGACTCTTTTGGAATTGTATAAATTGAGACACTACATCTGAAAAACATTGAAAATAGTGTCTTCAGCTTTCAAGTTATCTACAGATGCTCATGTGCATATTGTTTCCATTGACCTAGTCTTACAATATCATTTTTGCCCGTATTTATATTTAGACTAAATTATATGGAATGCAGATTTTGGAAACCCTTTTTTCTCTGGAAAATACACACAGACTTTAAAATGTGGTCCTTTTATGTTTAGTAAGTAATTAGCTAAAATTACTTTTTCTTTGAACATTGTCAATGAATATTCTTATGCTATTATAATGCTTCTTTTTTCTCGTGAAAAATTCCAAATGGTTTGATTTGAGTTCCAGCATAATTTCAGACAGCAAATGCATTCATGACTAAAAACAGTCCCTTTACTCTGTCCTCATTAACCTTTAGCCCTTTCTTTCCTATTTCCTGCATATTGGTCCCAGGACTGATATATTTGTTGTGTATAAAAGGCTCTATGGTAATATCCATACAACAGATACACCATTATCATTCTCTGAGATACACAGTCAGCTAATTTCTTCCTCGCAATCACTTTGCATGCATGTTGTCCTTGCAGGTCTCAGATGTAGGTCTCATACTTTGAAGATACTTGGCCACAAAAACATTTCCATTATCCTGCAGCTATCACTACCGGATGTCTGTCCAATATTTGTTGCAACCAACCCAATTGCAAAGTAGCAGTCACTTTCAAATTCATCAGTGAAACTGCCCTAATTTCCCAGAAAACAGGCTTATGCAACTGCAGGATTCCACCCAGGGCTGACCTATCCCTGAGGCTACCTGAAGCAGTAGTGTCAGGCAGGAGATTGGTGGCCTACCCATCTGCAGCAGCGTAGCCGGAAGGAGTGCCACCCAGTTGCAGGCCTACCATTTTGAGGGAGGGGACAAATGCCCTTGGCACAGCACTGCTAGAGCAGGAGGAGGGCGGAGATGAGACGGCTTGCCTCTTGGAGCCCGCCCACCCTCCTTTGGCCTGCCCGCCCTCCTTTGCCCCCGCACAGTTCTGAAATGGAGCCTGGTGTGGCATGGGGGTGAGGCGGAGGAGCGCGTAGGGGCGGGAAAACAGCAAAAGGGGCAGCAGCATGATCCTGGGGATTCGGTTGTTGCCTTCCCCCCATCCCACCCCTTAAGGGTGGGGTCACAACCCACCAGTTTGGGAACCACTGACTTAGAAGATCTGGAATATGGGATATATGGAAATGTCCACTTTACTATGTAGTTCATGCACATGGGCCTATGTTCATGTTACTAAGTGCCTACAAGACCACCACTGATCGTTTCAAACAACCTTGAGACTTTGTGCCATAGTTTCTCCCCCCTTGTGATCGATCGATCAATCGATCAATCGATCAATCGATCAATCGATCAATCAACACGTACTTATATACCACTTTTCAACACGAAGTTAACAAAGCAGTTAACAGGCAAATAGTAATAATACATTTCTTTAAGGATTCTATCTTGGGTTGGAGCATGAGCCTTCCACACTTTGGACAAGCGGGTAAGTTTGGGGGCACATCAGGGCTGGTATTTGGGCTGGCCAGGAGCAGACAGGGTGTGGGGCAGGGCAGATCTCGGAGGCATCAGCATCCATGAGCTCCAGTGCTCCAGTACCAGGCCTGACATGCTTCCTGGGCAGTTCAGATCTACGCCGGGAAAATAACTTCTGTTGGTCTGAAGCCCATAGAGAAACAGGGAGCAGCAAAGGAGCCAGCCTGGTCCCCAATTGGACCACGGGATGCGGTGGGGGCTGCATCAATAGCACTGAGAGTGCAAGCCTAACCTATACTGTAACCTAATGCAGGCTGGGAGGCAGGCTAGGAAGATATGCTCCCCTTGTCATGTGGTAAGCCCCAGCCAGCCCTATGGGAATGCTCAGATCTGTGCCCGCAAAATAGCAGGTGCAAGTCCATGCTACCAGGAGCAGCCTGCCCAGCCTGGGAAGGGGGGGGGGTTAGATGCATGTTGTATCCAACCCCCCTCTTCCATCCAACCCCCCTCCAATGACCATGCTGCATTTCCACCCCCCTCTTCACCCACAGGTCCGCCCTCCCTCCACCTCATTATGCCATCCACCCTCCTTCAAGATGCCCTCAGTGCGGGCCTGCGCTGGCAAAACTAACCGGTGTACAGCCAGCAGGCAGGCTGCGCAGTACATGTGCGCCAGCACTGCTGCCTGTGTCAGCCCAGCGACTGAGTCCGCAGCACAGATGTGCTTATGGCAAGTCTGCGATAGCGCTGGTCCAGCTGGTCCAGAAGTGCTGCGCCGGCAGAGGAGCAGGTTAGGATTGTGCTCTGAATCCCCTAGGCCTGCCCTGGGTAGGATTTGGCCACAGAAGCATGAACAAAACTATGGCTAAAAGCAACACACCCATACTTCCTCATGACTCGAGCAACATTTTATTCCAAAAGGCTGTTTACAGAATGTAACTTGGAGAAGAAAAGGGAAAAAGATGACTAGCAATGTTCAGGTTAGGCAGAAACACAAAGAGCTGTCGCTTTCCTGAGACCTCCTTTCAAAGATCCCCATCCGTCTTTGTGCTTGAGGCTGCATAAGTGATGCTTCACGAGTTTTGCATATAGTGAAAGCCAGAATTATGCTGACGATCAGGGACTTTCCCTTTTCAAAATGGCCCTTTCCTTCCCCCGACGTCACATTAACAACTCCCATTATATGGACAGATCACATTAACCACATCCGCAAATGGCACATTCCAGGCTCAAAGTCATTCTTAGCCTCACTTGAGAAAATGCCCTTCGACTCTTGAGCAATGCAGTAGTTTTCAAGTGGCTTGAGCAGAGCATTGCTGTTCAAATGCTGAATGGGAAACAAAGCTCCATTGTGCAAAAGAAATATCTGTCCATACATAAAAGGGAAATTCTCTTTTGACCCCAAAATATGCACAGAATTTTAAAGGCTTAATTATGAGCGAGGGCCCCTGTACTAAAGCCACTTTGGTACAATAAAATATTAGCATAATCATAAACATGCCAAGAACTCATTGAAGTCCTGGTAGAAGAACCCTATCATGAACACAGTAATTAAATTTAAAATATGTGAACCATCTGCACTGTCATCTAAATGCAGTATTACAGTGGGAATATTGATGGTGGGGTTTGAAAGAGGCAGGAAAATGAATTTTTCCGAAAGCTGTTTTTGTTTTCAATCTCTTCCTCGCATTCTATTAGCAGAATACTCCCCCTGGCCTTGACTGATTTCTAAGAAGTACAGTTCCATTATGGCTACAATTTGAAAAAAATAAATTACCAAAGAAGGATTCAAAATACTCTTCACCCAATACATGCTGTCTGGAACTCCATCATCCAAAACAAAAAGACAATAAAAACAAGCCAGGAAAAAGAAGAAATCCCGCCCACTTACATGAAGAGGAAACAAAGAAAAAAAGAAGGCTGCCAAAGAATAAACTTGAAATCTCTTTTGCTTTTCTGTCTTTAAAGTGGTGTTGGCAATTCAACTCAAGTTGACTGGAGATTCTCAAGAATGAGGTTCAAAGTGACATAGCAAGAACACAGATTGCAAATTGCATGAGAATATGTATCAAGCCCGTCCGTACGATATGAAAACACCCATTGAAAACACTCCGATTTCAGAACGGCTTCCAAAATTTTCAAACTAGGATCTGGAAAAGAGAGCAGTAGTGTAGCTAGGAGAGGGGCAATATGGTAAGCAGGGCCAGCTCCAGGAATGGCAGGGCCCAATGTAGGGCATTCCCGCGAGGGTCCCCCTTCCAATGCCCCCCCCCCAGAAGAACGCTTGTGGTGCTGCATGCAAAGCGTGGTACCTGGAAATAGTTGGTGGCGACATAATGACATCACCACCAACTGCTTCCAGGAGGCCCATTTTGGGCTGTTCAGAGGCAGGTGCAGCGGAGAGGGCCCAAGATAAAGCTGCTCTGCTTGCCTCATTGAGTTATAGCCCATAGAGAACTCAGTTGCAGTAGCAGGCAATATGCTTGCTGCTCTTGAGCTGGGCCCCTCCAATGCACAGGGCCCAATGTGACAAAATTGGTCACATTGGCTTACGGCTGGCCCTGATGGTAAGTACTGCAGACATCACAATACGCCATATAAGTGACCCCTCCCACTCGCCACCAGAGTCATTCCAGGCAGCAATGGCAATGCACAGGTGCTCGCCGAACCAAACAGCGTCTCCTGCGCACATCCATCACTGCCCAGAATGGCTCTGAGGGCGAGTGGGAGCAGGGGCGTAGCTAAAGAAGTGCAGGGGGTGAGGTTGCATTGGGCGACAAGCTTTAGGGGGGCAACAAACTGAGCTTGACATTAGTGACCGACATTGTGAAAACCTTGGTATCTAGGAATAATACCATCATGTTATATGCCATTTGATGCGGAATTTAATGCAGAATGCAATGAAATGGGAGTGTAATGTCTTTCCTCTATCATTCGGGCAAAAAACACACAACAGAAAACGAAAATACAATTGTCATGCAAAAATGGTGGTTTGTTAAAATAGAAATTTTTAGGAATAATACCGTCATGTTCTATATCATTCAATGTGGAACTTCTTGCAGAATGCAATGAAACAAATCAGTGTCATGTTTTTGTTCTATCAAAAATTATGGCCAAAAACACCCAAGAAAATTAAAATACAACTGTAATGTCACTTCCTGTTGTGACGTTCACTTCCAAGGCATCATTTTGCTCTCTGAATCGGGCTACACTTTTATTAGCTACACCAGTGAGTGGGAGGAGGCACTTATAAGGCACGTTGCGGCGCCTTCCACAGTGTGGAAAAGACACTGCGCAGGGGTGAAGAGGGACAATTACTCTCCTCCTGCTAAATATAAGAGGAACCCCACTTGAAAAAGTGCCCCTTGCCCAGCTAGCAGCGGTTAACATATGGTTAGCATACGGTTTTAAAAACTGTATGTATTGCTTTAAAAGATTTTTTGGGCTGTTTTAATTCCTTGTAATTGTACGTATTGATTTGATGATGATGTGCATTGCCCGGCTAGTTTTCAAAGGGCAGGGTGACTCATCAATATTTTAGACAAATATTTCGATGGAAAGTCATTTGCAATATTGCCATACAGAGGCTCTTTAACAAGCCCACTTTATCATGGCTCCCTCATGCAGCTTCCCTAACTGATTAAAGCCTTACACAAGGGAAAGGCCCACAATTTAATACTGCTACAGTAAAAAGATAGGCATGTTGCAGGTGAATTTCCCTCCCTTTCTCTTTCTGGGATTGGCAGTAACACCTCTTGATTCTTTTATGCGTCCAAAATTAAAATCATACTATGGCAATAATAAGTAAATGTAATAATAATAATAATAATAATAATAATAATAATAATAAAATGTTCTTAATCATTCCCAAGCAAATTTAGCCTGAACATATGGGGGGGGCACTCAACCATGGTTCATTGTAAGAGGTTTCAGGGTCTTGAAAGGGAGGGTCCACCCCCCCCCCCAGCATTTGTTTATTTGCTTTGTTGTCACATCATTCCGTGCCTCTGCCTCTGCTTGGTTGCTTATGTGCGGAAGAGCCTAATCCTACAACATGGGGGTTGAGTGGGGGGATCACCATGTTGCTTAGCAACATCATGCTGTAGCCTCCTGCTACCACTTGATCCAATTGCAATTTGCACAGAGGATGGTTTTCAGTCTCAGGAACTGTGAGATTTAAAGCTCATTCCAAGAAGGATGGGGCGGGGGGGGGGCAGGCATAAGCACCAGGAGGGTTGGTGGTGCTGAGAGAGAAGCCGAAATTTGAAATAAGGCCAATCTATAAAGAGGGCCGTTATAGGAAAAAGTAGGTATTTAAATAGCCCAGAAAAAGACATTAAGGAGCAGTAACGCTTGATTTGGCTGTTCCATTGGCTTAAGATGTTTAAGCTTTAAATATTTCTGGATCACAGCTTTAGCGTGTTATATAATGAGGCAGAAATACGGCTTGTGATTATGGGCTGCGATTAATATTTATAGTCTCTCCAACTTTAGTAAAACTAAATCGACTAAAACCAGACTGACCAAAAAATAAAAATAAAATGTTAATCAGACCATATATGCCATTTCAAGCATAAGCATATTCCAGTAGGTGGTTTAAGAAAAGCACATTTCAGAAATATTTGCAAAAATAATTCACCAAGCCTAGCTGTATTGTTAAATTGCTGCTCGACTGTGGGCCTAGTAATATTATGACTGCTCTGTTGGCATTCATTTTGTAGCACCATGTAAACTGGGAATATATGTCACAGTGGGCATTAGTAAAATATGTTTGTTTGTTTCACAGTGCCTTATCTAATCATCACCAATTCACTTAAAAAAGGAAAAGGTTTCCCCACGACCGAATGGTCTAGTCATGACTGACTGTAGGGGGTGATGCTCATCTCTGTTTCTAAGCCTGTAGAGCCGGCGTTTATCCAAGGACAAGTTTCCGTGGCCATGTGGCCAGCATGACTATACGCCAAGGCTCACATAACGCCATTACCCTCCCAACAAAGTGGTACCTATTTAGCTACTCACATTTTTACCTCCTTTTGAACTGCTAGGTTGGCAGGAGCTGGGACAAGCAATGGGAGCTCACTCTGTCGCACAGTCTTGAACTCCCAATCTTCCGGTTAGAAAGCTCAGCAGCAGTGGCTTAACCCGCAGCGCCACCACATACCACAATTCACTCACTACTGTACAAACCTCATTACTAGTCATCACGGAGAGAGGTGGGATGGGGAAGGGACCTAGAAACAATTATCAGGATGAAACCAGCGCACAGTGCGCCAGGGGTGGGGCGACATCACTGCACTCCTAAATGCTGCCACTCCTCCCCTCCATTACCTGACCACACATCCCCGCACCAGGAATTCCTCCATTTAGAAGCAATCCAGATGCAAGGGAGAGTGGGGAGTTGAAAAGCATGTGGGTTTTTGCATGCTGCTGCACCCTGCTGCAGCCAGCCTTTGCCACCCCCACCTCCCCTCGCCATGTAGCACCCTCCATGCACCTCTATATGAAGCAAATCAATTCCCCAGCACAGTAATTCCTTGTTTATTAACCTGACAAATAGTAGATAGATAGATAGATAGATAGATAGATAGAAAGAAAGAAAGAAAGAAAGAAAGAAAGAAAGAAAGAAAGAAAGAAAGAAAGAAAGAAAGAAAGAAAGAAAGAAAGAAAGAAAGAAAGAAAGAAAGGGATAGTGGTTCAGGAATTGGACTTTCATCTGGAAAATCCTGGTTCAAATCCCCAGTCAGCCATTAAGCCTCCTAGGTGACCTCAGGCCAGTCACTATTTCTCAACCGCACCTACTTCTCAGGGTTGATGTGAGGGCAAAAGGAAGGAAGGCACTATGCAGAGGCATATCTAAGGGAGGGCAAAGCTCTAAGTGTTGCAAGAAGCCTTACCTCGCAGTGGAAATCACTCCTCTCCTGCACGGTTTTAGCCAATCCTCACATAACAGGGAACAGCAACATCTTGGCGTTGCTTACTGGCTACAGCAGCAAGGGAGAGGAGGGATTTACGTGACAGGGTAAGGCTTCTTGCAACACTTAGAGCTTTGCCCTCCCTGTAGATCCGCCTCTGGCACTATGAACACCACTCTCAGCTCCTTGGAAGAAAGGATGTGGACAATAAATAAAATAAATAAATAAAAATGTGGAAAATAAATAGGTTTCAAAAACATATGACGGATATGCCAAGGCCCAATTATCGCATTTGATTCAGGGCGCAATCCTAGCCAAGTTCCCAGCACTGGGGCAAGGGCAATTCAGCTCTGAAGCGAGGGAACAAATGTTTCTTTACTTTGAGGAGGCCTCCATGACTACTGCTCCACTGCAGGATGCAGTGCATGCCCCATTGGGACACCTATGTCAGTGCTGGAAAGTTGGTTAGGCTTGCGCCCACAGATGGAAATAATTATGCATTGTGCCAGAGAACCTTCGGAAGGTATCTCTTCCCAACAAACTCCCCGAAGTGTCTCTTGTGGGAAGAAACGGCATCCAGCAAGAGTTCCTCCAATACTGTTGAATAGAATTAGCGCTGTTAAGATCCTTTCAGATTTCATTTGAATGCAATGTTCGGCCAATGTTTCCAGATTCTTGTCCAAACTCAAGAAGAATACCTCTTGAAACAAGCCCCCCTACCCCCATCAGTATAGTTCCCAATATTCAATTTGATTGTATTAGTGTGGAATTATTTCTAGGAGATCCAAATGAGAAAAATTGGCAGAAAAATCTCCTACAAGCTCCTGAATTATATTCAAGTCAGATGCTTTTCTCCTTCACTACCCCCTTGGCCACGGAACTTAATCTAACACTAAGCAATGAAAAGGGGGTTGATGAAGGACCACCTGTTCAAACCCTTGGACATTTATTCTGAAGGATGGGAGGCCTCGGCATGTATAAATCCTCCTAATCCCTACCTGACAAACCCACCCTCCTTCCAGAACATTAGACTGTATTATAAGAAATTTTATATCATTTTTTGCCACTCCAAATGTTGCAGCTGCGTACAAACACCAAGACATCTGAAGAAATCCACGCAGAGGAATGAGCACTACATTCTGGAATTTCGCTATTAATGGAACTCACTAAAGATACCACCATTTCTTTGATGTACTTCTTTTAGGTCATGGTTAAGCCAGAGGTTGCTATTTAACACCACAGTGAGAAACAAGTATCACTAAAATCTATAAGACTTAGAGCGCAATCCTAACCTGGGGTTAGGGCAGCAAAAGCTAAGCCAGCGAAGTTTGGCCAGCACAAGGGACACCATAAAATATGTTTGGACCACTCTCGGAGTCAGAGAGACCAGCACACAGATGTGTGCTATCCTCCTTGACAGGGCCGGCTCTAGCAGCAGTGGGGCCCAATGTAGGGCATTCCTGTGGGGGCCCCAGTCACCAAGAAAAGCGCTGTTTGTACCATGTGCAAAGCATGGCATGTGGAAGTAGTTGGTAGTGATATCATAACATCACCGCCAACTGCTTCCAGGTGGCCCATTTTGGGCTGTTCAGAGGCAGAGGCAGGTGGGAGAGACCAAGGTAAAGCTGCTCTGCTCACCCCACTGACTTACAGCCGATAGAGATCCCAGCTGCAGCCACAGGCAAAATGCTCACCCTGCTAGTGCGGGGGCCCCTGAAGTGCAGGGCCCGATGTGATGACATTGGTCACATTGGCTTAAAGCCGGCCCTGCTCCCTGACTCCGAGTGGTCCAAACACAGTTTAATGGTGGCCCTTGTACTGGCCAAATTTTGCTGGCCTAACTGTGCCGGCCTAACTCCAGGTTAGGATTGTGCCCTTACTCACAAAGGCTCTTATCAGAAAGCTGTCATATGTGTCTTTTTTTAGGAATAAATTTCCTTCAGTTTAATTCTAGCATCTATATTAGAATTTGGCAGTGATGAAATGTGTGAGTGAGTTGATATGTTATGGAGTGTTCACAAATATTTCATCTGCTATGGAAAATGTTTGTGACACTGCTATGAAGAGTGTTCGTGATAAGCCAGCATAGTAGATTGAAATGACAGATCAATCACCATAAACCCCTTAGCTTGATGTGATTTTTATCACAAATGTGCAGATCCAGCCAGATTCTGCTCTCAGACATGACCTCCACTTGTTTATCACAAGAATCTGACTTGACTACTGTGCTCTGCTTTTTGATCTTCTGGATGCCGAACCTGACTGGTCAGGTTTTGTCTTTGACCTCATTAAGCTAATGGAATATTATCCTGATGTTTCACGTGTTGGAAATCATAATTATAATTATCACATCTCACTTGGATGTGTTTAGTTCACATCAGAGAGTTCACTTGGATGTGTTTAGTTCACTTCAGAGAGTATATGCAGGTACTCAGAAAACCGGAAGTATTGTTAAATGCTGTTCCAAAGGCGTCAGAATGCTTTTGGAAGACAGTGGGCCCTCGTGCGAGGCTGCACAGCTCCAGGTGGGCTGGGGGGCAGCAGTCGCCGAGGGGTGGCAGTCTGAGGTCCTGTCCCAGGGCAAAAAATGGGCCAGGGATGTGACTATCCACGCCACATACAATGGAGGCCCTTTCAGCACCATTGCATCACAGCACAGCAAGTTAGTTAGGATTGGGTTGCTGGCTAAGGTCTTCCAGTACTGTCTTAACTTCCAGCAAGTGTCTCTCTTTGAATGCTTTCATGCTGGATGAAAACCAAAACTGTCCTGAGTCCACCATAAGGTTAAGGTTAAGGTTTCCCCATGACCGAATGGTCTAGTCGTGACCGACTGTAGGGGGCGGTGCTCATCTCCGTTTCAAAGCCTGCAGAGCCAGCGTTTTGTCCGAGGACAAGCTTCCGTGGTCATGTGGCCAGCATGACTATATGCCGCAGCGCATGGAACGCCGTTACCTTCCCACCAAAGTGGTCCCTAATTATCTACTTGCATTCGAACTGTTAGGTTGGCAGGAGCTGGGACAAGCAACAGGAGCTCACTCTGTCACGCAGTCTTGAACTCCCAACCTTCCGGTTGGAAAGCCCAGCAACAGCGGTTTAACCCTCTGCGCCACCACGTCCCTGAGTCCACCATAAGACTCTGCAATTCAAAGGATGAAAGATGACGTTTTGTCCCTCATTATTAAGTGAATTTAAAATGCAGCTTTTGTGGTGATGAAAATCACTGCACTATAATTGATTTTAAATGAGGATGTTCATACTTTTTCACAGATAAAATAGGACACTTTATGCCCCTCAGTTTGCAATTTCATTGCATGTGAAAGAAGTGGAATGATATAACTAATATACTGAAAAGCAATAGACAGATTTAGCTTTCAGCATCTCTCTAGGGGAAAAAAGAGAGTTAAAAATCCCAATATTGCTGAAAAAGGGGTGATGCTACACCTACCTAGCAAAATCAAAATTTAAATCGTCTCAAATGAGTCAAGCAGTGGGGATTAGTTTTAAGTCTCTTTTGAATTACAATTTTGAGAAATATGATATTGCAGTTTAATTTTTTTGCAGGGGGTGGAGCAGGCTAAATCCATTAATTCTCATGTGATCATACCATTAGGGTTGAAAAATCTCTTCTTAATTCCTGACATATTGAAATGGAATCTAGAGCAGGTGAATTACTCTCATTCATCAACAGTTGGCTGCCTACCAAGGTGAATAGGGAGAAAAGGTGTTGAATGCACATATGCCACAACCTTTCTGACTAATGCATACAGAGAACTGTCTAATTAAATTAATTATATTAAGTGGATATGATCATAAAGCCTAGTATAATGCAAATGTGATGAAGTCCTTTAAAAAAAACAAAAAACTTTGGTCTCCAAAGTTCAGAAATTACTTCCAAAAGAAACTGTACATCACAGCTTATGTGAGTGATTCTAGGTCCAATCTTATGCTGCTTGCTCGCCCCATAGTAGAGGTGCCAAAACAGCTGCTGCTATATCCTGTGGGGTAGAAGAAGCAGTCAGAGGTTTCCTCAGGGTAAGGGAACATTGGTTCCCTTCTCCCATGTAGTATCCCCACAGCCCCTATGGGTCTATTCGGATTTCAGCCAGCTATTTTGCTGGTGCAGAACCAAGTAGACCCGTTGAGCTCCGTTTCTTGGGTGGGGGATAGGATCCTGCAGCAGCCTCCACCCCTCCTGGGCCCGATCTACCTCCTGTTCCACCCAGTTCACCCAGTTTCACCCCTGCTCACTTTCTCCCGCCCTCCCCCTGCCAGAAAATGCATCCCGCATGCTTATCATGGCAGGGAACTTACCATATGTGGCTCCCATTGCTTCTGCTGCCAGCAGGGAGGCCCAGCATCAAGTGGTGCAAGACTCCCCACTGGTGCTGCTCTTCTGACAGCCTCCACAATGTGCCTTATTGCACGTTTGCAACAGCAATTGTCCGGGCAGTGTGCATATGAGCAGTGCTGCCCACGCGCTGGATTGAGCTGCCTGTTACCTTTTGGTTTCCCCATTTAGATTCTGCATATAAGGTAATAGAACTACTCCGCATACTTAAATTTGCCACATCAAGTAACATGCAGTGCAGTTGTGAAGAAGGAGGACAAACCTGCGAAAAACCAATGTTGCTCCAGGAGTTCCTATGCTATATGGCAGTGGCATCACAAGAGGTGATGGTGTGGGCATGCATCCCCTGCTGACACCCGCAGACAAGGTGATCACGACACCACGCTTTGGTGATCATGGGGATACTTTGGGCCCAGCCACCGCACATTCTCACTGCCGATTGTATCTTCTCTGCTTGCTGGTGAGAGCAGGTGGTGGCCAAGCCTCAGGTGGCCTGAAGATCGCCAAAGGGAGGCAGGCATTTCATATTTAAATCAGTTTCAGAGCGCAATCCTAACCTGGAGTTAGGCTGGCCCAGTTAGGCCAGCAAAGTTTGGCTGGCACCAGGAACACCATAAAGTATGTTTGGACCACTTTCAGAATCAAAGAGGCCAGTACACAGATGTGTGCAGTGATGTCATCTGGTAATGAAGAACGGGAACGCTGGGCGGGACTTACACATGATTGCAGCCTGTCCGTTCCATTCCGTGGCTGCCCTGGCCTCGGGGGGGGGGCTGCCCCTGGTTGGCGTGCCCCACTGCTGCTCGCCCAGGCACCCGGCGCGCCCCCACCCGTCCCCCCGGCGAGCAGGTGCCTCGCTGAGGCCAGGGCTACTGCAGAACGGAACGGACGGGTAGCCAATCACGTGTAAGTCCCGCCCAGCGTTCCCGTTCTTTATTATCAGATGACATCACTGGATGTGCGCCATCCTCCCTGACTCCAAGAACAGTCCAAATCTGCTTTACTGTGTTCCTTGTGCTGGCCACGTTTTGCTGGCCTAACTGGGCCAGCCTAACTCCAAGTTAGAATTACGCTCTCAGACCCTGGAGGTTCACGGACAATGTGATTATATCACTATGTCATCCCCAAATTTCCAGGATGCTGAGCTCCTTCAGGTACACACCGCCTACCCAGGCCTCAGGGACACCACTGCTACATGGCCCTCTCTTCATCCCCCTCCCCATCCACAATTTGCAAGTTAGCAGAAACAGTTTGACTCATTTTAAATATGCTGAAGCGTGAAATAAATAATTACATGTCATTAATACTGGCACTGTGAAATCTCTTTAAAACCATCCTTATTCATCACTCATATGTAATAATTTTCTTTTAAGAAGACGAATCATTGATGAACGTTTGAAAAAACGAGACACCCTCATGAATCACTGTTAGTTTTCAATGGACATGGAGTCGCAGTTGTTTGACTTACTGAGTGCCTCCCCTGGGAGAAGACAATAAAGTGAAAGTATTTTTAAAGGAAGCTGAGAATGGCTCCATATATACAGTTGCTGCTTTTCAAATGTTAATAACAAATCCATTTCAATTACAAGAAAAATTGGCTTGTTCCTTTGGTATTTCCACTAATGATTTTCGATAGTGGCCGAAACCACCTTGAACAATAAAAAAGAACCAAAAAACGCATGATGGAATGCCTGCATCCTGTAAAGCCAATGTACTTGGTATTCAAATTGAAATTCAGCTGTGTTTTCTCTATGCTAGAATCGCTGGAGCCGGAGAAGGGAGGGAGGGGAAATATCATTTGTGAGAACAAAAGATAGTACACAAAGGAAATAAGTACCCAGAGTTTCACTTTGAAGCTGGATAGACTTGTGAGTGATGGTGATGAGGGGTCAGTATAGGACTGAGGGTCAGGAGCATACTGACTATTGTGCCATGCCACAACTTCATTTCTAAGAACCTTGCCTGGAAATCCCACCCATTCCAAAAAGGATCTGCAATGTGAGAAATAAAAATGGGAAAAATAAAAGCAATAAAATAATCATCTCTGTCCCCTTGTCATTCCTCCACAGATTTTGCTCTAATGATGCTCTTGCAGCTGTTGTAACCCACACAAGAAAAGATCTATCACAAGTTTTCTGCTCTTTTCAAACTTTACTGCACGTGTTTCAGAGTCATTGAGTCAATAGGAGTGCCTTGTATGAGGGCTACAAAGCCACAGAGGGAGGCTGCAAGGATCCGTAGAGCCTTTTCGTGTTTGTTCTTTCAGCCTCTCTGGGTGAAACAGCAGCTGTTACCTCTGCAACACCACCGCAGGCTTTCTCAGGCGCCTAATTTGCATGACATTCAATTTCCTCCTCCTCATTCCCACTGCTTAATCCTGGCAAGGAGCCTACCTTTCTTGTACAGAAGGTGTAAGGAACTCCCTGCCATAAAGTTGTGCTGGGGTGTCACGTTTCTGAGAGACCTTCCGATTCCTTCGTTGCATGAACATTCATCAACACTGCAGTATTGGAGGGGGCTCCCCAAATAAGAACATAAGAACATAAGGCTGAAGGCCCATCTAGTCCAGCTTCCTGTATCTCACAGTGGCCCACCAGATGCCTCAAGGAGCACACAAGACAACTAGATACCTGCATCTTGTTGCCACTTCCCTACACACATGGCATTCTGAGGTAGCTTCCTTCTGAACTATGGAGGTTGCATTATCCATCATGGCCTGCAGCCTGTGATGGACTTTTCCTCCAGAAACAGTCCAGTCCCCTTTTAAAGGCACCTAGGCCAAACACCATCATCACCTCCTGTGGCAAGGAGTTCCACAGATTTACCCACTGGTTAAAAAAGTATTTTCTGTTCTTACTCCCTCAACACTCAATTTTAGAGGATGTTAATATTTTTGTTGTTTTATGCTCTTTCCTTTTCCTCTTTCCTTTGAAACCAAGTCCTTATATTAACCAATTACTGTCACAAAAGTGTCATAAAGCATTTTGCAATAGCGCTACTGCCAGGAGGAATATGGGAAGGCTTGCGCCTTCCCACTGCTGCCGGGGGCTGCACGGATGCCTGCAACTGATGCTAGAAAGTTTGTTGTCACAAAGTGAGTTACGGCATTTTTGTGACAGATAAGAGCACACAGCAGAGTTGCAAGGTGAGAATAGGATTGGGTTGTTCATCAATTAATGTGTTTTCTCTATCACAGTCCAATTACTAGACTTTTCACAAATGAACTGCCAATAAAAGTTTCCAGCTCACACACACCCAGTATTAAAGTGAGCTTGCATTTACTGTTGAAGAAAGCACATTTACAGTGCAATTCTATGCATGTCTACTCAGGAGTTGATTCCATTGACTTCAATGGGGCTGATTCCCAGGTAATTGTGTTTAGGATTACAGGCTTATTTAGATTGAAATTCCACTGATTTCAAATGGGTTTACTTCCAGGAAAGTGATTTTAGAATTCAACCCTTTGCAAGGTAACTGGGCCCAGTTCACTGTGTTTGTTCTTTGTAAATCTAGTGACATAAGAACCTTTGCTGGAATCTTGAACTCAATTCCGTGTGCATAATTGCATTGTGACCTAGAGTTGGGTTTTTTTTT
>JAJKFI010000003.1:38532597-38553310 GCA_029204185.1 Lerista edwardsae | reverse complement strand
TCTCTCTCTCTCTCTCTCTCTCTCTCTCTCTCTCTCTCTCTCTCTCTGTGTGTGTGTGTGTGTGTGTGTGTGTGTGTGTGTGTGTGTGCGTGCGTGTGTTTAAATAAAAGTCCATGACTTTGCATATTATGTTGTCATAAGGATTGGCAGTGGAGCGTAATAAAGTAATAAAAGGGCAGTGTGTCCAGCCAAATCCGTCTGGTTGTGATTGTGGTGATGGTATGCTCAGCGGCAGGAAGAGCAAATCAAATGCAGATGTTTCTCCATGAAGACTTTGACATTTATTAGTGATACGCTTCTCAAGGTGACATTGACAGTGTGAAAAGGGGATACAGAAAGGCGGGTGCTATACACTGTTTATATACGACCATCCTTGGTCTCCCCAGTGCTGCAATTGCCTTAGACATCTGGTAGGAGCCTTATGTGTGTGGAACAGCTGCAAACGTTCCAAATATTCTGGCGCATTTGGAAAGCACTGGGTCTAGAGGCATAGAGGTTGCATCTATGCCTAGAGGTTGGTGATGATAATAGTAATGGGATGTTCATGTGGGATCTTCAGGGACCAGTGTTACCTCCACATGTTGATCACCTGTAGCATGCACGCAGGTTATGCAGATTTGTGTTAGGTCATACTGTGAGATGTCATGTGCTATCCCAGGTTCCAGTGAGCATAATCCAGAGCATTCATTGGGCTGATACAAGTCCCTTGTGCTGGCTCAGGAGTTGCAATTGTTCTATTAGGCATATTTGTGCCTGCCCATGCCACTTCTCAGACCTGTAAGGCCATATTTCCACGAGCTGCATCAAAGAGATGTTGGCCATCCTGGTATATTATTTGTCTGACATAACAATCTTTGGATCAGCGAGTGGCACCTTCAAGGTTATGTTGTATAGTAGGACTAGTTTCAGAGCGCAATCCTAACCTGGAGTTAGGCCGGCACAAGGGTCACTGTAAAGAGCACAGTTTGGCCGGCACAAGGGTCACTGTAAAGAGCATTTGGACCACTCTCAGCGTCAAGGAGGATGGCGCATGTCTGTGTGCTGGCCTCTCTGACTCCGAGAGTGGTCCATACATACTTTATGGTGTCCCTTGTGCCAGCCAAACTTTGCTGACCTAACTGTGCCGGCCTAACTCCAGGTTAGAATTGCACCCTCAGTCATGGAAAGAACAGTTTTGGAAGTGTCTGTGGAAGCTCGGTTGAACACTAGGATGGGCTTTGAACACTAGGATGGGATGCAGGTGACAAGTTATTTGTTTCAGTTCCTCAAGGTTTCGCATAATATTGAAAACGTTGTGTCTTCCACCCTGCAACTAGTGAGCATATTCAAAGTTTTTATGGGCCGTCGATGCAGATGCTGCAGGAAAGCAGCTGCTGACCTTTGGGGTCACGTTACAGAGCTGGGTCCTTCATCACTCTTGATGCATATAATGGGGTCTCAGTGATAAACTACAGGAAGTTGTAATTCCACGACTGTACACAGCCCTCTATAGAGTCCTTATGCTACTGCATCCACCTGTAATGTTACTTTTCTGGTTCAGGAAGGAAGTCGTTCTAAGTATTAAAAAATTAAACCCAGATTGGGATTTAAGCTCGCGAGTCATTTAGAGAAGTAGCCAGGAGCAACTTTCATAAACCAGAGGAGAGAAGATTCAGCCAGTTCTTATTCACAGTCTATAAATAATATTTCACCAAACCGACTCCATGAAGGAAAGACGTTATTCATGGTTGCAGGTGTGGACTGAAGGGAGCAGTGACAGGATGCCAAGGCCGGAAATGTGTGTGATGGAAATCGGAAAAAAAGTTTGATGGTAAAGACATTGAGAGGTCAAACGCATAGCTGTGTTGTTATCACTGGCGAGAACAGCTTTGATGGAAATGCTTGAAACTAACGCATTGTGTCACACTGGCTGGCTCCAGTTAACCTTTCTTCAGTTGCTGTGCCGCAGAAATTCAGTTGCCTCCCAAGGAGAGCCATTTTACAACACAAATGCATTGTTACTGATGAAAGATTTAGAATTTTCTGAACCTAAAGTAAAGGGAATGTAATAGTTACGGTATGATTTTCATCATGTCAGTACATTAGGCAGTGTAGTAGTTGCATGAACATTCTACAACCTGTGGTCTGACAATAATAGATTTAGTCATGTGCAGCGGCAGAACCATAATTAGGGCAGAGCTTAAGGGGCATCTGCCCCAGGCGCTACGCCAAGCAAGGGCACATGACTGCCCCCAAACTCTGCCCTAATTATGGAGGAGCTTCTGGCCGCTTCACGCACCTGCTCCTTCTCTGCTGGAGGCTCCCAGCATCCACAGAGAAGGGACAAGGCACGCAAAGAGGTCGCAATGAGCGCCCCCTCCTTGGGGAGAACATAGAAGTGATGTCATGTCACACCATGATGTCACTGCCCTGAACACTGGGGAGTCTGTTACAGCTCTTTGTAATGGCACTTTCAGGGTGTCCTGGATTCTTGGATAATGGGCTGCATGCACTGCCACTCATTCTTCCACCAGTGCCCATGCCATCATTCCCTAGGCGGGCGGCATGAGCAAGAGAGGCAGCAGAAGCAGGAAGAGTGATTGGAAAGCCACCTGCTTCCGTGCCTGCCAGATCCCCACCCATCTTACTTGGGTTGGGGCAAGGCCAGGGCAGCAGCAGTGATATGATAGACTACAATCCTATTCATCTGTAGAATTTTTGGACTTGGGAGCATCATGGGCTGGCTGGGGACCCTGAGGAGTACTTTTCCTTTGGCCAGTGGTCACCTCTTTGACTGCTGATGCTATCTATAGTAATAAGTTGTTTTCCACAACTACATTGATAGGAGCAAAAGCATCAATGGGATATTTTAGTGGCTTCAATGATGGACTATCATCTGCAGTCAGTTGCGGATCTACCATTGTGTTTATGGGAGCAAAAGCCCTGGGTGCATCTCTCCTGTGGCGCAATGACAAGGAGCCTTGCCTTGCGAAGAGGTGAGTGGTTTCGGCCCTCCTGCCTTCCCTTTCCATTGTACGTCTCCGAAATGGAGCCTGGCGTGGCATGGGGATGGAGTGGAGCAGCGCATGGGAGCGAGGAAACAGCGGAGGGGGCGGACCGCCTCCTCCTCTGTCCCTAGGTGGTCCATTGGCCAGGTCAGCAACTGTCACCAGTTTGATTATTTCACTGCCATGGCCATCACAAATACAGTATCTGTCTGGGATTTGAGTCTTCAACAAGCATGGATACTGCAACAGTTATAGCATATATGAGGTAGGTCCTCAGTGCCAGAGTCCATGTTTGCCCCATAAGGTTGCAGGTTCAATTCCTGGCCTCATGATAATTATTGGGGCTTTTTGTCACTGGTTTTACCACAGTGTGTTATTTATTTTTTATTTGAGCTTATTTTTAGTGTGTTTATTACTGTTGTAGGCTTACTTGGATGTCTTTCTGAAACGAGTGGTAGGGGAATTTTAAATTAAATAAATTAAATAAGCACATAGGGCAGGACCAATGACCTGACTCACTATCAGGCAGATGTCCATGTTGATAGGTGCCGATTTGTCATGAAAGGAGCAAATCATGGCTGTTGTTGTCAATGCTGTTGTGATTCAAACTGATATATCACTTGAGTTCGCCAAACAAGCAATATCTAACTTTCATTGCCCTACTGACATACATGTGGTTTGCTGGGTCAAAGTACGAACAGTTTTTCAGCACTTTCCAGCATAATGCAATTATATGGAACTTACTGGGAAGGAATTTATTGGCTAACTGAAGGTTCACTGCTAAGAGTGTGCAATTTAGAAGGTGCATATTTCAAAAGTCCTTTGAGAATTGGACTGGCTGTGAATACCATGAAATCTGCATTGCAAGAATACACTGAAAAAAAAGGTTGAAATGGTTTAGCAACAACGTATAATAGAAATCATGTGTTTTTTCAGGGCTCTCATTTTTTTTCTCCCTGATTCCCATGTCAGTATATTATGCCAAGGCTGCCTAAAAACAGTATATATGCAAAATTCAGTGGTGGAGAATTCTTGTAATATTATTGTGAGGAGGCATAGTTGCAGTGGCCTCCTGTAATTCCATCCCTTTCTGTCGCCTCTCACACCCTTCTGGTTTTTAGTGTGTATTCAGGAGGGTAGGTGAGCAGGAGATTAGAACTTCAGCTCCTTACCCAACAACTCAGTACCTTAAGGCAGCCCAATCCTATCAGGCTAACCCCATGTGCTCTTACTTACCGTGGGCTCAGGGTGTAGTAAAGAGTGCTGTAAGGCACTCTAGAGCTGTCTGACGGTGGGGGGCTGGTGCCGAGGTCAGTACCAGACAGTGCTGGGTTCAGCACTGGGATGACCATTACCGAGAGCCTCCAAGGGTAGGTTTCACTGCTAGCCGGTGGTGAGCCTTTTCAGGGAGGGGGAGAGGAAGGGACAAGGTGGAACTGGGTGGAGGGAGGGTAGACCATGGCGCAGACTGGGCCCAGGATGGGGAAGGAGATGGAGGCAGAGACCCTATGCTACATCTAAGCTAGGAAACCTGACACAGGTTTCCTTGGTTTTGTACCTGCTCAAATGCGTTTGACAGTTCGTTTAGATCCATTGGAGCAGCTGTAGGTTGAAATGAGGCAAGGTAGCCATTTTGGCACCACTGTAGCCCTGGGCACTAGGAAAGCATAGGATAAGGTCCTTAGTCATGGTATTCTTGAATGTGGTACAGGTTGATTATCTTTTATCCGGACTTCTTGGGATGGGTGGGTGTCCAGATTTTGGATTTTTCTGGATTTCGGAATAATTGCATAAATATAATGAGAAATGCTTGCTCTTTTCACTGTTACTTACTTGGGTATCTGCTGACCTCTGACATTTTCCAACAGTGGCACATACCACAGAGCAGAGAATAGAATGAGCACAAGACCTTTTTTCTGTTGAATTTAAAATAAAGACTTGGACAAGGATGTCTGGATTTTGGAATAATCTGGATTTCAGATGTCCAGACAAGGGATTATCTATCTGTATTGAAGTCCCCAAAAATGGTTGTGGTGGGGGCTTTCAGAATTCATCGTGTGAACATTCAGATAAATATGGTATATCAAATCAAAGTTATAGCACCACAGGTCTGCAACATCAATTTGCATAATGACCGTATTTTGAATAACCAAGGAAGTAATCTGACAACACGTTCCTGGTAGTCAGCCCATTGAACACAATGAGACTGACTTCTGAATAGAGATGCCTAGGCTTGCAATGTAAGATTCAGAAAAGGGTCTTTTAAACTCCTTTAGGGTCCTTGGGCTCATGTGGATGAGTGCCTGAACTGAACTTTTGTACCATTAGGAGTTGTGCCCGTCAAGTTCCGTTTCAGCTGCAATTCTAAATCACGTGCGTTCATTACTTGCTTTGTTTCATAGAAATAATACTGAAACAGATCATTGCCGCTCATAGCAGTGTCTGGTATAGCTTCAGAACTGTCAGGCTCAACAAAGAAAGCAATGAATTTTGACAGAGAGCTAATGTCTTACACAAATTATTATATTCATTTAATTTCAGCATTTAAAAAAAAACAAACCACCAAACTTGTGCTCATTTTAATGATGATGTAGTGGATGGAACTACAAGCTATTCATTACAATGGACATCTGTAAATTAAATCCTTTCCAAACTAGTAGGACAATCCCAACAACACTTTGTGGAGAGAAAAAATGAAAATATAGATCCCAGCAAAGTCACATATCCTTAGATGTGGGAGAAAACCAAGCAGTATCTGACCGGGGCCAACCTGGCTGGGGGTTAGGATCCAACCCAAGCGCCAAATCCTATCTTCATCTTCTCACTGGGCTGGTCTGCCCATGGACTGGCCCATTCCCATGCCCCACACCCTGTTCCCTCTTTTCCCACCTTCCCCACCCCCCTGTGCTGGCCGGGTTCTACCAGCCTTACTTTTGTGCTTTCCGGACCGGTTTTTAGCATGCACTTCAGTGCACTGGCCTTTCCTCGACTGTGTCAGCACAAATGCGCTTTATGGCATGTTTGCAACAACACTGGGCCTTGGATTGTTCTCTTAATGACCTAATCCTAATTGCAGCTAGAACTGCTGGCACGAGCATTCCAGCAGCTTCCGGCACTTTCTGGCAGTCGCAAAGCATGATATTCTGGTTTGTGAGACCTGGCCATTGTTAGAAACAGCACGTGGCTGGCTTTGTGTGGCAGCAGACTCTGGACACTGACCACCCTAGACTGCACAAGAGGTGTGAGGGAGACTAGGGTAGGTGCAACAGGGCGGCAACAGGGGCAGAGAGAAGGGCGGACTAGGGCTGCGAAGGGAGGTGGTTTAGAGGTAGTTCCCTTCCTGGGCTTGATTTGCCTTCATGGGTCCATGCGGACTTGTGACAGCAAAGGGGCACACCAAGAAGAATGAGCGAAGAAGACACTGCCAAGGTGCTGGAAGAACACAATTACCATGCAGGACATCCGTTCTGCCAAGGCGTCACATCACAGAGAACCCCTCAACTACTGAGTGATGAAGTGATGCCTCGGCAGAAGTGGTGCAGCTGAAAGGGCAGCCCATGGGATTTTTGGGCTGCCCCATATATGCAAAACAATGATTGAGATTTGCATATTTTATCATTTGCAGCTGATGAGTTCCCACATGAGAACAAATCGCTCATTTCTGGCCACCATCTATAGTCCCATTGAACTCATACTTGGGATTGGGCTGTAAATGTTTCGTTTACAAATTCCAAACTTAGATTATGTATTTATTCAGGGCACAGTCCTAACCTGGAGTTAGGCTGGCATAGTTAGGCCAGCAAAGTTTGGCTGGCACAAGGGACACCGTAAAGCAAGTTTGGAACACTCTCACAATGCAATTCTCTAATGTCATTAGCGCTGACGCGGGGACTCGAAGCAGCACCCTCACATCAACACTAATGCTTTTCAAAGCACCAACAGAGAGCATCCCTTGCCCGACCGAAGCTGGTCAGCGCAAGGGAGGCTGTGTCTCATATCGAGACGGTGATTGGTGAGAGGGAGGGACATGAGGAGGGGAGGGACATGGGACTTGTGCAGGACATGGGTGGGCTTGGGAGGTGGCCATATGGCCACATCCTAAGTGTGTCCACGAGGCCCACATTCAGGCCACGCGGTCTCCTTGGATCTGTGCCCCCTCTTTAGTGGGCACAGATCCGAAGAGCACATAGGCCTACAGTAAGGAAGCGAACGCTCCCTTGTCATGGGAGGGGGGGCTCCAGCCTCTCCTACGCAGCATGTGGCGCTACCAAGTTGGCCTCGCCACTACGGCACTGCATAAGATTGCGCCCTCAGAGTCAGAGAGGCCAGCACACAAGTGTGTGCCAACCTCCCTGACTCAGAGAGTGGTCCAAACGTGCTTTACGGTGTCCCTTGTCCCAGCCAAACTTTGCTTGCCTAACCGTGCCAGCCTAACTCCAGGTTAGGATTGCACCCTCATTTAAAGACTGTATACCCTGCCTATCTATCCCATTAGGGGCTCATAAAAAGGTCTTACCTGTAAGGCGGCTTACAGATAAAACAATAGCAAAACATTAATATAATACAATAAAAAAATTAAAACAGTAAAACACAATAAGCTTAAATGGACCACCATTAAAATTATGTTCGTCAGCTCTCCAATGCCAGCATTCAAAAGCTTCCCTAAATAACAAGTTCTCAAGACTCCACCAAAAGGATTCCAAAGAGGAGGGAATTGGTTTCAATTCCAGGGGGAGGGACTTCCATAAACAGGATGCCACCACTGAGAAGGCCCCATTTCTTGCCACCATTCCCCCTCTCAGTTCACTGGTGGCAGCACAGTTAAAAGGACCCCCTCTGGTGGCTGGAGTCCAAAGAACCCTACAACTGGCTCTATTCCCAAGAGGCCTTTGTTTCTTGATGCCACACCGCAAACTGTTTTTGAAACTGAAGAGAGTGTCAAAGCATTTTGTGGTACACAATGTGTTATTCGAAGAAAAACATTCAGAGATCCTACTGGGCATCTGTGCGCACTCATGCTCACCTAAAGTAGCTTTTTGAATCCTGGCCAGTCCTTGGACGTAACTCTCTGATCTCACAAAAACTTTACTTTCAAGCAAATGTGCTTAGGAGGACTGTCATCTAAATGACAGCCTTTTCCCTTTTCCAAGCTGATATTCATTTACGATTTGTTATTTGTGGGTACAGACGTTTTATTCATTTTCATCCTTTTGAAAGGCTGATTTTAAAATTTGAGCTATACTTTCATTCAAGAACGTTTAGATGTATGCTATCATTATATATTGGTAGCTTTAAAAATGCTGAGTGTAACACAGAGAGTATTGAATATCATCCGTGGAAATACAGCTGTATGCAAAAGGCTGATGGCACATAGTCAGGAACCATGTTAGGAATTTAAACTAATAGATCAGGTCAGAATGCAACCGTGAGTAATGTCACCGAAGGCATAGTACTAGGGAACTTTACACTGTACAAACAAGATTAGCTGATCATAAATTCAGATGACGATTTCCCATTTGTTACTGGCAGACCACAGGCCATTTTGAAGAGAACTTCAGGGTTCTCCATGTGCGTTTGAATTTATGCACACACACACCTGCATCACTATATGCTCATTCTACCTTTCTTGTGTGCAGATTTCCTCATATGTTTCAGTCTTTAGGAGCTTTTCATTGCTGAATGTATCCAAGGAATGCTGTGAGCATGTTTAGAATTTACCATGCCCTGAAAAGTGCATACTATGAAAAGCAATTAAGATTGCAGCAGATTCCATTGTTTAATGGAGTATTCCCAATGGCATTAAAATAATAGCCTATAAACCATATGAATACCATAGTTCTGGAGGAATGGCATTTGATTTTTTTCTACAGCGTTTATTAACATGACGCAGGCCGTATAAGTTCTGGCAGCCTGGAGAGGAGAACTGTGTTGTTTCCTTTTTGACGCCCTCATTACTTTTGACAGATCTGAGTAGTTTGCATTTTTGCACTAACATGTTTTGATTAACCTTTTTTTGCTTCAGAGATCTTGCTCAGCAAAAGTGAGCTAGCAGGGCAATTTCTGTAATGTGAAGAGGGGGCCAATGCTACAATTGGATGCATTTGGCGTTTACAGTGGTCTGACACAATATATCTCAATAATCATATAATACGCAGATTTTTTCCCTTTCTCTACCACTGTTACTTGAGTCTCCAGTTGCCAGGCCCACTTCATGGACTGAAGCACTTTGTGAAGAATTCAGATGCTGAATACACTGTTTTAAGGGGCCAGTTGCAGTTGTATTGCTGAGATCATCAACAGCAGATCATCAATAACATAGGACTATGTTATCTATTGTTTCCTTTTGAGTGTGCCATTTATTTATTTATTTATTTATTTATTCATTCATTCATTCATTCATTCATTTATTTATTAATAGATTTTTACCCCGCCTTTTGTGCCCAAAGGCACCCAAGGCGGCATTACAAAATATATATTAAAAATACAGCATAACAATTAACATTAAAAACAGTTAAAACAGTATTAAACAACAATAGCAAACAAAATAAAAACAAACAATTTAAAAACAATTTAAAAAAACAAAACAAAAACAAACCCCGTGGATCATAATAACCAGCCGGCCAACCTGTCAACAGTTAAAAGCTTTTTGGAATAAAAAGGTCTTCAGCCCCCGCCGAAATGTAAACAAAGGGAATATTGCCCCCACCCCATGTTACAGTAGCTATGCAATTTTTCCTTGTGAGCAACTATAATCAGGAGCTGTTCACTAGGAGCCCTGGTGAAGCACATTCTTTTCAGGATGGATCCAGGTTCATCTCCAGATAGGGCTAGGAACAAACCCTGGCCAGCACCCCCGTAGTCTCTAAGAGTGCAGTCCTTACCTGGAGTTAGGCCAGCACAGTTAGGCCAGCACAGTTTGGCTGGCACAACGTAAAGCAACCTGGAGTTGGGCTATCACAAGTTTGGCCAGCACAAGGGACACCGCAAAGTATGTTTGGATGCCAAAATGCACACCGCTGTTTCCTGTGGGAACCGCAGCAGCAGCCAGGGTCTCCTCAGGAGAAGGGAACTTTTGTTCCTTCCTCCTGAGGAAAGCCATGTGCCCTGCAATGGGCCTACTCAAGTCTCCGCCTGCTACCTTTGTGTTGGGCTTCCAAGCCCAATACAAAGGGTTTGGGGTACGGTGGCAGGAACTGTTGCCAGTCCCACGCCCTCTTGGAGCCTCCCTTCCCCCTCCCACTCTCCGCTTTCTCACTCCCTCCTGCTGCCCCCAAAACCCACACTGCACGTATTGATCAGTGGGGCTATTTTCAGAAATCATATGGGCGGTGTGGCAGAACCGCCCTCAACGGTGGCCAGCAGTACAATGCTTTACGGCACAGTTGCGATACTTTTAGTCAGCGATACAGAAGTTTTACTGGCGCAGAGGGTGATAGGATCATGCTCTAAAACTCTTTAAATGCACTATTTTCTTCCCAATGTGCGGTCCAATCCGTGCATGTTTTCTTAGAAGTAAATCCCTCTGTGTTTAATGCAAGTTACTCCCAGGTAAGTGTTCACCGGAATTGTATATCTTGAATCTGTTTAAAAGTGGAACTTTAAAGCATGCTGGTAATGTTTCTCTCTTCTCCCTCACCCCCATATGATGTCTGAAATAGCCCCACTGATCAATAGAAGAGCTGGAAGGGTATGTTTATCCTGTAAATGATACTATAGTTACTTGAGGCATACCACTATTAGAAAGATAAAACTGATATTTATATACCCCAGTTAGGGAGATGGACTGATCATGTGCCAACAAGACTATAATTGCATTACTAATGGATTGAATATTAGTGTAAAGTATAAAAAAATTCATCCTGTGATGCAAGTAAAATTTACAAGGACATAAATATGCCAGTATAATCCAATAAAATATTAATTTTCTGTTCCACTTTGACAACTATACTTAGTTCTATCATGACCTAATCCTATCCGAGCCTTGTGTGATAGAACTTCCATTCTATCTGCGTAAGGTCAAGGCTGGTAGCTCAGGAGCTGCTGCAGTGACATTTGGGCTGGGATGTGGGCGACAACACTGAAGCAAAACTATAAAACTCCCACGTCACACCTACACACGCAACATTTGCTGCGCACCAATGTGCCACGGAACACTCGTTGAAAATCACTGGCTTAGAGAGCTTGCAGTGAACAGGCTGCCGTAGCAAACTGTTTAATGCGCTCTGGATGCCAATCACACTTGCACAAGTGCCAGCATCACATCGTATCACACCACATGAAAAATTGCTTCTGTGGATGTAGTCCCATTGCTTGCAGCATTTTAAACATCTGTTTCCCATGCAACATTAGTGTCCATGTGCCGCTGTAGATGGATTCCTTTCTTGCACAACTGTCTTCAGTATGTGGCTGTTTGTGCCTTCCAAGGTCTCATGAAAACAGCCTGGAGCTTTCTGTGGAAGAATTAGAAAATCATCCTGTGAACTTATGTGAGGATGGTATGTTTATGTGTTTTCCCTCTTCGAGAAGGAGTAGACTTGCCAGGTGTCCTTTATTGTAAGGGACTTCCTGTATTTAAGATTTAAAAATTGTGTCCCTTATCAAAGTTGAACGGGACTTGAAAAATATCATTCTGAAATTCTGCTGCTGCTGCCTCGCCATGGCTAACTGCATAATTTTTATATTATTTCTGGTAACCATGGTTTGATAGAAAGCAGTATCCCGATACCTGTGTGTCCTTTATTGTCATTTTGAAAACCTGGCAAGTCTAAGGAGTGTTAAGTCTGTTTAAATAAAAACATTGCTGTGAAGACATAGAGCCGATCCTTACCGAGCCAGGGCCACAATGCCGTCTCCGGGTGTCGCTAACACTCCAGTCAGTGCTGGGCCTAGTCCTGGTTGGAAGAGGATGCACTGCTGTCTGGCTGTAAGTGTTCCTGCTGGGTGGCAGAGCAGCTTCTCGGGGCAGGGGAGGGCATGAAGAAGAGGAAGAAGGCAGGGGGAAGGCAGGACTGGGTGGAGGGAGAGGGGGAGTGGGCCACCGCAGGAGGTGGGACCGGTGGTGAAAGCCACCTCAGGAACCGATGTCCCACTTTCGGCCACAGAACTTGACATGGCACTGCTCTGCTTGCCACCAGCAAAATAGCTGGCAGTGAGCAGAGTAGCCCCATTGTGGAGCCCAAAGCTTTCCTCAGGGGGAAGGGGATGTCCCTTCTAATGTTCCTTTCCTTCGAGGAGACAGTGGCAGCTGCCGCAGCTCCCGCAGGAAACAGCAGTCACGGTCACCGATTTGGCGCCACGGCTCATAAGGGAGTCCACTGGCATAGGATCAGGCTGATAATCAAGTGTTCAGTTGCCTGCAATTTCCAGCTGACTGCATATTTTCAAATTACATCAATATTACATAAAAGGATGATGTTATCTTTATTTTTGTTGCTGCTGGTGCTGCTATGTAACTCACCTCATACTTCAGGATCAAAACAGCAACAAGTATGAATTGGGATATTTTTTTTTTGTCACAGATCCAGATTTTGTAAGTAATGGACTCCCTGCCCGCCCCCGCTGTCAGACCTAGGCTCATCACTCTTTATTTTTCTTGATTTTCAAGTCAGTTCACTCTGCTGTGAGGAACCCCAGAATGTAGTTCAAAAGACATTCACTTGCAAACTCCATTGAACTGAAATGGATTTACCAAAGAATACAAGTGTTTGTAACATTCCGAATTGCCACTGTGATCTCTCTAGGTCAAAACATTATTATGGTTTTAGTCGTCAGTCAAGCGAGCTGGCGGATAATAAAGCCAGCAGGTGAGTGGCAGTTTTTTCCTACTCGATAGTCTTTTGAAGTTACAAACGACTTCATTCAAACTTTGCACTCTTTGGCTTGTTTAGTTTTGCCAACAAGGCAAGGAAACCCTACTGTGAAAGTGTGTAGTTAAAAGGTTGTGATCAGTCAGAGCCAAGCCGATAAAGAATTCCTAAAAATAAAGTGGCTGAGATGTTTTTGCTTTGTTTCCTGAAAAATGTTGTGCGTATTTATAATAGGATTATTCATCAAACAATGTAACCAATGTAATCTTACATGGGACAGATACGTGAAAACGTTGCCCACCCTAATCATTAGTCACATGAATTCAAGCCAATCTTTGCCTTTCAGTCTTCTTGTGTACAATCATATGATGAATCTTATTGAGAAAATTTGAGGTTAATATGTCCTAGTTACATGTACTTGGAAGTACATCCCACTGTGTTCAATGGAGCTCAGTCCCTAGTAAAGGTGTTTAGTTTTCCAGTCTTCAAGCACAATCCTAACCTGCATCAGATCAGGCAGGCCAGTAGGCTTGTGCCATATCCATTACAGGTGAAGAACAAGCTTGGGTGCAACTTGGAGTAAGGGAATTCAGTCCCCTTTCCCTGTGTCACACACCAGCCAGCCCAATAGGGCTACTCGGATCTGTGTCCAAGATTTTGCAGGCGCAAATACAAGTGACCCTGCAGACACATATCTGACCTGTTGCCTGGGGTGGCGCAAGCCATGGGCGCCGGGCAGTGGTGGGGTGCCATTGTACGCAGTCCGTGAGCAAAACAGTGCGCTCTTCGGCCCGCCCACTCTCCCTGGTCTCTGTAACGCTCCGAAATGGAGCATTTCCGGGTGCAGGGAGGTGTGTCGGAGTGATGCACGGGGGGCGGGGTGACGTCCTGGGGATGCGGTTTCGGCGCCAGCCATGGGCGCGCTTGCCCCTCCGTTCAGGCCTGGAACCATGTAAGGCCAATCCAGACAGGGATGGGGGTTAGGATCCAGCCATGGTCACTCAGGCCAATCCCACCCCACCCCACCTCCTGATCTGCCTCCCAGACTGCCTTCCCCATGCTTTCCCCACCCAGAACCACGCCTGTTCTGCCCTTCCTTCAATCTCTCCCACCCCCTGTGCCAGCTTGCCCAGGCTAGCACAAACTAACCCTGTGCCAATGTGGCTCCAGGGCTGCAGAACTAGTGCACGTACATGTGCTCGCTCAGAACATGCTTTACGGCACTTTGCAACACTCGGGAGCTAGTACGAGGGACATAACATGTGCCGGCTCAGGGCAGCTTCAGTATTGCTCTGCCAATTGCATTTAGCAAAATGGTTTTGTCCAGTGGTAATTTAGTTTTTCATTCAAACTCTAATTGACTTGCGGAGGGTATTGATTTCCTGACAGTGTAAGAATTGGTTCTCGGAGTAAAAACTGAACAAAGGCAAATAATGTGTCTAGGTTAGATTTCTTCTTTTTTTCCACAAAAATGTTAAACTTTAACATAGGCTTTAATTATTATTGTAAAAATGTTTTCATCACAATGACAGTGGGAATGGGGATAATTTAGTATACTTCTCTATTCAAATTCCTTTCTTCTTCCTAGTTATCTTACTGAATAGTTAATTAATTCAAGTAAAAATGAGTTTCTATGTTACCGGTGAGCAGGCCAAAAAGTTTGATTTTTGCTGTCACTGATCACGAACTCTGCAGTCTGAAGTTAGCAAACGCGCAGGATAGCTAATAAGCAAGTATGGTGTGTATTGTTAACATCTTCATATTGCATACAGTGAAACGAATTGTTTGGGGGGGGGCGTCACTTGCTTCTGTGCTTCTTGAGAATAAGGAAGGGTCAAGGTTGTGTTTTATGCCTGATAGCCACATGTGTGAACATTCGTACTAAATATCATTCCGGGGTCTCCGTGTTCTAGGGAAATATGAGTTGGGCAAAGTTGGGTTTGTTTGTGAATCATTTCTGAATGTTACTTGGAGCATTCTATCGTTGGTGTGTGTGTGTGTGCATGTGCATGTGTGCATGCGCAGTACAGGCAGCAGGAGCTTAGGGTTGGGTTCTGAGGCTGGGCCAAGTAGAGGAGTTGGAACCTGAAGGCCATGTTGAACTTCCTCACAGAAATCATTCACGTGGAGCAGCCATCGATCCTGCAACGGCTCGGATCACGCATAGAACTTGGCTCCCCTTCTGAATAGGCCAGAGAGATGACCTGTCTCAAGCTCTCAAATGAGGACTGTTAAGCTAGACTTAAGTGTCACCCTACATCTGTCACCATTGCTCCTGAAATCCCATGGGTGATGGAGAAATAACTGGAGCTGGGGTGGGTCTTGATAAGATGTATTGTCTTCTTTCTTATTGCTGTCCTTTGGATGGACTGTCATCTGGGTGCATCTTGGAGCCAGAGACTGTCCCCAGATGACACTCCACCCAAAGGGTTCCAATAGTTGGGAACATGAAGCATCTTACTGAGGACCATGGCCCAGCTCCAGCTTTCTCCATCACCCCTAGGCACCGTTTATGCTGGCGGCTTTCACTTATTCCTGCTTCTCCTCTCCTTTAGAGCAGGTCTTTTCAGGTTCATGGTCTGAGGACCATTGAGACCTAACACATGTATACCAATTTTTCAGGTCCTGTCACAGTCTTAACAGGCATGTCATAGTGTGTGGTCTTTACATTTTTTCTGTCTACTTCAGGGGTGGACAACCTTTCAACTTTAGGGCTCCTGGACCTTTAAGAAGTGTAGTCTTTACATTTTTACTGACTACTTCAGGGGTGGCCAGCCTTTCAACTTGAGGGCTCCTGGACAGATGACAGGCTGCACCTGCTGAAATCCCCTCCTCTACACAATTGTTCGACCCCTGCTGGACCCCTGGTCTGCTTTGAAAATGAGCAAGGGTTGAGTTTGAAATGCACGACTGTCCAGGACATGCTGTTCTGTGACCTCCAGCCTTAAAGAAATATTGCATTGCAATGTGTTCTGCATTTTCTTCCCCTTCTTTGAAAACGTTGTTGGAATTGAACTGGTATTCAAGCTTGAACACTCCAAACATGGGTGCCCTTCTGCTATCTCACAGTTCAGTGGAGCTATCGCTTTACCAACAAACTCACAAACAGAGGTACGAACGGAATGCCGAGCAGGCTAGTAGTTAAACCAAAAGCCTCACTTTGCCCAGCAAAATTAATTTATCATCATCCCTCTTTGGTTACAACCCTCGTTTTCTTTCAGAGGTTGACATTGACGAAATGTGTTCCTGCTCCACGATGCTCTCTGCAGAAATCATTAGTGGCTATTATATTTCACTGCTAGGATGTCATTTTTTACATAATAAGTTTGCTCTGGAACAGAGCGGTATGCAGAAAAGGAGAACTAAGCAGTTTTAGTGTTGTGCCATGGTCTCCAGAGTGATTAAGTAATGCTGAAGATTCAAGATTTTGATGGGAATTAAAAAAAAAAAAACCAACAACAACCTCAATATATGCACCCTAATGTTAGTGATATCTCCTTTTATTATGTTAATTGCTCTGTAGACAATTTGATGATAGCAACTTTACAGCCCAATCCTGTGGGCAGGGATCACTGCCGGAACTAGAAGCACATGCTTTACGGTGTTGCCAGTGCTTTTGCATTTGTGTGTGTGTGTGTGTGTGTGTGTGTGTGTGTGTGTGTGTGTGTGAGTGTGTGTGTGTGTGTGTGTGTACTTGCATCAAAGAGATCCATAGGTGATTGAGGGACTTACGGAGGGGGAAGTGAATATTTACCCTTGCCTCTGGCATGCATCATGATTGCCCCTTCCCCACTGTAGCATACAGCACTGTCTGTTTCAGCATAAACAGGGTGGGAGTATAATTGGTCTGTTATAATATGTCTAAAAAGGATTTTGCCATTTTATCCAGTTAATATCTAGGATGCAAAGTTACAGGCATGCTGCTGGTTTCTCACTAGATGGAGTAGAGGGAAGACTTTCGAAGCAAAGAAAGGAGTTGCCGGTGCTGTCCCACACCTTTCAGCAGTGTCTGTTTCTATAGTAAAGAAATGGCTTTCCCGGGGGGGGGGGAGTGCTTTTTCAGGTGCCTGAATGCGCCATGTAAAGAGGCCCCTTCTCCTTTCCTTCAAAAGAACCACATCAAGATAGTACACATACAGCATTTTGCACACTCAGAAAGCACCATGCAATGTAAAGTATTATTCATGAACAAATAGGCTCTGAATCCACTTATTTGGTTCCATCCAGTTGGAGCTGGACTGCAACAGACGTCACCGTTGCCGACTGCACTCAGTGCTTGGCACAGGTCCTAAATGGTTGCAGGTCCTTTGTAATCCAATGTGTAAAGGCAGTGAATGTTGCCATGATTTCAGATAGCATTTCAGCTGTGAAGATCGTATCACGATAACCTAGCCAAGACCTAGCCTGCACGCCAGTCCCACCTCTCGCCATGCTACATCTTGTTTTGATATCTGGCCCCTGTCAAGGCTGCCGATTCTTATTGGTTTTGGAAGACTCCGTCTCTGTAGGTGATATTCTCCATCTGTTTCGCAAATCAGTGCTCCGAATGGAAATTCTATACATCTTTCCCGTCAAAGGTTGACTCTGCATTTGTGAGGACTAACGTAATTCAGTGACTGCTTGCAAGCATGTAGTCAAATGGTTTGCCTCCCTGTTAGCGTCATTCTTAAAGGAGGAGAGGTGTTGAAATGTAAGGTCAATTTGAATATTGGATTACATATTATGTTGTCAATTACAACTGGCTATTTGCTGATCATGCGACTCTAGCTTGCCTGCAGACGTTTGCATGTGTGTTCATGACACAATATGTGGGATGTCTTGGTGAACCATGTTCAGTTCCTGATGCATACATCATCCCACAAACGCAGAGAATTATCCCAAGCTTTCTGTATATCTTGTTCCACTGACGGTGCAATTCTAATCAATTTTCGAGCACCGGGGTAAGGGCAAGGCAGCTCCGAAGTAGAGAAAAACATTCCCTTACCTTGAGGAGGCCTCCATGACTGTCCTCTAATTGCAGGATGTGGTGCATGCCCCAGTGGCACAGCCATATCAGTGTGGGAAAGTTGGGTAGAATTTGGGCCTGAATCTATTCCTTATAAGAAGAAAAAAGTGATTGAAAGATGTGAACTCTTGCACCAATGAGATGGGAAAACAGGATGAATGTGCATCAGAATGCATGGAATAAATTCCCAAGGGTAGATATATCATCTTGTTGCAGCATTTTCAATAGGATTCACATTCTACCAGAAGCAGATCATCTGTGTGGCATGAGGTGATGCCTGCTATGGGCGCCATCGGAGGGGAAGGCGCTCCAGGCATCAGCTGTGGCAGTGAAGGGGAGGGGGAAACAGCGGGAGCAGAGACTGACCCACTTGCCCTTCCCTGCATCTATTCAGCTTCAAAATGGAGCATTCATGGATGCTGGGGTTGTGGCAAGGTGGCGCAGGGGCAGGGTAGTAGTGCTAGGGCAGCTAGGGTATTGCAGGGGGCAACACCACAACATCACCTGTCCCTGGCACCATCAGAGTCTGATACAGTTCTGCATTCTACTACAAGAGCATCTTTTTATCAATGACATGCATCTAAAGCTCACTCAGAGTGTATATGGGCAAAATCTAATGTGACACACAAACAAATTTTTGGTTTTGTCTGTGTGTTTACAGATCTGACTTTGCTCTTGCCTGACTTGGTTCTTTCCTTCTCAAATTACACCCGTGCTTACGCATCAAGGCAAGGAATCAAATGAAATGGCAATTGTAGCTCAGCCAGATATATTTCATTGCACACTACATTGTAATGCAATAAAGCACCATCAGTTTGCACAACTGTTTTTGTCAGAGAGGAAAGAAAAATGTGCACACGCAGAAGTTGTTTGCAAAAGCAAGTTTATCTGAAGCACTCCAAGGATTCTTTTTGAATATCCAAGTGTGTGGAGAGGCAAAGTGGAAAAACTCCTTAGAAATAAAGTGGCAGATTTTATACATCCCTGAAGTCTGTTGATGTCAACTGATACAAAGAGGAAAAAAAACTGCAAATATGCAGGATCCCATTTTAAAAATATATCTTCTCTATATAACATTTAGGACAATCTGCTCAATACTTTTTTCTCCTTTTCTTCTCACATCCATTACTGTAACTCTCTTGAAACACTTACAAAACATTTGAGAATTACGTAATGGCAATAACAGCTCTATATATAAGTGTTGGTGTAAAGCACACTCACACATATGACTTTTGAGCATCCACATCTGATGTGATGTGGACTATCTGATCTCTAAACTGATCCCACTGATATAATTATGCAAAGGAACATTTCCATTGATTTCAGCTGTCAACCATCCTGAAATTAATTCATTACTGGGCTCAGTGTACTAGGAACTGTCTAATGCATAAGCAGTATGAAATTACACCTGTAAACCTAATTGCTCCTTTATTAATTTACTGGAGGTGACATTTCTACCCTTGAATTTCAGGCTGGATTAATTTCCCCCCAGAATGGTAATGTTCATGCCTCTGAAATCCATATATTATTAAACTGTGATACATCTCATTTGGTTAAATATAAAGTTGTAAACTATATGATCCCCAAATGTATTCATTTCCAGTATTTTACCCTTAAAGTATTCTATGAAAAAAGTGCTTGCCAAGCATTTGTATCAGTTTGGCAGATGGCTAAAACAGATTTTATTGACAAAAGGTAATGCTAGCTGCAGGAAGCTTAATGTCGGCTTAAAAGAAAATCACCAGACTTTACCAAAGGGAATGACACACTGTCTGTAAGACTTAAGTTCTGAGACTCGGGTTATTCAGGTGTAGAGTGTAAAACCCACATGAGAAGCCTCCTCCCCAACTCAATCCTGTGCAAAGTTAGTAGGTAGCCAAACTGTGCAGATAACCATTGCACACATAACTTTTCTAGGAGCATTTAGGCACAGTGGACACAGGGAGTGTTAATTCTCTACCTCTGTGGTTGAAACCCTTTTTAGACCAGGACTCTCTTTTTGGAGTGGCACTCATGTTGGGACCCATTGGAAGCAATGTCATTAACCTGGAAGTGATCCCATTGTAGAAATGACATCATCAAGCAGGAACTGCCATCACTCTGACATCATAAAATGACACTCCTGGAATGCAAACTGGCATTCTTGGACTGCATCAATTGCCCAACCATGAAATATCCCTGACAGAAAGCAAGATGAGGACAAAATATTATATAAAAACACTGAACTATTTTTTTTTAAACCCTCACTTGTTAATTCAAACTGTTAACACAAAAGGAATATAGCAAGAGTAAGGTCTGCAGCTTCTGAGATGGCTGCTCCCAGATTTCTGCGACCCACCTAACATCAGGTTGGGACCCAACAAGTGGGTCCCAATTCACAGTTTGAGAAGCACAGCTCTATCTGGAAAAAAAAATGTCTCTTAAGGAGAGACATCAAGGTGCTGAGGTTGCAAGGACAGTGCTCATCATGGGGAATGCAATCTGCTCCCCCTCCAGTCTCTCGTTATTGTTGTCGAGTAGCAGCCGCCCAAAGGAAAGTCCACCTTGCGAGGGCACTCTGGACATGCAGGCACTCCAGGGCTGAAAGCTTTCCCTTGGTCCTGATCCAGTCACAGTATGGAAAGACAGAGGCAGCCACAGGAACATGGTGCACCCAGGAGACTGCTGATTATTTGCCCCTCAGCTGCATGACTTCCACATAAGTAGGAAGCTGGATGAAGCAAGGGCAAGAAGACTTTGCCCAGCAGTCATTGTGGGAATCCAACCTCTGTCAGCAGTCGTGAACCTGCCATTTTGTGTGGGGGGACAAAAGCAGTGGTGTCATCTACAAATAAGGAAGGGGAACACTGGGCGGGGCTTCCGCGTGATTGGCAGCCCGCCCGTTTCGTTCCGTGGCTGCCCTGGCCTGGGGGGGG